>JAUPFT010000011.1:2500-685000 GCA_036936625.1 Parnassius smintheus behrii
TAACCTAACCTAACCTAACCTAACCTAACCTAACCTAACCTAACCTAACCTAACCTAACCTAACCTAACCTAACCTAACCTAACCTAACCTAACCTAACCTAACCTAACCTAACCTAACCTAACCTAACCTAACCTAACCTAACCTAACCTAACCTAACCTAACCTAACCTAACCTAACCTAACCTAACCTAACCTAACCTAACCTAACCTAACCTAACCTAACCTAACCTAACCTAACCTAACCTAACCTAACCTAACCTAACCTAACCTAACCTAACCTAACCTAACCTAACCTAACCTAACCTAACCTAACCTAACCTAACCTAACCTAACCTAACCTAACCTAACCTAACCTAACCTAACCTAACCTAACCTAACCTAACCTAACCTAACCTAACCTAACCTAACCTAACCTAACCTAACCTAACCTAACCTAACCTAACCTAACCTAACCTAACCTAACCTAACCTAACCTAACCTAACCTAACCTAACCTAACCTAACCTAACCTAACCTAACCTAACCTAACCTAACCTAACCTAACCTAACCTAACCTAACCTAACCTAACCTAACCTAACCTAACCTAACCTAACCTAACCTAACCTAACCTAACCTAACCTAACCTAACCTAACCTAACCTAACCTAACCTAACCTAACCTAACCTAACCCTTCCGTCGCAGACGCACTCTGAGGTGGACGTGCTACATGTTGGTCGAGTGCCGCTCCGCCCGATTTTGTGTTTCAAAAATCGAAAAAAGTGGTTTTTTGTGCTCCGATTTTTACAATTTATGCACCAAAAGTTGCGGGAATAGTTGCCCCAGCTAGTGACAGTTTCTGTTTTTCGCGCCGCGCGCGTTAAGTGTGAAGAAAACCAGTGCAAAGTGCAAATTTTAAATTTTTAAAAACATTGAGCGCGAACGCTGCCTAAACGCGATCTGTGACCCCTGGATATTTTTATATCTGCAGACGGGGCTCGCTGAGCTCTTTCTTGTGACACCTTGACCGGATTTTTCCGGTAGAAACTCACGGAGTTATTAAAGAAAAACCGGGAACCACGTGGACACGTGGTCCTGGATCCAGTGGCCCGAGGACAGCGCGTGGAGGCTCATTCGACGCGGCACGACGCGGCGAGTTCAACGCCGTATCAAGCATAATTTTTAGGTTAGTAGTTGCGGAGTTATTAAAATTTTTAAATTTTTCAAAATTCAAAAATTTTTTATCTCGAAATAAAGATCGACGACTCCCCCATATTTTTTATCTTATTTGTAGGGTTCATTAAGCTCTACCAATGTTATAAATTTCAAAATTTTCGGCTGAATACTTTTGGAGTTACGATTTTTTTAAAGTTAAGGGTTGACACGTGGGGGTGTAAATAACAGTTTGATCACTTCGCAACCTATTGTAAAAATTAAATTACGTAGTGTATAAGTATAACCTTAGCTTTTTAGAATAAATTTTTATTTAAAATTTTCGAGTTTTTTCCAATTTTGTTGTAAATTTATATGTTTTTTGCACCCCAAAAATCGGGGTTGAAATATTTTTTGTAGATAATTATAGATTTAGATTGTAAATTAAAAGACGAATCAAACGAGCCCAAGCTCGATAGGATACGACAAATAGGAACGGATTTAGTAGAAATCCTTATAATTGGCAGCCATATTGGCGGCCATTTTGTTTTGATAAAAAGTTGTATAACTTTTGATCTAGACGTCTTAGAAAGACGCGGTTTCTTGTAAACGCTTAGTTGTGGTGAGCTCTACGATTTGTGATAGTTTGTGGCTCTGGATAGAGTCGACCTCCAGATTGCCAAAAATTTGGCAGGTTTCAAATAGAGGGCAAAACGCCCGTTACGGTAAGCCGTCGCTCGCGTTTCTGCGATCAGCGGTTCTCGAGATATAATTTTTTGTAATTCGGTCTAGACTGAAACCAGATAACCGGCCGCCATCTTGGAAATCTTTAAGGCGTGATATCTCGGAAACCGCTGGTCGTAGAGCTACGCGGTTTTTTCCGTTGACTTTCCCCTGGAAAGCGCTAT
Source organism: Parnassius smintheus behrii (assembly GCA_036936625.1). Lineage (NCBI taxonomy): Eukaryota > Metazoa > Arthropoda > Insecta > Lepidoptera > Papilionidae > Parnassius > Parnassius smintheus. Next base: position 4,538 of record JAUPFT010000011.1, read on the forward strand.
CGATTGGTGTTAACTGGGCGACTCTATCTAGAGTCACTGTAGAGTTCCACCGTAGAGTCGCGGCGGAAGATATTTTAGATAGTTTTTAAGTAGTTTTAGGTTGAGTAAGGGCCGTAGTATTCTACGGCACTTGATTTTTGACGGAACACTCTCTATTTTTACCCTATACAACCCGCTATTGCGGTAATTTTATTATTGACATTTTTAGTATAAATTTTGACTATTTATTTTGACATTTTATTTTAATTTTATTTATTTTATTAATTGTTGACGCGACCTCCCTGAAAAATGGTTTTGGGACTCCGGACACCGGTCAAGCGGCCGGAAAAAGCGAACCCAGCTTCAACTCCCCCCAAGATCGTGAAAAAGCTGCCAAGACAGAGTATGGAGAAGTGGGAGGGGGCGGTTCCCGGGTCGGCTTGTACGGCTGAACCGGGCGCTCCCTCCACCTCTAAGCGCAAGACGTTAACCCCTGAGCGGGTAGAGAGTCCGAAGGGGGTGGGGGTGGCTCCCGAGTCGGCTTATACGGCTGGACCGGGCGCCCCCTCCACCTCTAAGGAAAAGACGCCGACCCCAAAGCGGGTTGAGAGTCCGAAGGGGGGGGTTGAAGTGCTGGTTCACTCACCAGTGGCGACCACCGGGCGGACCAGATTGCAGCGGGCCAAGCACCATTATTTAAAGGCGAAACAGGCGGTGGACTCGTCCAGGAACCTCAGGAGGGATATCAAAGAGACCATCCTGGGGTCCCTGGACGAGCTCAGGAAACTGATTGTTGAGTCCGAAGCCGACCTGAAGGCCGAGAGGGCTCGTAAGGGTACCGGGGGCTCCGTGAAGGGGGTGTCGACGACTAAGGACGCCGACACCACGTTTACGGTGTCCTCGGACTCCGGACTGAGCACCAAACTCGACGAGCACTCTCGGCTTCTCCTGGAGAGTAATGAGCGGATGAAGGCTCTCCAGGAGCAGCTCATTAGGTGCAGCAGGTTGGCCGAGGATCAACAGCGTAGTTACGCCTGCGTGGCTGCTGTGAGGCCGCAGCAGCCAGCGAGACCCGCGGCTCTCCACTCGGTGGTTGTCACCTCCAAGGACGAAGAGGACACAGGAGAGGAGGTCCTTGGAAAGGTGAGGAAAACCCTAAACGCGAAGGAGGGATGGGTTAAGGTCGACCGGGTCCGGAAGGCCAAAGACCGCAAGGTCGTCATGGGCTTTAGTACTGCCGAGGACCGGAGAAAGGCCAAGGAGAGATTGGCGAAGGAAGGGTCGGGCCTCAACGTCGAGGACGTCAAAAATAGAGACCCGCTTCTGATCCTTAGAGGTGTCCTAACAATCAACACCGATGGTGACATTTTAAAGGCCCTAAGGAACCGGAATCGGGACCTCTTTGACGGCCTCGGCCCTGGGGATGACCGACTCGAGGTAAGGTATCGCAGAGGGGCTAGGAACCCGCACGTGGCCAACGTGGTCCTGAGTGCGTCGCCCACCCTCTGGGCGAGGATAACCGGCGTGGGCTCGGTCCACATCGACCTCCAGAGGGTGCGAGCGGAGGACCAGTCGCCACTGGTCCAATGCACGCGATGCCTCGGCTATGGCCACGGGCGGAAGTACTGTAAAGACCCAGCAGACCTCTGTAGCCACTGTGGCGGGCCGCACTTGCGCGATAAATGCGCGGATTGGCTGGCGGGGTCCCCGCCTTCCTGCCGGAACTGTTGTCGCGCGAAGTTTGACAATGTTGAACATAACGCATTTAGCGACAGCTGTCCCGTCAGGAAGAGGTGGGATGACCTCGCCCGGCAATCCGTAGCGTATTGCTGAGGGCGTGCCGGTGAACGCAGTGGTTCTCAAAGTCCTCCAGACGAACCTCCAGCGCAGTAAGTTGGCACACTCCGAGCTGCTGATCGAAGCCTCTAACCAGCGTGCGCGGTTTGCTCTGGTGCAGGAACCATACGTCGGCGGAACAGGGCGTGTGAAGAGTCAAAGTGGGATCAGAGTCTTCCAGTGTGCGGACCATGGAAGTGGGACTGTAAAGGCCGCGATCATAGTTTTTGACGCGGACCTTCACATAACACAGTACCCGAAACTTACCACGACCAACATCGCAGTGGTGGGGATCCGAGTCCGCAGCTGGGAGATCATCCTGGTTTCATTTTACTTTGAGCCCGACCTGCCGATGGACTCGTACCTAGCACATCTGCGCCGGGTGCAGCGTGAGACAGGAGCTCGGAGTGTTATAATTGGGGGCGACTCCAATGCCAAGAGCGTCTGGTGGGGGAGTCCCGTGACAGATCGCCGCGGCGAGGAACTGCACGGCTCACTGGAGGACCTCGGGCTCTGCATCCTGAACCGAGGGGAAACCCCTACATTTGACACTATCCGGGGCGGCGTAAGGTACACCAGTTATGTTGATATAACTGCCGTATCGCCGGACCTGTATAGCTTGGTGGACGACTGGCGCGTGCGTGAGGACCTGACCAGCTCGGACCACAATGGCATATCCTACACATTAAGGACAAGGCACATCAACAAGAATTTCATCAAGCACACCACAAGAATATATTACACTAAACACGCAAATTGGGCCCAGTTTCGTGAGAAACTGGGTCAAATTATCAATAGAGAAAACTTTACATTAGATTATATTAAAAATTTAACACACGGTTCACAATTAGATAACACAATCACAAAATACAACACATTAATTGCCGAAGCATGTGCCTCGTCTATTCCGCCAATTAAGCGCAAGGATGTGTTGAATATGCCATGGTGGAACGAGGGGTTGGCAGCGCTTAAGCGTGAGGTGGCCACCAAGAGATGCAGGATTCGGTGTGCAGCGCCGGTTAGGCGTCGAGAGGTAGTTGGGGAGTACCTCGAGGCGAAGGAGCGTTACGAGACCGAGGTAAGGCAAGCGCAGACGCGCAGCTGGGTCTCCTTCTGCGAACGCCAAGACGGGGAATCGGTTTGGGGGGGTATCTACCGGGTCCTCGGCAGAACCTCCAGGAGAGACGAAGACCCACCGCTGGTGGTGGACAGTATGGAGCTAGACGCCAAGGGCTCGGTGAGGCATATGGCCGAAACCTTTTACCCGGAGGACTCCGAGGGGGATGACTCCGAGGAGCACCGAAGGGTGAGGGTACAAGCTGAGCTCTTTGACGTTGAAACTTCTCCGGAATTGACGGACCCGCCTTTCACTCCTTTGGAGTTGAAATTGGCCTGCCGGTCCTTCAATCCAAAGAAGGCTCCAGGCGCGGACGGTTTTACCGCCGATATATGTTTGCACGCGATAGAATTTGACCCCGAGCTCTCACTCGCTCTTTTCAACAGGTGCCTCGAACTCCGGCATTTTCCCGAGCCCTGGAAGGAGGCCACGGTAATCTTCCTCCGCAAGCCGGGGAAGATTACTTATACGACACCACGGTCGTATCGGCCGATCGGTCTCCTTCCGGTGCTGGGGAAGGTGCTGGAGAAAATGCTTGTCACCAGATTAAAATATCATATAGCGCCCAGGCTCAGCACCCGCCAGTTTGGCTTTATGCCCCAGCGGAGTACCGAGGACGCCCTCTATACACTAGTTGAGCACATCAGATTAGGTTTAAAAAACAAAAAGTTGATGACGCTTGTGTCACTGGATATAGAGGGCGCCTTCGACAACGCTTGGTGGCCACGTATCAAAGTCAGACTGGCGGAGGAACGAGTGCCGTTTAACATCAGGAGGCTCCTGGGCAGCTACCTGAGCGGCAGGCATGTTCGCGCACGGTACTGCGGGGAAGAGTGCGTGAGGGAAACCGGGAAGGGTTGCGTGCAGGGGTCTATCGGTGGGCCGATTTTGTGGAACCTCTTGTTGGATCCACTGCTTCGCGAGTTGGAGGCTGGACATCACTATGTGCAGGCATTCGCTGACGATGTGGTGCTGGTCTTTGAAGGTGAGACGGCTCATGAGGTCGAAAGCCGTGCTAATACCGCCCTCGAGCATGTGAGGGAGTGGGGAGTCCAGAACAAACTGAGGTTTGCGCCGCACAAGACCAGTGCCATGGTCATCACGCGCAGACTGAAGTATGACACCCCACGCCTCCACATGGGCGGGGTCGACATTGGCATGGTCGGAGAACTCAGGTTACTGGGAGTCGTCCTAGACCAGCGCCTGACCTTCAACACGCACGTCGCGAATGTGTGTAAGAAGGCCGTAGCCTTCTACGCCCAGCTTTCGAGAGCCGCGAAGGCGAGCTGGGGCCTCCACCCCGAAGTTATCCGCGCTATCTACAGAGCGGTGGTTGAGCCCGTGATACTGTATGCGGCTGCCGTTTGGGCGCCGGCTGTTGATAAGCTCGGTGTTCGAAAGCAGCTGAACGTGGTCCAGCGGGGTTTTGCGCAGAAGCTGTGTAGGGCATACCGCACCACCTCCCTGAACTCAGCACTGTTGCTCGCTGGGATACTCCCCCTTGACCTGCGGGTCCGCGAAGCCGCGGCGCTGTATGGTGCGAGGAGGGGTATACCCCAGGACGCGATAGGAGATCGGGAGGTGGAACGGATGTCCTCGGCTCTGCGGTCTCCGCATCCCGCTCAGCATATCGACCTGGAGTTCAAGTGCCTGGCGGGCGAGGAACAACTCGCGGTAAATATTGACCACGAACTTAATATCTACACGGACGGCAGTAAGATTGAGGGCAAGGTGGGTGCGGCGTTATCCATATGGAGGGGCGCCGCCGAAACCAAAACCCTCAAGCTTGCTTTGCCGTCCTTTTGTACCGTCTACCAGGCGGAACTCCTGGCGATATGCAGGGCGGCGCGGACGGCCGCAGATAACTCGGCCAGATCAATCGGAATTTATTCTGACTCTCTGTCGGCACTGCAGACAACGATAAATCCAGTTGCCCTCCACCCCCTGGCCGTCGAGGCGCGGGGCCACCTGCACAGGGCTTCGATACAGGGCAAACTTGTCAATTTGTTCTGGATCAAAGCCCACGCGGGACTAGAGGGGAACGAGCGTGCCGACCATCTGGCCAAGGAAGCTGCGCTAAAGTCTAAACGCAGTTTTGACTATGACAGCTGCCCGGTTTCATTCATCAGGCGGAGCATTCGTATGCGATCGCTTGATGAGTGGAACCAACGATACCGGGCCGGTGAAACAGCCGGTATCACCCGGGTCTTTTTCCCGGACGCGATAGCCGCATACCGTGTCATCGGTAAAATGAAGGTGGACAGATTTGTCACTCAGGTATTGTCGGGGCATGGTGGATTCTCCGAGTACTTGCATCGTTTCAAGTGTAAGGAGAGTCCATCGTGCGTCTGCGATCCTGCGTGTTCGGAGTCTGTTCTCCACGTCCTCCTGGACTGCCCGGCCCATGACCGTGAGAGGCAGGAGCTGGAGTTCTTATTGGGCTGCAAACTAGAACTAAGTACGCTTCCGGATATTGTACTGGGTAAAAATAGAGACTTGTTCCTCAAATTTTGTAAAAAACTGTGCATTACTGTAAATAAAAGAAATAGAGTGTAAGTTATGCTAAGTAATTATATTGATATATAAATATTTTTAGTATAACATAGTTTTAAGTTAGCATTAAGTTGGTTATTAGTCTTATATAGAATGTTGTTATTCATATGAGAAAAATTGTTAAAATAAAATGTAGTCAATACCTAATGTCCTGTTGCTTTACTCCTGCCTTATACAAAAATAGTTTTTAAGATACCCAAAGTATGTTATGGAATTGTTATGTTTAGACAGTAGTTTAAGGTATCTACCCTTGTTGTATAATAATTTGCTATCTTATTATCAGTTTATAAAAGTTGTAAAAATTAGTTTACTATGTATATTAGTTTAGATACTGCAAAGTATTGAATGTAATTAAAGTTTTATTGTTCCCCCCTTCACTGTCCCCGCCCCCTTTGTGTTTCAATTAGAATGTAAGTACACTATGGCCTTCAGCCCATGATTGAAAGATGATGTAAGCGAGATGAAAATGGGATGCTGAATGGCTGACGAGCAGAGTATAAGATATGATGTATGAATGAGTTTTTGAAGACAAATAAACCAGATAATAAAGACAAATTGTAAAAACAGTCTCCCAAAGTCTCAGGGAGGTCTAGTATAAAAAAAAAAAAAAAAAAAAACCTAACCTAACCTAACCTAACCTAACCTAACCTAACCTAACCTAACCTAACCTAACCTAACCTAACCTAACCTAACCTAACCTAACCTAACCTAACCTAACCTAACCTAACCTAACCTAACCTAACCTAACCTAACCTAACCTAACCTAACCTAACCTAACCTAACCTAACCTAACCTAACCTAACCTAACCTAACCTAACCTAACCTAACCTAACCTAACCTAACCTAACCTAACCTAACCTAACCTAACCTAACCTAACCTAACCTAACCTAACCTAACCTAACCTAACCTAACCTAACCTAACCTAACCTAACCTAACCTAACCTAACCTAACCTAACCTAACATAACCTAACCTAACCTAACCTAACCAGTTGCGCTCCAAACGCCGGGCCGTACGCAGCATTTTTATATCGCTCCGCGCTCGAAAATTCAAAGTGTCGGGTCAAAGTGCACCAATCTTTAAGTGTTATACACCGTTAGACGCGTCTCGCCGAGACGAAGACAGAGATACAATAAAAAAGTGATAAAAGTGTTATAGTTTTAAAGTTATCACCAAAAAACTGGTTTTATAACCTAAAAATTTTTTAAAGTTGAACGCTGCTCGATCTAGATCGATGACATATAGTTTTTATAGTGCACTAAGAAGCGCCCTGACGAGTTTAACAGTTTAAGCCACTCATTGAAATTTTTCGACTTCAGCGCACCGAAATATTTTCGGAAAACAAAAACCACGTGGACACGTGTTTTTTGATAGGAGGCCGTGCGGCTAATTTTAACATCGCTAAATCAAAGAAGGCATCGAGGCAAAGCAACCGACACCTCGATCATTAAAATCGGACCGGAAACACCGGAGATACTACGCCTTGAAGATACCGACTTTCAGGAGGGACTTTCAAAGGAAAACGGAGCCTCCTAGCTCAATTCTGACAATTTTTTCGGGGGCCCCCCCCCTAACCCCCCCCCCCACACTACCCAGTAAACGGGTAGTCTTCGGCCCCCAGCGGATCATTTGGACATAGTTTCAACCCCCTACCCCTAAGTTGACCTCTGGACTTGGAGACCTTGGACTCAAACTGTCTCTGGGGGATGAAAAACATCAAACACTAAATTATATTACAAAAACCGGTGGGACTAGTCGAACGGGGGTTTGTGTATAAATACCTAAATTTGCAGACGTCCAAATCTGTATGTATATGGACTGTACATAGAGACATTTTATATATTTTTTTATATTTATTTCTATATTTTATTTTATAATTTTGTTTTTAAAACTTTTTAAATTAAGTTATAGAATTTAACTTCTAATTGGTGGTGTACTTCAGGTGAAAACATTATATATATATAATATATTATATATGTCCCCTTAGACCTTTGGAACCCCCCCACCCCCCACCCCCTAGGACTAAGTTGATAATTTAATATGTGTGAAAACTTAATATTACTGTGTGTGTAGACTTTGAGACTCCTAAATGTTACGACGCCATAGTGCTATTATCGCAGTGTTCTTCCGAAGTGGACAATCCCCCCCCCCCGCTTACGCCCCCTCCGAGTTTTAGACGCTCAAATCAAAACTTAATAACCTGGACAATAATTGAAATTTTAAGACTCTATGTGAAAGTGTAGCCATGCCTGCGACTCAGGGAGACCCCCCTGCCCTCCCGGCCACGGCTGAGGAGGTCAGAGACTTTGATACATTCACCTCTGTGATCAACAAGCTGACTTCATGTGTCAGCTCAGCAATAAATGAGGGAAAAAGTGTAACTGCGGTGAATAAGCGCCTGATTAGTCTGGCCATGGAGGAAATCCGCCGGGCTGCCCGAACCCTAAACAGTGTTAACACCATCGCCTCTCCCAGCGCATCAGCCCTGGGGGAAATTAAAGAAGAAATCGTGGCCTGTGTCCGCGAGGAGATGACTGGTTTAAGGAAACTGGTCAACACAGTGAAAAAACCAAACTACGCCCAGGCTGTCTCTGCGGCCAGTGCGGCTTCTACATCTGTGGGAGGGCCTGCCCCCCGCACCGTACCAACTATCTCAAAGCCCGCCATAATCATCACCCCGGCCAAAGATGTTAAAACGCGTCAGGAGGCTGTTGAAATATTTAGGAAAAGTATATCATATAGGAACTCCACTTATGCACCGACTAGGGTTCAACCCGTATCCAACAACAAACTCCGCGTGGAGTTTGAAAATGTCTCACAAAGGGATGACACGCTCACAAGGCTAGAGAATAGCAAGGATGTCAAAGCAGAACCCGTGCGTATGCTTAAACCCATGGTTATTCTTAAGGGCATATCCAAGGATGTTCCCTCGGAGGACCTGGTTAAGTTGATCAGCAAGCAAAATCCTGAGATATCCCATTTGATTGAAGGTGAGGGTCGTGACGGTGAGGGCCTCCGACTCCGCTTTAAGCGAGGTAATCGCAATAGTAATCTATATAACGCAGTGTTCCTGGCAGAGGCCAAGGTATACCGTAAGATTCTCGACTTAGGGAGGGTCTGCGTGGATCACCAGAGAATAACCGTGGACAGCTTTTCTCCGTTCTTGCAGTGCCACAAGTGCCTTCAGTTCGGACACATGAGGTCCAAATGCACCGCCACCGAAACTATTTGCTCGCACTGTGCTGGCTCCGACCACCAGGTGGACAAATGCCCCGTGAAAAATGAGCCTGACAGCGTCAAGTGCTATAATTGCATTTCTCACAATGCCAGATTTAAATCCAACCAAGACTGCAAACATACCGCTAATTCCGATAAATGTCCCAGACTGAGAGCCATGAAAGATAAAATAAATCAAAGAGTCGACTATGGATTTGCACCATAAAAACATAAAAATTTTGCAGTGCAACATTGATAGATCGAAAAGCAGTCTTCATGAACTACTTGTGTCTTTCATGGCTGGCAGCCATGACATCGCATTAATTTCTGAACCATATGTTGGCTCGGGTCTGGAACTTAGAGCTGTTCACGGTGTTCAAATAATACAGTTCCCATCACTGGAAACAAGGGTCAAGGCCTGCATTTTGGTCAAGCCAGGATGCGGCTCCATTATGGGGCTCACACAGTATTCCACACCTAATCTCTGCGTAGCACGCCTTTCTGCCGGGAACCGTGTTATATATATAGCTTCAGTGTACATCGAACCAGATAGAGATGAATCAGCCACTCTGGACAAATTGGATGTGTTTCTTAAGGCAACCGGTGACTCACCTAAAATTGTTGGGGGGGACTTCAATGGCTGGCATCCCATTTGGGGTAGCCCAGTCGCCAATGCTAGAGGTGGTGATGTGGTCGATCTGGTTTATGGTAACGAGCTGGTTGTCTGTAATGTTGGCGATTCGCCCACGTTCGAGACGATCACTCACGGCCGGCACCGGGATTCGATCATTGACATCACACTAGCATCTGAATCGATATACCATCTGGTATCGGAATGGCAGGTCAACCCCCAGATATGTACCTCATCTCAACACCACGCTATTGAATTTTACCTAAACAGTCCTAATTCTGATTTGTACACAAACAATAACACATCCACCTTCATTTATAAATCGAAAAAAGCCTGTTGGCCTTTATTTAATGAAACTCTTCACTTACACTTAACACAATCTGATATCTTGGACATTAATATATCTGCCCTGAATCCCTCCGAGTTGGATGACCTCATAGCCAAAGTTGTGGAAATTATCCACATTGCCTGCCGTAAAAGTATGCGGATGAGAGGTAAGGGAGGGAAATACAAGCCCCCTTGGTGGTCAGAAGAACTAGAGGCTCAGAAGCTAGAGATAATAAAATTGCACCATCGCATACAGGAGGCAAAGAGACGCGGTCTAGCCATAGAGGACTTAGTTCAGCAACACATGACTCTCAAAGCAGCATATGCACAAAACTTAAGAGCTGAGTCCACAAGAAGCTTTAGGGATTTTTGCAGCCTTCAAACCAAGGAGAATGTCTGGTCCCTGACTAATAGACTATTAAAAGAGTCCACTGCTAGACGCCCACCTACCACCTTAAAAATAAATAATAAGTTCACTGCGGACAATTATGAAACTGCAACTGCCCTGCTTAACCATTTTTATCCTCCTGATCTACCAGACACTGACCCCCGTCATCACGAGCTGACTGCCCACCTCGATGACACGTTGGACACCAATGATGAACCACCCTTCACTTCAGAGGAGGTGCTGGAGCACTTGAGTCTAATGAACCCCAATAAGGCTCCTGGGTTAGACAATCTAACTTCGGATATTTGCTTGCAGTTCACAAAAAACTATCCGCGACTTATAACTGACATTATGAACAGGTGCCTTGCGCTCCAGCATTTTCCTGACTGTTGGAAGGTGGCGTATGTTAAAATTATCCCCAAACCAAGTAAGAGTGATTATGGTGAATTAAACTCTTTTCGTCCCATCGGATTGCTTCCTGTGTTTGGCAAACTGTTGGAAAGATTGTTTATCAAGCGTGTCACATTTTGGGCCGCTGGCAACAATCACAGCTGCCCACGGCAGTTTGGCTTCCGCGAGCAAACAAACACAACCGCGGCCATTAACTCTGCGCTCGGCGTTATTCGTCGGGCTAAGGAAAGTGGGGAGCTGGTGATCGCACTATCATTGGACATCAAAGCGGCCTTCGACAATGCCTGGTGGCCGGCACTATTCCACAGGCTGAGGCTGATGAACTGTCCTCACAACATCTATGGACTCATTTGCAGCTACGTTCGAAACCGCATGGTGACTCTCGATCATGCCGGGGTCAGGGTCACCAAGATGATGACTAAGGGGTGCATCCAGGGTTCTGCCTGTGGCCCGGTACTGTGGAACATCATTCTTGATGAGCTCCTTGAAGAGGAACTTCCGGCAGGTTGCCATATACAGGCGTTCGCAGATGACGTGTTCCTTGTCGTGTCAGCCAAAGATGTCCACCGGCTTGAGAGTGCGACTAACACCGCGCTCTCTCGTATCACTGCATGGGGATCAAGTGTAAAATTGGTATTTGGTCCCTCCAAAACTCAAATGATCGCGTTCACACCTGGTGCAAAGACTGCAAAAATCACTATGAACGGACACACATTAAAATTCTCTTCTGATGTCAAATTGTTGGGTGTCATGCTGGATGAAAAACTGCTATTCAATAAGCACATCCAGTATGTCATCGGTAAGGCGACAAAAACTTTTAATAAACTTTGCCTATTTACACGGCCTACTTGGGGTGCACACCCGGAGAACATACGCGCTATATACCATCAGGTAATTGTACCTATTGTGACATATGCTGCTGGTGTATGGGGACACGTCGCTTCCAAGAGAGGAGTCAGAAAGCGGCTGGAGAAAATGCAGAGAGGATTCGCCATCAAGGCGATTAAGGCATTTCGTACCGTCTCCACATCGGCTGCTCTGGCCCTCGCCGAATTTACACCAATCGACTTAAAAATTCAGGAGGTTCATGCGGTGGAAAGGACTAGATTGTCCTGCACGTCAGACTTTCTACCGCATGACATAACTTATGAAAAGCCAACACAATTACACGAACTTTTGCACCCCAGTGAGAGGATCACCATTCAACATGACACACTACATAGCCAGCGGGAGGTGGATGCCGCCATCAGTCCTGACTCGGTCTGTATATATACAGACGGTAGCAAGCAGGAGGACGGGGCTGTTGGGGCGGCCTTTGTTGCCTACGTTCCCGCGGGTGACTCACCCAACACTGTAGTTAAAAAATTCAAACTGCATGACTCATGCTCCGTATTTCAGGCTGAACTGCTAGCCATATTTAAGGCTTGCAACTGGACCCTTAACAATAATCACATCCAAACTGTTTTATTTTCCGACTCTCTTTCTGCTATAAAGGCTATACAAAACCGAAGTAATACTCACCCTATAGTGGTTGAAATACATAAAACAATTTATGAAATTAGGAAGACTGGCCGCATTAAGATAGTATGGGTGAAAAGCCATGCGGGTATTGTGGGAAATGAAATGGCGGACATGGCGGCCAATGCTGGCTGTAAACTACACAAAACACCAGACTACGCACACTTTGCCATCTCGTATACAAAACATTTAATACGCACTAAACACCGGGCTCTATGGCAGACCCGTTACGAGAGTGCAGAACAGGGCAGACACACTAAAACACTTCTCCCCACACTTGATGACATTACCACACTCAACAAAATCACCTGTCCTGACTTCTACTTAACCCAAGTTCTCACCGGCCATGGCTTTCACAAGTCATATTTATATCGGTTCAAAATCACCCCTGATGACAGATGTCCTTGTGATGATATTACGTCCCAAACGCTGGAACATCTATTGGAAACATGCCCCGCGTTCGGTGCACAGAGAGCCACCCATGAGATATTATGTGCCAATGTGAGAGTGTCACCCTATAAAATAGTTGATATAATGAAAAAAGAGTCCTGTTGGAACTCTTATGTAACGTTTGTTAAATATATATTATCACGCCTTAAAAGGTTCAATGTTAATAATTAAAAATACATTAACTTATACAGTTTACATTTTTCTCTATTTTTATTTCACGTCCATCATGTTTTTATTTTATACTGTCATATCTCGGCATAACATAAATTGTACATATTAATTCTGTCTAGTCTTAAGATTTTCTGTAAAATTTTTTTTTTTTTTTTGTCTAGTCAGTAAGTTTTGTTTTATATCTCATTTTACATGTTATTTCATTGTTAATAACTAAGGCCCAATATCAATAATTTTGTACACATTGATTCATATTTTGTATATAATCTTCATCTTTACTTCACGTTCATTTAGTTTTATTTTATATTATCACAATATCATTCTTCTTGTATCTTAGCTGTAATTGTCTCTTATCATATGTATAATATTATATAGTATATTTTGGCTAATATTACATCTTATCTTTATTGTAACTCCTTATTACATTAAGTTGCGGCGACGCGAGACTAATGAATCCAGTTTTTAGTATAGTGAAATTGTAAATTTGAAAAATTGAAAACTAATTCTTTGATATTAAAGTGTGCCAACTGTAGCTATTATTATACTTGTATATAACTGTAATTTTTTTTAATATTAATTACATTTATTTCTTTTCTTTCTTCATTAATTTCTTTCATTTAGTTAACTATTCAAAAATATAAATATAAGCTCTCAATGACAGTGTGCCCACTGCAAAAATGTTTGTTTTAGTATAAGTTGCCCTATGTTTTATGTGCTTTTACATTGTTATTCTTTAATTTTTCTTTTCTTTCTTCTATATACAAATGTATATTTTTTTTTCTTCTCCTACTTTTAAGAAAAATGTACATTGACTGTATCCAATCGCAGTCAATTTGTATAATTTTACTTGTGAAACATTGTTATAATAAGTGGTGTTTAATTTTAAGCAAATTTTGTAGAAACAGACAATACAATCCCTCTGGAGGTGGTGTAACCCCCGGAGGAAAACAAAAAAAAAAAAAAAAAAAAAAAAAACCTAACCTAACCTAACCTAACCTAACCTAACCTAACCTAACCTAACCTAACCTAACCTAACCTAACCTAACCTAACCTAACCTAACCTAACCTAACCTAACCTAACCTAACCTAACCTAACCTAACCTAACCTAACCTAACCTAACCTAACCTAACCTAACCTAACCTAACCTAACCTAACCTAACCTAACCTAACCTAACCTAACCTAACCTAACCTAACCTAACCTAACCTAACCTAACCTAACCTAACCTAACCTAACCTAACCTAACCTAACCTAACCTAACCTAACCTAACCTAACCTAACCTAACCTAACCTAACCTAACCTAACCTAACCTAACCTAACCTAACCTAACCTAACCTAACCTAACCTAACCTAACCTAACCTAACCTAACCTAACCTAACCTAACCTAACCTAACCTAACCTAACCTAACCTAACCTAACCTAACCTAACCTAACCTAACCTAACCTAACCTAACCTAACCTAACCTAACCTAACCTAACCTAACCTAACCTAACCTAACCTAACCTAACCTAACCTAACCTAACCTAACCAACCACACATCGGAACGTGACATATTCAACATAAGCTCCACGGAGAAATTGCTTAAAAAATAGCAATTTTTGAGCTACGCGAGTGGAAGTGCTGTGAAAAAGTTTTTGAGTGTGCAGTTCATCAGTGTAATTGGGGAGAACTCTGTGCATTGGCTGGTTTAGGAGCAGTAGCCCCTTAACTTTGGGAATAAATAGTGTCGAAACCATCAGCAAAATTGCCAAGTACACATCAGTATTTGAGAGTCGCTATAAAGATCAGTAAAACGGCGAAAAAATCAAGGAAATCGGCCCACAAACGCAGAAGTTATTGACTCCTTAAAATTAACAACTTAACCTCAAACCACGTGGTTGCAACGTGCTTTCAGACGTTGAGGTTAAAGCGAGTCAGTGAACACGAGGCGTCCGGCGACGGTGCAGACTTCAGTGGAGCCTTCGAAGACGGACCGAGGAATCTTTCAAGCATACAATCGCCGCAGCTGGAGACACTTTCAACGGCCATCAGGTAAACCCCGAGGGAACTCCTAGACCCCTTAGTCCTGACTACCCGAGCTTGGACTCATTTGAGTCAGTTTCTCAAGACCCCACCACACATATCATCTCCCCCCCCCCCCTTATAACAACCCCTATCCTTGACCCCCCCACCTTTAACACCCTCTTTCACCCTTCCTACCCTCCTAATCCCTACAATCTTTAATTTTACACCAGATATACGCTCCTTACGAATTCCCCCCCCAACCCCCCCCCCACCCCCCAACTACCAACGCCCCTCATTTTTTATTATACTATATATAAGCTTCCCGTGAATTCCCCCCCCCCTCCCCCCTCGAGGCTTACCTCTCCCCCGCGAGCCATAACTTGTTTACCAGAGGAGCTAGACCCCCCGTGTAAGGGCTCATTTGAATCAGGAAAAAGAGCTCTACCTTCTGGCCCTTACAGAACTTTGAATTTCCACCATAGTCCGATACCAACCCGGACAATAACACCTCAAGCATTCTCCAGGACTCACAGCATACCAACCGGAGATCCCACAACGGGCTCTTTCTTCGCGTCCATCGTACTCCTCACTGCAATTCAACCATCGAAGAACACCAGCAGTGAGTTCACAAAAAAAAAATATAATAAATATCATTAAATATTAAAAAATATATATATATATATATATATATATAATACTGTATAATATCTTATAAGGCATTACTTATATTTATAGCTACTAAGGCAACTTACAATTAGAGAATCCTTAAATTTTTGTAATTATGTCAGGAAATAAAGTAATCTTGTCGGATGTGGAGACTGCTTCTTCAAACAAGTCTTCCCAAAACCTTTCTGTTGCTCCACCTAGACCTCCACGATCGCTGCGGGAAAAAGTACTGACAAAATCCAGTTTAACAAAAGCAACACCTAGCGAGAAGTTGTCGCAGCCATCATCTCATCTTGCAACAGAAAAACGTCCAGCGGACTCTGTCTGACAGACGCATCTAAAACAAGCAAAAATGCCTCTTCGCACACCCCCACTCTACGAACTAAAATGTCGCAAACTTCAATTAAAAGCGACAGCTCGATTCGATCCTCCGTTTGTGACCCGGTAGATGCGGCTATCGACAAAGTAGCCAACTGGAAGCAGGAAGAAATTCATCCACTTCCAGTTTTATCCGACGAAGAACTTTCAATCACATCTGCGCCGGAATCACCATTATCGGAGGCACCGGAAAAAGGAAGACCCAGCCTGCTTTTTAACTCCAACAGGCGCTTGGGGGTGGAAATGGATATGGCAACAAAAGAAGCGAACGAAATGCTTCTGAGAGGGAAGGAAGCGCTAGAAATGGCAGGGAATATGAAGAGGGAGTGTAAGTTAACAGCTTTAGAGAGTCTGCAGTCCCTCTACGAGATGGTCCTGGCGCTGTCAGATTCCAGATCTAGACATAAGCATAATCTAGAAAGGGAACGCTCACGCAACGCTCAAGAACTAATGCGAGTGGAGCGAGCCCATAACAAGATCATCACCCAGCTTATGAAGGAAATGGCTTCCGAGCTAGGCCATGCCAGGACAGATATAAAAAATACCCTCCAGGAATCCAAGGCGATACGGGGTTGGTTGAACTTTGAAACCCAAGAGCCCTTCCGTAAAACGAGTGACCTACTCAAAGCTGTGACGGACTTAGACAAGCGCATAGGTGTGATTCAGTCGAACCTGAGTCAGCAGAAGCAAGAAGGTGCAGACAACATCTTATCTCACCTAAGAGTGGACCTTACTGGAGTAAAATCTAGTGTGGAAACACTCAAACTTCAATTGGACGAAATGCGCAGAGTCATCGAAAAGTCCGAAAACAACACCAAGAAGGTTCTGGAGACAGGTCAAAAAACCCTGTTACGCCTGGAGTCACCACCATCCCACCCCTCAGAGGAAATAAATAAAACGTTAGAAAATGAGCTGAACGGAATGAAGAGTTCGCTGAAGGAGATAGATACAAGTATCAGATCCGGACTTTCAATCTTACCTTCAGCGGACTCCAGTAAAATATTCCAAACCAGCATAAGGGAACATCTTCAACCTATAGAAGAACACTTAGGTGCGATGTCATCCGAGCTGAGGACGATGAGAGAGCAGAAGCAACGGGCCTCATCACCTACAGCCCCAAGTCTAGCAACAGAGCTTGCACAAACTGGCGAAGCGGCAACAAAGCCAAAAAAGACATACGCCAGAGTGGCTGCAAGCCCTCCCCTTCCTAAACCCAATCACACGCTCATTATTACATCAACTGATTCCAAAAACACAGCCGAAAACATTATTGAGAGAATTAGGGAGGCTCTAGACACAAAAAAGACTGGAGCCAAAGTAGACAGGGTAAGGAAGGCGAAAAACCAAAAAGTCGTCCTCAGTTGCAACACCAAGGAGGATCTTAACCTTGTCCAAAACAGAGTTAAGACAAATAAAAGTTTAAAAGTAGAGGTTGCCAGAACAAACAATCCCTTGGCGATAATCAGGGACGTGCTATCGTATCACACAGACGTCGAAATCGTAGAAAATATACTGGCGCAGAACAAACACCTTCTGCATGACGTCGATGAGAAAGAGCGAACAGTCAGAGTTCGATACAGGAAAAAGGCGAGGAATCCACAAGAGTGCCATCCTGTACTTGAGCTCTCTCCAAAAGTGCACAGGCGCTTCATTGATGCGGGTAAAGTTTACATCGGCCTCCAAAGAAGACCAATAATGGATCACTCTCCCCTTGTGCAATGCACAAAATGCCTCGGTTTTGGCCACACAAAAGCAGTGTGCCATGAAAAGGAGGAACTCTGCAGTCACTGCGGAGATACTCACTCATGGGACAAATGCCCGATCAGACTGGAGGGGAGACCCCCCCGATGTAAAAATTGCCTCAAAGCGCACGGCGCCGATACGGACCTGGCACACAATGCTTTTAGCTTTGATTGCCGGGAAAAGCAGAAGTGGGATGCAATAGCACGGTCCCGCATATCTTACTGCTAAGGGCAACCATAATAATATTAACTCCAACATTAGTAGGTCAGACCTCAAAATCATTCAGGTGAACTTGCAACACTCCAGGGTAGCAACGGCGGAACTACTTCAGGTTGCATCGAATAAAGGAGTGTCGATTGCCATAGTACAGGAACCCTATGTGGGAAAAAATGGCGTTATTAAAGAACATCCCGGCACGCGAGTAGTTCAATGCAGCCTGAATAGACAAAAACCAGTAAAAGCCGCAGTGCTGATTTTCGGAGACCAGCTGGAGATCATCCATGATCCACAGCTGGTTACCGAAACAGAAGCGGCAGTACTTCTCGTTGCAGGAAATTTAAAACTGGGAGTTGTGTCAGTTTACCTCGAGGGAGAGCAAGATTTAAATCCCTACCTTAGGCGAATCCAAGCAGCTTGCGCAAAACTACACACAAACAACATCATAGTGGCTGGAGACATAAATGCTTGGAGCCAATGGTGGGGAAGTAATTCCGAAGATGAAAGAGGCGCGGCATATAACACCTTCCTCAATGAAATGGATCTCCATATTCTGAACACGGGTGACACGCCTACCTTCGAAACATACAGAAGGGGGAGAATTTGTTCGAGCATAGTAGACGTCACTGCTTGCAGTTCGTCACTTCTGGGCAATGTGGAGGACTGGAGAGTGGAGAGAAGCCTAATTACATCAGACCACAACGCGATTATGTTTACACTGCGCACCAAAGCAGTCTTGACACAATTACGGCCCTGTACAACGCGCAAATACAACACCAGAAAGGTAAACTGGTCGGACTTCTCAACACGCTTTAGATCCCTTCTAAAAGAAAGAGCCATAACTCCCACACTAATTGAGGAGGCGGAAATCCATGAGGATCTGGAATCCATCACAATAGCCTACACAAAAGCAATCCAGGAATCTTGTGATGAGACTATTCCGAAAATGGGCATGAGGGGGGTGAATGCAACGCCCCCATGGTGGTCAAAATCCCTCAACCAACTCAAAAAAGAAGTCCATAGGAAAAAAAGACGTATTAGAAATGCGGCACCAAGCAGAAGACAACACGTAATAGACGAATACATAAGTTTTAAACAACAATACATCATAAAAGTTGAGGAGGCGCAAACCGAAAGCTGGAAGGAATTCTGCACGACACAGGAAAGGGAGAGCATGTGGGATAAAATTTACAGAGTTATCCGGAAATCCTCAAGAAGATATGAGGACATGCTCCTAAGAAACATCCAAGGGGAAACTCTGACACCAGAAGAGTCGGCAGAACTCTTGGCCCAAACATTTTACCCTGACGACTGTGTGGAAACAGATCAGCCATACCACACCAAAATACGAGAGCTGACGGAAATCAACAAAGACCTAGGTTTGTCAGAAGATGACCCACCTTTTGCAGAAGCGGAGCTTGAATCAGTGTTACAAACACTAAACCCCAAAAAAGCCCCTGGACCAGACGGGCTAACAGCTGACATCTGCTCCGCTGCAATAAACTGCAACAGGAAGGTATTCTTAGCGATAGCCAACAAGTGCTTGAAATTGGCGTACTTTCCCAAGCAGTGGAAAACTGCACACGTGGTCATCATCCGTAAGCCAGGAAAGGATGACTATACACATCCAAAGTCATACCGACCAATAGGTCTTCTGTCAGTACTCGGAAAAATAGTCGAGAAGTTGATGGTGGGCCGACTCCAGTGGTACATCCTCCCAACTCTTAATAAAAACCAGTATGGGTTCATGCCTCAACGTGGTACTGGGGACGCCCTCTATGATCTATTGAAATATATCAATAACGAAGTGAGGAATAAGAAGATCGTCCTTGTTGTTTCATTAGATATAGAGGGAGCCTTTGACAACGCATGGTGGCCAGCATTAAAACTGCAACTAGCCAAAAAGAAATGTCCCAAAAACCTCTACGATATGGTTGGCTCTTACCTTCAAGATCGAAAAATCGTAATTAACTATGCCAGAACAACGAGTGAGAGGGGAACTACAAAGGGCTGTGTTCAAGGATCTATCGGTGGACCAACCTTTTGGAATGTTATCCTAGACTCACTGCTGCACCAACTTACGAACGAAGGGGTGTATTGTCAGGCATTTGCAGATGACGTTGTCTTGGTGTTCTCGAGTCACTCAACGAGTGCCCTGGAGCAACAGGCCAATGACACTTTAAAAAGAGTAAAGAAGTGGGGAACCCAGAACAAGTTAAAGTTTGCAGCGCATAAAACAAATGCAATGCTTGTCACTAAAAAACTTAAATTTGACCACCCCAACCTGCAAATGTCCGGCAGCAGAGTAAACCTCGTAGAGGAAATTAAAGTACTCGGTCTCATCATTGACCGTGGACTCACCTTTAAGCCACATGTAGCAGCCGTATGCAAAAAAGCGGCTGACATATACAAACAGCTTGCATGCGCGGCCAAGGTGACCTGGGGTCTCAATGGTGAGATTGTAAGGACAATATACGTTGCAGTCGTCGAACCCATAGTGATGTACGCTTCGTGCGCGTGGTCCTCAGCAACAGAACTTCAGATGATCAAAGACCAACTCAACACGTTGCAAAGGGGCTTCGCGCAGAAGATCTGTAAAGCGTACCGCACGGTATCGCTCACTTCCGCACTTGCCATCTCGGGTCTGCTTCCGTTAGACCTGAGAATAAAAGAAGCGTCCAACTTGTACCAAACCAGGAAACAAGGCACACTGGACTATTTACCGCCAGGAAGAGAGCTTGAAAACCGTGTAAATCACTTGGATCAACCTCATCCCTCTAAACTCGTCAAATTGGAATATGAGCTACTGGAAACAATCGAAAACACAAACCTCCACCAACTAACCGGCCCTCACATATACACCGATGGAAGTAAGATAGAAGGGAGGGTCGGAGCAGCTTTAACGTGGTGGGAAGATGGCAGGGAGATCAGTAGTTCCACCTTTAGACTGGATCCATCCTGTACAGTTTTCCAATCGGAGCTCTATGCCTTGCTCAGGGCGACCAAACTAGCAGAATCGAGCACTGAACCTGTCATAAACATCATGAGCGACTCGAGATCTTCGCTCGATCTGCTGGCGAACCCTAAAGCAAGCCATCCCCTATCAAAGGCCATCCAAGAAAGCATAGGGAAGATGAGAAAAGAGGGAAGAGTGATACGGCTGTTTTGGTTGAGGGCTCATGTAGGCACGTCTGGAAATGAGAGAGCTGATGAGCTCGCCAAGGCGGCGGCACTCCGGGAGACAGCCACTCTAGACTACGACAAAATCCCCATGTCCTACGTTAAAAAGAAAATCAGAGAGGAAACCGTTCGAATCTGGCAGGACAGATACGAGACCTCGACCACTGGGCAAGTCACCAAAATATTCCTACCGGATGTTGCAATTGCATACCGGATAGTGAGAAAAACGAAGTTGACACCCACACATGTACAAGTGTTAACAGGACATGGTGGAATTGCGGAGTACTTGCACCGCTTTAAGCTTAAGGATACACCAGGGTGCGAGTGCGATCCCAATGTCAGTGAGTCAGTGTGGCATGTGATTCTGGAGTGTCCCCGCTATCAGGCGGCACGTCTGGATCTCGAGTTTTGCATTAACACCAATCTTGACAAGTCTGACCTACACAGAATCATCGAAGACGAAGACAAAAGGCCCAAATTTCTGGCATTCGTAGAGTCCATCTTTCGCGCTGCTGCAAAGCGTAACGCCACAAACTATCCATTCCCCAGGCAGCAGCAAACCGAATTCGCAGAGGTCTCCGTAAAAGAGAAGAGCATCCCAGCCAATAAAGCAGAACATCAGCTATTAGCATGCGCTGAAAGAGGTAACCCAGGCCTGAGAATTCGAGGAGTAGCTCTCTTCATGGATAACAACACAGAGCGTTTCGGCTTAAGTTTTTGCTTAACAACTGGCCGAAACTATGTCAAAATATCTCCCGGTCTCGCAAGCTTACTAAACGGCAGTACTCTCAAAACGAGCATGAAGCGCAAAACATATGAGGCGCTAGTTGAAATAGAGGTTGCAAAGCAACGATGTCGAATAGTAAGATCGAAAAACAAAACGATCTTGCTGTTCACATGGAGCGAAGAAAAAACCCCATTCGCCCAGGCATGCTCACTGCTAACGAGACTCGGTGAGGAGGAGACAGCTGTCATACCCCGCATCATAAGTGTGGATGCCATGGTGGTCCTATATGAGAAAGGTGAAGTCATGGACCACATTGGTTGCATAAAAGCCTCAAACAAACATGAAATAGTCGTGTATGAGGATAGGGGTGAAAACCTGAGCTTCCTCAAACATCATGACTCGACAAAGGCAACCCAACATCTTGTAGCAAATTCAGAGACACTTAGTGGCTCAGAACGCCTGCAACTGAAAACGGCCAAAGAAAAGGCCGCAGCCAGGGAAAAACTTAGCAAAAGTTCTGAGTCACAAAGCGGGGTAAGTGCACTAATTAAAACCATCGGTGCAGCGGCCCAGAGTATTCCAGGAAGAGCAATGCGAAAGTTGAGTAAGTTAAGACAAGCCGATAACTTAATAAGAGAGCCTCCAAGAGTACTCAAGAAATCCAAACCCACCCACACTAGACCCTGCTCGGGACGTGTCAGCCCTCCAAGACTTCTACCGGCGGTCGAGCCTAAAGACCACATAATCAACGCTTTCCTAGAGTTTAAGGCCCTCATAAAAGCAACTCTTGAGGTGAACCAAACTACTTGCAAGAATATCTTACAAAGTTTCCACCTCGGTAGTCATGAGTTCCTTGGAGTGCAGCTCGAGGAAGCAGAGGCCGCAATTTATGACAACAAAACATCTACTGTCATAAAAGGTAAAATGGGTCATCACATGGCGGCTTATAGCGGGTCGGCGGGCTTCGTAGCCTTGGATGAGGAGGAGACAGAACGACAGGGAAGATTAGTATTCAAAACCCCACCCAACGACCCTATTGTGGTCACCGCCCGTTGTACCAGGGTGATGCTAGAGGACAGGATCCTGAAAATGGCGGAAACCATCTCGGGAGCCTGTGCATTGGGAGATCCTTGGGAAAACTGGACGGTGCCGACGATAAATTGGGTCAATGGAGTCCCGGGATGTGGCAAAACAACTTGGGTTATAAACCAATTCGATGCGGAAGATGATTTTATTGTCACAACAACAACAGAAGCAGCTAAAGATCTTAGAGAAAAGTTAGCCAACCGCATAGCCACTGACGCAAAAACAAAAGTGCGCACTATGGCCTCAGTTTTAGTAAATGGTATGAGAAGGCAAAAGGGAAGATGTACTCGACTTTTAGTCGACGAAGCTCTCATGAACCATTTCGGGGCCATAGTAATGGCAATGCGGCTAAGTGGAGCCGAAAAAATACTGCTTTTTGGTGACATCAATCAACTCCCTTATATCGACAGGGAAAACCTCTTTGCGATGCAATATACTCGCCCAAGCCTCGTAACCACTATCAGCCAAGAGCTCCTGTGTACGCACCGGAATCCGATGGATGTGGCATATGCCCTGAATGAAATCTACAGTGGCATTTATTCATCCAGATCTCAGGTGCACTCACTAGAAAGGAAGAGGTACACGGGAGCCGTCATACCAGGTACCGTGCCCGACACCTTATATCTTGTATTTACGCAAGCAGAAAAGGAGTCCCTTACCAGCCAGGGATATGGTTCGGGTCCCGGGTCGCGAATTTTAACCGTACATGAGGCCCAAGGTCTCACATACGGGAGAGTGGTCATAATGAGGACAACAACAGAGAAGCTCAAAATTTATGAAAGCGTCCAACATGCAGTAGTGGCAGTGTCCAGGCACACAGAAAGCTGTGTTTATTACACGGACGATTGCGACGATGCAACTGGAAGGCTGGTTGAGAGCGCAATGGCTGCGACAACGAAAAGAATCAAAGAATATAATCTGAAAATGGCAATTAGAAACAGAGACGAAGCGATTGTGGAAGCCCTGTCAACAGATATCACAAACAGTTAAAGATGGAGCACTCTCCACGATATTAAGTACAAGGAAAAGGAAAAAAAAAAATCTGGTAATATAAAAATTTACATAGCATGTAAGGCCATGTACATTAAGCACGTAGATTATGTTGATGACTACATGAGGGGAAAAAAAAAAAAAAAAAAAGAAAAAAAAAACATAAAACACAAAGTGGGTCGACAATTATTATGTTTAAACATCAAAAAAAAAAAGATAAGTAACAACGATGCCCACAAAAAAAAAAAAAAAACCAAAAAAAAAAAAAAAAAACAAAACAAAAATAATAATGAAAAAAATATTATAAAAAAAAAATATAGCGATTAAGTGCATGTCGCATGTAAGCATATTAGTTTGCAGACCTTAAGTGTGTAAGATAATAGAAATATAAAAAAAAAATACAAAAAAATACAAAAAAAAATCCAAAAAAAAATATATATATGTGAACACACTGCTTAGGCTTAAATATTTAAGTAATGTAAGTAGTGTAAGGAGTATATTTATAACAGTATTTTAAAAGTTAATAAAATAAAGTAAAGCAAAAAAAGGTACGGACTTCGAGTCTGTAGAGTAAACTTATTGTAATAAAAAAAAAAAAAAAAAAAAAAAAAACCTAACCTAACCTAACCTAACCTAACCTAACCTAACCTAACCTAACCTAACCTAACCTAACCTAACCTAACCTAACCTAACCTAACCTAACCTAACCTAACCTAACCTAACCTAACCTAACCTAACCTAACCTAACCTAACCTAACCTAACCTAACCTAACCTAACCTAACCTAACCTAACCTAACCTAACCTAACCTAACCTAACCTAACCCAACCTAACCTAACCTAACCTAACCTAACCTAACCTAACCTAACCTAACCTACACAGTGCTACTTCGCTACGTTGCCCCCGCTTACAAAAACAAATAGAAATCTGCAAAAACAGAACCGACTATGGCTATTAACAACGGAAATAAAACAAATCCAAAAAATCACCTTCCTTTAAAATGCTTACAAATTAACACTGACAAAGGGTATGCAGCGATGCATGAAATGATTAAATATATAAATGACAACAAATATGATATAGTGTTTAACAGCGAACCCTATGTTGGAAAAGACAACGTAATGAAGTCTATCCCTAACTATAATATATATCAATACCCCACAGCGCACCGAGTAAAAGCATGCCTACTCGTAAGGCGGACTATAGGCTGCACACTGGGTATTTCGGAATACTCTACTTCCAATCTTTGTATTGTTAAAATAGACATTGGCGGTAAAAAACTATTTCTAATTAGTGTATACATTGAACCCAAGAAAGATGAAATTAATACAATGAACAGTCTAGAAATATTTCTGCAGAAACATACAAATCACACTCACATCATTTGTGGTGACTTTAACGGATGGCACCCCATGTGGAGCTCGATTAGATCCAACCGCCGCGGAAATATGGTAGTAGATCTTATAACTACTAATAATCTTATTCTATGTAATTCAGGTAACGTTCCTACATATGAAACGGTTACACATAAAACCCATCGCGAATCTATAATTGACCTCACAATGACATCTGATTCTATATCGAACAAAATTTCCAACTGGAAAGTTGTACTAGACGCCGTCCCATCATCCAATCATAATGCTATCACTTTTGATTTGTCTTTAAGTAACAACTTGTTAAGCAAACCAAAAAAACTTTCAACATTTAAATACAATACTCAGAATATAAAATGGGATGAAATTACAGAACAGTTTAAATGCGAGTTAGCCAAATATTTAGACCTCAATATTAGCGTAGATAATTTAAGCACCTCCCAGTTAGATAAATACATTACAAAATTAGTCACAGCAGTACAAAAGGTTAGCGACAAACTCTTTCCGAGAAAATCGTCTAAATTAACAAATCGAGCGCCTTGGTGGAACGATAAATTAGAAAATCTCAAGCAAAAAGTTATAAAAAATCACCACAAAATTCAAAAAATGAAACGCAGTAAAAAACCGTTAACCGAATTGTTGCTAGAAAAAGAAAACTTAAGAAATGAATATGCTCAATCAATTAGGATTGCTTCAAATGAGCATTTCAGGGAGTTCTGCAATAAGCAGGGAAAGGAGGATGTATGGAGTATAACCAATCGGTTACTTAAGACCACACCTTTGAAACAGCCCCCCTCAACTCTTAAAACAGGAGCGGGTAAATACACAAAAACAACATACGAAACTGCTGAAACGTTTTTAAATGAATATTTTCCTGATGATGGACCCGATACATGCTTAAGGCACATGCAGCTCCGTAATTCTTTTAACGAAACACCCGACACGCCAGCAGATGCTCCATTTACTGTAGAAGAAGTACTTGAGTCATTGAAATCCATGAACCCCAAAAAATCACCTGGTCTAGACCACCTCACATCGGATATATGTTTTAAATTTGCCGAAACTTTCCCTATTACAATCACTCAAATAATGAACAGGTGCCTGCAACTCGGTCACTTTCCAAAGGACTGGAAGGTCGCATATATAAAAATTATCCCTAAACACAACCAAACCGAACTTAATACCGCATCATATAGACCGATAGGACTTATTAATGTATTTGGAAAGGCTTTAGAAAAATTAATTACTAAAAGACTTACATATTTCTTACACACAACTAATGCAACTAGTAATTTACAATTCGGTTTTAAAGAGCAAACTTCAACAACAGCTGCTATCCAAAAAGCAATTGACGTTATACAAAATGCTAGATTGCAAAATCATCAAGTGCTGGCAATCTCACTCGACATACAGGCAGCTTTTGATAATGCTTGGTGGCCAGCACTGTTTCATAGGCTTCACACTATTAAATGTCCTAGCAACCTATATAATCTTCTAAAAAATTACTTCCAACACCGTGTAATCAAACTTGATTTTGCGGATAGTTCAGCCACCAAGTATATGTCTCGGGGATGCGTTCAGGGTTCAGTTTGCGGTCCAATGCTATGGAACCTGATACTTGATGAGCTCTTAACATCTGAGCTACCCAATGGATGTCATCTTCAAGCCTTTGCAGATGATCTCTTATTAATAGTGTCTTCAAAAGATACCCAAAATCTTGAAACTACAACTAACGAAGCTCTTTCCAAAATTGTACTGTGGGGAAACTCAGTTAAACTAAGATTTAATCCTAATAAAACCCAAATGATATCATTTACTAATAAAGCTCGCAAATGTGAAATAGTTATGAACAACCTACCATTGCAATTCTTCCGCCAAATAAAGTATTTAGGGGTAATTATAGACCAAAAATTAAATTTCATAAAGCATGCAGAACATACAATACACAAATCGTACAATCTATTTCAAAAATTAGTCAAATATATAAAACCTACTTGGGGAGTAAATTCAGAAAACGTGCATACCATATATCTTGCAGTAATAGAACCTATTGTTTGCTATGCATCAAGTATTTGGAGTTCTGCTCTAAAATATAAGTATATAGAAAAACGGTTACTTTCTCTCCAACGCAATTTCGCCATCAAAATCATAAGAGGATTTCGAACAACAAGCACGGCAACTGCAATCTCTCTGGCAAAACTTTGTCCATTAATAGCTAAAATAAAAACGTGTGCAGATTTAGAAATAACGAAGCGATGTAAAACCTCCATATATCTTCCTAAAGATATAGAACTCGAAACACCAGTGATACCTGCAGAACTTCTACACCCTTGCCAAAGAAAAGCAATCCAATTTCAGGAAGCTTCAAACCAACAGGATATAAATCAATACTCCGACACAGCAACATCAAGTATATTTACAGATGGAAGCAAAACCGACAAAGGCGTAGGAGCTGCTTTTGTTGTTATTCACTCTGATGGTCAAAACGTCGTTAAGAAATATAAACTGCACGACGCTTGCTCTGTATACCAAGCAGAACTTTTTGCAATTTTAAAAGCAAGTGAATGGATTCTGAACAGCAAACTTATAAAATTTTCAATATTTTCCGATAGCAAGTCAAGCCTCTTAGAGTTAAATAACCCAAACACCACGAACCCATTAGCAGTAGCAATACACCGCAATGTTACTAACATAGAAACAAGAAATAAATTAGTAAGATTCATCTGGACAAAAGCCCATAATGGTGTAACCGGGAATGAATTAGCGGACTCGGCAGCCAAATCAGCAACGAACTTAAAGAAAGCCCCCGATTATTCGAAATTTCCTATCAGCTACATAAAACAAATACATCGTAAGATTTTACAAACTGCGAGTGAAGATTATTACAATAACATAGTTAACTGCACATATACCAAAACGTGGTGCCCTACATACGATGAACTCCACAAAGTTTTAGAAAAAATCAAACCTGACTTTAATTTTACGCAAATTCTAAGTAATCACGGGTTTCACAAATGCTACCTATATAGATTCAAAATAAGCCCAAATGATTATTGCCCGTGTGACGGAAGCACATCTCAAACTGTTATCCATCTCATTAAAGAATGCCCAAAATTTAACAACACTAGAATAGACCATGAAATTATCTGCAATAACTTAAAAATAAAGCCATACGATTTAACAGACATAGTTAAAAAATACACAACTATAGAAACGTTTACTAAACACATAAATCAAATAGTTAAATCATTAAAAAAATATAATAATTAACAAAATAAAGCAAAAGGAAAAACAAAAGACTGCCAAAAGAATATCTAAAAAACTAAATAATCAAAGAGATCCAATCTTCATAATGCAACTTGTATCCCGATAGCATAAGGCATTATGTAAGAAAACTTAAAAGTCTCTAACATTAACGAAAAAAAAAAAAAAAAAAAAAAAAAAAAAAAAAAACCTAACCTAACCTAACCTAACCTAACCTAACCTAACCTAACCTAACCTAACCTAACCTAACCTAACCTAACCTAACCTAACCTAACCTAACCTAACCTAACCTAACCTAACCTAACCTAACCTAACCTAACCTAACCTAACCTAACCTAACCTAACCTAACCTAACCTAACCTAACCTAACCTAACCTAACCTAACCTAACCTAACCTAACCTAACCTAACCTAACCTAACCTAACCTAACCTAACCTAACCTAACCTAACCTAACCTAACCTAACCTAACCTAACCTAACCTAACCTAACCTAACCTAACCTAACCTAACCTAACCTAACCTAACCTAACCTAACCTAACCTAACCTAACCTAACCTAACCTAACCTAACCTAACCTAGTTAGTCTGACCTACACAGAATCATCGAAGACGAAGACAAAAGGCCCAAATTTCTGGCATTCGTAGAGTCCATCTTTCGCGCTGCTGCAAAGCGTAACGCCACAAACTATCCATTCCCCAGGCAGCAGCAAACCGAATTCGCAGAGGTCTCCGTAAAAGAGAAGAGCATCCCAGCCAATAAAGCAGAACATCAGCTATTAGCATGCGCTGAAAGAGGTAACCCAGGCCTGAGAATTCGAGGAGTAGCTCTCTTCATGGATAACAACACAGAGCGTTTCGGCTTAAGTTTTTGCTTAACAACTGGCCGAAACTATGTCAAAATATCTCCCGGTCTCGCAAGCTTACTAAACGGCAGTACTCTCAAAACGAGCATGAAGCGCAAAACATATGAGGCGCTAGTTGAAATAGAGGTTGCAAAGCAACGATGTCGAATAGTAAGATCGAAAAACAAAACGATCTTGCTGTTCACATGGAGCGAAGAAAAAACCCCATTCGCCCAGGCATGCTTACTGCTAACGAGACTCGGTGAGGAGGAGACAGCTGTCATACCCCGCATCATAAGTGTGGATGCCATGGTGGTCCTATATGAGAAAGGTGAAGTCATGGACCACATTGGTTGCATAAAAGCCTCAAACAAACATGAAATAGTCGTGTATGAGGATAGGGGTGAAAACCTGAGCTTCCTCAAACATCATGACTCGACAAAGGCAACCCAACATCTTGTAGCAAATTCAGAGACACTTAGTGGCTCAGAACGCCTGCAACTGAAAACGGCCAAAGAAAAGGCCGCAGCCAGGGAAAAACTTAGCAAAAGTTCTGAGTCACAAAGCGGGGTAAGTGCACTAATTAAAACCATCGGTGCAGCGGCCCAGAGTATTCCAGGAAGAGCAATGCGAAAGTTGAGTAAGTTAAGACAAGCCGATAACTTAATAAGAGAGCCTCCAAGAGTACTCAAGAAATCCAAACCCACCCACACTAGACCCTGCTCGGGACGTGTCAGCCCTCCAAGACTTCTACCGGCGGTCGAGCCTAAAGACCACATAATCAACGCTTTCCTAGAGTTTAAGGCCCTCATAAAAGCAACCCTTGAGGTGAACCAAACTACTTGCAAGAATATCTTACAAAGTTTCCACCTCGGTAGTCATGAGTTCCTTGGAGTGCAGCTCGAGGAAGCAGAGGCCGCAATTTATGACAACAAAACATCTACTGTCATAAAAGGTAAAATGGGTCATCACATGGCGGCTTATAGCGGGTCGGCGGGCTTCGTAGCCTTGGATGAGGAGGAGACAGAACGACAGGGAAGATTAGTATTCAAAACCCCACCCAACGACCCTATTGTGGTCACCGCCCGTTGTACCAGGGTGATGCTAGAGGACAGGATCCTGAAAATGGCGGAAACCATCTCGGGAGCCTGTGCATTGGGAGATCCTTGGGAAAACTGGACGGTGCCGACGATAAATTGGGTCAATGGAGTCCCGGGATGTGGCAAAACAACTTGGGTTATAAACCAATTCGATGCGGAGGATGATTTTATTGTCACAACAACAACAGAAGCAGCTAAAGATCTTAGAGAAAAGTTAGCCAACCGCATAGCCACTGACGCAAAAACAAAAGTGCGCACTATGGCCTCAGTTTTAGTAAATGGTATGAGAAGGCAAAAGGGAAGATGTACTCGACTTTTAGTCGACGAAGCTCTCATGAACCATTTCGGGGCCATAGTAATGGCAATGCGGCTAAGTGGAGCCGAAAAAATACTGCTTTTTGGTGACATCAATCAACTCCCTTATATCGACAGGGAAAACCTCTTTGCGATGCAATATACTCGCCCAAGCCTCGTAACCACTATCAGCCAAGAGCTCCTGTGTACGCACCGGAATCCGATGGATGTGGCATATGCCCTGAATGAAATCTACAGTGGCATTTATTCATCCAGATCTCAGGTGCACTCACTAGAAAGGAAGAGGTACACGGGAGCCGTCATACCAGGTACCGTGCCCGACACCTTATATCTTGTATTTACGCAAGCAGAAAAGGAGTCCCTTACCAGCCAGGGATATGGTTCGGGTCCCGGGTCGCGAATTTTAACCGTACATGAGGCCCAAGGTCTCACATACGGGAGAGTGGTCATAATGAGGACAACAACAGAGAAGCTCAAAATTTATGAAAGCGTCCAACATGCAGTAGTGGCAGTGTCCAGGCACACAGAAAGCTGTGTTTATTACACGGACGATTGCGACGATGCAACTGGAAGGCTGGTTGAGAGCGCAATGGCTGCGACAACGAAAAGAATCAAAGAATATAATCTGAAAATGGCAATTAGAAACAGAGACGAAGCGATTGTGGAATCCCTGTCAACAGATATCACAAACAGTTAAAGATGGAGCACTCTCCACGATATTAAGTACAAGGAAAAGGAAAAAAAAAAAAAAATCTGGTAATATAAAAATTTACATAGCATGTAAGGCCATGTACATTAAGCACGTAGATTATGTTGATGACTACATAAGGGGGAAAAAAAAAAAAAAAAAAAAAAAAAAGAAAAAAAAAACATAAAACACAAAGTGGGTCGACAATTATTATGTTTAAACATCAAAAAAAAAGATAAGTAACAACGATGCCCACCAAACAAAAAAAACAAAAAAAAAAAAAAAAAAAAACCAAAAAAAAAAAAAAAACAAAAATAATAATGAAAAAAATATTATAAAAAAAAAATATAGCGATTAAGTGCATGTCGCATGTAAGCATATTAGTTTGCAGACCTTAAGTATGTAAGATAATAGAAATATAAAAAAAAAAAAATACAAAAAATACAAAAAAAAAAAAAAAAATATATATATGTGAACTCACTGCTTAGGCTTAAATATTTAAGTAATGTAAGTAGTGTAAGGAGTATATTTATAACAGTATTTTAAAAGTTAATAAAATAAAGTAAAGCAAAAAAAGGTACGGACTTCGAGTCTGTAGAGTAAACTTATTGTAATAAAAAAAAAAAAAAAAAAAAAAAAAAACCTAACCTAACCTAACCTAACCTAACCTAACCTAACCTAACCTAACCTAACCTAACCTAACCTAACCTAACCTAACCTAACCTAACCTAACCTAACCTAACCTAACCTAACCTAACCTAACCTAACCTAACCTAACCTAACCTAACCTAACCTAACCTAACCTAACCTAACCTAACCTAACCTAACCTAACCTAACCTAACCTAACCTAACCTAACCCTTCCGTCGCAGACGCACTCTGAGGTGGACGTGCTACATGTTGGTCGAGTGCCGCTCCGCCCGATTTTGTGTTTCAAAAATCGAAAAAAGTGGTTTTTTGTGCTCCGATTTTTACAATTTATGCACCAAAAGTTGCGGGAATAGTTGCCCCAGCTAGTGACAGTTTCTGTTTTTCGCGCCGCGCGCGTTAAGTGTGAAGAAAACCAGTGCAAAGTGCAAATTTTAAATTTTTAAAAACATTGAGCGCGAACGCTGCCTAAACGCGATCTGTGACCCCTGGATATTTTTATATCTGCAGACGGGGCTCGCTGAGCTCTTTCTTGTGACACCTTGACCGGATTTTTCCGGTAGAAACTCACGGAGTTATTAAAGAAAAACCGGGAACCACGTGGACACGTGGTCCTGGATCCAGTGGCCCGAGGACAGCGCGTGGAGGCTCATTCGACGCGGCACGACGCGGCGAGTTCAACGCCGTATCAAGCATAATTTTTAGGTTAGTGGTTGCGGAGTTATTAAAATTTTTAAATTTTTCAAAATTCAAAAATTTTTTATCTCGAAATAAAGATCGACGACACCCCCATATTTTTTATCTTATTTGTAGGGTTCATTAAGCTCTACCAATGTTATAAATTTCAAAATTTTCGGCTGAATACTTTTGGAGTTACGATTTTTTTAAAGTTAAGGGTTGACACGTGGGGGTGTAAATAACAGTTTGATCACTTCGCAACCTATTGTAAAAATTAAATTACGTAGTGTATAAGTATAACCTTAGCTTTTTAGAATAAATTTTTATTTAAAATTTTCGAGTTTTTTCCAATTTTGTTGTAAATTTATATGTTTTTTGCACCCCAAAAATCGGGGTTGAAATATTTTTTGTAGATAATTATAGATTTAGATTGTAAATTAAAAGACGAATCAAACGAGCCCAAGCTCGATAGGATACGACAAATAGGAACGGATTTAGTAGAAATCCTTATAATTGGCAGCCATATTGGCGGCCATTTTGTTTTGATAAAAAGTTGTATAACTTTTGATCTAGACGTCTTAGAAAGACGCGGTTTCTTGTAAACGCTTAGTTGTGGTGAGCTCTACGATTTGTGATAGTTTGTGGCTCTGGATAGAGTCGACCTCCAGATTGCCAAAAATTTGGCAGGTTTCAAATAGAGGGCAAAACGCCCGTTACGGGAAGCCGTCGCTCGCGTTTCTGCGATCAGCGGTTCTCGAGATATAATTTTTTGTAATTCGGTCTAGACTGAAACCAGATAACCGGCCGCCATCTTGGAAATCTTTAAGGCGTGATATCTCGGAAACCGCTGGTCGTAGAGCTACGCGGTTTTTTCCGTTGACTTTCCCCTGGAAAGCGCTATCGATTGGTGTTAACTGGGCGACTCTATCTAGAGTCACTGTAGAGTTCCACCGTAGAGTCGCGGCGGAAGATATTTTAGATAGTTTTTAAGTAGTTTTAGGTTGAGTAAGGGCCGTAGTATTCTACGGCACTTGATTTTTGACGGAACACTCTCTATTTTTACCCTATACAACCCGCTATTGCGGTAATTTTATTATTGACATTTTTAGTATAAATTTTGACTATTTATTTTGACATTTTATTTTAATTTTATTTATTTTATTAATTGTTGACGCGACCTCCCTGAAAAATGGTTTTGGGACTCCGGACACCGGTCAAGCGGCCGGAAAAAGCGAACCCAGCTTCAACTCCCCCCAAGATCGTGAAAAAGCTGCCAAGACAGAGTATGGAGAAGTGGGAGGGGGCGGTTCCCGGGTCGGCTTGTACGGCTGAACCGGGCGCTCCCTCCACCTCTAAGCGCAAGACGTTAACCCCTGAGCGGGTAGAGAGTCCGAAGGGGGTGGGGGTGGCTCCCGAGTCGGCTTATACGGCTGGACCGGGCGCCCCCTCCACCTCTAAGGAAAAGACGCCGACCCCAAAGCGGGTTGAGAGTCCGAAGGGGGGGGGTTGAAGTGCTGGTTCACTCACCAGTGGCGACCACCGGGCGGACCAGATTGCAGCGGGCCAAGCACCATTATTTAAAGGCGAAACAGGCGGTGGACTCGTCCAGGAACCTCAGGAGGGATATCAAAGAGACCATCCTGGGGTCCCTGGACGAGCTCAGGAAACTGATTGTTGAGTCCGAAGCCGACCTGAAGGCCGAGAGGGCTCGTAAGGGTACCGGGGGCTCCGTGAAGGGGGTGTCGACGACTAAGGACGCCGACACCACGTTTACGGTGCCCTCGGACTCCGGACTGAGCACCAAACTCGACGACCACTCTCGGCTTCTCCTGGAGAGTAATGAGCGGATGAAGGCTCTCCAGGAGCAGCTCATTAGGTGCAGCAGGTTGGCCGAGGATCAACAGCGTAGTTACGCCTGCGTGGCTGCTGTGAGGCCGCAGCAGCCAGCGAGACCCGCGGCTCTCCACTCGGTGGTTGTCACCTCCAAGGACGAAGAGGACACAGGAGAGGAGGTCCTTGGAAAGGTGAGGAAAACCCTAAACGCGAAGGAGGGATGGGTTAAGGTCGACCGGGTCCGGAAGGCCAAAGACCGCAAGGTCGTCATGGGCTTTAGTACTGCCGAGGACCGGAGAAAGGCCAAGGAGAGATTGGCGAAGGAAGGGTCGGGCCTCAACGTCGAGGACGTCAAAAATAGAGACCCGCTTCTGATCCTTAGAGGTGTCCTAACAATCAACACCGATGGTGACATTTTAAAGGCCCTAAGGAACCGGAATCGGGACCTCTTTGACGGCCTCGGCCCTGGGGATGACCGACTCGAGGTAAGGTATCGCAGAGGGGCTAGGAACCCGCACGTGGCCAACGTGGTCCTGAGTGCGTCGCCCACCCTCTGGGCGAGGATAACCGGCGTGGGCTCGGTCCACATCGACCTCCAGAGGGTGCGAGCGGAGGACCAGTCGCCACTGGTCCAATGCACGCGATGCCTCGGCTATGGCCACGGGCGGAAGTACTGTAAAGACCCAGCAGACCTCTGTAGCCACTGTGGCGGGCCGCACTTGCGCGATAAATGCGCGGATTGGCTGGCGGGGTCCCCGCCTTCCTGCCGGAACTGTTGTCGCGCGAAGTTTGACAATGTTGAACATAACGCATTTAGCGACAGCTGTCCCGTCAGGAAGAGGTGGGATGACCTCGCCCGGCAATCCGTAGCGTATTGCTGAGGGCGTGCCGGTGAACGCAGTGGTTCTCAAAGTCCTCCAGACGAACCTCCAGCGCAGTAAGTTGGCACACTCCGAGCTGCTGATCGAAGCCTCTAACCAGCGTGCGCGGTTTGCTCTGGTGCAGGAACCATACGTCGGCGGAACAGGGCGTGTGAAGAGTCAAAGTGGGATCAGAGTCTTCCAGTGTGCGGACCATGGAAGTGGGACTGTAAAGGCCGCGATCATAGTTTTTGACGCGGACCTTCACATAACACAGTACCCGAAACTTACCACGACCAACATCGCAGTGGTGGGGATCCGAGTCCGCAGCTGGGAGATCATCCTGGTTTCATTTTACTTTGAGCCCGACCTGCCGATGGACTCGTACCTAGCACATCTGCGCCGGGTGCAGCGTGAGACAGGAGCTCGGAGTGTTATAATTGGGGGCGACTCCAATGCCAAGAGCGTCTGGTGGGGGAGTCCCGTGACAGATCGCCGCGGCGAGGAACTGCACGGCTCACTGGAGGACCTCGGGCTCTGCATCCTGAACCGAGGGGAAACCCCTACATTTGACACTATCCGGGGCGGCGTAAGGTACACCAGTTATGTTGATATAACTGCCGTATCGCCGGACCTGTATAGCTTGGTGGACGACTGGCGCGTGCGTGAGGACCTGACCAGCTCGGACCACAATGGCATATCCTACACATTAAGGACAAGGCACATCAACAAGAATTTCATCAAGCACACCACAAGAATATATTACACTAAACACGCAAATTGGGCCCAGTTTCGTGAGAAACTGGGTCAAATTATCAATAGAGAAAACTTTACATTAGATTATATTAAAAATTTAACACACGGTTCACAATTAGATAACACAATCACAAAATACAACACATTAATTGCCGAAGCATGTGCCTCGTCTATTCCGCCAATTAAGCGCAAGGATGTGTTGAATATGCCATGGTGGAACGAGGGGTTGGCAGCGCTTAAGCGTGAAGTGGCCACCAAGAGATGCAGGATTCGGTGTGCAGCGCCGGTTAGGCGTCGAGAGGTAGTTGGGGAGTACCTCGAGGCGAAGGAGCGTTACGAGACCGAGGTAAGGCAAGCGCAGACGCGCAGCTGGGTCTCCTTCTGCGAACGCCAAGACGGGGAATCGGTTTGGGGGGGTATCTACCGGGTCCTCGGCAGAACCTCCAGGAGAGACGAAGACCCACCGCTGGTGGTGGACAGTATGGAGCTAGACGCCAAGGGCTCGGTGAGGCATATGGCCGAAACCTTTTACCCGGAGGACTCCGAGGGGGATGACTCCGAGGAGCACCGAAGGGTGAGGGTACAAGCTGAGCTCTTTGACGTTGAAACTTCTCCGGAATTGACGGACCCGCCTTTCACTCCTTTGGAGTTGAAATTGGCCTGCCGGTCCTTCAATCCAAAGAAGGCTCCAGGCGCGGACGGTTTTACCGCCGATATATGTTTGCACGCGATAGAATTTGACCCCGAGCTCTCACTCGCTCTTTTCAACAGGTGCCTCGAACTCCGGCATTTTCCCGAGCCCTGGAAGGAGGCCACGGTAATCTTCCTCCGCAAGCCGGGGAAGATTACTTATACGACACCACGGTCGTATCGGCCGATCGGTCTCCTTCCGGTGCTGGGGAAGGTGCTGGAGAAAATGCTTGTCACCAGATTAAAATATCATATAGCGCCCAGGCTCAGCACCCGCCAGTTTGGCTTTATGCCCCAGCGGAGTACCGAGGACGCCCTCTATACACTAGTTGAGCACATCAGATTAGGTTTAAAAAACAAAAAGTTGATGACGCTTGTGTCACTGGATATAGAGGGCGCCTTCGACAACGCTTGGTGGCCACGTATCAAAGTCAGACTGGCGGAGGAACGAGTGCCGTTTAACATCAGGAGGCTCCTGGGCAGCTACCTGAGCGGCAGGCATGTTCGCGCACGGTACTGCGGGGAAGAGTGCGTGAGGGAAACCGGGAAGGGTTGCGTGCAGGGGTCTATCGGTGGGCCGATTTTGTGGAACCTCTTGTTGGATCCACTGCTTCGCGAGTTGGAGGCTGGACATCACTATGTGCAGGCATTCGCTGACGATGTGGTGCTGGTCTTTGAAGGTGAGACGGCTCATGAGGTCGAAAGCCGTGCTAATACCGCCCTCGAGCATGTGAGGGAGTGGGGAGTCCAGAACAAACTGAGGTTTGCGCCGCACAAGACCAGTGCCATGGTCATCACGCGCAGACTGAAGTATGACACCCCACGCCTCCACATGGGCGGGGTCGACATTGGCATGGTCGGAGAACTCAGGTTACTGGGAGTCGTCCTAGACCAGCGCCTGACCTTCAACACGCACGTCGCGAATGTGTGTAAGAAGGCCGTAGCCTTCTACGCCCAGCTTTCGAGAGCCGCGAAGGCGAGCTGGGGCCTCCACCCCGAAGTTATCCGCGCTATCTACAGAGCGGTGGTTGAGCCCGTGATACTGTATGCGGCTGCCGTTTGGGCGCCGGCTGTTGATAAGCTCGGTGTTCGAAAGCAGCTGAACGTGGTCCAGCGGGGTTTTGCGCAGAAGCTGTGTAGGGCATACCGCACCACCTCCCTGAACTCAGCACTGTTGCTCGCTGGGATACTCCCCCTTGACCTGCGGGTCCGCGAAGCCGCGGCGCTGTATGGTGCGAGGAGGGGTATACCCCAGGACGCGATAGGAGATCGGGAGGTGGAACGGATGTCCTCGGCTCTGCGGTCTCCGCATCCCGCTCAGCATATCGACCTGGAGTTCAAGTGCCTGGCGGGCGAGGAACAACTCGCGGTAAATATTGACCACGAACTTAATATCTACACGGACGGCAGTAAGATTGAGGGCAAGGTGGGTGCGGCGTTATCCATATGGAGGGGCGCCGCCGAAACCAAAACCCTCAAGCTTGCTTTGCCGTCCTTTTGTACCGTCTACCAGGCGGAACTCCTGGCGATATGCAGGGCGGCGCGGACGGCCGCAGATAACTCGGCCAGATCAATCGGAATTTATTCTGACTCTCTGTCGGCACTGCAGACAACGATAAATCCAGTTGCCCTCCACCCCCTGGCCGTCGAGGCGCGGGGCCACCTGCACAGGGCTTCGATACAGGGCAAACTTGTCAATTTGTTCTGGATCAAAGCCCACGCGGGACTAGAGGGGAACGAGCGTGCCGACCATCTGGCCAAGGAAGCTGCGCTAAAGTCTAAACGCAGTTTTGACTATGACAGCTGCCCGGTTTCATTCATCAGGCGGAGCATTCGTATGCGATCGCTTGATGAGTGGAACCAACGATACCGGGCCGGTGAAACAGCCGGTATCACCCGGGTCTTTTTCCCGGACGCGATAGCCGCATACCGTGTCATCGGTAAAATGAAGGTGGACAGATTTGTCACTCAGGTATTGTCGGGGCATGGTGGATTCTCCGAGTACTTGCATCGTTTCAAGTGTAAGGAGAGTCCATCGTGCGTCTGCGATCCTGCGTGTTCGGAGTCTGTTCTCCACGTCCTCCTGGACTGCCCGGCCCATGACCGTGAGAGGCAGGAGCTGGAGTTCTTATTGGGCTGCAAACTAGAACTAAGTACGCTTCCGGATATTGTACTGGGTAAAAATAGAGACTTGTTCCTCAAATTTTGTAAAAAACTGTGCATTACTGTAAATAAAAGAAATAGAGTGTAAGTTATGCTAAGTAATTATATTGATATATAAATATTTTTAGTATAACATAGTTTTAAGTTAGCATTAAGTTGGTTATTAGTCTTATATAGAATGTTGTTATTCATATGAGAAAAATTGTTAAAATAAAATGTAGTCAA
The DNA here is from genome assembly GCA_036936625.1 of Parnassius smintheus behrii. Lineage (NCBI taxonomy): Eukaryota > Metazoa > Arthropoda > Insecta > Lepidoptera > Papilionidae > Parnassius > Parnassius smintheus. The sequence continues at coordinate 43,560 of JAUPFT010000011.1, forward strand.
TACCTAATGTCCTGTTGCTTTACTCCTGCCTTATACAAAAATAGTTTTTAAGATACCCAAAGTATGTTATGGAATTGTTATGTTTAGACAGTAGTTTAAGGTATCTACCCTTGTTGTATAATAATTTGCTATCTTATTATCAGTTTATAAAAGTTGTAAAAATTAGTTTACTATGTATATTAGTTTAGATACTGCAAAGTATTGAATGTAATTAAAGTTTTATTGTTCCCCCCTTCACTGTCCCCGCCCCCTTTGTGTTTCAATTAGAATGTAAGTACACTATGGCCTTCAGCCCATGATTGAAAGATGATGTAAGCGAGATGAAAATGGGATGCTGAATGGCTGACGAGCAGAGTATAAGATATGATGTATGAATGAGTTTTTGAAGACAAATAAACCAGATAATAAAGACAAATTGTAAAAACAGTCTCCCAAAGTCTCAGGGAGGTCTAGTATAAAAAAAAAAAAAAAAAAAAAAAAAAAAAAAAAAAAAAAAAAAAAAAAAAAAACCTAACCTAACCTAACCTAACCTAACCTAACCTAACCTAACCTAACCTAACCTAACCTAACCTAACCTAACCTAACCTAACCTAACCTAACCTAACCTAACCTAACCTAACCTAACCTAACCTAACCTAACCTAACCTAACCTAACCTAACCTAACCTAACCTAACCTAACCTAACCTAACCTAACCTAACCTAACCTAACCTAACCTAACCTAACCTAACCTAACCTAACCTAACCTAACCTAACCTAACCTAACCTAACCTAACCTAACCTAACCTAACCTAACCTAACCTAACCTAACCTAACCTAACCTAACCTAACCTAACCTAACCTAACCTAACCTAACCTAACCTAACCTAACCTAACCTAACCTAACCTAACCTAACCTAACCTAACCTAACCTAACCTAACCTAACCTAACCTAACCTAACCTAACCTAACCTAACCTAACCTAACCTAACCAGTTGCGCTCCAAACGCCGGGCCGTACGCAGCATTTTTATATCGCTCCGCGCTCGAAAATTCAAAGTGTCGGGTCAAAGTGCACCAATCTTTAAGTGTTATACACCGTTAGACGCGTCTCGCCGAGACGAAGACAGAGATACAATAAAAAAGTGATAAAAGTGTTATAGTTTTAAAGTTATCACCAAAAAACTGGTTTTATAACCTAAAAATTTTTTAAAGTTGAACGCTGCTCGATCTAGATCGATGACATATAGTTTTTATAGTGCACTAAGAAGCGCCCTGACGAGTTTAACAGTTTAAGCCACTCATTGAAATTTTTCGACTTCAGCGCACCGAAATATTTTCGGAAAACAAAAACCACGTGGACACGTGTTTTTTGATAGGAGGCCGTGCGGCTAATTTTAACATCGCTAAATCAAAGAAGGCATCGAGGCAAAGCAACCGACACCTCGATCATTAAAATCGGACCGGAAACACCGGAGATACTACGCCTTGAAGATACCGACTTTCAGGAGGGACTTTCAAAGGAAAACGGAGCCTCCTAGCTCAATTCTGACAATTTTTTCGGGGGCCCCCCCCTAACCCCCCCCCAACCCCCCCCCCCACACTACCCAGTAAACGGGTAGTCTTCGGCCCCCAGCGGATCATTTGGACATAGTTTCAACCCCCTACCCCTAAGTTGACCTCTGGACTTGGAGACCTTGGACTCAAACTGTCTCTGGGGGATGAAAAACATCAAACACTAAATTATATTACAAAAACCGGTGGGACTAGTCGAACGGGGGTTTGTGTATAAATACCTAAATTTGCAGACGTCCAAATCTGTATGTATATGGACTGTACATAGAGACATTTTATATATTTTTTTATATTTATTTCTATATTTTATTTTATAATTTTGTTTTTAAAACTTTTTAAATTAAGTTATAGAATTTAACTTCTAATTGGTGGTGTACTTCAGGTGAAAACATTATATATATATAATATATTATATATGTCCCCTTAGACCTTTGGAACCCCCCCACCCCCCACCCCCTAGGACTAAGTTGATAATTTAATATGTGTGAAAACTTAATATTACTGTGTGTGTAGACTTTGAGACTCCTAAATGTTACGACGCCATAGTGCTATTATCGCAGTGTTCTTCCGAAGTGGACAATCCCCCCCCCCCCGCTTACGCCCCCTCCGAGTTTTAGACGCTCAAATCAAAACTTAATAACCTGGACAATAATTGAAATTTTAAGACTCTATGTGAAAGTGTAGCCATGCCTGCGACTCAGGGAGACCCCCCTGCCCTCCCGGCCACGGCTGAGGAGGTCAGAGACTTTGATACATTCACCTCTGTGATCAACAAGCTGACTTCATGTGTCAGCTCAGCAATAAATGAGGGAAAAAGTGTAACTGCGGTGAATAAGCGCCTGATTAGTCTGGCCATGGAGGAAATCCGCCGGGCTGCCCGAACCCTAAACAGTGTTAACACCATCGCCTCTCCCAGCGCATCAGCCCTGGGGGAAATTAAAGAAGAAATCGTGGCCTGTGTCCGCGAGGAGATGACTGGTTTAAGGAAACTGGTCAACACAGTGAAAAAACCAAACTACGCCCAGGCTGTCTCTGCGGCCAGTGCGGCTTCTACATCTGTGGGAGGGCCTGCCCCCCGCACCGTACCAACTATCTCAAAGCCCGCCATAATCATCACCCCGGCCAAAGATGTTAAAACGCGTCAGGAGGCTGTTGAAATATTTAGGAAAAGTATATCATATAGGAACTCCACTTATGCACCGACTAGGTTTCAACCCGTATCCAACAACAAACTCCGCGTGGAGTTTGAAAATGTCTCACAAAGGGATGACACGCTCACAAGGCTAGAGAATAGCAAGGATGTCAAAGCAGAACCCGTGCGTATGCTTAAACCCATGGTTATTCTTAAGGGCATATCCAAGGATGTTCCCTCGGAGGACCTGGTTAAGTTGATCAGCAAGCAAAATCCTGAGATATCCCATTTGATTGAAGGTGAGGGTCGTGACGGTGAGGGCCTCCGACTCCGCTTTAAGCGAGGTAATCGCAATAGTAATCTATATAACGCAGTGTTCCTGGCAGAGGCCAAGGTATACCGTAAGATTCTCGACTTAGGGAGGGTCTGCGTGGATCACCAGAGAATAACCGTGGACAGCTTTTCTCCGTTCTTGCAGTGCCACAAGTGCCTTCAGTTCGGACACATGAGGTCCAAATGCACCGCCACCGAAACTATTTGCTCGCACTGTGCTGGCTCCGACCACCAGGTGGACAAATGCCCCGTGAAAAATGAGCCTGACAGCGTCAAGTGCTATAATTGCATTTCTCACAATGCCAGATTTAAATCCAACCAAGACTGCAAACATACCGCTAATTCCGATAAATGTCCCAGACTGAGAGCCATGAAAGATAAAATAAATCAAAGAGTCGACTATGGATTTGCACCATAAAAACATAAAAATTTTGCAGTGCAACATTGATAGATCGAAAAGCAGTCTTCATGAACTACTTGTGTCTTTCATGGCTGGCAGCCATGACATCGCATTAATTTCTGAACCATATGTTGGCTCGGGTCTGGAACTTAGAGCTGTTCACGGTGTTCAAATAATACAGTTCCCATCACTGGAAACAAGGGTCAAGGCCTGCATTTTGGTCAAGCCAGGATGCGGCTCCATTATGGGGCTCACACAGTATTCCACACCTAATCTCTGCGTAGCACGCCTTTCTGCCGGGAACCGTGTTATATATATAGCTTCAGTGTACATCGAACCAGATAGAGATGAATCAGCCACTCTGGACAAATTGGATGTGTTTCTTAAGGCAACCGGTGACTCACCTAAAATTGTTGGGGGGGACTTCAATGGCTGGCATCCCATTTGGGGTAGCCCAGTCGCCAATGCTAGAGGTGGTGATGTGGTCGATCTGGTTTATGGTAACGAGCTGGTTGTCTGTAATGTTGGCGATTCGCCCACGTTCGAGACGATCACTCACGGCCGGCACCGGGATTCGATCATTGACATCACACTAGCATCTGAATCGATATACCATCTGGTATCGGAATGGCAGGTCAACCCCCAGATATGTACCTCATCTCAACACCACGCTATTGAATTTTACCTAAACAGTCCTAATTCTGATTTGTACACAAACAATAACACATCCACCTTCATTTATAAATCGAAAAAAGCCTGTTGGCCTTTATTTAATGAAACTCTTCACTTACACTTAACACAATCTGATATCTTGGACATTAATATATCTGCCCTGAATCCCTCCGAGTTGGATGACCTCATAGCCAAAGTTGTGGAAATTATCCACATTGCCTGCCGTAAAAGTATGCGGATGAGAGGTAAGGGAGGGAAATACAAGCCCCCTTGGTGGTCAGAAGAACTAGAGGCTCAGAAGCTAGAGATAATAAAATTGCACCATCGCATACAGGAGGCAAAGAGACGCGGTCTAGCCATAGAGGACTTAGTTCAGCAACACATGACTCTCAAAGCAGCATATGCACAAAACTTAAGAGCTGAGTCCACAAGAAGCTTTAGGGATTTTTGCAGCCTTCAAACCAAGGAGAATGTCTGGTCCCTGACTAATAGACTATTAAAAGAGTCCACTGCTAGACGCCCACCTACCACCTTAAAAATAAATAATAAGTTCACTGCGGACAATTATGAAACTGCAACTGCCCTGCTTAACCATTTTTATCCTCCTGATCTACCAGACACTGACCCCCGTCATCACGAGCTGACTGCCCACCTCGATGACACGTTGGACACCAATGATGAACCACCCTTCACTTCAGAGGAGGTGCTGGAGCACTTGAGTCTAATGAACCCCAATAAGGCTCCTGGGTTAGACAATCTAACTTCGGATATTTGCTTGCAGTTCACAAAAAACTATCCGCGACTTATAACTGACATTATGAACAGGTGCCTTGCGCTCCAGCATTTTCCTGACTGTTGGAAGGTGGCGTATGTTAAAATTATCCCCAAACCAAGTAAGAGTGATTATGGTGAATTAAACTCTTTTCGTCCCATCGGATTGCTTCCTGTGTTTGGCAAACTGTTGGAAAGATTGTTTATCAAGCGTGTCACATTTTGGGCCGCTGGCAACAATCACAGCTGCCCACGGCAGTTTGGCTTCCGCGAGCAAACAAACACAACCGCGGCCATTAACTCTGCGCTCGGCGTTATTCGTCGGGCTAAGGAAAGTGGGGAGCTGGTGATCGCACTATCATTGGACATCAAAGCGGCCTTCGACAATGCCTGGTGGCCGGCACTATTCCACAGGCTGAGGCTGATGAACTGTCCTCACAACATCTATGGACTCATTTGCAGCTACGTTCGAAACCGCATGGTGACTCTCGATCATGCCGGGGTCAGGGTCACCAAGATGATGACTAAGGGGTGCATCCAGGGTTCTGCCTGTGGCCCGGTACTGTGGAACATCATTCTTGATGAGCTCCTTGAAGAGGAACTTCCGGCAGGTTGCCATATACAGGCGTTCGCAGATGACGTGTTCCTTGTCGTGTCAGCCAAAGATGTCCACCGGCTTGAGAGTGCGACTAACACCGCGCTCTCTCGTATCACTGCATGGGGATCAAGTGTAAAATTGGTATTTGGTCCCTCCAAAACTCAAATGATCGCGTTCACACCTGGTGCAAAGACTGCAAAAATCACTATGAACGGACACACATTAAAATTCTCTTCTGATGTCAAATTGTTGGGTGTCATGCTGGATGAAAAACTGCTATTCAATAAGCACATCCAGTATGTCATCGGTAAGGCGACAAAAACTTTTAATAAACTTTGCCTATTTACACGGCCTACTTGGGGTGCACACCCGGAGAACATACGCGCTATATACCATCAGGTAATTGTACCTATTGTGACATATGCTGCTGGTGTATGGGGACACGTCGCTTCCAAGAGAGGAGTCAGAAAGCGGCTGGAGAAAATGCAGAGAGGATTCGCCATCAAGGCGATTAAGGCATTTCGTACCGTCTCCACATCGGCTGCTCTGGCCCTCGCCGAATTTACACCAATCGACTTAAAAATTCAGGAGGTTCATGCGGTGGAAAGGACTAGATTGTCCTGCACGTCAGACTTTCTACCGCATGACATAACTTATGAAAAGCCAACACAATTACACGAACTTTTGCACCCCAGTGAGAGGATCACCATTCAACATGACACACTACATAGCCAGCGGGAGGTGGATGCCGCCATCAGTCCTGACTCGGTCTGTATATATACAGACGGTAGCAAGCAGGAGGACGGGGCTGTTGGGGCGGCCTTTGTTGCCTACGTTCCCGCGGGTGACTCACCCAACACTGTAGTTAAAAAATTCAAACTGCATGACTCATGCTCCGTATTTCAGGCTGAACTGCTAGCCATATTTAAGGCTTGCAACTGGACCCTTAACAATAATCACATCCAAACTGTTTTATTTTCCGACTCTCTTTCTGCTATAAAGGCTATACAAAACCGAAGTAATACTCACCCTATAGTGGTTGAAATACATAAAACAATTTATGAAATTAGGAAGACTGGCCGCATTAAGATAGTATGGGTGAAAAGCCATGCGGGTATTGTGGGAAATGAAATGGCGGACATGGCGGCCAATGCTGGCTGTAAACTACACAAAACACCAGACTACGCACACTTTGCCATCTCGTATACAAAACATTTAATACGCACTAAACACCGGGCTCTATGGCAGACCCGTTACGAGAGTGCAGAACAGGGCAGACACACTAAAACACTTCTCCCCACACTTGATGACATTACCACACTCAACAAAATCACCTGTCCTGACTTCTACTTAACCCAAGTTCTCACCGGCCATGGCTTTCACAAGTCATATTTATATCGGTTCAAAATCACCCCTGATGACAGATGTCCTTGTGATGATATTACGTCCCAAACGCTGGAACATCTATTGGAAACATGCCCCGCGTTCGGTGCACAGAGAGCCACCCATGAGATATTATGTGCCAATGTGAGAGTGTCACCCTATAAAATAGTTGATATAATGAAAAAAGAGTCCTGTTGGAACTCTTATGTAACGTTTGTTAAATATATATTATCACGCCTTAAAAGGTTCAATGTTAATAATTAAAAATACATTAACTTATACAGTTTACATTTTTCTCTATTTTTATTTCACGTTCATCATGTTTTTATTTTATACTGTCATATCTCGGCATAACATAAATTGTACATATTAATTCTGTCTAGTCTTAAGATTTTCTGTAAAATTTTTTTTTTTTTTTTGTCTAGTCAGTAAGTTTTGTTTTATATCTCATTTTACATGTTATTTCATTGTTAATAACTAAGGCCCAATATCAATAATTTTGTACACATTGATTCATATTTTGTATATAATCTTCATCTTTACTTCACGTTCATTTAGTTTTATTTTATATTATCACAATATCATTCTTCTTGTATCTTAGCTGTAATTGTCTCTTATCATATGTATAATATTATATAGTATATTTTGGCTAATATTACATCTTATCTTTATTGTAACTCCTTATTACATTAAGTTGCGGCGACGCGAGACTAATGAATCCAGTTTTTAGTATAGTGAAATTGTAAATTTGAAAAATTGAAAACTAATTCTTTGATATTAAAGTGTGCCAACTGTAGCTATTATTATACTTGTATATAACTGTAATTTTTTTTAATATTAATTACATTTATTTCTTTTCTTTCTTCATTAATTTCTTTCATTTAGTTAACTATTCAAAAATATAAATATAAGCTCTCAATGACAGTGTGCCCACTGCAAAAATGTTTGTTTTAGTATAAGTTGCCCTATGTTTTATGTGCTTTTACATTGTTATTCTTTAATTTTTCTTTTCTTTCTTCTATATACAAATGTATATTTTTTTTTCTTCTCCTACTTTTAAGAAAAATGTACATTGACTGTATCCAATCGCAGTCAATTTGTATAATTTTACTTGTGAAACATTGTTATAATAAGTGGTGTTTAATTTTAAGCAAATTTTGTAGAAACAGACAATACAATCCCTCTGGAGGTGGTGTAACCCCCGGAGGAAAACAAAAAAAAAAAAAAAAAAAAAAAAAACCTAACCTAACCTAACCTAACCTAACCTAACCTAACCTAACCTAACCTAACCTAACCTAACCTAACCTAACCTAACCTAACCTAACCTAACCTAACCTAACCTAACCTAACCTAACCTAACCTAACCTAACCTAACCTAACCTAACCTCATCCTAAAAGATGTCTTTATAGACAGTGAAGAGGAAGACATAATTAAGGCGCTCTACGGTCAAAACAAAGACGTTTTCTTTGGCCTAACTGAAGAAGACATAGAAATGGCAATAAAATTTAAAAAACGGACAAGAAATCCAAAGACCGTTCACATCATTCTTCAGGTTAAGCCTAAAGTATGGCAGAGGATGACGGAGGCTGGAGCCCTCTATCTGGACCTTCAGAGGGTAAGAGTCGAGGACCAGTCCCCGCTCATACAATGCACGAAATGCCTCGCTTTTGGACATGGTCGGAAATTTTGCACCGAGAGTGTGGACAGATGTAGTCACTGTGGAGGATTATTTCCCTCCACAGCATCGCCACATATCCCTTACCTCTCGCAACTATTGTGGAAGGTGGGACGCCTGCAGCCGTCGACGATATGATGGCCACTAAGCCATCGATGTCACCTACCCAGTTGTTCCTGGAAGCGACGAAGTATGGCTCGCCGACCACCGCTATATCAATCATCCACTGTGCCATAACAAATAGCTTAGGTGACTCTTGATCGGTAACCTAACCTAACCTAACTAACTAACCGCGTTATAAATATATGGCTGCTGCGGCCTCACAGCAGCCACGCAGGCGTAACTACGCTGTTGGTCCTCGGCCAACCTGCTGCACCTAATGAGCTGCTCCTGGAGAGCCTTCATCCGCTCAATACTCTCCAGGAGAAGCCGAGAGTGCTCGTCGAGTTTGGTGCTCAGTCCGGAGTCCGAGGGCACCGTAAACGTGGTGTCGGCGTCCTTAGTCGTCGACACCCCCTTCACGGAGCCCCCGGTACCCTTACGAGCCCTCTCGGCTTTCAGGTCGGCTTCGGACTCAGCAATCAGCTTCCTGAGCTCGAACAGGGACCCCAGGATGGTCTCTTTGATATCCCTCCTGAGGTTCCTGGACGAGTCCACCGCCTGTTTCGCCTTTAAATAATGGTGCTTGGCCTGCTGCAATCTGGTCCGCCCGGTGGTCGCCACTGGTGAGTGAACCAGCACTTCAACCCCCCCCCCCCTTCGGACTCTCAACCCGCTTTGGGGTCGGCGTCTTTTCCTTAGAGGTGGAGGGGGCGCCCGGTCCAGCCGTATAAGCCGACTCGGGAGCCACCCCCACCCCCTTCGGACTCTCTACCCGCTCAGGGGTTAACGTCTTGCGCTTAGAGGTGGAGGGAGCGCCCGGTTCAGCCGTACAAGCCGACCCGGGAACCGCCCCCTCCCACTTCTCCATACTCTGTCTTGGCAGCTTTTTCACGATCTTGGGGGGAGTTGAAGGTGGGTTCGCTTTTTCCGGCCGCTTGACCGGTGTCCGGAGTCCCAAAACCATTTTTCAGGGAGGTCGCGTCAATAATTAATAAAATAAGTAAAATTAAAATAAAATGTCAAAATAAATAGTCAAAATTTATACTAAAAATGTCAATAATAAAATTACCGCAATAGCGGGTTGTATAGGGTAAAAATAGAGAGTGTTCCGTCAAAAATCAAGTGCCGTAGAATACTACGGCCCTTACTCAACCTAAAACTACTTAAAAACTATCTAAAATGTCTTCCGCCGCGACTCTACGGTGGAACTCTACAGTGACTCTAGATAGAGTCGCCCAGTTAACACCAATCGATAGCGCTTCTCAGGGGAAAGTCAACGGAAAAAACCGCGTCGCTCTACGACCAGCGGTTTCCGAGATATCACGCCTTAAAGATTTCCAAGATGGCGGCCGGTTATCTGGTTTCAGTCTAGACCGAATTTCAAAAAATTATATCTCGAGAACCGCTGATCGCAGAAACGCGAGCGACGGCTTCCCGTAACGGGCGTTTTGCCCTCTATTTGAAACTTGCCAAATTTTTGGCAATCTGGAGGTCGACTCTATCCAGAGCCACAAACTATCACAAATCGTAGAGCTCACCACAACTAAGCATGTACAAGAAACCGCGTCTTTCTAAGACGTCTGGATCAAAAGTTATACAGCTTTTTATCAAAACAAAATGGCCGCCAATATGGCTGCCAATTTTAAGGATTTCTACTAAATCCGTTCCTATTTGTCGTATCCTATCGAGCTTGGGCTCGTTTGATTCGTCTTTTAATTTACAATCTAAATCTACAATTATCTACAAAAAATATTTCAACCCCGATTTTTGGGGTGCAAAACACATATAAATTTACAACAAAATTGGCAAAAACTCGAAAATTTTAAATAAAAATTTATTCTAAAAAGCTAAGATTATACTTATACACTACTTAGTTTAATTTTTACAATAGGTTGCGAAGTGATCAAATTGTTATTTACACCCCCACGTGTCAACCTTTAAACTTTAAAAAATCGTAACTCCCAAAAGTATTCAGCCGAAAATTATGAAATTTATAACATTGGTAGAGCTTAATGAACCCTACAAACTAGATAAAAAATATGGGGGTGTCGTCGATCTTTATTTCGAGATAAAAAAATTTTGAATTTTGAAAAATTTAAAATTCTTAATAACTCCGCAACCACTAACCTTAAAATTATGCTTGATACGGCGTTGAACTCGCCGCGTCGTGCCGCGCCGAATGAGCCGCCTCGCGCTGTCCTCGGGTCACTGGATCCAGGACCACGTGTCCACGTGGTTCCCGGTTTTTCTTTAATAACTCCGTGAGTTTCTACCGGAAAAATCCGGTCGAGGTGTCACAAGAAAGAGCTCAGCGAGCCCCGTCTGCGGATATAAAAATATCCAGGGGTCACGGATCGCGTTTAGGCAGCGTTCACGCTCAAAGTTTTTAAAAATTTAAAATTTGCACTTTGCACTGGTTTTCTTCACACTTAACGCGCTCGGCGCGAAAAACAGAAACTGTCACTAGCTGGGGCAACTATTCCCGCAACTTTTGGTGCATAAATTGTAAAAATCGGAGCACAAAAAACCACTTTTTTCGATTTTTGAAACACAAAATCGGGCGGAGCGGCACTCGACCAACATGTAGCACGTCCACCTCAGAGTGCGTCTGCGACGGAAGGGGGGTTAGGTTAGGTTAGGTTAGGTTAGGTTTTTTTTTTTCCAATAAGTTTACTCTACAGACTCGAAGTCCGTACCTTTTTTTGCTTTACTTTATTTTATTAACTTTTAAAATACTGTTATAAATATACTCCTTACACTACTTACATTACTTAAATATTTAAGCCTAGGCAGTGAGTTCACATATATATATTTTTTTTGAATTTTCTTTTTTTTTGTATTTTTTTTTATATTTCTATTGTCTTACATACTTAAGATCTACAAACTAATATGCTTACATGCGACATGCACTTACACGCTATATTTTTTTATACTTTTTTTTTCATTATTATTTTTGTTTTGTTTTGTTTTGTTTTTTTTTTTTTGGTTTTTTTTTGTGGGCATCGATGTTACTTATCTTTTTTTTTTGTTGTTTAAACATAATAATTGTCGACCCACTTTGTGTTTTATGTTTTTTTTTCTTTTTATTTTTTTTTTTTTGCCCTTTTTTCCCCTTATGTAGTCATCAACATAATCTACGTGCTTAATGTACATGGCCTTACATGCTATGTAAATTTTTATATTACGAGATTTTTTTTCCTTTTCCTTGTACTTAATATCGTGGAGAGTGCTCCATCTTTAACTGTTTGTGATATCTGTTGACAGGGCTTCCACAATAGCTTCGTCTCTGTTTCTAATTGCCATTTTCAGATTATATTCTTTGATTCTTTTCGTTGTCGCAGCCATTGCGCTCTCAACCAGCCTTCCAGTTGCATCGTCGCAATCGTCCGTGTAATAAACACAGCTTTCTGTGTGCCTGGACACTGCCACTACTGCGTGTTGGACGCTTTCATAAATTTTGAGCTTCTCTGTTGTTGTCCTCATTATGACCACTCTCCCGTATGTGAGACCTTGGGCCTCATGTACGGTTAAAATTCGCGACCCGGGACCCGAACCATATCCCTGGCTGGTAAGGGACTCCTTTTCTGCTTGCGTAAATACAAGATATAAGGTGTCGGGCACGGTACCTGGTATGACGACTCCCGTGTACACCTTCCTTTCTAGTGAGTGCACCTGAGATCTGGATGAATAAATGCCACTGTAGATTTCATTCAGGGCATATGCCACATCCATCGGATTCCGGTGCGTACACAGGAGCTCTTGGCTGATAGTGGTTACGAGGCTTGGGCGAGTATATTGCATCGCAAAGAGGTTTTCCCTGTCGATATAAGGGAGTTGATTGATGTCACCAAAAAGCAGTAGTTTTTCGGCTCCACTTAGCCGCATTGCCATTACTATGGCCCCGAAATGGTTCATGAGAGCTTCGTCGACTAAAAGTCGAGTACATCTTCCCTTTTGCCTTCTCATACCATTTACTAAAACTGAGGCCATAGTGCGCACTTTTGTTTTTGCGTCAGTGGCTATGCGGTTGGCTAACTTTTCTCTAAGATCTTTAGCTGCTTCTGTTGTTGTTGTGACAATAAAATCATCCTCCGCATCGAATTGGTTTATAACTCAAGTTGTTTTGCCACATCCCAGGACTCCATTAACCCAATTTATCGTCGGCACCGTCCAGTTTTCCCAAGGATCTCCCAATGCACAGGCTTCCGAGATGGTTTCCGCCATTTTCAGGATCCTATCCTCTAGCATCACCCCGGTACAACGGGCGGTGACCACAATAGGGTCGTTGGGGGTGGTTTTGAATACTAATCTTCCCTGTCGTTCTGTCTCCTCCTCATCCAAGGCTACGAAGCCCGCCGACCCGCTATAAGCCGTCATGTGATGACCCATTTTACCTTTTATGACAGTAGATGTTTTGTTGTCATAAATTGCGGCCTCTGCTTTCTCGAGCTGCACTCCAAGGAACCAACTAACCCAGTCCGGTGTCAACTGCCGTCCCGAACGCCACGTTTCTGAGTTGCTCCGCGCTCAAAAATTCGCTAAAATAGGTTTTTTACGTCCGATTTTTGTGTGTTATACACCAAAAGACGCGGCTTAACTTGCGGCATAAAGTCGTGCAATTTGATTTTAAATCGGAGTGAAAGTGAAAAAGTTAAAGTGAAAAAAGTGAAATTTGGAAAATTGCAAATCTTAAAAGTGAAACGCTGAGTGATTAAGCACGGTTACCCTTATTTTTTAAAGTGTGGCCTTGAAGCTATTCACGGCTTCTACATAGGTGCAAAATTTGGGAATTTTCTGAGCGATAGTCTCCGAGAAAAAGGCAAAAAAACAAGTGTCACGTGGGCACGTGTTTCGAGAAGGAAAATCGTGCGGCTATTTTTGGAGTCGCAATCTCGTAGCCAGCGTGGAGAGCAGCCGGGAGCAAATTTCAGAATTTTGATAAGTTAAGTGGCTGCGAAGTAATTGAACTCTTAAATTTAGTGAAATTTTTAAAATTTTATATTTTAAAATCTAAAGCGAAGACCCCTAGTTTTTATTATTAAATAGTGTTAAGGTTAATGTAAGATAGGTATACAAAAATTTTCAGATTTTTATCACCCAAGGAGAAATTTCAGTAAAAGTGTGTGCCACGTGGTCACTGTTCTAGCTATCTCCCAAACTTTTAAAGTGTTTAGAAGGAAGTGAGACAAATTATGGTTTTTGTTTCAAAAAAATCCGATAGTAAATTTAAAAGATATTGAATTTTTTCTGTTTTTGGCATTTATTTTAATAATCATTAAAAAAATACATAAACAAGTAATTTATTTGTATAAAGCTCTTCGAGACCTTTTCAACGATACCAAGGTCAACAGGTTTATCTTTAACCGTTACTGAGTTACGACGAAAACTGTATATTGGACGCCATATTGAAAAAACCACCAAAACTTCAACTGGTGATATCTCAGCAACCATTGGTCGTACAACATTGGGGTTTTCAATATACATATTGTTGCAACATCCTTAACATTAGAAGCCACAGAAAACACCCATTTTAACCCAACAAAACGGTGACCATTATTAGATAGCTAACTTCGAGCTGAGTAGGTTGATACCAAACTCGACTATTCTAGGTGCATTAGGACGTCAGAAAAACAAGTTTAAGTTAACATCAGCCATCTTGCTCCGCCATATTGCTTATTTTCAAACTGCAATAACTTTGGAACGGTTCGTCGTAGAGAGTCGCGGTTTTCAGTAAACTTAATAGCAAATTCCGTTCTATCAAAGCACATATATATCGAAACCTATTTCCTTAAAAAAAATGTCTGGAAAATCGGTTGCCTCTGGCACTTTACATACCAAGCCTAAGCTTGCCGCAAAGATCAGCAAGGGAGTGAGTCCCGTCGCTAGCGCAGCCCTACGAAGGAAGGTCTTACTACAAAATGCGGCCTCTTCTAGTAAAGCAACCGAAGATGAAACCAAGGGCACTGTACCAGAGGCAAGTATGATGTCAATCATTAAGCCAACCAGCTCTAACGCATCTAGCACTCACACTGAAGAATCGAATGAGACGGCTAGTGTATACAACAAACAGGAAAACCCGTCATTAAAAGAAGTCGATTCCGACGAAAACAGTTCAGTGACACAAGACATGGAGACGGAACTAGAAATCCTGGGTAAATGTAAGCATGCACGCACAGACGACGAATGGTCTGATGCTGACAGTATACTTAGTGACAAGAGCAAGCGATCGAGTATACTACCCCCAGCGTATAAACGAGCCGGTATATCCATGGATCTTGCTACCCAGAGGGCCAACGAATTCCTACTTTCCGGTAAGGAAGCCTTGGAAAAGGCTGGCAACATGAAAAGGGAATGTAAGACTGAGGTACACGAGTGCCTTCAAGGTCTATATGAAATTGCACTATCTCTATCTGATTCCCGTTCACGTCACCGTTTAGCTCTCGAACAAGAACGATGTCGTGCAGCCAAAGAAATAGTGAGGATTGAACGGGCACATAACAAGCAGTTAATAGAGATACAAGAAACTTATGCTAATAAATTGGCAGAAACCTTCGACATAGTCCGAAGCACCTCTAAGACGGCTGAAGCTATACGTAACTGGCTCAGCTATGAAATGGATGAACCCATTAAAGCTATCAGCCGAATTCAACTTGAGGTTCATGGATTAGCAGCGAAGGCATCACCAAAATCAAGCACAGTGGCTTTAACTCCTTACCCCGAAAATTCAGAACACCTAACTCGAGTGAAAGAAATAATCACTGAAATGACACATGACTTGCGATCCGTACATCTTGCAATCGAAAAACTAGCCGACTCTCTAAAAGAGATAAAGGAGAATCCATTACCCATTGATAAAATTCAGACACCTTATTACACACGTATTGAATCTTTAACAACTCATATTCAAGAACTGCAAGAGATGATTCGCGACCAACAGACCAGACCGCAGTGTCAAGTGGATACTTCAAATATTCAAATAGAAATTCAAAAATTGATTAACCCTGTTGTTGAAACGATCAAAACCCTCAGAGAAGAAACAATTGAAACAAGAGATTGTTTTACAACTCACATGGCATTTCAGGGCAATACAGGGTTGAGCACAGAATTAGCGATAGCTGAGATTAAAGACAAAATTAATGATATCAGAAATCACCAATATGCCACTAGTCCCTCACAAAGACCTAAGAGCATAGATAACAATAGCGCAGAAGTCACAACGCATACTGACGAAACAGCACAATCCTCCCAACCACGCAGACGAACCTACGCGGAGATAGCCAGTATGCCCCGATATGCTATGATACTCGAATCCATTGACCCACGACTCTCGAGTGAGGATATCATAAAACAATTAAGGAGGGACGTAGATCCAATCGAGTTGGGAGTTCGGGTAAACAAAATAACTAAACTTAAAAATCAACGAATTGTCATCAATTGCGACTCCCAAAAAGATCAACAAACTCTAAAGACCGCCATCCGAGACACCTGTAATAAATTAACTGTGTCAACACCTTCAGTGAAAAAACCACAGCTACGACTAATAGGTGTTACTACAAACTTGACCGACGAAAAATTAGTAAGGGCCATAGCAAGCCAAAATAGTAAACTGACAACAGACCTCACGGAGGAACAAAAAGCAGTCAAAGTCGTCCGTCGCACAAAAGGCAGAATCCGAGAATTGACAAACGTCATTATCGAGGTATCACCTCAAATGTGGTCAAAACTAAGGGAACAGAAATTGCGCATTGGTTACCAGATAGTGTCTTGTGTTGACCAGTCTCCATTAACACAGTGTTACAGATGTTTGAGCTTTAATCATACGGCGAAAAACTGTAACAATAAACTGTGTTGTGGATATTGTTCAGAAGAACATGACACTAGGGAATGCACCAAACAAAACACTGTCCCCAAGTGCTGTAATTGTAAAAACTTGAAAAGGGAAAACATCGCCCATCCAGCATATAGCTCGCAATGCCCAGAAAGGATCAAATGGGATAAAATTGCGAGATCCTCTATCTCGTATTGCTGAGAGTCAGGCGACACAACATCCCCAACAGTACTCAAAAATTGTCTAGCCTCAAATACAGAGATAAAAATAGTTCAGTATAACCTGGATCGTGGGCGCGCGGCCACACAAGAGTGTTTACGGGTAGCCACGATGCAGGGATATTCAATCATTTTGATGCAAGAATCCTATGTGGGATCAAAGGCCCACGTTACTCTAGGATCTCAGTACCAAGTTATTCAAAAAATAACAAGTAACAGTTTAAAACCAGTAAGATCGGCAATTGTTGTCACTAACCCAAACATCCAATGTACCATTAATCCAGACTTATTAACAGAAGATATAGTAGGAGTAACACTTAAATTAGGCCATATTAAGATTGGACTGATCAACATCTACCTACACGAAAAGGGTGACATCGAGGAAGAAATGTCAACCATCAAGAAAGTCATAACGTCAATGGACACCAACGAATTCATAATAGGAGGAGATGCAAACGCCAACAGTATCTGGTGGGGATGCGTTGCAGATGACAAAAGAGGAACCTGTATAACTGAGACATTGGCTGAACTAAACCTGGAAATACTAAATATAGGTACGACTCCAACGTTTAGTGCTTATAGAATGGGCATACTTTGTTCCAGCATTATCGACATCACTGCTTGTTCAGCTTCCCTACTACAAAAAATTAAAAACTGGAGAGTAGACGACACATTCTGTACGTTATCTAATCATAAGCCTATCCTGTATCAGATAGAACTCGAGAATATAAAACTAGACAAGGTAATCAGCGTTACAAGAAAATATCACACAAAAAAAGTAAATTGGGTGCACTTCAAAACAGAATTGACTAAAGAATTGGAAGAAATAGGTATCAATAGAGAAAAAATCACAGTAATAAACACAGAGCAAGAACTGGACAACTTAGTTGACGACTACATGCAGGCTATAATATCTACAAGCGATAAAATAATCCCGCATCTAAGGGAAAAAAGAATTGGTAAGTCACCAGTCTGGTGGACTAAGGAACTAAATGAGTTAAAATCAGAAATGATTAGAAGAAGACGTAGAATAAAGAACGCACATCCGAGAAGAAAACAATACGTCATAGACAAATATTTAAAAGCAAAAGAACAATACACGCGAAGTATCGAAGAGGTAGCAACAAAGAGCTGGAAAAACATATGCTCAACGGAAGAGAAAGAAAGCGTCTGGCAAAGAACTTACCGCATTCTGAAAGTATGCTCCAACAAAGAAGATGATAAACTGCTCCGAAACCCAAGTGGTAAAATACTATCCGAAAGAGAATCAGCAGAACTACTAGCTGAAACGCTTTTTCCATGGGACACCATTGAAACTGACACCGAAGAACATAAAGTACTAAGGACCACCACCCAGGAACTAGCAATAAAATTAAAAAACTCTAAGATAGAAATAAAACCATTCACTAGGCATGAAATAGAAAGTATATTCCGAAACATGAGCCCAAAGAAAGCCCCAGGAGGAGACGGATTAACTTCAGACATATGCCAAGCAGCATATGAAAGCCAATCAGATACTTTATTAGCATTGTATAATCAATGCCTTCAACTCGGATACTTCCCAAAGCTGTTTAAAATAGCCACAATAAAAATTTTACCAAAATCTAATAAAGAAGACTATTCTGTTCCCAAATCTTACCGGCCTATAGGTCTTTTACCAGTGCTAGGAAAGGTATTAGAGAAGCTGTTTGTTAACAGATTACAGTGGCAACTTGGAAATGAGAGGAAACTCAATAACAAGCAGTATGGATTCACACCACAAAGAGGAACCGAAGATGCACTTTACGATGCTATTACATGTATCAAAAATGGGCTAAAAAACAAAGATATAGTAGTATTGGTATCACTGGACATCGAAGGCGCATTCGACAACGCGTGGTGGCCAGTAATAATTAACGAACTTCAAGCCAAACAGGTAGAACCATCAATGCTAAGGCTTATTACCAGCTACTTATCTGACAGGGAGATACGGCTACGATATGCGGGAGAGGAAATAAGACGAGCCACAAACAAAGGCTGTATACAGGGATCAACATGCGGACCAATCATGTGGAATATCCAACTGGATCCCATGCTGCAAGAAACACAAAGCCTCAACACTCATGTTCAAGCATTTGCAGACGATATACTAATAATAGCGACGAACAAAAATGGGGAGACAATAGAAAAAGAATTAAATAATACATTAAAGATAATTTCAGAATGGGGTAAGAGGCACAAAATGAAATTCGCACCGCACAAAACACAGGCAATACTGATAACAAAGAAACTTAAATATCATCACCCGGTAATCAAACTGGAAGGCGTCGAACTACAATTCTCACACCAACTTAAAATATTAGGCTTAATTATAGATCGCAACCTAAACTTCAAACCGCATATCAATGAAGTCAGCAGGAAAGCAATAAATCTATATAAAACAATATCTCGTGCAACGAGAGCACAATGGGGTCTGAACTCAGAGATAGTAAGACTTATCTACCTGGCAGTTGTGGAGCCGACTGTACTATATGCCGCCAACTGCTGGGCAGAAACAACTGACAGACGGTACATAGAACGCATCTTAAATAGATTGACACGACTCTTTAGTATACGCATTAGTAAAGGTCACAAAACGAATTCGCTCATTTCGAGCACACTACTTGCACAAATCATTCCCTTAGCACTAAGAGCCAAAGAAAACGCCCACTTATATGAAGTAAAGCGAGGAAAGCCCATAGATCATTTACCAGGAAGGCAACTCGAAATAAAAATAAGTCCGTTTGACCTACCACACCCCTCAGAGAGAGAAACATTAAAATATCAGCTCATCAACATCCAAGAAGATATAGAAACAATAGATAACGACTGGCCCAAAATTTTTACCGATGGAAGCAAAATCAACAATAAAGTGGGAGCGGCAATAACAGTATGGACCAATGGAACAGAAATATACCAAAAAATGTTTAGGCTAGAATGTTACTGTAGTGTTTTTCAAGCGGAATTGGCAGCTATATTGAAAGCAATAAGATATGCAACATCTAAAAATTATCGCAAAGTAAACATATTAAGCGACTCAAGATCAGCTTTGGAGTGCATCTGTGATCCGACCTCAAAACACCCAATAGCGGTAGAAATCCGGAACGATATAAAAGATAATAAGAATCAAGAGGGCAACATCCAATTATACTGGATTAAAGCACACAGCGGGATTGCCGGTAATGAAAGAGCCGACGAACTGGCAAACGTGCAGCAGCCAACAACAAGCAAAGACCAGAGTATGACCTTTTCCCATTGTCTTATGCAAAGCACCTCACCAGACAATCTACCCTGCAAATATGGCAACGGAAATATGAAGAAACTCCGACAAGCAACATCACAAAGGCGTTTTTTCCAAATATTATCGCAGCATATAAAGTACTTAGGTCAATCAAAATAACAAACTTAATAACGCAATTATTTACTGGTCATGGAGGAAATAAAGCATATTTGTACCGTTTTAAATTGTCGTCATCCCCAAGCTGCACTTGTGACGGAACGGTAGAACAATCGATCGAACACTTAATAATTGAATGCCCGCGTTTCGGAAGAATGCGATACGAATGCGAGTGCAAAATGGGAATGACTGTAAGCAAAACAACACTGTCTAGCATAATGGAGGACAATAATTGCCGATCGATCTTTATGGAATTTGCGCTAAAAGTGTTAAAAATCGTAAATGCAGAAAACGGGAGTAAAATAATAAGGTAAACAAAACAAAACAATATAATGATAAGATATATTAGATCAATAAAATAATAAAATTAAGATACATTAGATATATTATAATAAAATTAAAAAAAAAAAAAAAAAAAAAACTGTATAAATAATATAAGGACACATGACTTGACTTAGTATTAAGCCTTATTATTATACAGTATTAGCGCTTAGCCCTTAGCCCTTATTATTGTACTATATTATAATACTATATAATATATAGACCCTACACATGACTTAGTATTGTTACGAGCTTGAGGTTCGTGACAATAAAAATTGCCGATAAAATTACCTAAATTAACACTTTAATTTACTTTATACAAATTAAAGTTAAAAAAAAACACTAATAATTAAACACACTAATTCACTTAATTTCGCTCCGAAGCTTCGCTTGTGTCGCCGAGTTAAACTCTGTCCGATCGCATCTTGCGCCACCTATTTATTCAAATCAGCAAAACATCCGGAATGTTCAAGTAAACACGCGCAAGGTACCGAGAAATCGAGTATAGATTTTCTAGAAACTTAGTTCTTCGGGTGGCGCTGTGGATCGAAAGATCTGTGATGTCATTCTTTACACGCTCTACTCGCTCTCGTTCCTGACACTAGATGGCGCTAGTATATCGTCGATTGGAGCGCGTAACACTGCCCCCTCCTAAGACATGCTCGTCCTGAGCATTATCGGTCCCATAATAACGCGCCAAGCGATCCACATGGACGATCTTAGGAGTCCCTCTTGCGCCTTTCTGTATCCGGTAGGTCACATCGTTGATCCTGGTTACAATCCGGTACGGGCCGTCCCATTTAGCTTGAAGCTTAGGAGATTTCCCTTTGCTGCGGACTGGATTGTGCAACCACACTAATGAGCCTTCGTTGAACCCTTTATTGTTCATTTTGCGGTCATACCGGGTTTTCATTTTCTCAGACATTTGCTGGCCCGATTGTCTGACGTGCTCATAAATGTCATTCATTTTGTTCCGCAAGTCATATGCATAATCGGTTATACTGCGTGGGGCATCAGGTGGTATCCCAGTGATCAGGTCTGCAGGCAGCCGTAATTCCCTTCCAAAGTTTGCGAAAGCTGGTGTCACTGCTGTACTTTCGTGAACAGAACTTCGATATGACAACAAAAACGGTTGTATGTGCTTGTCCCAATCTCGTTGCCGATTGTCTACAACTTTTGCTAGGTACCTCTCCAATGTCTGATTAAATCGTTCCACCATTCCATCAGATTGCGGGTGATAAGAACTCGTTCTTGTTTTATGAGTACCCATAACTCGGCAAGTTTCCTGGAATATTTGAGACTCAAAATTCCTTCCTTGATCGCTGTGAATCTCTAAAGGTACTACAAAACGACAGAAGACTTCATACTTGTTACCGCTTTCACTCTCCGGAAACGGCCCCGCCACGTCAATGGCTATTCTCTCCCAGGGTGCACCAACATTGTACAACTTCAATGCACCTCTACTACGAGTCTGAGGTCCCTTTACAGCCGCACAACTTGTACATTTGCGACACCAGTCCTCGACATCGTTTCGACAGTGGACCCAGTAAAACCGTTCTCGGATCTTCAGTAGAGTTCGTTTAACTCCCAGATGGCCTCCTGAATAATCATTATGGTACAGCTGTAGAACATCCGGTACTTTAGCTTTAGGGACAACCATTTGTAAATGATAGCTGTCTCCCCGAACATTTTCCCATTTACGGCACAGAACTCCATCCTGAAGCAGCAAGCTATCCCACTGGGCCCAATAGCTTTTAGTGATCGAACTCATCGCTGAGACGTCGCTCCACTTGGGCTTGGGAGCACTGGCCTTCATCCATTCCAGGATCGGCTTGATGTCCGGATCTTCCTGCTGTGCACGTTGTAAGCTGTCCTTCCACTCGTTGCTGAGGTGGTCTGCCCTGAGCATCCTCACGGATACCACTCCCTTACTCTCTTGCCTAGTACAATGTTTGCAATCTTCAGGACAAGGTCTTCGTGATAATGCATCTGCGTTGCCATGAGATTTCCCGCTGCGATGTTCGATCTCAAAGTCGTATTCCTGCAGTAGTTCAATCCACCTCGCAACTTGTCCTTCTGGATTTTTAAACTGCAATAGCCATTTTAGTGCAGCATGGTCAGTTCGTAAGTGAAATTTTCGCCCCAGAAGATATTTGCTAAAATGCTGCAACGACTTTACCACAGCTAGCAATTCGCGTCTTGTGACACAATAGTTCCTTTCCGGTTTTGACAACGACTTGCTGAAGTACGCTATCACGACCTCTTGGTCACCATTCCGTTGAGACAACACACCGCCAAGTCCTATATCACTTGCGTCTGTGTCAACTACAAATTCTTTGCTTGCATCAGGGTATCCCAAAATAGGTGTTTTGCACAGACGGTCCTTGAGCTCCTGGAATGCGATATTACAACTTTCATCCCAGCAGAAATGTCGCTTCTCCTCGGTTAGCTTATGCAGAGGTTTGGCTATATCTGCAAAGTTCTTCACAAATCGCCGGTAATAGGAGCACAAACCCAAAAATGCTCTAACCTGCGTCTTGTCTTTTGGAACCGGCCAATCCTTTACAGCTGCAATTTTCTCTGGATCCGTGCGGATACCTTCTTCCGACACTACATACCCCAAAAACTTGACTTGCCGTTTGAACAGTGAACATTTCTTCGGACTCAGCTTGAGATTGGCACTCTGAATCTTCATGAGCACGCGTCCCAGGTTTTCAAGGTGTTCCTCAAACGTACGGCCCACGATGATGATGTCATCCAAGTAGACCAGACAGGCATCGCCAATTAGCCCGGTAAGTACAAGTTCCATCAGCCTTTCAAACGTTGCTGGAGCATTGCACAACCCAAACGGCATTACTTTGAATTGCCACAGACCCTTTCCCGTCGAGAACGCAGTTTTCTCCTTGTCCTTAGGGTCAATTTCAACTTGCCAGTAGCCACTTTTTAGATCCAGCGTGCTAAACCATTTTACTCCTGTGAGCATGTCCAGCGTGTCATCAATTCTTGGCAAGGGATAGCTGTCCTTCTTTGTAACGTCGTTCAGACAGCGGTAATCAACACAGAACCGCATGCTGCCATCCTTCTTTTTCACCAGCACCACTGGCGAACACCATGGACTAGAGGAAGGTTCAATAACACAATCCTTCACCATTCCTTCAATCATGGTTTCCACTTCCTTTTCACGTGCTACCGGCAATCGTCTTGGCCGCTGACGGATAGGCAACTCTTCACCTGTGTTTATTTTGTGTTGAACTAAACGAGTCTTTGCTATGTCAGCATCGTTTGACGAGAATACATCGGCGTACTCGAGTAACAACTTCTTCGCCTTGACCAATTCGTTCGGGGACAGAACACTGCGACAGTCTTCCAAAAGTGTGGTCACTCTCGTTT
The DNA here is from genome assembly GCA_036936625.1 of Parnassius smintheus behrii. Taxonomy (NCBI): domain Eukaryota; kingdom Metazoa; phylum Arthropoda; class Insecta; order Lepidoptera; family Papilionidae; genus Parnassius; species Parnassius smintheus. The sequence continues at coordinate 67,351 of JAUPFT010000011.1, forward strand.
CTGCATCCTTGCTGGGGGTCCCACTCGATATATATTGGCACCGACGTAACCAATCCACTTCCTCACAAGTACCAATTAATGTGCCTTTTTCTATAATCTGGTCCCGGTCGCAAAGGTTCACCACACGTACTCCTGAGATGTCCGTGGTCCTGACCAAGGTTCGAGCTACTTTCCATGGAAGGTCATTGTTTACCCTTTCCACAAGTACACAACGGTGAGCTTGCCCAGCGTTTCGGGGAAGACTAATCGGAACAATCGTTTCCGATCTCGGCGGAAGAACAATCTTCTTAATGCTGTACACGTTCCCTGGTAACGCACCTTCCATAAAAAGTTCCTCCTGTCCACATTTCAAAACACCTTGCTTAACGTCGATCTCACAACAATTATTCCTCATAAAGTCTAGGCCTAGGATGCAGTCGTCCATTATATCAGCCACGATGACATTATGCAGGTAGATCACGTTGCCAAGCTTCAACTCCATCTCCTTCTCTCCACGGACGGGTATACGCTGACCGGTGGCTGTTACCAAATTAATGCGTTCTCGGTTGTATGTGGAGTCCCCAAGGAACTGACTTATAAGTTGGGAACTAACAACCGTACGAGAGGCTCCAGTGTCTATGGTCAGTTTACACGGCATTCCGTTGACCTCGCCCTTGATGATTAGACTGTTCCCATCATGGGTTTGTGAGATCGAGATCCATGGGGCTCTTTTAACATCAGCCAGCACCCGCCCCGCGGTTCTGGCTTTTACTCGTTTCCCTGCTGCTGCTGGGCGGTGCTGTTGGCCGCACTACCCTCCTGGGATCGTTCACCTTCCCTTTCTAGGGTTCGCTTAGGGCAGCTGGATCGAAGATGGCCCTTTTCCCCACAACCATAGCACCTAGGGCTGTATCCTTTGTTGCGGTCGCGAACTGTAGCTGCTGCAACCTCCCTGACGCGATGGGAACGATGATCCTGCCGCACGGCTTCTACCTCCAGTGCATGGGCCAAGGCGTCCTTAAGCGTCTCGTGGTGCCCGAGCCTCACAGCAGCTCTGACTTCCAGGTCGCGGATGCCGTCGATGAATGTTTGCACCAGATTCCCTCCAATGAGCGTAGGTACAGACTGGTATGCTTTACGAACCATCTTCTCCACCTCAAGGGCCCACTGCTGCAGGTTTTCTTTGCTGCGTTGCACGCGATCTTTAAGCTGCGCGCGAAAGACGTGTTCCAGGTGAGCGTCACCATATCTCGCCTCCAAGGCCTCAAGAAGCTGCTCATAGGTCACTTTCTTACCGAGAGCTTCCAACACAGTTAAGGCTTGGTCGCGCAGGCCTAGGGTGAGTGCAGTCATGGCTTGGCTTTTATTCCAGCCGTTCGCCTCCATGACGGCCTCGAACTGGATTTTGTAGGCCGACCAGGAAGAGGTCCCGTCGAACGGCGGCACTTTGAATCCACGTAGCGAAGGTGCTGCAGCTACTACGGGAGCTGTAGTTCCATCCCCAAGTTTGAGGACGTTTAGCGTTTTCTTCACGTCAGCCATCACGTTGTCAACCCGATTGTTCACATGGTTGATTCGGGTTTCATGTTCTTCGATTCGGGTTTCAGCTTCCGACAGGCGGTTGTCGTGTTGAGCAACCCTATCCTTCACCTGCCTTATCTCTTTCCCAAAGGTAGCGTGAAGGTCCTTCATGAGGAGCATCTGCTCTTCCGACCGACGAGCCTGTTCCGCCAGCTGACGGGCCTGTTCCTCCTGCCGGCGGGCCTGTTCCTCTTGTCCGTTCTGCAGCTGCTCTTTCAACTGACGGACCTGTTCCTCCTGTCGGCGGCTCTGTTCGTCCTGTCCGCCCCGCAGCTGTTCTTCCAACCGACGGACCTGTTCCTCCTGTCGGCGAGCCTGCTCCTGCAGCATCACCATCAGAGCACCTAAGTCAGGTGCCACAGACGTAGAAGCTGCTGACGAACCGGCTTCCGTGGCCGGCGGCTGGCCCTCAGACATCTGCGGCGTTGCACCACCAAATCTCCTCTGGTCCGTCTCCTGCTGGCGTTGACTTCGGGTACGGACACCCTCCGTTTCCTCCTTAGGTAAAATCGGCATTATTTTATCCCACTTCTGACACCAATTGTTACGAGCTTGAGGTTCGTGACAATAAAAATTGCCGATAAAATTACCTAAATTAACACTTTAATTTACTTTATACAAATTAAAGTTAAAAAAAAACACTAATAATTAAACACACTAATTCACTTAATTTCGCTCCGAAGCTTCGCTTGTGTCGCCGAGTTAAACTCTGTCCGATCGCATCTTGCGCCACCTATTTATTCAAATCAGCAAAACATCCGGAATGTTCAAGTAAACACGCGCAAGGTACCGAGAAATCGAGCATAGATTTTCTAGAAACTTAGTTCTTCGGGTGGCGCTGTGGGTCGAAAGATCTGTGATGTCATTCTTTACACGCTCTACTCGCTCTCGTTCCTGACACTAGATGGCGCTAGTATATCGTCGATTGGAGCGCGTAACAGTATTAAGTAACATAGTGATTAAGATGTAAACATGCAAATTAAGATGTACCCTATTTGATTAAGTTAAACTGTATACAAGTCAAAACATAGCTCATTATAAGACACAACTGCTGTAAACGCATAAAAGAAAAAAAAAAGCTTAAGTAAAAAAAAAAAAATATAAAGAAAAAAAAAATGAAAAAGAAAAGAGCAAGTAGAAAAAAAAAGCCATGTAAATCTACCATTAAAAAGAAACACTTGTATGTAAGATATCATTGAAAATAATGTTACTAACAAACCATGGCCATAGAAGTTAAAAGCGTCAAACTGAATAATATATGAATATAAATAAATAAAAAGAAACATATAGTATAATATAGTATAGTAAGTGTGAGCGTTATAAAGTATGTAAATACTGCAGTATAATTATGCTTCCTAAAGAAAATAGATAGTACGTAAACAATTGAAGTAGGAATGAAAGCGCTATAAGTGCGAAAAAAAAAAAAAAAAAAACTTAGTTAAAATTATACTTAGCATAACATAAAAGTAAAAAAGGTACTGCAGAATAGCAGTAGTTAACATAGAAAAAAAAAAAAAAAAAAAAACTAACCTAACCTAACCTAACCTAACCTAACCTAACCTGGCCGAAACTATGTCAAAATATCTCCCGGTCTCGCAAGCTTACTAAACGGCAGTACTCTCAAAACGAGCATGAAGCGCAAAACATATGAGGCGCTAGTTGAAATAGAGGTTGCAAAGCAACGATGTCGAATAGTAAGATCGAAAAACAAAACGATCTTGCTGTTCACATGGAGCGAAGAAAAAACCCCATTCGCCCAGGCATGCTCACTGCTAACGAGACTCGGTGAGGAGGAGACAGCTGTCATACCCCGCATCATAAGTGTGGATGCCATGGTGGTCCTATATGAGAAAGGTGAAGTCATGGACCACATTGGTTGCATAAAAGCCTCAAACAAACATGAAATAGTCGTGTATGAGGATAGGGGCGAAAACCTGAGCTTCCTCAAACAGCATGACTCAACAAAGGCAACCCAACATCTTGTAGCAAATCCAGAGACACTTAGTGGCTCAGAACGCCTGCAACTGAAAACGGCCAAAGAAAAGGCCGCAGCCAGGGAAAAACTTAGCAAAAGTTCTGAGTCACAAAGCGGGGTAAGTGCACTAATTAAAACCATCGGTGCAGCGGCCCAGAGTATTCCAGGAAGAGCAATGCGAAAGTTGAGTAAGTTAAGACAAGCCGATAACTTAATAAGAGAGCCTCCAAAAGTACTCAAGAAATCCAAACCCACCCACACTAGACCCTGCTCGGGACGTGTCAGCCCTCCAAGACTTCTACCGGCGGTCGAGCCTAAAGACCACATAATCAACGCTTTCCTAGAGTTTAAGGCCCTCATAAAAGCAACTCTTGAGGTGAACCAAACTACTTGCAAGAATATCTTACAAAGTTTCCACCTCGGTAGTCATGAGTTCCTTGGAGTGCAGCTCGAGAAAGCAGAGGCCGCAATTTATGACAACAAAACATCTACTGTCATAAAAGGTAAAATGGGTCATCACATGACGGCTTATAGCGGGTCGGCGGGCTTCGTAGCCTTGGATGAGGAGGAGACAGAACGACAGGGAAGATTAGTATTCAAAACCACCCCCAACGACCCTATTGTGGTCACCGCCCGTTGTACCGGGGTGATGCTAGAGGATAGGATCCTGAAAATGGCGGAAACCATCTCGGGAGCCTGTGCATTGGGAGATCCTTGGGAAAACTGGACGGTGCCGACGATAAATTGGGTCAATGGAGTCCCGGGATGTGGTAAAACAACTTGAGTTATAAACCAATTCGATGCGGAGGATGATTTTATTGTCACAACAACAACAGAAGCAGCTAAAGATCTTAGAGAAAAGTTAGCCAACCGCATAGCCACTGACGCAAAAACAAAAGTGCGCACTATGGCCTCAGTTTTAGTAAATGGTATGAGAAGGCAAAAGGGAAGATGTACTCGACTTTTAGTCGACGAAGCTCTCATGAACCATTTCGGGGCCATAGTAATGGCAATGCGGCTAAGTGGAGCCGAAAAACTACTGCTTTTTGGTGACATCAATCAACTCCCTTATATCGACAGGGAAAACCTCTTTGCGATGCAATATACTCGCCCAAGCCTCGTAACCACTATCAGCCAAGAGCTCCTGTGTACGCACCGGAATCCGACGGATGTGGCATATGCCCTGAATGAAATCTACAGTGGCATTTATTCATCCAGATCTCAGGTGCACTCACTAGAAAGGAAGGTGTACACGGGAGTCGTCATACCAGGTACCGTGCCCGACACCTTATATCTTGTATTTACGCAAGCAGAAAAGGAGTCCCTTACCAGCCAGGGATATGGTTCGGGTCCCGGGTCGCGAATTTTAACCGTACATGAGGCCCAAGGTCTCACATACGGGAGAGTGGTCATAATGAGGACAACAACAGAGAAGCTCAAAATTTATGAAAGCGTCCAACACGCAGTAGTGGCAGTGTCCAGGCACACAGAAAGCTGTGTTTATTACACGGACGATTGCGACGATGCAACTGGAAGGCTGGTTGAGAGCGCAATGGCTGCGACAACGAAAAGAATCAAAGAATATAATCTGAAAATGGCAATTAGAAACAGAGACGAAGCTATTGTGGAAGCCCTGTCAACAGATATCACAAACAGTTAAAGATGGAGCACTCTCCACGATATTAAGTACAAGGAAAAGGAAAAAAAATCTCGTAATATAAAAATTTACATAGCATGTAAGGCCATGTACATTAAGCACGTAGATTATGTTGATGACTACATAAGGGGAAAAAAGGGCAAAAAAAAAATAAAAAGAAAAAAAAACATAAAACACAAAGTGGGTCGACAATTATTATGTTTAAACAACAAAAAAAAAAGATAAGTAACATCGATGCCCACAAAAAAAAACCAAAAAAAAAAAACAAAACAAAACAAAACAAAAATAATAATGAAAAAAAAAGTATAAAAAAATATAGCGTGTAAGTGCATGTCGCATGTAAGCATATTAGTTTGTAGATCTTAAGTATGTAAGACAATAGAAATATAAAAAAAAATACAAAAAAAAAAAGAAAATTCAAAAAAAATATATATATGTGAACTCACTGCTTAGGCTTAAATATTTAAGTAATGTAAGTAGTGTAAGGAGTATATTTATAACAGTATTTTAAAAGTTAATAAAATAAAGTAAAGCAAAAAAAGGTACGGACTTCGAGTCTGTAGAGTAAACTTATTGGAAAAAAAAAAACCTAACCTAACCTAACCTAACCTAACCTAACCTAACCCCCCTTCCGTCGCAGACGCACTCTGAGGTGGACGTGCTACATGTTGGTCGAGTGCCGCTCCGCCCGATTTTGTGTTTCAAAAATCGAAAAAAGTGGTTTTTTGTGCTCCGATTTTTACAATTTATGCACCAAAAGTTGCGGGAATAGTTGCCCCAGCTAGTGACAGTTTCTGTTTTTCGCGCCGAGCGCGTTAAGTGTGAAGAAAACCAGTGCAAAGTGCAAATTTTAAATTTTTAAAAACTTTGAGCGTGAACGCTGCCTAAACGCGATCTGTGACCCCTGGATATTTTTATATCTGCAGACGGGGCTCGCTGAGCTCTTTCTTGTGACACCTCGACCGGATTTTTCCGGTAGAAACTCACGGAGTTATTAAAGAAAAACCGGGAACCACGTGGACACGTGGTCCTGGATCCAGTGACCCGAGGACAGCGCGAGGCGGCTCATTCGGCGCGGCACGACGCGGCGAGTTCAACGCCGTATCAAGCATAATTTTAAGGTTAGTGGTTGCGGAGTTATTAAGAATTTTAAATTTTTCAAAATTCAAAATTTTTTTATCTCGAAATAAAGATCGACGACACCCCCATATTTTTTATCTAGTTTGTAGGGTTCATTAAGCTCTACCAATGTTATAAATTTCATAATTTTCGGCTGAATACTTTTGGAGTTACGATTTTTTAAAGTTTAAAGGTTGACACGTGGGGGTGTAAATAACAATTTGATCACTTCGCAACCTATTGTAAAAATTAAACTAAGTAGTGTATAAGTATAATCTTAGCTTTTTAGAATAAATTTTTATTTAAAATTTTCGAGTTTTTGCCAATTTTGTTGTAAATTTATATGTTTTTTGCACCCCAAAAATCGGGGTTGAAATATTTTTTGTAGATAATTGTAGATTTAGATTGTAAATTAAAAGACGAATCAAACGAGCCCAAGCTCGATAGGATACGACAAATAGGAACGGATTTAGTAGAAATCCTTAAAATTGGCAGCCATATTGGCGGCCATTTTGTTTTGATAAAAAGCTGTATAACTTTTGATCCAGACGTCTTAGAAAGACGCGGTTTCTTGTACATGCTTAGTTGTGGTGAGCTCTACGATTTGTGATAGTTTGTGGCTCTGGATAGAGTCGACCTCCAGATTGCCAAAAATTTGGCAAGTTTCAAATAGAGGGCAAAACGCCCGTTACGGGAAGCCGTCGCTCGCGTTTCTGCGATCAGCGGTTCTCGAGATATAATTTTTTGAAATTCGGTCTAGACTGAAACCAGATAACCGGCCGCCATCTTGGAAATCTTTAAGGCGTGATATCTCGGAAACCGCTGGTCGTAGAGCGACGCGGTTTTTTCCGTTGACTTTCCCCTGAGAAGCGCTATCGATTGGTGTTAACTGGGCGACTCTATCTAGAGTCACTGTAGAGTTCCACCGTAGAGTCGCGGCGGAAGACATTTTAGATAGTTTTTAAGTAGTTTTAGGTTGAGTAAGGGCCGTAGTATTCTACGGCACTTGATTTTTGACGGAACACTCTCTATTTTTACCCTATACAACCCGCTATTGCGGTAATTTTATTATTGACATTTTTAGTATAAATTTTGACTATTTATTTTGACACTTTATTTTAATTTTACTTATTTTATTAATTGTTGACGCGACCTCCCTGAAAAATGGTTTTGGGACTCCGGACACCGGTCAAGCGGCCGGAAAAAGCGAACCCACCTTCAACTCCCCCCAAGATCGTGAAAAAGCTGCCAAGACAGAGTATGGAGAAGTGGGAGGGGGCGGTTCCCGGGTCGGCTTGTACGGCTGAACCGGGCGCTCCCTCCACCTCTAAGCGCAAGACGTTAACCCCTGAGCGGGTAGAGAGTCCGAAGGGGGTGGGGGTGGCTCCCGAGTCGGCTTATACGGCTGGACCGGGCGCCCCCTCCACCTCTAAGGAAAAGACGCCGACCCCAAAGCGGGTTGAGAGTCCGAAGGGGGGGGTTGAAGTGCTGGTTCACTCACCAGTGGCGACCACCGGGCGGACCAGATTGCAGCAGGCCAAGCACCATTATTTAAAGGCGAAACAGGCGGTGGACTCGTCCAGGAACCTCAGGAGGGATATCAAAGAGACCGTCCTGGGGTCCCTGTTCGAGCTCAGGAAGCTGATTGCTGAGTCCGAAGCCGACCTGAAAGCCGAGAGGGCTCGTAAGGGTACCGGGGGCTCCGTGAAGGGGGTGTCGACGACTAAGGACGCCGACACCACGTTTACGGTGCCCTCGGACTCCGGACTGAGCACCAAACTCGACGAGCACTCTCGGCTTCTCCTGGAGAGTATTGAGCGGATGAAGGCTCTCCAGGAGCAGCTCATTAGGTGCAGCAGGTTGGCCGAGGACCAACAGCGTAGTTACGCCTGCGTGGCTGCTGTGAGGCCGCAGCAGCCAGCGAGACCCGCAGCTCTCCACTCGGTGGTTGTCACCTCCAAGGACGAAGAGGACACAGGAGAGGAGGTCCTTGGAAAGGTGAGGAAAACCCTAAACGCGGAAGAGGGATGGGTTAAGGTCGACCGGGTCCGGAAGGCCAAAGACCGCAAGGTCGTCATGGGCTTTAGCACTGCCGAGGACCGGAGAAAGGCCAAGGAGAGATTGGCGAAGGAAGGGTCGGGCCTCAACGTCGAGGACGTCAAAAATAGAGTCCCGCTTCTGATCCTTAGAGGTGTCCTAACAATCAACACCGATGGTGACATTTTAAAGGCCCTAAGGAACCAGAATCGGGACCTCTTTGACGTCCTCGGCCCTGGGGATGACCGACTCGAGGTAAGGTATCGCAGAGGGGCTAGGAACCCGCACGTGGCCAACGTGGTCCTGAGTGCGTCGCTCACCCTCTGGGCGAGGATAACCGGCGTGGGCTCGGTCCACATCGACCTCCAGAGGGTGCGAGCGGAGGACCAGTTCCTGACTGGTCCAATGCACGCGATGCCTCGGCTATGGCCACGGGCGGAAGTACTGTACCCAGCAGACCTCTGTAGCCACTGTGGCGGGCCGCACTTGCGCACTAAATGCGCGGATTGGCTGGCGGGGTCCCCGCCTTCCTGCCGGAACTGTTGTCGCGCGAAGTTTGACAATGTTGAACATAACGCATTTAGCGACAGCTGTCCCGTCAGGAAGAGGTGGGATGACCTCGCCCGGCAATCCGTAGCGTATTGCTGAGGGCGTGCCGGCGAACGCAGTGGTTCTCAAAGTCCTCCAGACGAACCTCCGGCGCAGTAAGTTGGCACACTCCGAGCTGCTGATCGAAGCCTCTAACCAGCGTGCGCGGTTTGCTCTGGTGCAGGAGCCATACGTCGGCGGAACAGGGCGTGTGAAGAGTCAAAATGGGATCAGAGTCTTCCAGTGTGCGGAACATGGAAGTGGGACTGTAAAGGCCGCGATCATAGTTTTTGACGCGGACCTTCACATAACACAGTACCCGAAACTCACCACGACCAACATCGCAGTGGTGGGGATCCGAGTCCGCAACTGGGAGATCATCCTGGTTTCATTTTACTTTGAGCCCGACCTGCCGATGGACTCGTACCTAGCACACCTGCGCCGGGTGCAGCGCGAGACAGGAGCTCGGAGTGTTATAATTGGGGGCGACTCCAATGCCAAGAGCGTCTGGTGGGGGAGTCCCGTGACAGATCGCCGCGGCGAGGAACTGCACGGCTCACTGGAGGACCTCGGGCTCTGCATCCTGAACCGAGGGGAAACCCCTACATTTGACACTATCCGGGGCGGCGTAAGGTACACCAGTTATGTTGATATAACTGCCGTATCGCCGGACCTGTATAGCTTGGTGGACGACTGGCGCGTGCGTGAGGACCTGATCAGCTCGGACCACAATGGCATATCCTACACATTAAGGACAAGGCACATCAACAAGAATTTCATCAAGCACACCACAAGAATATATTACACTAAACACGCAAATTGGGCCCAGTTTCGTGAGAAACTGGGTCAAATTATCAATAGAGAAAACTTTACATTAGATTATATTAAAAATTTAACACACGGTTCACAATTAGATAACACAATCACAAAATACAACACATTAATAGCCGAAGCATGTGCCTCGTCTATTCCGCCAATCAAGCGCAAGGATGTGTTGAATATGCCATGGTGGAACGAGGGGTTGGCAGCGCTTAAGCGTGAGGTGGCCACCAAGAGATGCAGGATTCGGTGTGCAGCGCCGGTTAGGCGTCGGGGAGTACCTCGAGGCGAAGGAGCGTTACGAGACCGAGGTAAGGCAAGCGCAGACGCGCAGCTGGGTCTCCTTCTGCGAACGCCAAGACGGGGAATCGGTTTGGGGGGGTATCTACCGGGTCCTCGGCAGAACCTCCAGGAGAGACGAAGACCCACCGCTGGTGGTTGACAGTATGGAGCTAGACGCCAAGGGTTCGGTGAGGCATATGGCCGAAACCGTTTACCCGGAGGACTCCGAGGGGGATGACTCCGAGGAGCACCGAAGGGTAAGGGTACAAGCTGAGCTCTTTGACGTTGAAACTTCTTTGGAATTGATGGACCCACCTTTCACTCCTTTGGAGTTGAAATTGGCCTGCCGGTCCATCAATCCGAAGAAGGCTCCAGGCGCGGACGGTTTTACCGCCGATATATGTTTGCACGCGATAGAATTTGACCCCGAACTCTCACTCGCTCTTTTCAACTGGTGCCTCGAACTCCGGCATTTTCCCGAGCCCTGGAAGGAGGCCACGGTAATCTTCCTCCGCAAGCCGGGGAAGATTACTTATACGACACCACGGTCGTATCGGCCGATCGGTCTCCTTCCGGTGCTGGGGAAGGTGCTGGAGAAAATGCTTGTCGCCAGATTAAAATATCATATAGCGCCCAGGCTCAGCACCCGCCAGTTTGGCTTTATGCCCCAGCGGAGTACCGAGGACGCCCTCTATACACTAGTTGAGCACATCAGATTAGGTTTAAAAAACAAAAAGTTGATGACGCTTGTGTCACTGGATATAGAGGGCGCCTTCGACAACGCTTGGTGGCCACGTATCAAAGTCAGACTGGCGGAGCAACGAGTGCCGTTTAACATCAGGAGGCTCCTGGGCAGCTACCTGAGCGGCAGGCATGTTCGCGCACGGTACTGCGGGGAAGAGTGCGTGAGGGAAACCGGGAAGGGTTGCGTGCAGGGGTCTATCGGTGGGCCGATTTTGTGGAACCTCTTGTTGGATCCACTGCTTCGCGAGTTGGAGGCTGGACATCACTATGTGCAGGCATTCGCTGACGATGTGGTGCTGGTCTTTGAAGGTGAGACGGCTCATGAGGTCGAAAGCCGTGCTAATGCCGCCCTCGAGCATGTGAGGGAGTGGGGAGTCCAGAACAAATTGAGGTTTGCGCCGCACAAGACCAGTGCCATGGTCATCACGCGCAAACTGAAGTATGACACCCCACGCCTCCACATGGGCGGGGTCGACATTGGCATGGTCGGAGAACTCAGGTTACTGGGAGTCGTCCTAGACCAGCGCCTGACCTTCAACACGCACGTCGCGAATGTGTGTAAGAAGGCCGTAGCCTTCTACGCCCAGCTTTCGAGAGCCGCGAAGGCGAGCTGGGGCCTCCACCCCGAAGTTATCCGCGCTATCTACAGAGCGGTGGTTGAGCCCGTGATACTGTATGTGGCTGCCGTTTGGGCGCCGGCTGTTGATAAGCTCGGTGTTCGAAAGCAGCTGAACGTGGTCCAGCGGGGTTTTGCGCAGAAGCTGTGTAGGGCATACCGCACCACCTCCCTGAACTCAGCACTGTTGCTCGCTGGGATGCTCCCCCTTGACCTGCGGGTCCGCGAAGCCGCGGCGCTGTATGGTGCGAGGAGGGGTGTACCCCAGGATGCGATAGGAGATCGGGAGGTGGAACGGATGTCCTCGGCTCTGCGGTCTCCGCATTCCGCTCAGCATATCGACCTGGAGTTCAAGTGCCTGGCGGGCGAGGAACAACTCGCGGTAAATATTGACCACGAACTTAATATCTACACGGACGGCAGTAAGATTGAGGGCAAGGTGGGTGCGGCGTTATCCATATGGAGGGGCGCCGCCGAAACCAAAACCCTCAAGCTTACTTTGCCGTCCTTTTGCACCGTCTACCAGGCGGAACTCCTGGCGATATGCAGGGCGGCGCGGACGGCCGCAGATAACTCGGCCAGATCAATCGGAATTTATTCTGACTCTCTGTCGGCACTGCAGACAACGATAAATCCAGTTGCCCTCCACCCCCTGGCCGTCGAGGCGCGGGGCCACCTGCACAGGGCTTCGATACAGGGCAAACTTGTCAATTTGTTCTGGATAAAAGCCCACGCGGGACTAGAGGGGAATGAGCGTGCCGACCATCTGGCCAAGGAAGCTGCGCTAAAGTCTAAACGCAGTTTTGACTATGACAGCTGCCCGGTTTCATTCATCAGGCGAAGCATTCGTATGCGATCGCTTGATGAATGGAACCAACGATACCGGGCCGGTGAAACAGCCGGTGTCACCCGGGTCTTTTTCCCGGACGCGATAGCCACATACCGTGTCATCGGTAAAATAAATGTGGACAGATTTGTCACTCAGGTATTGTCGGGGCACGGTGGATTCTCCGAGTACTTGCATCGTTTCAAGTGTAAGGAGAGTCCATCGTGCGTCTGCGACCCTGCGTGTTCGGAGTCTGTTCTCCACGTCCTCCTGGACTGCCCGGCCCATGACCGTGAGAAGCAGGAGTTGGAGTTCTTATTGGACTGCAAACTGGAATTAAGTACGCTTCCGGATATTATACTGGGTAAAAATAGAGATTTGTTCCTCAAATTTTGCAAAAAACTGTGCATTGCTGTAAATAAAAGAAATAGAGTGTAAGTTATGCTAAGTAATTATATTGATATATAAATATTTTTAGCATAAATACATTGTAATTAGGAACATAGTTTTAAGTTAGCATTAAGTTGATTATTAGTCTTATATAGAATGTTGTTATTCATATGAGAAAAAATTGTTAAAATAAAATGTAGTCAATACCTAATGTCCTGTTGCTTTACTCCTGCCTTATATAAAAATAGTTTTTTTAAAGTACCCAAAGTATGTTATGGAATTGTTATGTTTAGACTGTAGTTTAAGGTATCTAGCCTTGTTGTATAATAATTTGCTATCTTATTATTAGTTTATAAAAGTTGTAAAAATTAGTTTACTATGTATATTAGTTTAGATACTGCAAAATGTTGGATGTAATTAAAGTTTTATTGTCCCCCCTTCACTGTCCCCGCCCCCTTTGTGTTTCAATTAGAATGTAAGTACACTATGGCCTTCAGCCCATGATTGAAAGATGATGTAAGCGAGATGAAAATGGGATGCTGAATGGCTGACGAGCAGAGTATAAGATATGATGTATGAATGAGTTTTTGGTGATAAATAAACAAACAAGATAATAAAGACAAATTGTAAAAACAGTCTCCCAAAGTCTCAGGGAGGTCTATTTAAAAAAAAAAAAAAAACCTAACCTAACCTAACCTAACCTAACCTAACCTAACCTAACCCCCCAGTCCGGTGTCAATTGCCGTCCCGAACGCCACGTTTTTAAGTCGCTCCGCGCTTAAAAATTTCGAAAAATAGGATTTTTGCAACCGATTTTCGTGTGTGATACGTCAAAAGTTGCGCCTTGACTCGCGGTTGAAATTAGCGAAAACCGCAAGAAAATCGGAGTTTTTGTGAAAGAGTTATTGTGAAAAAAGTGATTTTTAAAAAATTTCAAAACTTCTAAGCGAAACGCTGCGAGATTAATCGCTGTTACCCCTATTTTTTAAAGTGCGGCCTTGAAGCTACTCGCGGCCCCCACCTATGTGCAAAAATTGAGACTACTCGGAGCCACAGTCTTCGAGAAAAAGCCAAAAAAACAAGTGCCACGTGGGCACGTGTTTTGCGAAGCAGAGTCGTGCGGCTGTTTTTGAAGTCGGATTCTGTTAGCACGCGTGGAGAGGAGCCGGGATCAGCTTTCAGAACAACTTAAAGTTAAGTGGTTTAATGAGATATTAGACTTTTAAATTTTGACAAAAATTGATATCTCACTAACTTTAAATTTAAAGTGAGGACCCCTAGTTTTTAATTTAAATTTGTGTTAAGAACAATAAAAGGAACGTGTGTAAAAATTTTGGATTTTTCTAGTAAGTAGTTTTGGAGTTAAAAATTTTTCAAATATTTAGTTAGCACGTGCTACCCTTATTTTAGCTGTTGTCAAATTATAAAATACACATATAATTAGAAAGTATTGATATTAATATATGGAAATTTTTACAGAATTTTAAAACTTAATTTAAACTGTAAAAACAAAATTTTTCTGAAAATTTATAACAAATTGTGAAAAAATTTAATTATAGGGGCATTAAAAAGCCACAAGACTTATAGAAGTGTAAGGTCGACACCGAGACCTGTCAAACGAGCCCAAACACGGGCCAAATCGGTTAAAAACCGGCCAAAATAGCATTTTACTGTCTGGGCCGGCGGCCATTTTGAAAACTTTTAAAATGAAATAGCTCTGGTTGTAGAGGTCGCATTAAGTTGCGGTTTTCGACAATACTATTAGTGGATCGTTCTCTAGCCACCTACGGAGATTCAGGCTATTCTGAACTCTCGTTTTCAGGATCCTGAAATCGATCCTTTCAAAAAGACTGAAAGAAGGGCAGTAGTATAGTCGAAACGCCGATCTCCTGCCCTTACTGGAAGCAGAGTTATTGCCAGTCAAAAATCAAATTTGACATTTCGGCGGCCATCTTGTAAAACTAAAAAAGGCCATAACTACAGAACTAGGAGTCGTAGAGGACTGGGGTTTTGACCCTAGACGTTAGTAAGCAGTGCCGGAAAAGACAGTCTAGCTTTTGGGAAATTTCAGCGCTCAAAAATTTTAAGTCCTGAAACCACACGAAATTGAAGCCCCGATCGAGCCAACCAAAACGAGCCCAAGCACGGAGCTGTAAGCCTATTTGTTCGGAAGTTACAGCGCTTCAACCATAATTTCGGTAGCCATCTTGTTTTTGTAACCAAAATTCGAACTGCGATAACTTGGGAATCCCTTAGGTTAGGTATACCGTGTTTGGAGTCTCCAAATAGGGCTCGAAGAGCGCTTTTAGTTGGTCATTAGAAAAAGACTCTACGTAGAGCCAAAAATTAGTTAGCCTGTAACTTTTTTCTACAAAGTATTTTTTTAAAAATTTTTATATTAAAGACATTAAAATTGTTCTAGAGAGACGAATCTAGGTAGAGCAAAGACATATTTAAGTAATCTAATTGATATTTGAAATTTAAACACAAAGAACAGGGATAAGACGGACTCTAGGTAGAGTCAAAATAGACAACAAAAATCAAATTATTAAAAATTTTCAAACTTTTCATAACATTTACATTGTACTGTGTTACTTTTGTATTATTACTTAATAAGAACAACTTGGTAGAGCTGGACTCTACCTTATTTTATTTTTGACTAGTTTTATTTCATAGGTGACACAGACCCCCCTTTACAGGGTCTAGTAAATATTTTACACAAAGACCCCCCCCCCCCTTACAGGGTTTAGCAAATATTTTACATAGGGACAACTTTCCCCGATCCATACACAACAACATACACTACACACCGCACTCATACACATTCACACAAAAATCATGTACCGCACACCCACGACCTCTGGCGCTGCCAAAAAGCCCACCACCCTCAGCCCTGCCACCACAACAGCAGCAGCACAGGACGCTGCCAGAACATTCATTAAAAGGCCGGAAGCCAAAAGAAGATCGCTCGACAATATGGACATCTACAAGAAGCAGAAAGATAATTACGCTGCATTGCCGAGTGATCAGCTCCTCCAGGAAATGATGAAAACCTTCGAGGATATACCCTCGAAGGTCCAAGAGTATCCTCAGATGAGGAAAGATATCAAACATTTCCTGGAGGTGCAGTCAGACAAGGGCATAAGAGCAATATTCGAGCTCAGCGGACGCATACAACGTCTCGAAGCAGAGGCCTTAAAAATAGTATCACCAAAAACCTTGTCGTCCGAAGGGCAAGATACTATCATCAAGAAACTGGGAGAGGTGGAAGCGACGCTGACAGAGCATATAAAAGAAATGGAGCAAAGTCTGAAAACAGACATAGAGGCACTCCACAATAGTAACGACGACCGAGGCTCTGACATGATCGACAAGATCATCGATAGGATCGATGAAACCAGGGCTGCCATAGACGAAACGACCGAGAAGGTCGAGAGTCGAACGCACGCCCTGATTAAAGATCTGATCGGTGGTATTGCCGATGATGTCATTGCAGCCAAAAAAGATCTTTTGGAGGTCACAAAAGGACTGGCATGCGAAATAAACACAGCACCAGTCCTTAAGTCATACGCCAGCGTCGCAGCAGCCAAACCTGTCCACCGCCCTGCACTTCACTCAATGGCGGTCACCCTCGAAGGTGGTCTGGAGACTGCTGACGAGGTGCTCGCCAGGGTGAAAAAAGCGGTCGACGCTAGAGGCACTGGCCTTAAAATCAACAAGGTTCGAAAGGCCAAGAACCAAAAAGTTATATTGGGTTGCGACACCGAAGAGGAGAGGATGAAAGTCCAAAAAATAATAGAGAGTCGCGGGGATGGTCTAAAAGTAGCGCATATAAAAAATAAGGATCCTCTCGTCATCCTGAAAGATGTCTTTATGGACGGTGAAGATGAAGATATAATAAAGGCGCTCTACGCTCAAAATAAAGATGTTTTCATTGGCTTAACTGAAGAGGACATGGAAATGGCCACAAAATTTAAAAAACGAACAAGAAATCCGAAGACAATGCATATCATTCTTCAGGTGAAGCCTAAAGTATGGCAGAGGATGACGGAGGCTGGAGCCCTCTATCTGGACCTTCAAAGGGTAAGAGTCGAGGACCAGTCCCCGCTCATCCAATGCACGAAATGCCTCGCGTTTGGACATGGTCGGAAATTTTGCACCGAGAGTGTGGACAGATGTAGCCACTGTGGAGGACCGCATCTCCGTGAGAAATGCGCAGACTTTTCCGCAGGAAATGAACCACAGTGCTGCAACTGCTCACACTCTGGGTTGCGGAGGACCGACCATAATGCATTTAGTTCAGACTGCCATGTACGGAAAAAGTGGGACTACTTGGCTCGTGCAAACACGGCCTATGCCTGAATCGTTTACGACAAATCACACTACACATACAAACAGCTAAAAAGCACACAGGAACATTAACACGACACACACGAACATGAAATACACAACAAAATGAACACAACTGATATACAGAATGTATAATAAAATATACACGATTATATCAGCACAGTAACACTTACATGAATCACAACACTAACACAACACAAAAGAAAATAGCATGAAATAAAAACTAGCAAAAGAAATGGACAATATATATATATATATATATATATATATATATATATATATATATATATATATATATATATATATATATAAATTTAGTATATATATTATATTGCCTAGGAAAAGCGTGACTAAAATATAGAAGGATGTATCAAAATAGACACATGACAGAAATTCACCAATACTGATATGTGCATAACTGTTAAGACTGTGAAATTGTTAATTTCAAATGTTAAAAATAAATAGACATAAGTTTTTACTACTATACAGATAATAAATATAAGAATAAAATTAAGAAATGGCAATGAAAAATGTAAGAAATAAGATGATTGAAAATAGTAGGTATATATTGATGTTAGACTTATAAATGTTAAAATAGAACTAAGAAATAAAACTCGTAGGAATTAAGAAATAATGATAAGTAAATAATTGTAAGCCAATAAATATGTTAACTAAGGAAATTTGTAAGCTAAATAAAAATTAGCAAGTAGAGTGTAGTGTAGAAATTTGTAAGCTTAAATAATATATATAAAGTGTAAACACTATTGAAGACATAACAGAAAATAAATAAAATGTACGAAACGTTATTTTCCCAAAGAAAAGAAATATTAGGCATAGAGTAGCGGGAGTCCCACCCGGCAAAGAATGAACGTGGATGGATAAAAGAAAGATTAAGTATGCGGCCTGAAAGTGTGAATACATGCGAGAACTGGAATGTATGAGTAATATAGATTAATAAGGACCCGATGATCCCATGATCGGGGAAAAGCGAAAAAAAAAAAAAAAAAACCAAACCTAACCTAACCTAACCTACCTCCTTTTCCTTTTAAATTTTCTATTTAAATAGTGTAACTCATTGGCCCCCGTAATCCTATATAGTTTTCTTGGTTAATTCCTAACGTTATATATATATATAATTTTTTTATTTTCAGTCTCTTATTTACGTGAATTCATCAATAAAAACACGTATTCATCTATATCTCGGCTGAAAAGTGGCCTTTTCCGTTTAAATTCTCTTTGTTAATAGTGTATTTAACCGCCCCTCGTATTTATCTATAGTTTTTATAATAAAGGAGACAATCAATTTTTCTATGGAGAATGGGCCCACTACAAATTTTAAAGATTATCAATGAAATGCAAGTCGATTTATTCCTTATAATCCATAGATTACGATAAAATTATTAGTTTTACTGCATCTAAACGGAGTCCTAAGAAATTAACAAATAAAATATGAATCTAACAAGAACCTAAAAACAAACTGAAAGCGATTTTCTAGTAGTATTCATCGGTACTATAAGTTAAAATAGTGCACACTTGAATAATAGTACATATAAAACTAAGCTGTAGGTATATTCAGCATTTATAAATATTTTAAAATCGATGTAAAACCTTTCACTAGTTCGGGCAAAACATAGTGCCTGTCTATGCACAAATGTCGTATCGATTCTAACTTTGACATGTATTGATTGGTTGTGAGTGTAATTCTAAATACCAAGATGGCCAAGGGATAATGTCTTGAATAATAGTACATATAAAACTAAGCTGTAGGTATATTCAGCATTTATAAATATTTTATAATCGATGTAAAACCTTTCACTAGTTCGGGCAAAACATAGTGCCTGTCTATGCACAAATGTCGTATGGATTCTAACTTTGACATGTATTGATTGGTTGTGAGTGTAATTCTAAATACCAAGATGGCTAAGGGATAATGTCTTTATATTTATGATATTACCAACACACAGTAAGATACGTTTTAAACTGATTGTATTACAAAAAAGAAAATATAATGTAGGTAATTCTATTTATTATTGTAAATCATAATTTATTTAAGTATTCTATTAACAGTAGTAGGTACAGAAACAGAAACCTTTTATTCAATTTAGATTATAAATAATACTTATTGAAAGTCACTTTTTTAATTTACCACTGGTTCGGAAAAAAACCTCTGACTTGAAGAGAACCAGCAAAATACCCAGTGGGTCTTTTAAAAAAAAAGCCAGCTTACAATCATGTATGTCATAATTAACAACACAGAACAAATTAGAAATAGCTTGGTAGCGATCACCTTACCCACGGGTTATTGTCAGCCATAAATTCCTTTATACTATAATAACCCCTTTTATACAAACTTAATTTAATACATTTTTTGAACTTTGATGATTGACTGACATATATAGACAGCAGCGGGGTCAAGACATTATTTTAAAATGTTTTGGTTGATTAGTAAGTAGTATACATCATAATACAATGACTAGGAATTAACATGCCTTATCTATGTTATTACACAATGATAAATAGTGAGGAAGTAAGATGTTTTAAACTGTTTGTGTAAGGATTACAAAAACACAGGCTTAATTTAAATGTATTTATTACTAGCGATGCGCCTCAGCTGTGCACTGGTGATTAATGGATCTCGACAACAGTGCCATCTACCGAGTCCAAATGTAAATATAAACCATCTAGGGATCCATCCAAACACACACAAACATTTTCATTTAAATTGGTTGGAAGGTTTCTTATGTTTTGTCTATAACGGACATAGGTAGAAACATTTTAGTGTTAGATATATTTCTGAAGGTTTTTTGAAAATAACTTGATGGTAACATGTACATTTATGATATTGTAAGCAATCAGAAGGAATTTTCAATTATAAGATATATGATATAAGACTGTTGTCTTCAATATCCATACACTTTTTTTTCTGCAAGCCTGCACGGCATACAGATTTGTTCTAAGCGATCCACCTGAAAAGAAGTTAATGACAATTGTAAAGGTGTCTTAACTAAATAATAATTCTTATCAATATATTATTTTTTCTATATTATATAGGAATTAAAAGGACATTTTTAATAATAAGAGATATGAGATAAGACTATGCCTCCAATGTCAATAAACAGTATTTACATATTTCTGTGAGCATTTTCTTATATCTGCCTTTTCATATGTTAAATAATAAAGAAATTATTATAAATTATACAGCATTAATCAGCTCCAGCTGATCAAATACAGAAGCAGTAATTATTGATTAACATCAATGATATTCAACCATGTAAAAGTTGTCTCACATTTTATTTTTACCAGTTTCATGTACTTACATAGTAGACAAAGATATTATTGTTATATTAAGTATATCTGATTCTAGATGACAAAATAATATTCCTTTCTGCACAGTGAACAACGCAGCTGTCTAAGCATAATAGAAACAACCATTACACTTTTTTTATGCAAACTATTATTATTAAACTTTATATTTGCTTCTAGTACAAATAATTACTACATTTTTTACACATAAATATATGTAACATTTATATTGCCTATCTACTGTGGCTGGTATAAATCCAGGATCTGTGTCTGGCTTAACAAAAAAGCCGTTTAGTATTAAGCAACTTACTGAATACATAAGGTACCTATTTGTACACAAATGCAGTTATATGAATTGCTCTTCAAAACCCTCTTTAAGTCCCTCGGCCCAAAGATTCTAATTTTCTTTTAACATTATAATAACTTCTTTTGTGCATTTATTCTATTTATTATTTAATTTAGATTTTACTAATAAAATAAACTTAATACTTGGTCACTTATAACAAACTAATAAGGTTCTAAGACCTGTTTATTATTTGTATTTGTTTGAGGTAAAATATACAAACTTAATAATAGATTTTCACAACCTAGCTATTCTATTATATTGTAAATTAATAAACTCTTATATTCTATTTGCGAATTTTACCACAAAAACAAAAAAGAGAAAAACATACGTACTTGTGTCAATTAATATTTGGCTAACCTTTCTGATAATTGATAATATCCATATTTTCTTAAACATTAGTTTAATAATGCTTGTAAATAAAAAACTCCATTTTGTTCTTACCATAATGATGCGACTCCAACTATGTTTTATGTCACTCGAGTGAATCGAGTGAATTTGTCCAACTCGATAATCGATAGAAAATAAATTTTACCGAGTTACCGAGTTGACTCGGTGCAATGTATAGATTCAGAGGGTGCTATATAGATATTAATTTACTTGTATATATTATAAGTCGCTTTTTTTTTTTTTTTTTTTTTTTTTTTTTTTTTTTTTTTTTTTTTTTTTTTTTTGCGGATGGAAAATCATCTAATGACCCCTTTCGCTCTGGGTGGAGCGCAAGGGAGTGTCAGACTTTTACTGACTAAAAACCATCCGTGTTCCTTCTGTGCCCTTACGTTCCGGAGCCGCGGTATCTCTTTCGAACAGCCCGCAGCCCCGGCAGGCGTCGGCTCTTGCGGGCCCCTTCACGCTGCTGACAGCTCTTTGAGGCGCGCGTGGAACAAAACGCGCCGTCGACACGGCCTGTCGTCATTAGACGGACGGACGACGAGCTACCCATTGCTCGCCGTCCACAGGCCTGCGCCTACGGTGGCCGGGGGCCACGACGTAGCCCCCGACGCCCAGGGCGTCTCCCGCGGCGGCCGGGGAGGAAAGCTGCTGCTCTCTCCTTCTCCCGCTCCGCCACCTCCTTCGCTAGCATCACTGCTTCGCAGAAGGTGGTGACGGCATCCCATTCCGTCTCGCTCCGGACCATGGCTTCGACCAGGGCCGGACGCGAGAGGTCGCCGCCGCCTATCGCCGCTACGAGGACACGGCGGTGCTCCGCCCAAGCAGGGCACACCTCCACGGTGTGTTCCACCGTGTCCTCCGGTCCATCCTCGCAGTGGGAGCACCCGGGCGTTTCCTCCCGCCCGATTCGGTGCAGGAACCTCCCAAACACACCGTGTCCGGTGAGGACCTGCGTCAGGCGGAAGGTGAGGATGCCGTGGCGTCTCTCAAGCCACTCCTCAAAGAGGGGTCTTATCGCCGCTATAGTGGCGTGCCCAGCACGGGGTTGCGACAGTCGCTGTCTCCATGTCGCCAATATTATAAGTCGCTGCGGGTGACATCACAAGTTGCATCCAAATTCAAACTTGCATCTGGCATGTTGTAAACAAACCTGAACTTAGTTTTATTTATGATATTGATTTATAGTTTTAATTTCATGTTGCCACATATTACTTATTTATAAAGGTACATATTTAAAAATGGTTTAACTAAAGTAATCGCTGATCTCAACTCTAGTGATAAACTTTTCTGTAAATAGTTGATTTACTCAAAAACTAGTGTACAACTAGAATGACATACATACATACTCGTACATACTCGTAAATTAACCCGAGTGGCTCGAGTCACAAAACTCTACTCGAATCGCATCTTTATCTTACGGCCGATGCAGTGTTTGTCTACAATTTAGTGATGAAATCGACTTACTAATTCGAGCAATTTATTGATATATTATGTAATAAATAAATTGATATTAGGTAATATGTATATAATGTTGTATCAATTTATGTTATATATGTTATATATGATATAAATTGATTATATATACTTTGGATAGTCAAATTATTAATAACATTAAAACTTACGTCATAACGTTAGAGTGATATTATTTTATGAACATGTCGATACGCATACCAAAAATAATTAAACCTATTAAGTGTAGTAATAATAATTGTGTTGTATGGAAGAACAATTATAAAAATAATTTGTGAAATATTGACACAGCTTCGTTCATCTAATTTGAATTGTTTAACTCGAGCTCAAAATCGAGCTCGATGAATTTCAACTCGAGTCGATTTTTTCCGAGTTATCACGGGACATCTCTAAGACAATAATTTTATAAATATTACATTACCTTAGCCAATGATCAGAACACGAATGTCAAAACAACTAATTTTTTTTCAGATTTCTTGTTTCCGTTTACATTTTCGAAAAATCTATAGACCATTTACTATTATAATTTGGTGTCTTTTTTTTGGTGTAAATACCATTAAACGTCGTTAATATTTCTAGTGGGCCCAAAAATGATTGTCCCCTTTCTACCGCTAAAATATTGATTTTCACATGATTCGTTTTCCCACAATCGTAATTTCCTAAAATTTTTAAAATTTCACAAATCTTCATTTATTTCGCTCTTTTTGCTTTTATTAGGCCGTCTAGTGTAGAAACTACCATCTGCACTCTTATTTGCTTTATAGAACATACAGAACTGGAAAAAAAAATCACTATTATATTATTATATATATTAATTCACCTAAACCGAGGTATAGTGGTCAATCAATACAATTACATAAATTCATCTATAAATTCGCTAATAACTTTCCTAAAAATGGTTTTTTTTCGTTCAAATCTTCTTTAAATTGTGTAGTTATTTGCTCCCCACATTTCCTTATAGTTTTATCAGTAAATTCGTAACGTTATATATTTAATTTTCTTATTTTCAGTCTATTTCTTACTTAAATTCATCAATAAAAACACGTATTCATCTATAGCACGGCTGAAAATTGGCCTTTTCCTTTTAAATTTTCTATTTAAATAGTGTAACTAATTGCACCCCTAATCCTATATAGTTTTCTTGGTAAATTCCTAACGTTATATATATAATTTTCATATTTTCAGTTTCTTATTTACGTGAATTCATCAATAAAAACACGTATTCATCTATAACTCGGCTGAAAAGGGCCTTTTCCGTTTAAATTTTCTTTGTTAATAGTGTATTTAACCGCCCTCCGTATTTATCTATAGTTTTTATAATAAATTTTTACCGATTAAATATTGATTTCCACATAATTCATTTTCCCATAATCGTAATTTCCTTAACTGTTTAAAATTTTTCAAATCTTTATTTCTCTAGCTCTTTTTGCTTTTATTAGGTCCGTCTAGTGTAAAAACTACCATCTGCACTCTTATTTGCTTTATAGAACATACAGAACTGGAAAAAAATCACTATTTACCTAAACCGAGGTATAGTGCTCAATCAATACAATCACATAAATTCAACTATAAATTCGCTAATAATTTTTCTAAAAATTGGTATTTTTCGTTCAAATCTTCTTTAAGTTGTGAAGTTAATTGCTCCCCACATTTCCTTATAGTTTTCTCAGTAAATTCGTAAAGTAATATATTTAATTTTCATATTTTCAGTCTATTTCTTACTTAAATTCATCAATAAAACACGTATTCATCTATAGCACGGCTGAAAATTGGCCTTTTCCTTTTAAGTTTTCTATTTAAAATAATGTAACTAATTGCCCTTCGTAATCCTATATAGTTTTCTTGGATAATTCCTAACGTTATATGTATAATTTTCATATTTTCAGTCTCTTATTTACGTGAATTCATCAATAAATACACGTATTCGTCTATAACTCGGCTGAAAAAGTGGCCTTTTCCTTTTTAATTTTCTATTTAAATAGTGTAACTAACTGCCCCCCGTAATCCTATACAGTTTTCTTGGTTAATTCCTTACGTTATATGTATAATTTTCATATTTTCAGTCTATTATTTACGTGAATTCATCAATAAAAACACGTATTCATCTATAACTCGGCTGAAAAAGTGGCCTTTTCGTTTTTAATTTTCTATTTAAATAGTGTAACTAACTGCACCCCGTAATCCTATACAGTTTTCTTGGTTAATTCCTAACGTTATATATATAATTTTCATATTTTCAGTCTCTTATTTACGTGAATTCATCAATAAAAACACGTATTCATCTATAACTCGGCCGAAAAGTGGCCTTTTCCGTTTAAATTTTCTAACCTAACCTAACCTAACCTAACCTAACCTAACCTTTTTTTTTTAACATGGGGAAATGCCTACGCATACCCGCCTCGCGGGGGCAAGGACGGGTTATGTCGGACTCGCACCGACTAAAACCCCATGGTGTTCCACCTTTGTCGCTTATTGGCAGGGCCACGGGAACGCTTTCGCACACATCCGCAGCCCCACCAGCGCCTGCCGCCCCATGGCAGCACCTCCTCGGGAGAGGAATATTCCTCCCCGTTCTCCATCCCAGGTAAGGCGCACCAGAACACATGGCGCGCCTTCCTTCACGGCCTCCAAATTAAATATGCGCATCAGATGCCCCCGCGTCCGATGGGCGAAGGCCATGTGGTCAGGAAAAACGAGCACTTAGAAGTACTAGCCTTCCCGACCCCAGCGGCGGATCTGGTCTATGGCTCCGCCTCCAACCAAGATTCGGCTGCGGAGGGTAGGGAGAGCGGCGCTTCGCAATACCGACAATCCTCTCCCCCCGCAGCCCCACCACCACCGCATCAACGGTGCGGCCCCGTTTGAGTCGCGGAGGATAGGGCGAGTGGCGCATCGCCATACCAACACTCCTCTTCCTCCGCGACTCCACCTCGGCTGCAGCGGTAGGTGGGGAGGACACACCTCTCACCGCAGTCCACCAACACACATCCGAAGCGGGCTTCCCAAGCCCACTCGGAGTGGCCAACTCGGGCCGGCCCTCCACCTCGGACCAGCCATTTGGGTTCCTCTTTGTTCAGTAAATTCGTAACGTTATATATTTAATTTTCTTATTTTCAGTCTATTTCTTACTTAAATTCATCAATAAAAACACGTATTCATCTATAGCACGGCTGAAAATTGGCCTTTTCTTTTTAAATTTTCTATTTAAATAGTGTAACTAATTGCCTTTCGTAATCCTATATAGTTTTCTTGGTTAATTCCTAACGTTATATGTATAATTTTCATATTTTCAGTCTCTTATTTACGTGAATTCATCAATAAAAACACGTATTCATCTTTAACTCGGCTAAAAAAGTGGCCTTTTCTTTTTAATTTTCTATTTAAATAGTGTAACTAATTGCACCCCGTAATCCTATTCAGTTTTCTTGGTTAATTCGTAACGTTATATATATATATATAATTTTCATATTTTCAGTCTCTTATTTACGTGAATTCATCAATAAAAACACGTATTCATCTATAGCACTGCTGAAAATTGGCCTTTTCCTTTTAAATTTTCTATTTAAATAGTGTAACTAATTGGCCCCCGTAATCCTATATAGTTTTCTTGGTTAATTCCTAACGTTATATATATATAATTTTCATATTTTCAGTCTCTTATTTACGTGAATTCATTAATAAAAACACGTATTTATCTATAACTCGGCTGAAAAGTGGCCTTTTCCGTTTAAATTTTCTTTGTTAATAGTGTATTTAACCGACCTCCGTATTTATCTATAGTTTTTATAATAAATTTTTACCGCTAAAATATTGATTTCCACATAATTCGTTTTCCCATACTCGTAATTTCCTAAACTGTTTAAAATTTTTCAAATATTTATTTCTCTAGCTCTTTTTGCTTTTATTAGGTCCGTCTAGTGTAAAAACTACCATCTGCACTCTTATTTGCTTTATAGAACCTACAGAACTGGAAAAAATCACTATTTACCTAAACCGAGGTATAGTGCTCAATCAATACAATCACATAAATTCAACTATAAATTAGCTAATAACTTTTCTAAAAACCGGTATTTTTCGTTCAAATCTTCTATAATTTGTATAGTTATTTGCTCCCCACATTTCCTTATAGTTTTCATAGTAAATTCGTAACGTTATATATTTAATTTTCATATTTTCAGTCTATTTCTTACCTAAATTCATCAATAAAACACGTATTCATCTATAGCACGGCTGAAAATTGGCCTTTTCCTTTTAAATTTTCTATTTAAATAGTGTAACTAATTGCCCTTCGTAATCCTATATAGTTTCCTTGGATAATTCCTAACGTTATATGTATAATTTTCATATTTTCAGTCTCTTATTTACGTGAATTCATCAATAAAAACACGTATTCATCTATAACTCTGCTGAAAAAGTGGCCTTTTCCTTTTTAATTTTCTATTTAAATAGTGTAACTAACTGCCCCCCGTAATCCTATACAGTTTTCTTGGTTAATTCCTAATGTTATATGTATAATTTTCATATTTTCAGTCTCTTATTTACGTGAATTCATCAATAAAAACACGTATTCATCTATAACTCTGCTGAAAAAGTGGCCATTTTCTTTTTAATTTTCTATTTAAATAGTTTAACTAACTGCACCCCGTAATTCTATACAGTTTTCTTGGTTAATTCCTAACGTTATATATATATAATTTTCATATTTTCGGTCTCTTATTTACGTGAATTCATCAATAAAAACACGTACTCATCTATAGCACTGCTGAAAATTGGCCTTTTCCTTTTAAATTTTCTATTTAAATATTGTAACTAATTGGCCTCCGTAATCCTATATAGTTTTCTTGGTTAATTCCTAAAGTTATATATATAATTTTCATATTTTCAGTCTCTTATTTACGTGAATTCATCAATGAAAACACGTATTCATCTATAACTCGGCTGAAGAGTGGCCTTTCCCGTTTAAATTTCCTTTGTTAATAGTGTATTTAACCGCCCACCGTATTGATCTATAATATAAAATATTGATTTATTAGGTCCGTCTAGTGTAGAAAATACCATCTGCACTCTTATTTGCTTTATAGAACATACAGAACTGGAAAAAAAATCACTATTTACCTAAACCGAGGTATAGTGCTCAATCAATACAATCACATAAATTCAACTATAAATTCGCTAATAACTTTCCTAAAAATTGCTATTTTTCGTTCAAATCTTCTTTACATTGTGTAGTTATTTGCTCCCCACATTTCCTTATAGTTTTCTCAGTAAATTCGTAACGTTATATGTTTAATTTTCATATTTTCAGTCTATTTCTTACTTAAATTCATCAATAAAAACACGTATTCATCTATAGCACGGCTGAAAATTGGCCTTTTCCTTTTAAATTTTCTATTTAAATAGTGTAACTAATTGCCTTCCGTAATCCTATATAATTTTCTTGGTTAATTCCTAACGTTATATATATAATTTTCATATTTTCAGTCTCTTATTTACGTGAATTCATCAATAAAAACACGTATTCATCTATAACTCGGCTAAAAAAGTGGCCTTTTCCTTTTTAATTTTCTATTTAAATAGTGTAACTAATTGGCTTTCGTAATTCTATATAGTTTTCTTGGTTAATTCCTAACGTTATATATATAATTTTCATATTTTCAGTCTCTTGTTTACGTGAATTCATCAATAAAAACACGTATTCATCTATTACTCGGCTGAAAAGTGGCCTTTTCCGTTTAAATTTTCTTTGTTAATAGTGTATTTAACCGCCCCCCGTATTTATCTATAATATAAAATATTTATTTATTAGGTCCGTCTAGTGTAGAAACTTCCATCTGCACCCTTATTTGCTTTATGGAACATACAGAACTGGAAAAAAATTCACTACTTACCTAAACCGAGGTATAGTGCTCAATCAATACAATCACATAAATTCATCTATAAATTCGCTAATAACTTTCCTAAAAATTGGTATTTTTCGTTCAAATCTTCTTTAAATTGTGAAGTTATTTGCTTTCCACATTTCCTTATAGTTTTCTCAGTAAATTCGTAACGTTATATATTTAATTTTCATATTTTCAGTCTCTTATTTACGTGAATTCATCAATAAAAACATGTATTCATCTATAACTCGGCTGAAAAGTGGCCTTTTCCGTTTAAATTTTCTTTGTTAATAGTGTATTTAACCGCTCCCCGTATTTATCTATAGTTTTTATAGTAAATTTCTACCACTAAAATATTGATTTACACATAATTCGTTTCCTATAATCTTAATTTCCTAAACTGTTTAAAATTTTTCAAATCCTTATTTCTCTAGCTCTTTTTGCTTTTATTAGGTCCATTTAGTGTAAAAACTACCATCTGCACTCTTATTTGCTTTATAGAACATACAGAACTGGAAAAAAATCACTATTTACCTAAACCGAGGTATAGTGGTCAATCAATACTATCACAAAAATTCAACTATAAATTCGCTAATAACTTTTCTAAAAATTGGTATTTTTCGTTCAAATCTTCTTTAAATTATGTAGATATTTGCTCCCCACATTTTCTTATAGTTTTCTCAGTAAATTCGTAACGTTATATGTTTAATTTTCATATTTTCAGTCTATTTCTTACTTAAATTCATCAATAAAAACACGTATTCATCCATAGCACGGCTGAAAATTGGCCTTTTTCTTTTAAATTTTCTATTTAAATAGTGTAACTAATTGCCTCCCGTAATCCTATTCAGTTTTCTTGGTTAATTCCTAACGTAATATGTATAATTTTCATATTTTCACTCTCTTATTTACGTGAATTCATCAATAAAAACACGTATTCATCTATAACTCGGCTAAAAAAGTGGCCTTTTCCTTTTTAATTTTCTATTTAAATAGTGTAACTTATTGCACCCCGTAATCCTATTCAGTTTTCTTGGTTAATTCGTAACGTTATATATATATATATATATATATATATATATATATATATATATATATATATATATATATATATATATATATATATTCATATTTTCAGTCTCTTATTTACGTGAATTCATCAATAAAAACACGTATTCATCTATAACTCGGCTGAAAAGTGGCCTTTTCCGTTTAAATTTTCTTTGTTAATAGTTTATTTAATCGCCCTCCGTATTTATCTATAGTTTTTATAATAAATTTTTACCGCTAAAATATTGATTTCCACATAATTCGTTTTCCCATAATCGTAATTTCCTAAACTGTTTAAAATTTTTCAAATCTTTATTTCTCTAGCTCTTTTTGCTTTTATTAGGTCCGTCTAGTGTAAAAACTACCATCTGCACTCTTATTTGCTTTATAGAACATACAGAACTGGAAAAAAAATCACTATTTACCTAAACCGAGGTATAGTGGTCAATCAATACAATCACATAAATTCAACTATAAATTGAACTGTAATCCTATACAGTTTTCTTGGTTATTTCCTAACGTTATATGTATAATTTTCATATTTTCAGTCTCTTATTTACGTTAATTCATCAATAAAAACACGTATTCATCTATAACTCGGTTGAAAAAGTGGCATTTTCCTTTTTATTTTCTATTTAAATAGTGTAGCTAACTGCAATTCGTAATCCTATACAGTTTTCTTGGTAAATTCCTAACGTTATATATATTATTTTCATATTTTCAGTCTCTTATTTACGTGAATTCATCAATAAAAACACGTATTCATCTATAGCTCTGCTGAAAATTGGCCTTTTCCTTTTAAATTTTCTATTTAAATAGTGTAACTAATTGCCTTCCGTAATCCTATATAATTTTCTTGGTTAATTCCTAACGTTATATATATAATTTTCATATTTTCAGTCTCTTATTTACGTGAATTCATCAATAAAAACACGTATTCATCTATAACTCGGCTAAAAAAGTGGCCTTTTCCTTTTTAATTTTCTATTTAAATAGTGTAACTAATTGGCTTTCGTAATTCTATATAGTTTTCTTGGTTAATTCCTAACGTTATATATATAATTTTCATATTTTCAGTCTCTTGTTTACGTGAATTCATCAATAAAAACACGTATTCATCTATTACTCGGCTGAAAAGTGGCCTTTTCCGTTTAAATTTTCTTTGTTAATAGTGTATTTAACCGCCCCCCGTATTTATCTATAATATAAAATATTTATTTATTAGGTCCGTCTAGTGTAGAAACTTCCATCTGCACCCTTATTTGCTTTATGGAACATACAGAACTGGAAAAAAATTCACTACTTACCTAAACCGAGGTATAGTGCTCAATCAATACAATCACATAAATTCATCTATAAATTCGCTAATAACTTTCCTAAAAATTGGTATTTTTCGTTCAAATCTTCTTTAAATTGTGAAGTTATTTGCTTTCCACATTTCCTTATAGTTTTCTCAGTAAATTCGTAACGTTATATATTTAATTTTCATATTTTCAGTCTCTTATTTACGTGAATTCATCAATAAAAACATGTATTCATCTATAACTCGGCTGAAAAGTGGCCTTTTCCGTTTAAATTTTCTTTGTTAATAGTGTATTTAACCGCTCCCCGTATTTATCTATAGTTTTTATAGTAAATTTCTACCACTAAAATATTGATTTACACATAATTCGTTTCCTATAATCTTAATTTCCTAAACTGTTTAAAATTTTTCAAATCCTTATTTCTCTAGCTCTTTTTGCTTTTATTAGGTCCATTTAGTGTAAAAACTACCATCTGCACTCTTATTTGCTTTATAGAACATACAGAACTGGAAAAAAATCACTATTTACCTAAACCGAGGTATAGTGGTCAATCAATACTATCACAAAAATTCAACTATAAATTCGCTAATAACTTTTCTAAAAATTGGTATTTTTCGTTCAAATCTTCTTTAAATTATGTAGATATTTGCTCCCCACATTTTCTTATAGTTTTCTCAGTAAATTCGTAACGTTATATGTTTAATTTTCATATTTTCAGTCTATTTCTTACTTAAATTCATCAATAAAAACACGTATTCATCCATAGCACGGCTGAAAATTGGCCTTTTTCTTTTAAATTTTCTATTTAAATAGTGTAACTAATTGCCTCCCGTAATCCTATTCAGTTTTCTTGGTTAATTCCTAACGTAATATGTATAATTTTCATATTTTCACTCTCTTATTTACGTGAATTCATCAATAAAAACACGTATTCATCTATAACTCGGCTAAAAAAGTGGCCTTTTCCTTTTTAATTTTCTATTTAAATAGTGTAACTTATTGCACCCCGTAATCCTATTCAGTTTTCTTGGTTAATTCGTAACGTTATATATATATATATATATATATATATATATATATATATATATATATATATATATATATATATATATTCATATTTTCAGTCTCTTATTTACGTGAATTCATCAATAAAAACACGTATTCATCTATAACTCGGCTGAAAAGTGGCCTTTTCCGTTTAAATTTTCTTTGTTAATAGTTTATTTAATCGCCCTCCGTATTTATCTATAGTTTTTATAATAAATTTTTACCGCTAAAATATTGATTTCCACATAATTCGTTTTCCCATAATCGTAATTTCCTAAACTGTTTAAAATTTTTCAAATCTTTATTTCTCTAGCTCTTTTTGCTTTTATTAGGTCCGTCTAGTGTAAAAACTACCATCTGCACTCTTATTTGCTTTATAGAACATACAGAACTGGAAAAAAAATCACTATTTACCTAAACCGAGGTATAGTGGTCAATCAATACAATCACATAAATTCAACTATAAATTGAACTGTAATCCTATACAGTTTTCTTGGTTATTTCCTAACGTTATATGTATAATTTTCATATTTTCAGTCTCTTATTTACGTTAATTCATCAATAAAAACACGTATTCATCTATAACTCGGTTGAAAAAGTGGCATTTTCCTTTTTATTTTCTATTTAAATAGTGTAGCTAACTGCAATTCGTAATCCTACACAGTTTTCTTGGTAAATTCCTAACGTTATATATATTATTTTCATATTTTCAGTCTCTTATTTACGTGAATTCATCAATAAAAACACGTATTCATCTATAGCTCTGCTGAAAATTGGCCTTTTCCTTTTAAATTTTCTATTTCAATAGTGTAACTAACTGGCTCCCGTAATCCTATATAGTTTTCTTGGTTAATTCCTAACGTTATATATATAATTTTCATATTTTCAGTCTCTTATTTACGTGAATTCATCAATAAAAACACGTATTCATCTATAACTCGGCTGAAAAGTGGCCTTTTCCGTTTAAATTTTCTATGTTAATAGTGTATTTAACCGCCCTCCGTATTTATCTATAGTTTTTATACTAAATTTCTACCGCTAAAATATTGATTTCCACATAATTCGTTTTCCCATAATCGTAATTTTCTAAACTGTTTAAAATTTTTCAAATCTTTATTTCTCTAGCTCTTTTTGCTTTTATTAGGTCCGTCTAGTGTAAAAACTACCATCTGCACTCTTATTTGCTTTATAGAACATACAGAACTGGAAAAAAATCACTATTTACCTAAACCGAGGTATAGTGGTCAATCAATACAATCACATAAATTCAACTATAAATTCGCTAATAACTTTTCTAAAAATTGGAATTTTTCGTTCAAATCTTGTTTAAGTTGTGAAGTTAATCGCTCCTAACATTTCCTTATAGTTTTCTCAGTAAATTCGTAACGTTATATATTTAATTTTCATATTTTCAGTCTATTTCTTACTTAAATTCATCAATAAAACACGTATTCATCTATAGCACGGCTGAAAATTGGCCATTTCCTTTTTTTTATTTTCTATTTAAATAGTGTAACTAACTGCACCCCGTAATCCTATACAGTTTTCTTGGTAAATTCCTAACGTTATATATATTATTTTCATATTTTCAGTCTCTTTTTTACGTGAATTCATCAATAAAAACGCGTATTCATCTATGGCTCTGCTGAAAATTGGCCTTTTCCTTTTAAATTTTCTATTTAAATAGTGTAACTAACTACACCCCGTAATCCTATACAGTTTTCTTGGTTAATTCCTAACGTTATATATATAATTTTCATATTTTCAGTCTCTTATTTACGTGAATTCATCATTAAAAACACGTATTTATCTATAGCACTGCTGAAAATTGGCCTTTTCCATTTAAATTTTCTATTCAAATAGTTCAACTAATTGGCTTTCGTAATTCTATATAGTTTTCTTGGTTAATTCCTAACGTTATATATATAATTTTCATATTTTCAGTCTCTTATTTACGTGAATTCATCAATAAAAACACGTATTCATCTATAACTCGGCTGAAAAGTGGCCTTTTCCGTTTAAATTTTCTTTGTCAATAGTGTATTTAACCACCCCCCGTATTTATCTATAATATAAAATATTGATTTATTAGGTCCGTCTAGTGTAGAAACTACCATCTGCACTCTTATTTGCTGTATAGAACATACAGAACTGGAAAAAAATTCACTATTTACCTAAACCGAGGTATAGTGCTCAATCAATACAATCACATAAATTCATCTATAAATTCGCTAATAACTTTCCTAAAAATTGGTATTTTTCGTTCAAATCTTCTTTAGATTGTGTAGTTATTTGCTCCCCACATTTCCTTATAGTTTTCTCAGTAAATTCGTAACGTTATATATTTAATTTTCATATTTTCAGTCTATTTCTTACTTAAATTCATCAATAAAAACACGTATTCATCTATAGCACGGCTGACATTTGGCCTATTCCTTTTAAATTTTCTATATAAATAGTGTAACTAATTGCACCCCGTAATCCTATATAGTTTTCTTGGTTAATTCCTAACGTTATATATATAATTTTCAAATTTTCAGTCTCTTATTTACGTGAATTCATCAATAAAAACACGTATTCATCTATAACTCTGCTGAAAAAGTGGCCATTTTCTTTTTAATTTTCTATTTAAATAGTTTAACTAACTGCACCCCGTAATTCTATACAGTTTTCTTGGTTAATTCCTAACGTTATATATATATAATTTTCATATTTTCAGTCTCTTATTTACGTGAATTCATCAATAAAAACACGTACTCATCTATAGCACTGCTGAAAATTGGCCTTTTCCTTTTAAATTTTCTATTTAAATATTGTAACTAATTGGCCTCCGTAATCCTATATGGTTTTCTTGGTTAATTCCTAACGTTATATATATAATTTTCATATTTTCAGTCTCTTATTTACGTGAATTCATCAATGAAAACACGTATTCATCTATAACTCGGCTGAAGAGTGGCCTTTTCCGTTTAAATTTCCTTTGTTAATAGTGTATTTAACCGCCCACCGTATTGATCTATAATATAAAATATTGATTTATTAGGTCCGTCTAGTGTAGAAAATACCATCTGCACTCTTATTTGCTTTATAGAACATACAGAACTGGAAAAAAAATCACTATTTACCTAAACCGAGGTATAGTGCTCAATCAATACAATCACATAAATTCAACTATAAATTCGCTAATAACTTTCCTAAAAATTGCTATTTTTCGTTCAAATCTTCTTTAAATTGTGTAGTTATTTGCTCCCCACATTTCCTTATAGTTTTCTCAGTAAATTCGTAACGTTATATGTTTAATTTTCATATTTTCAGTCTATTTCTTACTTAAATTCATCAATAAAAACACGTATTCATCTATAGCACGGCTGAAAATTGGCCTTTTCCTTTTAAATTTTCTATTTAAATAGTGTAACTAATTGCCTTCCGTAATCCTATATAATTTTCTTGGTTAATTCCTAACGTTATATATATAATTTTCATATTTTCAGTCTCTTATTTACGTGAATTCATCAATAAAAACACGTATTCATCTATAACTCGGCTAAAAAAGTGGCCTTTTCCTTTTTAATTTTCTATTTAAATAGTGTAACTAATTGGCTTTCGTAATTCTATATAGTTTTCTTGGTTAATTCCTAACGTTATATATATAATTTTCATATTTTCAGTCTCTTATTTACGTGAATTCATCAATGAAAACACGTATTCATCTATAACTCGGCTGAAGAGTGGCCTTTTCCGTTTAAATTTCCTTTGTTAATAGTGTATTTAACCGCCCACCGTATTGATCTATAATATAAAATATTGATTTATTAGGTCCGTCTAGTGTAGAAAATACCATCTGCACTCTTATTTGCTTTATAGAACATACAGAACTGGAAAAAAAATCACTATTTACCTAAACCGAGGTATAGTGCTCAATCAATACAATCACATAAATTCAACTATAAATTCGCTAATAACTTTCCTAAAAATTGCTATTTTTCGTTCAAATCTTCTTTAAATTGTGTAGTTATTTGCTCCCCACATTTCCTTATAGTTTTCTCAGTAAATTCGTAACGTTATATGTTTAATTTTCATATTTTCAGTCTATTTCTTACTTAAATTCATCAATAAAAACACGTATTCATCTATAGCACGGCTGAAAATTGGCCTTTTCCTTTTAAATTTTCTATTTAAATAGTGTAACTAATTGCCTTCCGTAATCCTATATAATTTTCTTGGTTAATTCCTAACGTTATATATATAATTTTCATATTTTCAGTCTCTTATTTACGTGAATTCATCAATAAAAACACGTATTCATCTATAACTCGGCTGAAAAGTGGCCTTTTCCGTTTAAATTTTCTTTGTTAATAGTGTATTTAACCGCCCCCCGTATTTATCTATAATATAAAATATTTATTTATTAGGTCCGTCTAGTGTAGAAACTTCCATCTGCACCCTAATTTGCTTTATAGAACATACAGAACTGGAAAAAAATTCACTACTTACCTAAACCGAGGTATAGTGCTCAATCAATACAATCACATAAATTCATCTATAAATTCGCTAATAACTTTCCTAAAAATTGGTATTTTTCGTTCAAATCTTCTTTAAATTGTGTAGTTATTTGCTCTCCACATTTCCTTATAGTTTTCTCAGTAAATTCGTAACGTTATATATTTAATTTTCATATTTTCAGTCTCTTATTTACGTGAATTCATCAATAAAAACACGTATTCATCTATAACTCGGCTGAAAAGTGGCCTTTTCCGTTTAAATTTTCTTTGTTAATAGTGTATTTAACCGCTCCCCGTATTTATCTATAGTTTTTATAGTAAATTTCTACCACTAAAATATTGATTTCACCATAATTCGTTTTCCTATAATCTTAATTTCCTAAACTGTTTAAAATTTTTCAAATCCTTATTTCTCTAGCTCTTTTTGCTTTTATTAGGTCCATTTAGTGTAAAAACTACCATCTGCACTCTTATTTGCTTTATAGATCATACAGAACTGGAAAAAAAATCACTATTTACCTAAACCGAGGTATAGTGGTCAATCAATACAATCACAAAAATTCAACTATAAATTCGCTAATAACTTTTCTAAAAATTGGTATTTTTCGTTCAAATCTTCTTTAAATTGTGTAGTTATTTGCTCCCCACATTTCCTTATAGTTTTCTCAGTAAATTCGTAACGTTATATATTTAATTTTCATATTTTCAGTCTATTTCTTACTTAAATTCATCAATAAAAACACGTATTCATCTATAGCACGGCTGAAATTTGGCCTATTCCTTTTAAATTTTCTATATAAATAGTGTAACTAATTGCACCCCGTAATCCTATATAGTTTTCTTGGTTAATTCCTAACGTTATATATATAATTTTCAAATTTTCAGTCTCTTATTTACGTGAATTCATCAATAAAAACACGTATTCATCTATAACTCTGCTGAAAAAGTGGCCATTTTCTTTTTAATTTTCTATTTAAATAGTTTAACTAACTGCACCCCGTAATTCTATACAGTTTTCTTGGTTAATTCCTAACGTTATATATATATAATTTTCATATTTTCAGTCTCTTATTTACGTGAATTCATCAATAAAAACACGTACTCATCTATAGCACTGCTGAAAATTGGCCTTTTCCTTTTAAATTTTCTATTTAAATATTGTAACTAATTGGCCTCCGTAATCCTATATGGTTTTCTTGGTTAATTCCTAACGTTATATATATAATTTTCATATTTTCAGTCTCTTATTTACGTGAATTCATCAATGAAAACACGTATTCATCTATAACTCGGCTGAAGAGTGGCCTTTTCCGTTTAAATTTCCTTTGTTAATAGTGTATTTAACCGCCCACCGTATTGATCTATAATATAAAATATTGATTTATTAGGTCCGTCTAGTGTAGAAAATACCATCTGCACTCTTATTTGCTTTATAGAACATACAGAACTGGAAAAAAAATCACTATTTACCTAAACCGAGGTATAGTGCTCAATCAATACAATCACATAAATTCAACTATAAATTCGCTAATAACTTTCCTAAAAATTGCTATTTTTCGTTCAAATCTTCTTTAAATTGTGTAGTTATTTGCTCCCCACATTTCCTTATAGTTTTCTCAGTAAATTCGTAACGTTATATGTTTAATTTTCATATTTTCAGTCTATTTCTTACTTAAATTCATCAATAAAAACACGTATTCATCTATAGCACGGCTGAAAATTGGCCTTTTCCTTTTAAATTTTCTATTTAAATAGTGTAACTAATTGCCTTCCGTAATCCTATATAATTTTCTTGGTTAATTCCTAACGTTATATATATAATTTTCATATTTTCAGTCTCTTATTTACGTGAATTCATCAATAAAAACACGTATTCATCTATAACTCGGCTAAAAAAGTGGCCTTTTCCTTTTTAATTTTCTATTTAAATAGTGTAACTAATTGGCTTTCGTAATTCTATATAGTTTTCTTGGTTAATTCCTAACGTTATATATATAATTTTCATATTTTCAGTCTCTTGTTTACGTGAATTCATCAATAAAAACACGTATTCATCTATAACTCGGCTGAAAAGTGGCCTTTTCCGTTTAAATTTTCTTTGTTAATAGTGTATTTAACCGCCCCCCGTATTTATCTATAATATAAAATATTTATTTATTAGGTCCGTCTAGTGTAGAAACTTCCATCTGCACCCTAATTTGCTTTATAGAACATACAGAACTGGAAAAAAATTCACTACTTACCTAAACCGAGGTATAGTGCTCAATCAATACAATCACATAAATTCATCTATAAATTCGCTAATAACTTTCCTAAAAATTGGTATTTTTCGTTCAAATCTTCTTTAAATTGTGTAGTTATTTGCTCTCCACATTTCCTTATAGTTTTCTCAGTAAATTCGTAACGTTATATATTTAATTTTCATATTTTCAGTCTCTTATTTACGTGAATTCATCAATAAAAACACGTATTCATCTATAACTCGGCTGAAAAGTGGCCTTTTCCGTTTAAATTTTCTTTGTTAATAGTGTATTTAACCGCTCCCCGTATTTATCTATAGTTTTTATAGTAAATTTCTACCACTAAAATATTGATTTCACCATAATTCGTTTTCCTATAATCTTAATTTCCTAAACTGTTTAAAATTTTTCAAATCCTTATTTCTCTAGCTCTTTTTGCTTTTATTAGGTCCATTTAGTGTAAAAACTACCATCTGCACTCTTATTTGCTTTATAGAACATACAGAACTGGAAAAAAAATCACTATTTACCTAAACCGAGGTATAGTGGTCAATCAATACAATCACAAAAATTCAACTATAAATTCGCTAATAACTTTTCTAAAAATTGGTATTTTTCGTTCAAATCTTCTTTAAATTGTGTAGTTATTTGCTCCCCACATTTTCTTATAGTTTTCTCAGTAAATTCGTAACGTTATATGTTTAATTTTCATATTTTCAGTCTATTTCTTACTTAAATTCATCAATAAAAACACGTATTCATCTATAGCACGGCTGAAAATTGGCCTTTTCCTTTTAAATTTTCTATTTAAATAGTGTAACTAATTGCCTCCCGTAATCCTATTCAGTTTTCTTGGTTAATTCCTAACGTAATATGTATAATTTTCATATTTTCACTCTCTTATTTACGTGAATTCATCAATAAAGACACGTATTCATCTATAACTCGGCTAAAAAAGTGGCCTTTTCCTTTTTAATTTTCTATTTAAATAGTGTAACTAATTGCACCCCGTAATCCTATTCAGTTTTCTTGGTTAATTCGTAACGTTATATATATATATATATATATATATATATATATATATATATATATATATATATATATATATATATATATATATATATAATTTTCATATTTTCAGTCTCTTATTTACGTGAATTCATCAATAAAAACACGTATTCATCTATAACTCGGCTGAAAAGTGGCCTTTTCCGTTTAAATTTTCTTTGTTAATAGTTTATTTAATCGCCCTCCGTATTTATCTATAGTTTTAATAATAAATTTTTACCGCTAAAATATTGATTTCCACATAATTCGTTTTCCCATAATCGTAATTTCCTAAACTGTTTAAAATTTTTCAAATCTTTATTTCTCTAGCTCTTTTTGCTTTTATTAGGTCCGTCTAGTGTAAAAACTACCATCTGCACTCTTATTTGCTTTATAGAACATACAGAACTGGAAAAAATCACTATTCACCTAAACCGAGGTATAGTGTTCAATCAATACAATCACATAAATTCAACTATAAATTCGCTAATAACTTTTCTAAAAATTGCTATTTTTCGTTCAAATCTTGTTTAAGTTTTGAAGTTAATTGCTACCCACATGTCCTTATAGTTTTCTCAGTAAATTCGTAACGTAATATATTTAATTTTCATATTTTCAGTCTATTTCTTACTTAAATTCATCAATAAAACACGTATTCATCTATAGCACGGCTGAAAATTGGCCTTTTCCTTTTAAATTTTGTGTTTAAATAGTGTAACTAATTGCCTTTCGTAATCCTATATAGTTTTCTTGGTTAATTCCTAACGTTATATATATAATTTTCATATTTTCAGTCTCTTATTTACGTGAATTCATCAATAAAAACACGTATTCATCTATAACTCGGCTGAAAAGTGGCCTTTTCCGTTTAAATTTTCTTTGTTAATAGTGTATTTAACCGCCCATAGTATTTATCTATAGTTTTTATAAAAAATTTCTACCGCTAAAATATTGATTTCCACATAATTCGTTTTCCCATAATCGTAATTTCCTAAACTGTTTAAAATTTTTCAAATCTTTATTTCTCTAGCTCTTTTTGCTTTTATTAGGTCCGTCTAGTGTAAAAACTACCATCTGCACTCTTATTTGCTTTATAGAACATACAGAACTGGAAAAAAAATCACTATTTACCTAAACCGAGGTATAGTGGTCAATCAATACAATCACATAAATTCAACTATAAATTGAACTGTAATCCTATACAGTTTTCTTGGTTATTTCCTAACGTTATATGTATAATTTTCATATTTTCAGTCTCTTATTTACGTTAATTCATCAATAAAAACACGTATTCATCTATAACTCGGTTGAAAAAGTGGCATTTTCCTTTTTATTTTCTATTTAAATAGTGTAGCTAACTGCAATTCGTAATCCTATACAGTTTTCTTGGTAAATTCCTAACGTTATATATATTATTTTCATATTTTCAGTCTCTTATTTACGTGAATTCATCAATAAAAACACGTATTCATCTATAGCTCTGCTGAAAATTGGCCTTTTCCTTTTAAATTTTCTATTTCAATAGTGTAACTAACTGGCCCCCGTAATCCTATATAGTTTTCTTGGTTAATTCCTAACGTTATATATATAATTTTCATATTTTCAGTCTCTTATTTACGTGAATTCATCAATAAAAACACGTATTCATCTATAACTCGGCTGAAAAGTGGCCTTTTCCGTTTAAATTTTCTATGTTAATAGTGTATTTAACCGCCGTCCGTATTTATCTATAGTTTTTATACTAAATTTCTACCGCTAAAATATTGATTTCCACATAATTCGTTTTCCCATAATCGTAATTTTCTAAACTGTTTAAAATTTTTCAAATCTTTATTTCTCTAGCTCTTTTTGCTTTTATTAGGTCCGTCTAGTGTAAAAACTACCATCTGCACTCTTATTTGCTTTATAGAACATACAGAACTGGAAAAAAATCACTATTTACCTAAACCGAGGTATAGTGGTCAATCAATACAATCACATAAATTCAACTATAAATTCGCTAATAACTTTTCTAAAAATTGTAATTTTTCGTTCAAATCTTCTTTAAGTTGTGAAGTTAATTGCTCCCCACATGTCCTTATGGTTTTCTCAGTAAATTCGTAACGTTAGAAATTTAATTTTCATATTTTCAGTCTATTTCTTACTTAAATTCATCAATAAAACACGTATTCATCTATAGCACGGCTGAAAATTGGCCATTTCCTTTTTTTTATTTTCTATTTAAATAGTGTAACTAACTGCACCCCGTAATCCTATACAGTTTTCTTGGTAAATTCCTAACGTTATATATATTATTTTCATATTTTCAGTCTCTTTTTTACGTGAATTCATCAATAAAAACACGTATTCATCTATGGCTCTGCTGAAAATTGGCCTTTTCCTTTTAAATTTTCTATTTAAATAGTGTAACTAACTACACCCCGTAATCCTATACAGTTTTCTTGGTTAATTCCTAACGTTATATATATAATTTTCATATTTTCAGTCTCTTATTTACGTGAATTCATCATTAAAAACACGTATTTATCTATAGCACTGCTGAAAATTGGCCTTTTCCTTTTAAATTTTCTATTTAAATAGTGCAACTAATTGGCTTTCGTAATTCTATATAGTTTTCTTGGTTAATTCCTAACGTTATATATATAATTTTCATATTTTCAGTCTCTTATTTACGTGAATTCATCAATAAAAACACGTATTCATCTATAACTCGGCTGAAAAGTGGCCTTTTCCGTTTAAATTTTCTATGTTAATAGTGTATTTAACCGCCGTCCGTATTTATCTATAGTTTTTATACTAAATTTCTACCGCTAAAATATTGATTTCCACATAATTCGTTTTCCCATAATCGTAATTTTCTAAACTGTTTAAAATTTTTCAAATCTTTATTTCTCTAGCTCTTTTTGCTTTTATTAGGTCCGTCTAGTGTAAAAACTACCATCTGCACTCTTATTTGCTGTATAGAACATACAGAACTGGAAAAAAATTCACTATTTACCTAAACCGAGGTATAGTGCTCAATCAATACAATCACATAAATTCATCTATAAATTCGCTAATAACTTTCCTAAAAATTGGTATTTTTCGTTCAAATCTTCTTTAAATTGTGTAGTTATTTGCTCCCCACATTTCCTTATAGTTTTCTCAGTAAATTCGTAACGTTATATATTTAATTTTCATATTTTCAGTCTATTTCTTACTTAAATTCATCAATAAAAACACGTATTCATCTATAGCACGGCTGAAATTTGGCCTATTCCTTTAAAATTTTCTATATAAATAGTGTAACTAATTGCACCTCGTAATCCTATATAGTTTTCTTGGTTAATTCCTAACGTTATATATATAATTTTCAAATTTTCAGTCTCTTATTTACGTGAATTCATCAATAAAAACACGTATTCATCTATAACTCGGCTGAAAAAGTGGCCTTTTTCTTTTTAATTTTCTATTTAAATAGTGTAACTAACTGCACCCCGTAATCCTATACAGTTTTCTTGGTTAATTCCTAACGTTATATATATAATTTTTATATTTTCATTCTCTTATTTACGTGAATTCATCAATAAAAACACGTATTCATCTATAGCACTGCTGAAAATTGGCCTTTTGCGTTTAAATTTTCTTTGTTTATAGTGTATTTAATCGCCCCCCGTATTTATCTATAGTTTTTATAATAAATTTCTACCGCTAAAATATTGATTTCCACATAATTCGTTTTCCTATCTTCGTATCGTAATCAAAAAATCGTAATTTCCTAAACTGTTTAAAATTTTTCAAATCTTTATTTCTCTAGCTCTTTTTGCTTTTATTAGGTCCGTCTAGTGTAAAAACTACCATCTGCACTCTTATTTGCTTTATAGAACATACAGAACTAGAAAAAAATCACTATTTACCTAAACCGAGGTATAGTGGTCAATCAATACAATCACATAAATTCAACTATAAATTCGCTAATAACTTTTCTAAAAATTGGAATTTTTCGTTCAAATCTTCTTTAAGTTGTGAAGTTAATTGCTCCCCACATGTCCTTATGGTTTTCTCAGTAAATTCGTAACGTTATATATTTAATTTTCATATTTTCAGTCTATTTCTTACTTAAATTCATCAATAAAACACGTATTCATCTATAGCACGGCTGAAAATTGGCCATTTCCTTTTTTTTATTTTCTATTTAAATAGTGTAACTAACTGCACCCCGTAATCCTATACAG
The DNA here is from genome assembly GCA_036936625.1 of Parnassius smintheus behrii. Taxonomy (NCBI): domain Eukaryota; kingdom Metazoa; phylum Arthropoda; class Insecta; order Lepidoptera; family Papilionidae; genus Parnassius; species Parnassius smintheus. The sequence continues at coordinate 111,106 of JAUPFT010000011.1, forward strand.
TTTTCTTGGTAAATTCCTAACGTAATATATATTATTTTCATATTTTCAGTCTCTTTTTTACGTGAATTCATCAATAAAAACACGTATTCATCTATGGCTCTGCTGAAAATTGGCCTTTTCCTTTTAAATTTTCTATTTAAATAGTGTAACTAACTACACCCCGTAATCCTATACAGTTTTCTTGGTTAATTCCTAACCTTATATGTATAATTTTCATATTTTCAGTCTCTTATTTACGTGAATTCATCAATAAAAACACGTATTCTTCTTTAACTCGGCTGAAAAGTGGCCTTTTCCGTTTAAATTTTCTTTGTCAATAGTGTATTTAACCACCCCCCGTATTTATCTATAATATAAAATATTGATTTATTAGGTCCGTCTAGTGTAGAAACTACCATCTGCACTCTTATTTGCTTTATAGAACATACAGAACTGGAAAAAAATTCACTATTTACCTAAACCGAGGTATAGTGCTCAATCAATACAATCACATAAATTCATCTATAAATTCGCTAATAACTTTCCTAAAAATTGGTATTTTTCGTTCAAATCTTCTTTAAATTGTGTAGTTATTTGCTCCCCACATTTTCTTATAGTTTTCTCAGTAAATTCGTAACGTTATATATTTAATTTTCATATTTTCAGTCTATTTCTTACTTAAATTCATCTATAAAAACACGTATTCATCTATAGCACGGCTGAAATTTGGCCTTTTCCTTTTAAATTTTCTATATAAATAGTGTAACTAATTGCACCCCGTAATCCTATATAGTTTTCTTGGTTAATTCCTAACGTTATATATATAATTTTCAAATTTTCAGTCTCTTATTTACGTGAATTCATCAATAAAAACACGTATTCATCTATAACTCGGCTGAAAAAGTGGCCTTTTTCTTTTTAATTTTCTATTTAAATAGTGTAACTAACTGCACCCCGTAATCCTATACAGTTTTCTTGGTTAATTCCTAACGTTATATATATAATTTTTATATTTTCATTCTCTTATTTACGTGAATTCATCAATAAAAACACGTATTCATCTATAGCACTGCTGAAAATTGGCCTTTTGCGTTTAAATTTTCTTTGTTTATAGTGTATTTAATCGCCCCCCGTATTTATCTATAGTTTTTATAATAAATTTCTACCGCTAAAATATTGATTTCCACATAATTCGTTTTCCTATCTTCGTATCGTAATCAAAAAATCGTAATTTCCTAAACTGTTTAAAATTTTTCAAATCCTTATTTCTCTAGCTCTTTTTGCTTTTATTAGGTCCGTCTAGTGTAAAAACTACCATCTGCATTCTTATTTGCTTTATAGAACATACAGAACTGGAAAAAATCACTATTTACCTAAACCGAGGTATAGTGGTCAATCAATACAATCACAAAAATTCAACTATAAATTCGCTAATAACTTTTCTAAAAATTGGTATTTTTCGTTCAAATCTTATTTAAAATGTGAAGTTAATTGCTCCCCACATGTCCTTATAGTTTTCTCAGTAAATTCGTAACGTTATATATTTAATTTTCATATTTTCAGTCTCTTATTTACGTGAATTCATCAATAAAAACACGTATTCATCTATAGCACGGCTGAAAATTGGCCTTTTCCTTTTAAATTTTCTATTTAAATAGTGTAATTAAGTTCCCTTCGTAATTCTATACAGTTTTCTTGGTTAATTCCTAACGTTATATGTATAATTTTCATATTTTCAGTCTCTTATTTACGTGAATTCATCAATAAAAACACGTATTCATCTATAACTCGGCTGAAAAAGTGGCCTTTTCCTTTTTAATTTTCTATTTAAATAGTGTACTAATTGCACCCCTTAATCCTATACAGTTTTCTTGGTTAATTCCTAACGTTATATATATAATTTTCATATTTTCACTCTCTTATTTACGTGAATTCATCAATAAAAACACGTATTCATCTATAGCACTGCTGAAAATTGGCCTTTTCCTTTTAAATTTTCTATTTAAATAGTGTAACTAATTGGCCCCCGTAATCCTATATAATTTTCTTGGTTAATTCCTAACGTTATATATATAATTTTCATATTTTCAGTCTCTTATTTACGTGAATTCATCAATAAAAACACGTATTCATCTATAGCACTGCTGAAAATTGGCCTTTTGCGTTTAAATTTTCTTTGTTTATAGTGTATTTAATCGCCCCCCGTATTTATCTATAGTTTTTATAATAAATTTCTACCGCTAAAATATTGATTTCCACATAATTCGTTTTCCTATCTTCGTATCGTAATCAAAAAATCGTAATTTCCTAAACTGTTTAAAATTTTTCAAATCTTTATTTCTCTAGCTCTTTTTGCTTTTATTAGGTCCGTCTAGTGTAAAAACTACCATCTGCACTCTTATTTGCTTTATAGAACATACAGAACTGGAAAAAAATCACTATTTACCTAAACCGAGGTATAGTGGTCAATCAATACAATCACATAAATTCAACTATAAATTCGCTAATAACTTTTCTAAAAATTGGAATTTTTCGTTCAAATCTTCTTTAAGTTGTGAAGTTAATTGCTCCCCACATGTCCTTATGGTTTTCTCAGTAAATTCGTAACGTTATATATTTAATTTTCATATTTTCAGTCTATTTCTTACTTAAATTCATCAATAAAACACGTATTCATCTATAGCACGGCTGAAAATTGGCCATTTCCTTTTTTTTATTTTCTATTTAAATAGTGTAACTAACTGCACCCCGTAATCCTATACAGTTTTCTTGGTAAATTCCTAACGTAATATATATTATTTTCATATTTTCAGTCTCTTTTTTACGTGAATTCATCAATAAAAACACGTATTCATCTATGGCTCTGCTGAAAATTGGCCTTTTCCTTTTAAATTTTCTATTTAAATAGTGTAACTAACTACACCCCGTAATCCTATACAGTTTTCTTGGTTAATTCCTAACCTTATATGTATAATTTTCATATTTTCAGTCTCTTATTTACGTGAATTCATCAATAAAAACACGTATTCTTCTTTAACTCGGCTGAAAAGTGGCCTTTTCCGTTTAAATTTTCTTTGTCAATAGTGTATTTAACCACCCCCCGTATTTATCTATAATATAAAATATTGATTTATTAGGTCCGTCTAGTGTAGAAACTACCATCTGCACTCTTATTTGCTTTATAGAACATACAGAACTGGAAAAAAATTCACTATTTACCTAAACCGAGGTATAGTGCTCAATCAATACAATCACATAAATTCATCTATAAATTCGCTAATAACTTTCCTAAAAATTGGTATTTTTCGTTCAAATCTTCTTTAAATTGTGTAGTTATTTGCTCCCCACATTTTCTTATAGTTTTCTCAGTAAATTCGTAACGTTATATATTTAATTTTCATATTTTCAGTCTATTTCTTACTTAAATTCATCTATAAAAACACGTATTCATCTATAGCACGGCTGAAATTTGGCCTTTTCCTTTTAAATTTTCTATATAAATAGTGTAACTAATTGCACCCCGTAATCCTATATAGTTTTCTTGGTTAATTCCTAACGTTATATATATAATTTTCAAATTTTCAGTCTCTTATTTACGTGAATTCATCAATAAAAACACGTATTCATCTATAACTCGGCTGAAAAAGTGGCCTTTTTCTTTTTAATTTTCTATTTAAATAGTGTAACTAACTGCACCCCGTAATCCTATACAGTTTTCTTGGTTAATTCCTAACGTTATATATATAATTTTTATATTTTCATTCTCTTATTTACGTGAATTCATCAATAAAAACACGTATTCATCTATAGCACTGCTGAAAATTGGCCTTTTGCGTTTAAATTTTCTTTGTTTATAGTGTATTTAATCGCCCCCCGTATTTATCTATAGTTTTTATAATAAATTTCTACCGCTAAAATATTGATTTCCACATAATTCGTTTTCCTATCTTCGTATCGTAATCAAAAAATCGTAATTTCCTAAACTGTTTAAAATTTTTCAAATCCTTATTTCTCTAGCTCTTTTTGCTTTTATTAGGTCCGTCTAGTGTAAAAACTACCATCTGCATTCTTATTTGCTTTATAGAACATACAGAACTGGGAAAAATCACTATTTACCTAAACCGAGGTATAGTGGTCAATCAATACAATCACAAAAATTCAACTATAAATTCGCTAATAACTTTTCTAAAAATTGGTATTTTTCGTTCAAATCTTATTTAAAATGTGAAGTTAATTGCTCCCCACATGTCCTTATAGTTTTCTCAGTAAATTCGTAACGTTATATATTTAATTTTCATATTTTCAGTCTCTTATTTACGTGAATTCATCAATAAAAACACGTATTCATCTATAGCACGGCTGAAAATTGGCCTTTTCCTTTTAAATTTTCTATTTAAATAGTGTAATTAAGTTCCCTTCGTAATTCTATACAGTTTTCTTGGTTAATTCCTAACGTTATATGTATAATTTTCATATTTTCAGTCTCTTATTTACGTGAATTCATCAATAAAAACACGTATTCATCTATAACTCGGCTGAAAAAGTGGCCTTTTCCTTTTTAATTTTCTATTTAAATAGTGTACTAATTGCACCCCTTAATCCTATACAGTTTTCTTGGTTAATTCCTAACGTTATATATATCATTTTCATATTTTCAGTCTCTTATTTACGTGAATTCATCAATAAAAACACGTATTCATCTATAGCACTGCTGAAAATTGGCCTTTTCCTTTTAAATTTTCTATTTAAATAGTTTAACTAATTGGCCCCCGTAATCCTATATAATTTTCTTGGTTAATTCCTAACGTTATATATATAATTTTCATATTTTCAGTCTCTTATTTACGTGAATTCATCAATAAAAACACGTATTCATCTATAACTCGGCTGAAAAGTGGCCTTTTCCGTTTAAATTTTCTTTTTTAATAGTGTATTTAACCGCCCCCCGTATATATCTATTGTTTTTATAATAAATTTCTACCGCTAAAATATTGATTTCCACATTATTCGTTTTCCCATAATCGTAATTTCCAAAAATTTTTAAAATTTCACAAATCTTCATTTATTTCGCTCTTTTTGCTTTTATTAGGTCCGTCTAGTGTAGAAACTACCATCTGCACTCTTATTTGCTTTATAGAACAAACAGAACTGGAAAAAAATTCACTATTATATTATTATATATATTAATTCACCTAAACTGAGGTATAGTGGTCAATCAATACAATCACATAAATTCATCTATAAATTCGCTAATAACTTTCCTAAAAATTGGTATTTTTCGTTCAAATCTTCTTTAAATTGTGTAGTTATTTGCTTCCCACATTTCCTTATAGTTTTCTCAGTAAATTCGTAACGTTATATATTTAATTTTCATATTTTCAGTCTCTTATTTACGTGAATTCATCAATAAAAAAACGTATTCATCTATAACTCGGCTGAAAAGTGGCCTTTTCCGTTTAAATTTTCTTTGTTTATAGTGTATTTAACCGCCCCCCGTATTTATCTATAGTTTTTATAATAAATTTCTACCGCTAAAATATTGATTTCCACATAATTCGTTTTCCCATAATCGTAATTTCCTAAACTGTTTAAAATTTTTCAAATCTTTATTTCTCTAATTCTTTTTGCTTTTATTAGGTCCGTCTAGTGTAAAAACTACCATCTGCACTCTTATTTGCTTTATAGAACATACAGAACTGGAAAAAATCACTATTTACCTAAACCGAGGTATAGTGGTCAATCAATACAATCACATAAATTCAACTATAAATTCGCTAATAACTTTTCTAAAAATTGGTATTTTTCGTTCAAATCTTGTTTAAGTTGTGAAGTTAATCGCTCCTAACATTTCCTTATAGTTTTCTCAGTAAATTCGTAACGTTATATATTTAATTTTCATATTTTCAGTCTATTTCTTACTTAAATTCATCAATAAAACACGTATTCATCTATAGCACGGCTGAAAATTGGCCTTTTCCTTTTAAATTTTTTATTTAAATAGTGTAACTAATTGCCCTCCGTAATCCTATATAGTTTTCTTGGATAATTCCTAACGTTATATGTATAATTTTTATATTTTCCTTCTCTTATTTACGTGAATTCATCAATAAAAACACGTATTCATCTATAACTCGGCTGAAAAAGTGGCCTTTTCCTTTTAAATTTTCTATTCAAATAGTGTAACTAACTGCACCCCGTAATCCTATACAGTTTTCTTGGTTAATTCCTAACGTTATATATATAATTTTCATATTTTCAGCCTCTTATTTACGTGAATTCATCAATAAAAACACGTATTCATTTATAGCACTGCTGAAAATTGGCCTTTTCCTTTTAAATTTTCTATTTAAATAGTATAACTAATTGGCCCCCGTAATCCTATATAGTTTTCTTGGTTAATTCCTAACGTTATATATATAATTTTCATATTTTCAATCTCTTATTTACGTGAATTCATCAATAAAAACACGTATTCATCTATAACTCGGCTGAAAAGTGGCCTTTTTCGTTTAAATTTTCTTTGTTAATAGTGTATTTAACCGCCCACCGTATTTATCTATAGTTTTTATAACAAATTTCTACCGCTAAAATATTGATTTCCACATAATTCGTTTTCCCATAATCGTAATTTCCTAAACTGTTTAAAATTTTTCAAATCTTTATTTCTCTAGCTCTTTTTGCTTTTATTAGGTCCTTCTAGTGTAAAAACTACCATCTGCACTCTTATTTGATTTATAGAACATACAGAACTGGAAAAAAATCACTATTTACCTAAACCGAGGTATAGTGGTCAATTAATACAATCACATAATTCGCTAATAACTTTTCTAAAAATTGGTATTTTTCGTTCAAATCTTCTTTAAGTTGTGAAGTTAATTGCTCCCCACATGTCCTTATAGTTTTCTCAGTAAATTCGTAACGTTATATATTTAATTTTCATATTTTCAGTCTATTTCTTACTTAAATTCATCAATAAAACACGTATTCATCTATAGCACGGCTGAAAATCGGCCTTTTCCTTTTAATATTTCTATTTAAATAGTGTAACTAATTGCATTCCGTAATCCTATAAAGTTTTCTTGGTTAATTCCTAACGTTATATGTATAATTTTCATATTTTCAGTCTCTTATTTACGTGAATTCATCAATAAAGACACGTATACATCTATAACTCGGCTGAAAAAGTGGCCTTTTCCTTTTTAATTTTCTATTTAAATAGTGTAACTAACTGCCTTCCGTAATCCTATACAGTTTTCTTGGTTAATTCCTAACGTTATATGTATAATTTTCATATTTTCAGTCTCTTATTTACGTGAATTCATCAATAAAAACACGTATTCATCTATAACTCGGCTGAAAATGTGGCCTTTTCCTTTTTAATTTTCTATTCAAATAGTGTAACTAACTGCACCCCGTAATCCTATACAGTTTTCTTGGTTAATTCCTAACGTTATATATATAATTTTCGTATTTTCAGCCTCTTATTTACGTGAATTCATCAATAAAAACACGTATTCATCTATAGCACTGCTGAAAATTGGCCTTTTCCTTTTAAATTTTCTATTTAAATAGTATAACTAATTGGCCCCCGTAATCCTATATAGTTTTCTTGGTTAATTCCTAACGCTATATATATAATTTTCATATTTTCATTCTCTTATTTACGTGAATTCATCAATAAAAACACGTATTCATCTATAACTCGGCTGAAAAGTGGCCTTTTCCGTTTAAATTTTCTTTGTTAATAGTGTATTTAACCGCCCACCGTATTTATCTATAGTTTTTATAATAAATTTCTACCGCTAAAATATTGATTTCCACATAATTCGTTTTCCCATAATCGTAATTTCCTAAACTGTTTAAAATTTTTCAAATCTTTATTTCTCTAGCTCTTTTTGCTTTTATTAGGTCCGTCTAGTGTAAAAACTACCATCTGCACTCTTATTTGCATTATAGAACATACAGAACTGGAAAAAATCACTATTTACCTAAACCGAGGTATAGTTGTCAATCAATACAATCACATAAATTCAACTATAAATTCGCTAATAACTTTTCTAAAAATTGGTATTTTTCGTTCAAATCTTGTTTAAGTTGTGAAGTTAATCGCTCCTAACATTTCCTTATAGTTTTCTCAGTAAATTCGTAACGTTATATATTTAATTTTCATATTTTCTGTCTATTTCTTACTTAAATTCATCAATAAAACACGTATTCATCTATAGCACGGCTGAAAATTGGCCTTTTCCTTTTAAATTTTTTATTTAAATAGTGTAACTAATTGCCCTCCGTAATCCTATATAGTTTTCTTGGATAATTCCTAACGTTATATGTATAATTTTTATATTTTCCTTCTCTTATTTACAATAAAAACACGTATTCATCTATAACTCGGCTGAAAAAGTGGCCTTTTCCTTTTAAATTTTCTATTTAAATAGTGTAACTAACTGCCCCCCGTAATCCTATACAGTTTTCTTGGTTAATTCCTAACGTTATATGTATAATTTTCATATTTTCAGTCTCTTATTTACGTGAATTCATCAATAAAAACACGTATTCATCTATAACTCGGCTGAAAAAGTGGCCTTTTCCATTTTAATTTTCTATTCAAATAGTGTAACTAACTGCACCCCGTAATCCTTTACAGTTTTCTTGGTTAATTCCTAACGTTATAAATATAATTTTCGTATTTTCAGCCTCTTATTTACGTGAATTCATCAATAAAAACACGTATTCATCTATAGCACTGCTGAAAATTGGCCTTTTTCTTTTAAATTTTCTATTTAAATAGTGTAACTAATTGGCTCCCGTAATCCTATATAGTTTTCTTGGTTAATTCCTAACGTTATATATATAATTTTCATATTTTCAATCTCTTATTTACGTGAATTCATCAATAAAAACACGTATTCATCTATAACTCGGCTGAAAAGTGGCATTTTTCGTTTAAATTTTCTTTGTTAATAGTGCATTTAACCGCCCCCCGTATTTATCTATAGTTTTTATAACAAATTTCTACCGCTAAAATATTGATTTCCACATAATTCGTTTTCCCATAATCGTAATTTCCTAAACTGTTTAAAATTTTTCAAATCTTTATTTCTATAGCTCTTTTTGCTTTTATTAGGTCCCTCTAGTGTAAAAACTACCATCTGCACTCTTATTTGCTTTATAGAACATACAGAACTGGAAAAAAAATCACTATTTACCTAAACCGAAGTATAGTGGTCAATTAATACAATCACATAAATTCAACTATAAATTCGCTAATAACTTTTCTAAAAATTGGTATTTTTCGTTCAAATCTTCTTTAAGTTGTGAAGTTAATTGCTCCCCACATGTCCTTATAGTTTTCTCAGTAAATTCGTAACGTTATATATTTAATTTTCATATTTTCAGTCTATTTCTTACTTAAATTCATCAATAAAACACGTATTCATCTATAGCACGGCTGAAAATCGGCCTTTTCCTTTTAATATTTCTATTTAAATAGTGTAACTAATTGCATTCCGTAATCCTATAAAGTTTTCTTGGTTAATTCCTAACGTTATATGTATAATTTTCATATTTTCAGTCTCTTATTTACGTGAATTCATCAATAAAGACACGTATACATCTATAACTCGGCTGAAAAAGTGGCCTTTTCCTTTTTAAGTTTCTATTTAAATAGTGTAACTAACTGCCCTCCGTAATCTTATACAGTTTTCTTGGTTAATTCCTAACGTTATATGTATAATTTTCATATTTTCAGTCTCTTATTTACGTGAATTCATCAATAAAAACACGTATTCATCTATAACTCGGCTGAAAAGTGGCCTTTTCTTTTTAAATTTTCTATTTAAATAGTGTAACTAACTGCCCCTCGTAATCCTATACAGTTTTCTTGGTTAATTCCTAACGTTATATGTATAATTTTCATATTTTCAGTCTCTTATTTACGTGAATTCATCAATAAAAACACGTATTCATCTATAACTCGGCTGAAAAAGTGGCCTTTTCCTTTTTAATTTTCTATTCAAATAGTGTAACTAACTGCACCCCGTAATCCTATACAGTTTTCTTGGTTAATTCCTAACGTTATATATATAATTTTCATATTTTCAGTCTCTTATTTACGTGAATTCATCAATAAAAACACGTATTCATCTGTAACTCGGCTGAAAAGTGGCCTTTTCCGTTTAAATTTTCTTTGTTAATAGTGTATTTAACCGCCCCCCGTATATATTTATAGTTTTTATAATAAATTTCTACCGCTAAAATATTGATTTCCACATTATTCGTTTTCCCATAATCGTAATTTCCAAAAATTTTTAAAATTTCACAAATCTTCATTTATTTCGCTCTTTTTGCTTTTATTAGGTCCGTCTAGTGTAGAAACTACCATCTGCACTCTTATTTGCTTTATAGAACAAACAGAACTGGAAAAAAATTCACTATTATATTATTATATATATTAATTCACCTAAACTGAGGTATAGTGGTCAATCAATACAATCACATAAATTCATCTATAAATTCGCTAATAACTTTCCTAAAAATTGGTATTTTTCGTTCAAATCTTCTTTAAATTGTGTAGTTATTTGCTTCCCACATTTCCTTATAGTTTTCTCAGTAAATTCGTAACGTTATATATTTAATTTTCATATTTTCAGTCTCTTATTTACGTGAATTCATCAATAAAAAAAAGTATTCATCTATAACTCGGCTGAAAAGTGGCCTTTTCCGTTTAAAATTTCTTTGTTTATAGTGTATTTAACCGCCCCCCGTATTTATCTATAGTTTTTATAATAAATTTCTACCGCAAAAATATTGATTTCCACATAATTCGTTTTCCCATAATCGTAATTTCCTAAACTGTTTAAAATTTTTCAAATCTTTATTTCTCTAGCTCTTTTTGCTTTTATTAGGTCCGTCTAGTGTAAAAACTACCATCTGCACTCTTATTTGCTTTATAGAACATACAGAACTGGAAAAAATCACTATTTACCTAAACCGAGGTATAGTGGTCAATCAATACAATCACATAAATTCATCTATAAATTCGCTAATAACTTTCCTAAAAATTGGTATTTTTCGTTCAAATCTTCTTTAAATTGTGTAGTTATTTGCTCCCCACATTTCCTTATAGTTTTCTCAGTAAATTCGTAACGTTATATATTTAATTTTCATATTTTCAGTCTATTTCTTACTTAAATTCATCAATAAAAACACGTATTCATCTATAGCACGGCTGAAAATTGGCCTTTTCCTTTTAAATTTTCTATATAAATAGTGTAACTAATTGCACCCCGTAATCCTATATAGTTTTCTTGGTTAATTCCTAACGTTATATATATAATTTTCAAATTTTCAGTCTCTTATTTACGTGAATTCATCAATAAAAACACGTATTCATCTATAACTCGGCTGAAAAAGTGGCCTTTTTCTTTTTAATTTTCTATTTAAATAGTGTAACTAACTGCACCCCGTAATCCTATACAGTTTTCTTGGTTAATTCCTAACGTTATATATATATAATTTTTATATTTTCAGTCTCTTATTTACGTGAATTCATCAATAAAAACACGTATTCATCTATAACTCGGCTCAAAAGTGGCCTTTTCCGTTTAAATTTTCTTTGTTAATAGTGTATTTAACCGCCCACCGTATTTATCTATAGTTTTTATAATAAATTTCTACCGCCAAAATATTGATTTCCACATAATTCGTTTTCCCATAATCGTAATTTCCTAAACTGTTTAAAATTTTTCAAATCTTTATTTCTCTAGCTCTTTTTGCTTTTATTAGGTCCGTCTAGTGTAAAAACTACCATCTGCACTCTTATTTGCATTATAGAACATACAGAACTGGAAAAAATCACTATTTACCTAAACCGAGGTATAGTGGTCAATCAATACAATCACATAAATTCAACTATAAATTCGCTAATAACTTTTCTAAAAATTGGTATTTTTTGTTCAAATCTTGTTTAAGTTGTGAAGTTAATCGCTCCTAACATTTCCTTATAGTTTTCTCAGTAAATTCGTAACGTTATATATTTAATTTTCATATTTTCAGTCTATTTCTTACTTAAATTCATCAATAAAACACGTATTCATCTATAGCACGGCTGAAAATTGGCCTTTTCCTTTTAAATTTTTTATTTAAATAGTGTAACTAATTGCCCTCCGTAATCCTAAATAGTTTTCTTGGATAATTCCTAACGTTATATGTATAATTTTTATATTTTCCTTCTCTTATTTACAATAAAAACACGTATTCATCTATAACTCGGCTGAAAAAGTGGCCTTTTCCTTTTAAATTTTCTATTTAAATAGTGTAACTAACTGCCCCCCGTAATCCTATACAGTTTTCTTGGTTAATTCCTAACGTTATATGTATAATTTTCATATTTTCAGTCTCTTATTTACGTGAATTCATCAATAAAAACACGTATTCATCTATAACTCGGCTGAAAATGTGGCCTTTTCCTTTTTAATTTTCTATTCAGTTTTCTTGGTTAATTCCTAACGTTATATATATAATTTTCGTATTTTCAGCCTCTTATTTACGTGAATTCATCAATAAAAACACGTATTCATCTATAGCACTGCTGAAAATTGGCCTTTTTCTTTTAAATTTTCTATTTAAATAGTGTAACTAATTGGCTCTCGTAATCCTATATAGTTTTCTTGGTTAATTCCTAACGTTATATATATAATTTTCATATTTTCAATCTCTTATTTACGTGAATTCATCAATAAAAACACGTATTCATCTATAACTCGGCTGAAAAAGTGGCCTTTACCTTTTTAATTTTCTATTTAAATAGTGTACTAACTGCACCCCGTAATCCTATACAGTTTTCTTGGTTAATTCCTAACGTTATATATATCATTTTCATATTTTCAGTCTCTTATTTACGTGAATTCATCAATAAAAACACGTATTCATCTATAGCACTGCTGAAAATTGGCCTTTTCCTTTTAAATTTTCTATTTAAATAGTATAACTAATTGGCCCCCGTAATCCTATATAGTTTTCTTGGTTAATTCCTAACGCTATATATATAATTTTCATATTTTCAGTCTCTTATTTACGTGAATTCATCAATAAAAACACGTATTCATCTATAACTCGGCTGAAAAGTGGCCTTTTCCGTTTAAATTTTCTTTGTTAATAGTGTATTTAACCGCCCACCGTATTTATCTATAGTTTTTATAATAAATTTCTACCGCTAAAATATTGATTTCCACATAATTCGTTTTCCCATAATCGTAATTTCCTAAACTGTTTAAAATTTTTCAAATCTTTATTTCTCTAGCTCTTTTTGCTTTTATTAGGTCCGTCTAGTGTAAAAACTACCATCTGCACTCTTATTTGCATTATAGAACATACAGAACTGGAAAAAATCACTATTTACCTAAACCGAGGTATAGTGGTCAATCAATACAATCACATAAATTCAACTATAAATTCGCTAATAACTTTTCTAAAAATTGGTATTTTTTGTTCAAATCTTGTTTAAGTTGTGAAGTTAATCGCTCCTAACATTTCCTTATAGTTTTCTCAGTAAATTCGTAACGTTATATATTTAATTTTCATATTTTCAGTCTATTTCTTACTTAAATTCATCAATAAAACACGTATTCATCTATAGCACGGCTGAAAATTGGCCTTTTCCTTTTAAATTTTTTATTTAAATAGTGTAACTAATTGCCCTCCGTAATCCTAAATAGTTTTCTTGGATAATTCCTAACGTTATATGTATAATTTTTATATTTTCCTTCTCTTATTTACAATAAAAACACGTATTCATCTATAACTCGGCTGAAAAAGTGGCCTTTTCCTTTTAAATTTTCTATTTAAATAGTGTAACTAACTGCCCCCCGTAATCCTATACAGTTTTCTTGGTTAATTCCTAACGTTATATGTATAATTTTCATATTTTCAGTCTCTTATTTACGTGAATTCATCAATAAAAACACGTATTCATCTATAACTCGGCTGAAAATGTGGCCTTTTCCTTTTTAATTTTCTATTCAAATAGTGTAACTAACTGCACCCCGTAATCCTATACAGTTTTCTTGGTTAATTCCTAACGTTATATATATAATTTTCGTATTTTCAGCCTCTTATTTACGTGAATTCATCAATAAAAACACGTATTCATCTATAGCACTGCTGAAAATTGGCCTTTTTCTTTTAAATTTTCTATTTAAATAGTGTAACTAATTGGCTCTCGTAATCCTATATAGTTTTCTTGGTTAATTCCTAACGTTATATATATAACTTTCATATTTTCAATCTCTTATTTACGTGAATTCATCAATAAAAACACGTATTCATCTATAACTCGGCTGAAAAGTGGCCTTTTTCGTTTAAATTTTCTTTGTTAATAGTGCATTTAACCGCCCCTCGTATTTATCTATAGTTTTTATAACAAATTTCTACCGCTAAAATATTGATTTCCACATAATTCGTTTTCCCATAATCGTAATTTCCTAAACTGTTTAAAATTTTTCAAATCTTTATTTCTCTAGCTCTTTTTGCTTTTATTAGGTCCCTCTAGTGTAAAAACTACCATCTGCACTCTTATTTGCTTTATAGAACATACAGAACTGGAAAAAAATCACTATTTACCTAAACCGAAGTATAGTGGTCAATTAATACAATCACATAAATTCAACTATAAATTCGCTAATAACTTTTCTAAAAATTGGTATTTTTCGTTCAAATCTTCTTTAAGTTGTGAAGTTAATTGCTCCTCACATGTCCTTATAGTTTTCTCAGTAAATTCGTAACGTTATATATTTAATTTTCATATTTTCAGTCTATTTCTTACTTAAATTCATCAATAAAACACGTATTCATCTATAGCACGGCTGAAAATCGGCCTTTTCCTTTTAATATTTCTATTTAAATAGTGTAACTAATTGCATTCCGTAATCCTATAAAGTTTTCTTGGTTAATTCCTAACGTTATATGTAAAATTTTCATATTTTCAGTCTCTTATTTACGTGAATTCATCAATAAAGACACGTATACATCTATAACTCGGCTGAAAAAGTTGCCTTTTCCTTTTTAATTTTCTATTTAAATAGTGTAACTAACTGCCCTCCGTAATCCTATACAGTTTTCTTGGTTAATTCCTAACGTTATATGTATAATTTTCATATTTTCAGTCTCTTATTTACGTGAATTCATCAATAAAAACACGTATTCATCTATAACTCGGCTGAAAAAGTGGCCTTTACCTTTTTAATTTTCTATTTAAATAGTGTACTAACTGCACCCCGTAATCCTATACAGTTTTCTTGGTTAATTCCTAACGTTATATATATCATTTTCATATTTTCAGTCTCTTATTTACGTGAATTCATCAATAAAAACACGTATTCATCTATAGCACTGCTGAAAATTGGCCTTTTTCTTTTAAATTTTCTATTTAAATAGTGTAACTAATTGGCTCTCGTAATCCTATATAGTTTTCTTGGTTAATTCCTAACGTTATATATATAATTTTCATATTTTCAATCTCTTATTTACGTGAATTCATCAATAAAAACACGTATTCATCTATAACTCGGCTGAAAAGTGGCCTTTTTCGTTTAAATTTTCTTTGTTAATAGTGCATTTAACCGCCCCCCGTATTTATCTATAGTTTTTATAACAAATTTCTACCGCTAAAATATTGATTTCCACATAATTCGTTTTCCCATAATCGTAATTTCCTAAACTGTTTAAAATTTTTCAAATCTTTATTTCTCTAGCTCTTTTTGCTTTTATTAGGTCCCTCTAGTGTAAAAACTACCATCTGCACTCTTATTTGCTTTATAGAACATACAGAACTGGAAAAAAATCACTATTTACCTAAACCGAGGTATAGATGTCAATCAATACAATCACAAAAATTCAACTATAAATTCGCTAATAACTTTTCTAAAAATTGGTATATATATAATTTTCATATTTTTAGTCTCTTATTTACGTGAATTCATCAATAAAAACACGTATTCATCTATAACTCGGCTGAAAAAGTGACCTTTTCCTTTTTCATTTTCTATTTAAACGGTGTAACTAATTACACCCCGTAATCCTATACAGTTTTCTTGGTTAATTCCTAACGTTATATATATAATTTTTATATTTTCAGTCTCTTATTTAAGTGAATTCATCAATAAAAACACGTATTCATCTATAACTCGGCTGAAAAGTGGCCTTTTCCGTTTAAATTTTCTTTGTTAATAGTGTATTTAACCGCCCCCCGTATTTATCTATAGTTTTTATAATAAATTGCTACCGCTAAATTATTGATTTCCACATAATTCGTTTTTCCATAATCGTAATTTCCTAAACTGTTTAAAATTTTTCATATCTTTATTTCTCTAGCTCTTTTTGCTTTTATTAGGTCCGTCTAGTGTAAAAACTACCATCTGCACTCTAATTTGCTTTATAGAACATACAGAACTGGAAAAAAATCACTATTTACCTAAACCGAAGTATAGTGGTCAATTAATACAATCACATAAATTCAACTATAAATTCGCTAATAACTTTTCTAAAAATTGGTATTTTTCGTTCAAATCTTCTTTAAGTTGTGAAGTTAATTGCTCCTCACATGTCCTTATAGTTTTCTCAGTAAATTCGTAACGTTATATATTTAATTTTCATATTTTCAGTCTATTTCTTACTTAAATTCATCAATAAAACACGTATTCATCTATAGCACGGCTGAAAATCGGCCTTTTCCTTTTAATATTTCTATTTAAATAGTGTAACTAATTGCATTCCGTAATCCTATAAAGTTTTCTTGGTTAATTCCTAACGTTATATGTAAAATTTTCATATTTTCAGTCTCTTATTTACGTGAATTCATCAATAAAGACACGTATACATCTATAACTCGGCTGAAAAAGTGGCCTTTTCCTTTTTAATTTTCTATTTAAATAGTGTAACTAACTGCCCTCCGTAATCCTATACAGTTTTCTTGGTTAATTCCTAACGTTATATGTATAATTTTCATATTTTCAGTCTCTTATTTACGTGAATTCATCAATAAAAACACGTATTCATCTATAACTCGGCTGAAAATGTGGCCTTTTCCTTTTTAATTTTCTATTCAAATAGTGTAACTAACTGCACCCCGTAATCCTATACAGTTTTCTTGGTTAATTCCTAACGTTATATATATAATTTTCGTATTTTCAGCCTCTTATTTACGTGAATTCATCAATAAAAACACGTATTCATCTATAGCACTGCTGAAAATTGGCCTTTTTCTTTTAAATTTTCTATTTAAATAGTGTAACTAATTGGCTCTCGTAATCCTATATAGTTTTCTTGGTTAATTCCTAACGTTATATATATAATTTTCATATTTTCAATCTCTTATTTACGTGAATTCATCAATAAAAACACGTATTCATCTATAACTCGGCTGAAAAGTGGCCTTTTTCGTTTAAATTTTCTTTGTTAATAGTGCATTTAACCGCCCCTCGTATTTATCTATAGTTTTTATAACAAATTTCTACCGCTAAAATATTGATTTCCACATAATTCGTTTTCCCATAATCGTAATTTCCTAAACTGTTTAAAATTTTTCAAATCTTTATTTCTCTAGCTCTTTTTGCTTTTATTAGGTCCCTCTAGTGTAAAAACTACCATCTGCACTCTTATTTGCTTTATAGAACATACAGAACTGGAAAAAAATCACTATTTACCTAAACCGAAGTATAGTGGTCAATTAATACAATCACATAAATTCAACTATAAATTCGCTAATAACTTTTCTAAAAATTGGTATTTTTCGTTCAAATCTTCTTTAAGTTGTGAAGTTAATTGCTCCTCACATGTCCTTATAGTTTTCTCAGTAAATTCGTAACGTTATATATTTAATTTTCATATTTTCAGTCTATTTCTTACTTAAATTCATCAATAAAACACGTATTCATCTATAGCACGGCTGAAAATCGGCCTTTTCCTTTTAATATTTCTATTTAAATAGTGTAACTAATTGCATTCCGTAATCCTATAAAGTTTTCTTGGTTAATTCCTAACGTTATATGTAAAATTTTCATATTTTCAGTCTCTTATTTACGTGAATTCATCAATAAAGACACGTATACATCTATAACTCGGCTGAAAAAGTGGCCTTTTCCTTTTTAATTTTCTATTTAAATAGTGTAACTAACTGCCCTCCGTAATCCTATACAGTTTTCTTGGTTAATTCCTAACGTTATATGTATAATTTTCATATTTTCAGTCTCTTATTTACGTGAATTCATCAATAAAAACACGTATTCATCTATAACTCGGCTGAAAAAGTGGCCTTTACCTTTTTAATTTTCTATTTAAATAGTGTACTAACTGCACCCCGTAATCCTATACAGTTTTCTTGGTTAATTCCTAACGTTATATATATCATTTTCATATTTTCAGTCTCTTATTTACGTGAATTCATCAATAAAAACACGTATTCATCTATAGCACTGCTGAAAATTGGCCTTTTTCTTTTAAATTTTCTATTTAAATAGTGTAACTAATTGGCTCTCGTAATCCTATATAGTTTTCTTGGTTAATTCCTAACGTTATATATATAATTTTCATATTTTCAATCTCTTATTTACGTGAATTCATCAATAAAAACACGTATTCATCTATAACTCGGCTGAAAAGTGGCCTTTTTCGTTTAAATTTTCTTTGTTTATAGTGCATTTAACCGCCCCCCGTATTTATCTATAGTTTTTATAACAAATTTCTACCGCTAAAATATTGATTTCCACATAATTCGTTTTCCCATAATCGTAATTTCCTAAACTGTTTAAAATTTTTCAAATCTTTATTTCTCTAGCTCTTTTTGCTTTTATTAGGTCCCTCTAGTGTAAAAACTACCATCTGCACTCTTATTTGCTTTATAGAACATACAGAACTGGAAAAAAATCACTATTTACCTAAACCGAGGTATAGATGTCAATCAATACAATCACAAAAATTCAACTATAAATTCGCTAATAACTTTTCTAAAAATTGGTATATATATAATTTTCATATTTTTAGTCTCTTATTTACGTGAATTCATCAATAAAAACACGTATTCATCTATAACTCGGCTGAAAAAGTGACCTTTTCCTTTTTCATTTTCTATTTAAACGGTGTAACTAATTACACCCCGTAATCCTATACAGTTTTCTTGGTTAATTCCTAACGTTATATATATAATTTTTATATTTTCAGTCTCTTATTTAAGTGAATTCATCAATAAAAACACGTATTCATCTATAACTCGGCTGAAAAGTGGCCTTTTCCGTTTAAATTTTCTTTGTTAATAGTGTATTTAACCGCCCCCCGTATTTATCTATAGTTTTTATAATAAATTGCTACCGCTAAATTATTGATTTCCACATAATTCGTTTTTCCATAATCGTAATTTCCTAAACTGTTTAAAATTTTTCATATCTTTATTTCTCTAGCTCTTTTTGCTTTTATTAGGTCCGTCTAGTGTAAAAACTACCATCTGCACTCTTATTTGCTTTATAGAACATACAGAACTGGAAAAAAATCACTATTTACCTAAACCGAGGTATAGTGGTCAATCAATACAATCACATAAATTCAACTATAAATTCGCTAATAACTTTTCTAAAAATTGGAATTTTTCGTTCAAATCTTCTCTAAGTTGTGAAGTTAATTGCTCTCCACATGTCCTTATGGTTTTCTCAGAAACGTAACGTTATATATATAATTTTCATATTTTCAGTCTATTTCTTACTTAAATTCATCAATAAAACACGTATTCATCTATAGCACGGCTGAAAATTGGCCTTTTCCTTTTTTTTATTTTCTATTTAAATAGTGTAACTAACTGCACCCCGTAATCCTATACAGTTTTCTTGGTAAATTCCTAACGTTATATATATTATTTTCATATTTTCAGTCTCTTTTTTACGTGAATTCATCAATAAAAACACGTATTCATCTATAGCTCTGCTGAAAATTGGCCTTTTCCTTTTAAATTTTCTATTTAAATAGTGTAACTAACTGGCCCCCGTAATCCTATATCGTTTTCTTGGTTAATTCCTAACGGTATATATATAATTTTCATATTTTCAGTCTCTTATTAACGTGAATTCATCAATAAAAACACGTATTCATCTATAGCACTGCTGAAAATTGGCCTTTTCCTTTTAAATTTTCTATTTAAATAGTGTAACTAATTGGCTTTCGTAATTCTATATAGTTTTCTTGGTTAATTCCTAACGTTATATATATAATTTTCATATTTTCAGTCTCTTATTTACGTGAATTCATCAATAAAAACACGTATTCATCTATAACTCGGCTGAAAAGTGGCCTTTTCCGTTTAAATTTTCTTTGTTAATAGTGTATTTAACCGCCCCCCGTATTTATCTATAATATAAAATATTGATTTATTAGGTCCGTCTAGTGTAGAAACTACCATCTGCACTCTTATTTGCTTTATAGAACATACAGAACTGGAAAAAATCACTATTTACCTAAACCGAGGTATAGTGGTCAATCAATACAATCACAAAAATTCAACTATAAATTCGCTAATAACTTTTCTAAAAATTGGTATTTTTCGTTCAAATCTTGTTTAAGTTGTGAAGTTAATTGCTCCCCACATGTCCTTATAGTTTTCTCAGTAAATTCGTAACGTTATATATTTAATTTTCATATTTTCAGTCTATTTCTTACTTAAATTCATCAATAAAACACGTATTCATCTATAGCACGGCTGAAAATTGGCCTTTTCCTTTTAAATTTTCTATTTAAATAGTGTAATTAAGTGCCCTTCGTAATCCTATATAGTTTTCTTGGTTAATTCCTAACGTTATATGTATAATTTTCATATTTTCAGTCTCTTATTTACGTGAATTCATCAATAAAAACACGTATTCATCTATAACTCGGCTGAAAAGTGGCCTTTTCCGTTTAAATTTTCTTTGTTAATAGTGTATTTAACCGCCCCCCGTATTTATCTATAATATAAAATATTGATTTATTAGGTCCGTCTAGTGTAGAAACTACCATCCGCACTCTTATTTGCTTTATAGAACATACAGAACTGGAAAAAAATTCACTATTTACCTAAGCCGAGGTATAGTGCTCAATCAATACAATCACATAAATTCATCTCTAAATTCGCTAATAACTTTCCTAAAAATTGGTATTTTTCGTTCAAATCTTCTTTAAATTGTGTAGTTATTTGCTCCCCACATTTCCTTATAGTTTTCTCAGTAAATTCGTAACGTTATATATTTAATTTTCATATTTTCAGTCTATTTCTTACTTAAATTCATCAATAAAAACACGTATTCATCTATAGCACGGCTGAAAATTGGCCTTTTCCTTTTAAATTTTCTATATAAATAGTGTAACTAATTGCACCCCGTAATCCTATATAGTTTTCTTGGTTAATTCCTAACGTTATATATATAATTTTCATATTTTCAGTCTCTTATTTACGTGAATTCATCAATAAAAACACGTATTCATCTATAACTCGGCTGAAAAAGTGGCCTTTTTCTTTTTAATTTTCTATTTAAATAGTGTAACTAACTGGCCCCCGTAATCCTATATCGTTTTCTTGGTTAATTCCTAACGGTATATATATAATTTTCATATTTTCAGTCTCTTATTAACGTGAATTCATCAATAAAAACACGTATTCATCTATAGCACTGCTGAAAATTGGCCTTTTCCTTTTAAATTTTCTATTTAAATAGTGTAACTAATTGGCTTTCGTAATTCTATATAGTTTTCTTGGTTAATTCCTAACGTTATATATATAATTTTCATATTTTCAGTCTCTTATTTACGTGAATTCATCAATAAAAACACGTATTCATCTATAACTCGGCTGAAAAGTGGCCTTTTCCGTTTAAATTTTCTTTGTTAATAGTGTATTTAACCGCCCCCCGTATTTATCTATAATATAAAATATTGATTTATTAGGTCCGTCTAGTGTAAAAACTACCATCTGCACTCTTATTTGCTTTATAGAACATACAGAACTGGAAAAAAATCACTATTTACCTAAACCGAGGTATAGTGGTCAATCAATACAATCACATAAATTCAACTATAAATTCGCTAATAACTTTTCTAAAAATTGGAATTTTTCGTTCAAATCTTCTCTAAGTTGTGAAGTTAATTGCTCTCCACATGTCCTTATGGTTTTCTCAGTAAATTCGTAACGTTATATATATAATTTTCATATTTTCAGTCTATTTCTTACTTAAATTCATCAATAAAACACGTATTCATCTATAGCACGGCTGAAAATTGGCCTTTTCCTTTTTTTTATTTTCTATTTAAATAGTGTAACTAACTGCACCCCGTAATCCTATACAGTTTTCTTGGTAAATTCCTAACGTTATATATATTATTTTCATATTTTCAGTCTCTTTTTTACGTGAATTCATCAATAAAAACACGTATTCATCTATAGCTCTGCTGAAAATTGGCCTTTTCCTTTTAAATTTTCTATTTAAATAGTGTAACTAACTGGCCCCCGTAATCCTATATCGTTTTCTTGGTTAATTCCTAACGGTATATATATAATTTTCATATTTTCAGTCTCTTATTAACGTGAATTCATCAATAAAAACACGTATTCATCTATAGCACTGCTGAAAATTGGCCTTTTCCTTTTAAATTTTCTATTTAAATAGTGTAACTAATTGGCTTTCGTAATTCTATATAGTTTTCTTGGTTAATTCCTAACGTTATATATATAATTTTCATATTTTCAGTCTCTTATTTACGTGAATTCATCAATAAAAACACGTATTCATCTATAACTCGGCTGAAAAGTGGCCTTTTCCGTTTAAATTTTCTTTGTTAATAGTGTATTTAACCGCCCCCCGTATTTATCTATAATATAAAATATTGATTTATTAGGTCCGTCTAGTGTAGAAACTACCATCTGCACTCTTATTTGCTTTATAGAACATACAGAACTGGAAAAAATCACTATTTACCTAAACCGAGGTATAGTGGTCAATCAATACAATCACAAAAATTCAACTATAAATTCGCTAATAACTTTTCTAAAAATTGGTATTTTTCGTTCAAATCTTGTTTAAGTTGTGAAGTTAATTGCTCCCCACATGTCCTTATAGTTTTCTCAGTAAATTCGTAACGTTATATATTTAATTTTCATATTTTCAGTCTATTTCTTACTTAAATTCATCAATAAAACACGTATTCATCTATAGCACGGCTGAAAATTGGCCTTTTCCTTTTAAATTTTCTATTTAAATAGTGTAATTAAGTGCCCTTCGTAATCCTATATAGTTTTCTTGGTTAATTCCTAACGTTATATGTATAATTTTCATATTTTCAGTCTCTTATTTACGTGAATTCATCAATAAAAACACGTATTCATCTATAACTCGGCTGAAAAGTGGCCTTTTCCGTTTAAATTTTCTTTGTTAATAGTGTATTTAACCGCCCCCCGTATTTATCTATAATATAAAATATTGATTTATTAGGTCCGTCTAGTGTAGAAACTACCATCTGCACTCTTATTTGCTTTATAGAACATACAGAACTGGAAAAAAATTCACTATTTACCTAAGCCGAGGTATAGTGCTCAATCAATACAATCACATAAATTCATCTCTAAATTCGCTAATAACTTTCCTAAAAATTGGTATTTTTCGTTCAAATCTTCTTTAAATTGTGTAGTTATTTGCTCCCCACATTTCCTTATAGTTTTCTCAGTAAATTCGTAACGTTATATATTTAATTTTCATATTTTCAGTCTATTTCTTACTTAAATTCATCAATAAAAACACGTATTCATCTATAGCACGGCTGAAAATTGGCCTTTTCCTTTTAAATTTTCTATATAAATAGTGTAACTAATTGCACCCCGTAATCCTATATAGTTTTCTTGGTTAATTCCTAACGTTATATATATAATTTTCATATTTTCAGTCTCTTATTTACGTGAATTCATCAATAAAAACACGTATTCATCTATAACTCGGCTGAAAAAGTGGCCTTTTTCTTTTTAATTTTCTATTTAAATAGTGTAACTAACTGGCCCCCGTAATCCTATATCGTTTTCTTGGTTAATTCCTAACGGTATATATATAATTTTCATATTTTCAGTCTCTTATTAACGTGAATTCATCAATAAAAACACGTATTCATCTATAGCACTGCTGAAAATTGGCCTTTTCCTTTTAAATTTTCTATTTAAATAGTGTAACTAATTGGCTTTCGTAATTCTATATAGTTTTCTTGGTTAATTCCTAACGTTATATATATAATTTTCATATTTTCAGTCTCTTATTTACGTGAATTCATCAATAAAAACACGTATTCATCTATAACTCGGCTGAAAAGTGGCCTTTTCCGTTTAAATTTTCTTTGTTAATAGTGTATTTAACCGCCCCCCGTATTTATCTATAATATAAAATATTGATTTATTAGGTCCGTCTAGTGTAGAAACTACCATCTGCACTCTTATTTGCTTTATAGAACATACAGAACTGGAAAAAATCACTATTTACCTAAACCGAGGTATAGTGGTCAATCAATACAATCACAAAAATTCAACTATAAATTCGCTAATAACTTTTCTAAAAATTGGTATTTTTCGTTCAAATCTTGTTTAAGTTGTGAAGTTAATTGCTCCCCACATGTCCTTATAGTTTTCTCAGTAAATTCGTAACGTTATATATTTAATTTTCATATTTTCAGTCTATTTCTTACTTAAATTCATCAATAAAACACGTATTCATCTATAGCACGGCTGAAAATTGGCCTTTTCCTTTTAAATTTTCTATTTAAATAGTGTAATTAAGTGCCCTTCGTAATCCTATATAGTTTTATTGGTTAATTCCTAACGTTATATGTATAATTTTCATATTTTCAGTCTCTTATTTACGTGAATTCATCAATAAAAACACGTATTCATCTATAACTCGGCTGAAAAGTGGCCTTTTCCGTTTAAATTTTCTTTGTTAATAGTGTATTTAACCGCCCCCCGTATTTATCTATAATATAAAATATTGATTTATTAGGTCCGTCTAGTGTAGAAACTACCATCTGCACTCTTATTTGCTTTATAGAACATACAGAACTGGAAAAAAATTCACTATTTACCTAAGCCGAGGTATAGTGCTCAATCAATACAATCACATAAATTCATCTATAAATTCGCTAATAACTTTCCTTAAAATTGGTATTTTTCGTTCAAATCTTCTTTAAATTGTGTAGTTATTTGCTCCCCACATTTCCTTATAGTTTTCTCAGTAAATTCGTAACGTTATATATTTAATTTTCATATTTTCAGTCTATTTCTTACTTAAATTCATCAATAAAAACACGTATTCATCTATAGCACGGCTGAAAATTGGCCTTTTCCTTTTAAATTTTCTATTTAAATAGTGTAACTAATTGACCCATGTAATCCTATATAGTTTTCTTGGTTAATTCCTAACGTTACATATATAATTTTCATATTTTCGGTCTCTTATTTACGTGAATTCATCAATAAAAACACGTATTCATCTATAACTCGGCTGAAAAGTGGCCTTTTCCGTTTAAATTTTCTTTGTTAATAGTGTTTTTAACCGCCCCCCGTATATATCTATAGTTTTTATAATAAATTTCTACCGCTAAAATATTGATTTCCACATAATTCGTTTTCCCATAATCGTAATATCCTAAACTGTTTAAAAATTTTCAAATCTTTATTTCTCTAGCTCTTTTTGCTTTTATTAGGTCCGTCTAGTGTAAAAACTACCACTTGCACTCTTATTTGCTTTATAGAACATACAGAACTGGAAATAAACCGAGGTATAGTGGTCAATCAATGCAATCACATAAATTCAACTATAAATTCGCTAATAACTTTTCTAAAAATTGGTATTTTTCGTTCAAATCTTCTTTAAGTTGTGAAGTTAATTACTCCCCACATGTCCTTATAGTTTTCTCAGTAAATTCGTAACGTTTAATATTTAATTTTCATATTTTCAGTCTATTTCTTACTTAAATTCATCAATAAAACACGTATTCATCTATAGAACGGCTGAAAATTGGCCTTTTCCTTTTAAATTTTCTATTTAAATAGTGTAACTAATTGACCCATGTAATCCTATATAGTTTTCTTGGTTAATTCCTAACGTTACATATATAATTTTCATATTTTCGGTCTCTTATTTACGTGAATTCATCAATAAAAACACATATTCATCTATAACTTGGCTGAAAAGTGGCCTTTTCCGTTTAAATTTTCTTTGTTAATAGTGTTTTTAACCGCCCCCCGTATATATCTATAGTTTTTATAATAAATTTCTACCGCTAAAATATTGATTTCCACATAATTCGTTTTCCCATAATCGTAATTTCCTAAAATTTTTAAAATTTCACAAATCTTCATTTATTTCGCTCTTTTTGCTTTTATTAGGTCCGTCTAGTGTAGAAATTACCATCTGCACTCTTATTTGCTTTATAAAACATACAGAACTGGAAAAAAAATTCAGTATTATATTATTATATATATTAATTCACCTAAACCGAGGTATAGTGGTCAATCAATACAATCACATAAATTCATCTATAAATTCGCTAATAACTTTTCTAAAAATTGGTATTTTTCGTTCAAATCTTCTTTAAGTTGTGAAGTTAATTACTCCTCACATGTCTTTATAGTTTTCTCAGTAAATTCGTAACGTTAAATATTTAATTTTCATATTTTCAGTCTATTTCTTACTTAAATTCATCAATAAAACACGTATTCATCTATAGAACGGCTGAAAATTGGCCTTTTCCTTTTTAATTTTCCATATAAATAGTGTAACTAATTGACCCATGTAATCCTATATAGTTTTCTTGGTTAATTGCTAACGTTACATATATAATTTTTATATTTTCAGTCTCTTATTTACGTGAATTCATCAATAAAAACACGTATTCATCTATAACTCGGCTGAAAAGTGGCCTTTCCCGTTTAAATTTTCTTTGTTAATAGTGTATTTAACCGCCCCCCGTATTCATCTATAGTTTTTATAATAAATTTCTACCGCTAAAATATTGATTTCCACATAATTCGTTTTCCCATAATCGTAATTGCCTAAACTGTTTAAAAATTTTCAAATCTTTATTTCTCTAGCTCTTTTTGCTTTTATTAGGTCCGTCTAGTGTAAAAACTACCACTTGCACTCTTATTTGCTTTATAGAACATACAGAACTGGAAATAAACCGAGGTATAGTGGTCAATCAATACAATCACATAAATTCAACTATAAATTCGCTAATAACTTTTCTAAAAATTGGTATTTTTCGTTCAAATCTTCTTTAAGTTGTGAAGTTAATTACTCCCCACATGTCCTTATAGTTTTCTCAGTAAATTCGTAACGTTAAATATTTAATTTTCATATTTTCAGTCTATTTCTTACTTAAATTCATCAATAAAACACGTATTCATCTATAGAACGGCTGAAAATTGGCCTTTTCCTTTTAAATTTTCTATTTAAATAGTGTAACTAATTGACCCATGTAATCCTATATAGTTTTCTTGGTTAATTCCTAACGTTACATATATAATTTTCATATTTTCGGTCTCTTATTTACGTGAATTCATCAATAAAAACACGTATTCATCTATAACTCGGCTGAAAAGTGGCCTTTTCCGTTTAAATTTTCTTTGTTAATAGTGTTTTTAACCGCACCCCGTATATATCTATAGTTTTTATAATAAATTTCTACCGCTAAAATATTGATTTCCACATAATTCGTTTTCCCATAATCGTAATTTCCTAAAATTTTTAAAATTTCACAAATCTTCATTTATTTCGCTCTTTTTGCTTTTATTAGGTCCGTCTAGTGTAGAAATTACCATCTGCACTCTTATTTGCTTTATAGAACATACAGAACTGGAAAAAAAATTCAGTATTATATTATTATATATATTAATTCACCTAAACCGAGGTATAGTGAGTAGTTACGATGTACCAGTTCTGGCGCACTTGTAGAAAGGTTGTACCAGTTCTGGCGCACTGAGTCACAAGTACGACGTTCGTCGACTCACGATCCTAAAAAAAAAAAAAAAAAAAGGTTTTGGCATGCTCTGATCACGAATCTGCGGTCCATTTTTGCGTAGGATGCACGGTTCCGGAGATGTGCAGATCAATTAACTCTTATCTAATTGATATCCGCTTCGAGCCTCCACCGTCATTAGCGCTCCATTGTTCTTATCTACTTATCTATTGTTCATTCAATACCGTCATTATCTATTCTTCCTCAGCGTGGTGATATTGTTATATACTCCTTTGTTCCTATCTACACTAATCTGACTCATTAATAAAACACATTACCCAATTTTGTTAAAATTTTTGTTTATAAAATACAAAATCTTATTACTTATTATCTATAAAATAGGAGCGAAACATCTGATCCACTAAAATATCGTTGTACAATGTGTTCCCTGTAAATATACTCGTAAAACTATGCATTGAACATCCCTGAAACTTATATAGCAAATACATTAAGCAATATTCGCCACAAACTGAAGTCCACTCATTCTGAATCTTATCAACATTCCAGTTCCATCTTTTACAATTTCTTTTAAAAAACTCTAGATGATATCGTACAGGTGCCCGTCCGAATGAATCAAAATATTGACCGACGTCATTCGTATCGATATATAAAGCTACCCAATGTGACCCTGGTTTATCATCTGTATCCAAATTGCATATTATATACGTTGGTACGTGGGTGTACATGGGTAGTTTATTGGCAGCATAAACATTATTTTCTAGAGTGGGGTGAATCTTTTTCAGATGTTGTTGTACATCTAGTGTATCCATAATATTACTGCTATTAGTAGATTATTACAGTACCAATCTACTCAATGACTAATATAGGAATGATCAATTATAGTGATATCTAAATATTAAATTACATTCTTTGTGTTATACAAATCGTATTTGAGTCACCAATACACTGAACAAGACACGACAGGAAGGACGTAGGAATGTAGAGATAAGCAACAGAATGTAAGGTAAGCTTGTTGACGCATAAAGATACTATCAATTCTACTGCAGAAATTCTTTAGATTAGAATTATTACTCACTGGTACTATATAAGACCAAGCAACTGCAGTCATGGAGTTAGTGTATGGTCGTTTGACCGCAGTGGATCTATCAATACTACGTTTGTGTTACTTCAACGCATCAAAGGCCATGGATGTAAGTGTTTATTCTATTGACAAACTTACTTTTCTTTCTGTTATTTTCTTACGCGTGTATGATTTAGTGTTAACAAATTATATTTAAATATTATGTGTGTGTATATGGTTAAGCCGTGGTAGCTCAGATGGTTAGCGCAAAATGTAAAATTCACAGTACGCGACCCGGGTTCGATCCCCGCCGGCACCAATTAAATTGTTAATTACAATTTTAAGTTTTAATTTACCACGTGCTCAGCGGTGAAGGAAAACATCGTGAGGAATGCATGTCTGAGATAATTTCGAAGGCATGTGAAGTTTGCCAACACGCATTGAGGTATCGCAGCGAACATTTCCTAGCCCTAAAACCCTCTCAGAAATGAGAGGAGGCCTATGTTCAGCAGTGGACTTTAATAGGTTGTAACTTTAGCTTTTTTAACTTTTATGATTAAGTGTTACCAAATTGATATTAACATGATAACTGTGTTGTTGCAGAAATCATTGAGCTTCGATGAAAATACATATAAACAGTATTACTACTCGCCACTCTCCCCTCAAGAAGAGAGTGATGACATCGTCATTAATAATAACACATGCGATGGTGGAAAAAGAAAATCGCAATCGATTGATCATTTTTTTGAAGCTGAATCAAAAATAAAAAAGAGGAAGCTGTTATCATCAACCGTAGCACGAGCCGCTAGAGATGGTGTATCATACATTTCTACTAATTCTGACGATGGAGACCAAGCGACGCATCTCATCAAAATTGAAATGTACGATATGAAGAAGCTATCCAAGATTCCAACTACTGATCATTGGAAACATGCTTCCACGAGGATTAAATATTACGTAAAGACTAATAAGGATAGCATCTACGACAACACAAACGCCCTCGTATACAATATTACAAAGACAATAGCAGAAAGTGAAAAAGTTAAAAAATACTTTTTTAACAATGACAGTCATTAGCTGATCATTAGTGAATGTGATTCTGTTTACTTAAATTACAGGAAGACAAGAGCAGAAGAAAGAGATGAGTGTGGCATACGTGTACAGAACACATCATTGAAGAACAAAACTACAACACTGAGTGGAGATGAAAACGAGAAGAATATGCAGTACTCAAGAGCTGAATATCCATTCTTCAGTTCAAAATCTAGCTGGTTGCTCAGTTTCGAAAACTGGCCTCTCGTTATGCGTCAGAAACCTGAAGATCTTGCAGAAGCCGGTTTCTTTTATACTGGCCATGCAGACAGGACCAAGTGTTTCCATTGTGGTGGTGGCTTAAAGGATTGGGAAGATGATGATGATCCTTGGCAGCAGCATGTTCAGTGGTTTAGTCAGTGTGCTTATGTAAAATTTAAACTCGAACAGAGTTTTGTATTAGATTAAATAGAATATTTATAAAGAAATAAAAAATAATATATTGCATACAATTTGTTTTATTTAATTTTATAATGTTTCACATAGTTACATACACACAAAATGCATTACACATAACTCATAAAATCTAACACACAACACATATTATAACCTTAACTACTATAGTCTACAGTAACATTTCTGTTTTTATCTATCTCAATAATATTATCAAACTCAGCATAAACTATACAGTTAATTGTTTGTATTAGTGAGGATTCAAATCGTACTTCTAATCTTACACTACCATGCTTTATGAGATTCCAATGAGCTGATGAGTTGGCTGATAAATCAGGAGTTAAGTCAAATGCTAATAGACAGTAACCTCTGGCATACTGTTCACAAGAGATTCCATTTCCTTCATTAAGAAAGTGAATACCAGTTCCCGAGAATAGAGTATGATATGCTGATGTAAATATGCTATTATTAAAAGATGGTTGCAAAGCTTTTGAAGGTATTTGTTGACCATCAATATATAAGCTGAAAGAATTAATACCATAGTTTTCAAAGTTAAATGGATTTTTAGTAAGGGAACCATTAAATGCAGAATTGTTCACAAATCCAATTATACATCTTTTGGGTACCTGCCCTAAAAATATATTATCAAGAGTTTTTCCTTGAACACCCGATGGAATTGTTAAAACTTTTACTTCAGCTCGAGTAATAGGATATTTAGCAGTGGTAGAAGCTAAAACTTTTTGATGTGCGAGTAATACGCTTGGATTAATTCGTGCTCGTCGAACAATAAGAGTTGCGTCCGTAATGCAAACTTTAAACTTTACATCGTTTGACCCAGCAATTAAATTAAAGCTCTCTCTCGATCGAACCAATTTAACACTCATTTCAACACCATTAATTAAAAATTTATCTTGGTTGAAAATGTCACCGTGAAGATGACCAATCATTTCTATTTCCTTACTTTCACTAATCAATTCCTGTCTTTTAACAAATCCCATGTTTTTACCATCCGTAGAATCCATTTTTCCTGCTGTATCATCATACCAAAGACTACAAGTAAGATTAGATTGTTTAGCAGCAGGAGCATAGTTTAAAAGGGTTTCCATGTATGCTCGATATGCATAGGTATTATTAGGTGGTGATACAAGTTTTTGGTTTAAATAAACATCAAGTTGACTAAAAAGTGAATGCAGCCAATTATTTACAGGTGCTACTATTGTAGTAGATATCAAGTTAGTTGAATCTTGATTTAATACTTTTGCCTTTATGTGGAGTAATGTATGAGACAAATCTATGTAGTCATCGCCTGTCCCAGGAACTTGAAACTCGATAGGTCCATCATCACCAAGAGATGAAATTGGTTTATAATGAATCCACAATCCATTTTCAATGCTAGTTTGTGTAGACGGTAGTGCAAACAAATCCAATTCTGACTTAACGCACTCGCAAGAATGATTATGAAGGAAAGACATATTTAATTTGAAAATATATCTTTGTTATTTTTTGGTTTTAGACCAAGTTTTTTCGCAGCTTTCACTTTAGCAGTTAATGGTGGAATGAACGAGGTCAATCGTTTTCTTTTAGTTTTATACCCAGATCCTGTCATGTTAAATTGATCAATTTTCTCATCAGCCTTTCGTTTTAAATTCGTACTAACTTGCTTTAGACGATCTTTTATTGAGGCTTCCATAGGACGCGCTTGAACCATATCCGATAAAAGTCCTACTCCAGCGTTTAATGCCTCCTTACCAATCACTCGAGCACCACTTGAAAGTAAAGGTAAAACTGATCTAAATAACCCCCCTAAGAAGCTCCCAATACCATGACCGCGTTGGTATGGTGCACCCTTATAAATTACTCCAACTCCTGACCCAGCTTGATGTGTATAATAATTTTCATATGGACATTTATGATGATCACGAAGAGAATTCATTATAATAATTTTCGGAAATGTAGTTTAATACACACGGTTCCAAACTGGAATGGTATTTTTTGTCCTGTGCTCGATCTTATAACTATTTCCAGCGTATCGAACTCTCTTCGCATAACAGGTAAGTAATGAGGTTGAGAGAAAACGTGCATTTTATTTGCACCATAAATGTATTTTGTAGGATCTAATGAAATGACTCTTAGTAAAGGAGTCATAACATCACCCACAATCTGAGGATCGATAATGTCACAATATAGAAAGAGTTGAGATGGTAACCCTAAGTGTAAATTAGCAGGACACTTTCCAAAATTTCTCTCTAGGAGATTTTTATTTGGTTCATAACCTAGTTGTAAACTTAATTTGGGTGATAATGTTACGGATGTTATGTTCACATGTTCACCAGAAGGTGAACCTTCCCTTTCTAGGTTTCGCTTAGGGCAGCTGGATCTAAGATGGCCCTTTTCCCCACAGCAATAGCACCTAGGGCTGTATCCTTTGTTGCGGTCGCGAACTGTAGCTGCTGCAACCTCCCTGACGCGATGGGAACGATGATCCTGCCGCACGGCTTCTACCTCCAGTGCATGGGCCAAGGCGTCCTTAAGCGTCTCGTGGTGCCCGAGCCTCACAGCAGCTCTGACTTCCAGGTCGCGGATGCCGTCGATGAATGTCTGCACCAGGTTCCCTTCAATGAGCGCAGGTACAGACCGGTATGCTTTTCGCACCAGCTTCTCCACTTCTAGAGCCCACTGCTGCAGGTTTTCGTTGATGCGCTGCACACGATCTTTAAGCTGCGCACGAAAGACGTGTTCCAGGTGAGCGTCGCCGTATCTCGCTTCCATTGCCTCAAGGAGTTGCTCATAAGTCACTTCCTCACCGAGAGCTTCCAGAACTGTCAAGGCCTGGTCGCGCAGGCCTAGTGTGAGAGCAGTCATGGCCTGATTTTTATTCCAGCCGTTCGCCTTCATAACAGCTTCGAACTGAATTTTGTAGGCTGACCAGGAAGAGGTACCGTCGAACGGTGGCACCTTGAACCCACGTAGCGAAGGTGTTGTAGCTACTGCGGGAGCTGTAGCTCCATCTCCAAGTTTGAGTTCGTCCAGTGATTTCTTCATGTCGGCCATCACGTTGTCAACCCGATGGTTCACATGGTTGATTCGGGTTTCATGTTCTTCGATTCGGGTTTCAGCTTCCGACAGACGGTTGTCGTGTTGAGCAACCCTGTCCTTCACCTGCCTTATCTCTTTCCCAAAGGTAGCGTGAAGGTCCTTCATGAGGAGCATCTGCTCTTCCAACCGACGGGCCTGTTCCTCTTGTCCGCCCCGCAGCTGCTCCTCCAAACGACGAACCTGGTCTTCCTGTCGGCGGACCTGTTCATCCTGTCCACCCCGCAGCTGCTCTTCCAACCGACGGACCTGTTCATCCTGTCCACCCCGCAGCTGCTCTTCCAACCGACGGACCTGTTCCTCCTGTCGGCGAGCCTGCTCCTGCAGCATCACCATCAGAGCACCTAAGTCAGGTGCCACAGACGTAGAAGCTGCTGACGGACTGGCTTCCGTGGCCGGCGGCTGGCCCTCAGACATCTGCGGCGTTGCACCACCAAATCTCCTCTGGTCCGTCTCCTGCTGGCGTTGACTTCGGGTACGGACACCCTCCGTTTCCTCCTTAGGTAAAATCGGCATTATTTTATCCCACTTCTGACACCAATTGTTACGAGCTTGAGGTTCGTGACAATAAAAATTGCCGATAAAATTACCTAAATTAACACTTTAATTTACTTTATACAAATTAAAGTAAAAAAACACTAATAATTAAACACACTAATTCACTTAATTTCACTCCGAAGCTTCGCTTGTGTCGCCGAGTTAAACTCTGTCTCGATCGCATCCCGCGCCATCTATTTATTCAAATCAGCAAAACATCCGGAATGTTCAAGTAAACACGCGTAAGGTACCGAGAGCTCGAGTATAGATTTTCTAGAAACTTAGTTCCTCGGGCGGCGCTGTTGGTCGAGAGATCGGCGATGTCATTCTCCGCAAAGCCCCCCCCCCCGCTCTCGCTCCTGACACTAGATGGCGCTAGTTGACTTATTCACATAACAATATCTATAGTTTTTATAATAAATTTCTACCGCTAAAATATTGATTTCCACATAATTCGTTTTCCCATAATCGTAATTTCCTAAAATTATTTAAATTTCACAAATCTTCATTTATTTCGCTCTTTTTGCTTTTATTAGGTCCGTCTAGTGTAGAAATTACCATCTGCACTCTTATTTGCTTTATAGAACATACAGAACTGGAAAAAAAAATTCAGTATTATATTATTATATATATTAATTCACCTAAACCGAGGTATAGTGGTCAATCAATACAATCACATAAATTCATCTATAAATTCGCTAATAACTTTCCTAAAAAATTGGTATTTTTCGTTCAAATCTTCTTTAAATTGTGTAGTTATTTGCTCCCCACATTTCCTTATAGTTTTCTCAGTAAATTCGTAACGTTACATATTTAATTTTCATATTTTCATTCTATTTCTTACTTAAATTCATCAATAAAAACACGTATTCATCTGTAGCACGGCTGAATATTGGCCTTTTCCTTTTAAATTTTCTATATAAATAGTGTAACTAATTGCCCCCCGTAATCCTATATAGTTTTCTTGGTTAATTCCTTACGTTATATATATAATTTTCATATTTTCAGTCTCTTATTTACGTGAATTCATCAATAAAACACGTATTCATCTATAACTCGGCTGAAAAAGTGGCCTTTTTCTTTTAAATTTTCTATTTAAATAGTGTAACTAACTGCACCCCGTAATCCTATACAGTTTTATTGGTTAATACCTAACGTTATATATATAATTTTTATATTTTCAGTCTCTTATTTACGTGAATTCATCAATAAAAACACGTATAATTTTCATATTTTCAGTCTCTCATTTACGTGAATTCATCAATAAAAACACGTATTCATCTATAACTCGGCTGAAAAGTGGCCTTTTCCGTTTAAATTTTCTGTGTTAATAGTGTATTTAACCGCCCCCCGTATTTATCTATAATATAAAATATTGATTTATTAGGTCCGTCCAGTGTAGAAACTACGATCTGCACTCTTATTTGCTTTATAGAACATACTGAACTGGAAAAAAAATTCACTATTTACCTAAACCGAGGTATAGTGCTCAATCAATACAATCACATAAATTCATCTATAAATTCGCTAATAACTTTCCTAAAAATTGGTATTTTTCGTTCAAATCTTTTTTAAATTGTGTAGTTATTTGCTCCCCACATTTCCTTATAGTTTTCTCAATAAATTCGTAACGTTATATATTTAATTTTCATATTTTCAGTCTATTTCTTACTTAAATTCATCAATAAAAACACGTATTCATCTATAGAACGGCTGAAAATTGGCCTTTTCCTTTTAAATTTTCTATTTAAATAGTGTAACTAATTGCCCTCCGTAATCCTATATAGTTTTCTTGGTTAATTCCTAACGTTATATATATAATTTTTATATTTTCAGTCTCTTATTTACGTGAATTCATCAATAAAAACACGTATTCATCTATAACTCGGCTGAAAAAGTTGCCTTTTCCTTTTTAATTTTCTATTTAAATAGTGTAACTAACTGCAACCCGTAATCCTATACAGTTTTCTTGGTTCATTCGTAACTTTATATATATATATATATATATATATATATATATATATATATATATATATATATATATATATATATATATATATATATATATATATAATTTTCATATTTTCAGTCCCTTATTTACGTGAATTCATCAATAAAAACACGTATTCATCTATAGCACTGCTGAAAATTGGCCTTTTCCTTTTAAATTTTCTATATAAATAGTGTAACTAATTGCCCCCCGTAATCCTATATAGTTTTCTTGGTTAATTTCTAACGTTATATATATAATTTTCATATTTTCAGTCTCTTATTTACGTGAATTCATCAATAAAAACACGTATTCATCTATAACTCGGCTGAAAGTGGCCTTTCCCGTTTAAATTTTCTTTGATAATAGTGTATTTAACCGCCCCCCGTATTTATCTATAGTTTTTATAATAAATTTCTACCGCTAAAATATTGATTTCCACATAATTCGTTTTCGCATAATCGTAATTGCCTAAAGTGTTTAAAAATTTTCAAATCT
Organism: Parnassius smintheus behrii; assembly: GCA_036936625.1. Classification (NCBI taxonomy): domain Eukaryota; kingdom Metazoa; phylum Arthropoda; class Insecta; order Lepidoptera; family Papilionidae; genus Parnassius; species Parnassius smintheus. The sequence goes on from JAUPFT010000011.1 coordinate 147,768, forward strand.
TTATTTCTCTAGCTCTTTTTGCTTTTATTAGTTCCGTCTCGTGTAAAAACTACCACTTGCACTCTTATTTGCTTTATAGAATATTCAGAACTGGAAATAAACCGAGGTATAGTGGTCAATCAATACAATCACATAAATTCAACTATAAATTCGCTAATAACTTTTCTAAAAATTGGTATTTTTCGTTCAAATCTTCTTTAAGTTGTGAAGTTAATTACTCCCCACATGTCCTTATAGTTTTCTCAGTAAATTCGTAACGTTAAATATTTAATTTTCATATTTTCAGTCTATTTCTTACTTAAATTCATCAATAAAACACGTATTCATCTATAGAACGGCTGAAAATTGGCCTTTTCCTTTTAAATTTTCTATTTAAATAGTGTAACTAATTGACCCATGTAATCCTATATAGTTTTCTTGGTTAATTCCTAACGTTATATATATAATTTTCATATTTTCAGTCTCTTATTTACGTGAATTCATCAATAAAAACACGTATTCATCTATAACTCGGCTGAAAAATTGGCCTTATCCTTTTAAATTTTCTATTAAATTGTGCAACTAGCTGCCCCCCCCCCCCCTAAATCCTATACAGTTTTCTTGGTTAATTCCTAACGTTACATATATAATTTTCATATTTTCAGTCTCTTATTTACGTGAATTCATCAATAAAAACAGGTATTCATCTATAATTTGGCTGAAAAGTGGCCTTTTCCGTTTAAATTTTCTTTGTTAATAGTGTATTTAACCGCCCCCCGTATATATCTATAGTTTTTATAATAAATTTATACCGCTAAAATATTGATTTCCACATAATTCGTTTTCCCATAATCGTAATTTCCTAAAGTTTTTAAAATTTCACAAATCTTCATTTATTTCGCTCTTTTTGCTTTTATTAGGTCCGTCTAGTGTAGAAACTACCATCTGCACTCTTATTTGCTTAATAGAACATACAGAACTGGAAAAAAAATTCAGTATTATATTATTATATATATTAATTCACCTAAACCGAGGTATAGTGGTCAATCAATACAATCACATAAATTCATCTATAAATTCGCTAATAACTTTCCTAAAAATTGGTATTTTTCGTTCAAATCTTCTTTAAATTGTGTAGTTATTTGCTCCCCACATTTCCTTATAGTTTTCTCAGTAAATTCGTAACGTTATATATTTAATTTTCATATTTTTATTCTATTTCTTACTTAAACTCATCAATAAAAACACGTATTCATCTATAGCACGGCTGAAAATTGGCCTTTTCCTTTTAAGTTTTCTATATAAATAGTGTAACTAATTGCCCCCCGTAATCCTATATAGTTTTCTTGGTTAATACCTAACTTTATATATATAATTTTCATATTTTCAGTCTCTTATTTACGTGAATTTATCAATAAAACACGTATTCATCTATAACTCGGCTTAAAAATTGGCCTTTTTCTTTTTAATTTTCTATTTAAATAGTGTAACTAACTGCACCCCGTAATCCTATACAGTTTTCTTGGTTAATACCTAACGTTATATATATAATTTTTATATTTTCAGTCTCTTATTTACGTGAATTCATCAATAAAAACACGTATAATTTTCATATTTTCAGTCTCTCATTTACGTGAATTCATCAATAAAAACACGTATTCATCTATAACTCGGCTGAAAAGTAGCCTTTTCCGTTTAAATTTTCTGTGTTAATAGTGTATTTAACCGCCCCCAGTATTTATCTATAATATAAAATATTGATTTATTAGGTCCGTCTAGTGTAGAAACTACCATCTGCACTCTTATTTGCTTTATAGAACATACAGAACTGGAAAAAAAATTCACTATTTACCTAAACCGAGGTATAGTGCTCAATCAATACAATCACATAAATTCATCTATGAATTCGCTAATAACTTTCCTAAAAATTGGTATTTTTCGTTCAAATCTTCTTTAAATTGTGTAGTTATTTGCTCCCCACATTTCCTTATAGATTTCTCAGTAAATTCGTAACGTTATACATTTAATTTTCATATTTTCAGTATATTTCTTACTTAAATTCATCAATAAAAACACGTATTCATCTATAGCACGGCTGAAAATTGGCCTTTTCCTTTTAAATTTTCTATTTAAATAGTGTAACTAATTGCCCTCCGTAATCCTATATAGCTTTCTTGGTTAATTCCTAACGTTATATATATAATTTTCATATTTTCAGTCTCTTATTTACGTGAATTCATCAATAAAAACACGTATTCATCTATAACTCGGCTGAAAAAGTGGCCTTTTCCTTTTTAATTTTCTATTTAAATAGTGTAACTAACTGCAACCCGTAATCCTATACAGTTTTCTTGGTTCATTCGTAACGTTATATATATATATATATATATATATATATATATATATATATATATATATATATATATATATATATATATATATATATATATATATATATATATATATATATATATATATATATATATATATATATATATATATATATATATATAATTTTCATATTTTCAGTCTCTTATTTACGTGAATTCATCAATAAAAACACGTATTCATCTATAACTCGGCTGAAAAGTGGCCTTTTCCGTTTAAATTTTCTGTGTTAATAGTGTAGTTAACCGCCCCCAGTATTTATCTATAATATAAAATATTGATTTATTATGTCCGTCTAGTGTAGAAACTACCATCTGCACTCTTATTTGCTTTATAGAACATACAGAACTGGAAAAAAAATCACTATTTACCTAAACCGAGGTATAGTTCTCAATCAATACAATCACATAAATTCATCTATAAATTCGCTAATAACTTTCCTAAAAATTGGTATTTTTCGTTCAAATCTTCTTTAAATTGTGTAGTTATTTGCTCCCCACATTTCCTTATAGTTTTCTCAGTAAATTCGTAACGTTATATATTTAATTTTCATATTTTCATTCTATTTCTTACTTAAACTCATCAATAAAAACACGTATTCATCTATAGCACGGCTGAAAATTGGCCTTTTCCTTTTAAGTTTTCTATATAAATAGTGTAACTAATTGCCCCCCGTAATCCTATATAGTTTTCTTGGTTAATACCTAACTTTATATATATAATTTTCATATTTTCAGTCTCTTATTTACGTGAATTTATCAATAAAACACGTATTCATCTATAACTCGGCTTAAAAATTGGCCTTTTTCTTTTTAATTTTCTATTTAAATAGTGTTACTAACTGCACCCCGTAATCCTATACAGTTTTCTTGGTTAATACCTAACGTTATATATATAATTTTTATATTTTCAGTCTCTTATTTACGTGAATTCATCAATAAAAACACGTATAATTTTCATATTTTCAGTCTCTCATTTACGTGAATTCATCAATAAAAACACGTATTCATCTATAACTCGGCTGAAAAGTAGCCTTTTCCGTTTAAATTTTCTGTGTTAATAGTGTATTTAACCGCCCCCAGTATTTATCTATAATATAAAATATTGATTTATTAGGTCCGTCTAGTGTAGAAACTACCATCTGCACTCTTATTTGCTTTATAGAACATACATAACTGGAAAAAAAATTCACTATTTACCTAAACCGAGGTATAGTGCTCAATCAATACAATCACATAAATTCATCTATGAATTCGCTAATAACTTTCCTAAAAATTGGTATTTTTCGTTCAAATCTTCTTTAAATTGTGTAGTTATTTGCTCCCCACATTTCCTTATAGATTTCTCAGTAAATTCGTAACGTTATATATTTAATTTTCATATTTTCAGTCTATTTCTTACTTAAATTCATCAATAAAAACACGTATTCATCTATAGCACGGCTGAAAATTGGCCTTTTCCTTTTAAATTTTCTATTTAAATAGTGTAACTAATTGCCCTCCGTAATCCTATATAGCTTTCTTGGTTAATTCCTAACGTTATATATATAATTTTCATATTTTCAGTCTCTTATTTACGTGAATTCATCAATAAAAACACGTATTCATCTATAACTCGGCTGAAAAAGTGGCCTTTTCCCTTTTAATTTTCTATTTAAATAGTGTAACTAACTGCAACCCGTAATCCTATACAGTTTTCTTGGTTCATTCGTAACGTTATATATATATATATATATATATATATATATATAATTTTCATATTTTCAGTCCCTTATTTACGTGAATTAATCAATAAAAACACGTATTCATCTATAGCACTGCTGAAAATTGGCCTTTTCCTTTTAAATTTTCTATATAAATAGTGTAACTAATTGCCCATCGTAATCCTATATTGTTTTCTTGGTTAATTCCTAACGTTACATATATAATTTTTATATTTTCAGTCTCTTATTTACGTGAATTCATCAATAAAAACACGTATTCATCTATAACTCGGCTGAAAAAGTGGCCTTATCCTTTTAAATTTTCTATTTAAATAGTGTAACTAGCTGCCCCCCCCCTCCCTAAATCCTATACAGTTTTCTTGGTTAATTCCTAACAATACATATATAATTTTCATATTTTCAGTCTCTTATTTACGTGAATTCATCAATAAAAACACGTATTCATCTATAACTCGGCTGAAAAGTGGCCTTTTCCTTTTAAATTTTCTGTGTTAATAGTGTAGTTAACCGCCCCCAGTATTTATCTATAATATAAAATATTGATTTATTAGGTCCGTCTAGTGTAGAAACTACCATCTGCACTCTTATTTGCTTTATAGAACATACAGAACTGGAAAAAAAAATCACTATTTACCTAAACCGAGGTATAGTTCTCAATCAATACAATCACATAAATTCATCTATAAATTCGCTAATAACTTTCCTAAAAATTGGTATTTTTCGTTCAAATCTTCTTTAAATTGTGTAGTTATTTGCTCTCCACATTTCCTTATAGTTTTCTCAGTAAATTCGTAACGTTATATATTTAATTTTCATATTTTCAATCTATTTCTTACTTAAATTCATCAATAAAAACACGTATTCATCTATAGCACGGCTGAAAATTGGCCTTTTCCTTTTAAATTTTCTATTTAAATAGTGTAACTAATTGCTCTCCTAAATCCTATACAGTTTTCTTGGTTAATTCCTAACGTTACATATATAATTTTTATATTTTCAGTCTCTTATTTACGTGAATTCATCAATAAAAACACGTATTCATCTATAGCACGGCTGAAAATTGGCCTTCTCCTTTTAAATTTTCTATTTAAATAGTGAAACTAATTGCTCTCCTAAATCCTATACAGTTTTCTTGGTTAATTCCTAACGTTACATATATAATTTTCATATTTTCAGTCTCTTATTTACGTGAATTCATCAATAAAAACACGTATTCATCTATAGCACTGCTGAAAATTGGTCTTTTCCTTTTAAATTTTCTATTTAAATAGTGAAACTAATTGGCCCCGTAATCCTATATAGTTTTCTTGGTTAATTCCTAACGTTATATATATAATTTTCATATTTTCAGTCTCTTATTTACGTGAATTCATCAATAAAAACACGTATTCATCTATAACTCGGCTCAAAAGTGGCCTTTTCCGTTTAAATTTTCTTTGTTAATAGTGTATTTAACCGCCCTCCGTATTTATCTATAGTTTTTATAATAAATTTCTACCGCTAAAATATTGATTTCCACATAATTCGTTTTCCCATAATCGTAATTTCCTAAACTGTTTAAAATTTTTCAAATCTTTATTTCTCTAGCTCTTTTTGCTTTTATTAGGTCCGTCTAGTGTAGAAACTACAATCTTCACTCTTATTTGCTTTATAGAACATACAGAACTGGAAAAAAATCACTATTTACCTAAACCGAGGTATAGTGCTCAATCAATACAATCACATAAATTCAACTATAAATTCGCTAATAACTTTTCTAAAAATTGGTATTTTTCGTTCAAATCTTGTTTAAGTTGTGAAGTTAATTGCTCCCCACATTTCCTTATAGTTTTCTCAGTAAATTCGTAACGTTATATATTTAATTTTCATATTTTCAGTCTATTTCTTACTTAAATTCATCAATAAAAACACGTATTCATCTATAGCACGGCTGAAAATTGGCCTTTTCCTTTTAAATTTTCTATTTAAATAGTGTAACTAATTGCCCTCCTAAATCCTATACAGTTTTCTTGGTTAATTCCTAACGTTACATATATAATTTTTATATTTTCAGTCTCTTATTTACGTGAATTCATCAATAAAAACAAGTATTCATCTATAACTCGGCTGAAAAGTGGCCTTTCCCGTTTAAATTTTCTTTGTTAATAGTGTATTTAACCGCCCCCCGTACTTATCTATAGTTTTTATAATAAATTTCTACCGCTAAAATATTGATTTCCACATAATTCGTTTTCCCATAATCGTAATTGCCTAACCTGTTTAAAAATTTTCAAATCTTTATTTCTCTAGCTCTTTTTGCTTTTATTAGGTCCGTCTAGTGTAAAAACTACCACTTGCACTCTTATTTGCTTTATAGAACATACAGAACTGGAAATAAACCGAGGTATAGTGGTCAATCAATATAATCACATAAATTCAACTATAAATTCGCTAATAACTTATCTAAAAATTGGTATTTTTCGTTCAAATCTTCTTTAAGTTGTGAAGTTAATTGCTCTTCACATTTCCTTATAGTTTTCTCAGTAAATTCGTAACGTTAAATATTTAATTTTCATATTTTCAGTCTATTTCTTACTTAAATTCATCAATAAAACACGTATTCATCTATAGAACGGCTGAAAATTGGCCTTTTCCTTTTAAATTTTCTATTTAAATAGTTTAACTAATTGACCCATGTAATCCTATATAGTTTTCTTGGTTAATTCCTAACGTTATATATATAATTTTCATATTTTCAGTCTCTTATTTACGTGAATTCATCAATAAAAACACGTATTCATCTATAACTCGTCTGAAAAAGTGGCCTTATCCTTTTAAATTTTCTATTTAAATAGTTTAACTAATTGACCCATGTAATCCTATATAGTTTTCTTGGTTAATTCCTAACGTTATATATATAATTTTCATATTTTCAGTCTCTTATTTACGTGAATTCATCAATAAAAACACGTATTCATCTATAACTCGGCTGAAAAAGTGGCCTTTTCCTTTTTAATTTTCTATTTAAATAGTGTAACTAACTGCAACCCGTAATCCTATACAGTTTTCTTGGTTAATTCCTAACGTTATAATTATAATTTTCATATTTTCAGTCTCTTATTTACGTGAATTCATCAATAAAAACACGTATTCATCTATAACTCGTCTGAAAAAGTGGCCTGATCCTTTTAAATTTTCTATTTAAATAGTTTAACTAATTGACCTATGTAATCCTATATAGTTTTCTTGGTTAATTCCTAACGTTATATATATATATATATATATATATATATATATATATAATTTTCATATTTTCAGTCTCTTATTTACGTGAATTCATCAATAAAAACACGCATTCATCTATAACTCGGCTGAAAAAGTGGCCTTTTCCTTTTTAATTTTCTATTTAAATAGTGTAACTAACTGCCATCTGTAATCCTATACAGTTTTCTTGGTTAATTCGAAACGTTATATGTATAATTTTCATATTTTCCGTCTCTTATTTACGTGAATTCATCAATAAAAACACGTATTCATCTATAACTCGGCTGAAAAGTGGCCTTTTCCGTTTAAATTTTCTTTGTTAATAGTGTATTTAACCGCCCTCCGTATTTATCTATAGTTTTTATAATAAATTTCTACCGCTAAAATATTGATTTCCACATAATTCGTTTTCCCATAATCGTAATTTCCTAAACTGTTTAAAATTTTTCAAATCTTTATTTCTCTAGCTCTTTTTGCTTTTATTAGGTCCGTCTAGTGTAGAAACTACCATCTGCACTCTTATTTGCTTTATAGAACATACAGAACTGGAAAAAAATCACTATTTACCTAAATTGAGCCCTATACCTCGGTATAGGGCTCAATCAATACAATCACATAAATTCAACTATAAATTCGCTAATAACTTTTCTAAAAATTGGTATTTTTCGTTCAAATCTTGTTTAAGTTGTGAAGTTAATTGCTCCCCACATTTCCTTATAGTTTTCTCAGTAAATTCGTAACGTTATATATTTAATTTTCATATTTTCAGTCTATTTCTTACTTAAATTCATCAATAAAAACACGTATTCATCTATAGCATGGCTGAAAATTGGCCTTTTCCTTTTAAATTTTCTATTTAAATAGTGTAACTAATTGCCCTCCTAAATCCTATACAGTTTTCTTGGTTAATTCCTAACGTTACATATATAATTTTTATATTTTCAGTCTCTTATTTACGTGAATTCATCAATAAAAACACGTATTCATCTATAACTCGGCTGAAAAGTGGCCTTTCCCGTTTAAATTTTCTTTGTTAATAGTGTATTTAACCGCCCCCCGTATTTATCTATAGTTTTTATAATAAATTTCTACCGCTAAAATATTGATTTCCACATAATTCGTTTTCCCATAATCGTAATTGCCTAAACTGTTTAAAAATTTTCAAATCTTTATTTCTCTAGCTCTTTTTGCTTTTATTAGGTCCGTCTAGTGTAAAAACTACCACTTGCACTCTTATTTGCTTTATAGAACATACAGAACTGGAAATAAACCGAGGTATAGTGGTCAATCAATATAATCACATAAATTCAACTATAAATTCGCTAATAACTTATCTAAAAATTGGTATTTTTCGTTCAAATCTTCTTTAAGTTGTGAAGTTAATTGCTCTTCACATGTCCTTATAGTTTTCTCAGTAAATTCGTAACGTTAAATATTTAATTTTCATATTTTCAGTCTATTTCTTACTTAAATTCATCAATAAAACACGTATTCATCTATAGAACGGCTGAAAATTGGGCTTTTCCTTTTAAATTTTCTATTTAAATAGTTTAACTAATTGACCCATGTAATCCTATATAGTTTTCTTGGTTAATTCCTAACGTTATATATATAATTTTCATATTTTCAGTCTCTTATTTACGTGAATTCATCAATAAAAACACGTATTCATCTATAACTCGGCTTAAAAAGTGGCCTTATCCTTTTAAATTTTCTATTTAAATAGTTTAACTAATTGACCCATGTAATCTTATATAGTTGTCTTGGTTAATTCCTAACGTTATATATATATATAATTTTCATATTTTCAGTCTCTTATTTACGTGAATTCATCAATAAAAACACGTATTCATCCATAACTCGGCGGAAAAAGTGGCCTTTTCCTTTTTAATTTTCTATTTAAATAGTGTAACTAACTGCCATCCGTAATCCTATACAGTTTTCTTGGTTAATTCCTAACGTTATAATTATAATTTTCATATTTTCAGTCTCTTATTTACGTGAATTCATCAATAAAAACAGGTATTCATCTATAATTTGGCTGAAAAGTGGCCTTTTACTTTTAAATTTTCTTTGTTAATAGTGTATTTAACCGCCCCCCGTATATATCTATAGTTTTTATATTAAATTTCTACCGCTAAAATTTTGATTTCCACATAATTCGTTTTCCCATAATCGTAATTTCCTAAAATTTTTAAAATTTCACAAATCTTCATTTATTTCGCTCTTTTTGCTTTTATTAGGTCCGTCTAGTGTAGAAACTACCATCTGCACTCTTATTTGCTTTATAGAACATACAGAACTGGAAAAAAAATTCAGTATTATATTATTATATATATTAATTCACCTAAACCGATGTATAGTGGTCAATCAATACAATCACATAAATCTAAAAATTCGCTAATAACTTTCCTAAAAATTAGTATTTTTCGTTCAAATCTTCTATAAATTCTGTAGTTATTTGCTCCCCACATGTGCTTACAGTTTTCTCAGTAAATTCGTAACGTTATATATTTAATTTTCAAATTTTCAGTCTATTTCTTACTTAAATTCATCAATAAAACACGTATTCATCTATAGCACGGCTGAAAATTGGCCTTTTCCTTTGAAATTTTCTATTTAAATAGTGTAACTAATTGCCCTTCGTAATCCTATATAGTTTCCTTGGTTAATTCCTAACGTAATATGTATAATTTTCATATTTTCAGTCTCTTATTTACGTGAATTCGTCAATAAAAACACGGATTCATCTATAACTCGGCTGAAAAAGTGGCCTTTTCCTTTTTAATTTTCTATTTAAATAGTGAAACTAACTGCCCCCCGTAATCTTATACAGTTTTCTTGGTTAATTCCAAACGTTATATGTATAATTTTCATATTTTCAGTCTCTTATTTACGTGAATTCATCAATAAAAACACGTATTCATCTATAACTCGGCTGAAAAGTGGCCTTTTCCGTTAAAATTTTCTTTGTTAATAGTGTATTTAACCGCCCCCCGTATTTATCTATAGTTTTTATAATAAATTTCTACCGCTAAAATATTGATTTCCACATAATTCGTTTTCCCATAATCGTAATTTCCTAAACTGTTTAAAATTTTTCAAATCTTTATTTCTCTAGCTCTTTTTGCTTTTATTAGGTCCTTCTAGTGTAGAAACTACCATCTGCACTCTTATTTGCTTTATAGAACATACAGAACTGGAAAAAAATCACTATTTACCTAAACCGAGGTATAGTGCTCAATCAATACAATCACATAAATTCAACTATAAATTCGCTAATAACTTTTCTAAAAATTGGTATTTTTCGTTCAAATCTTGTTTAAGTTGTGAAGTTAATTGCTCCCCACATTTCCTTATAGTTTTCTCAGTAAATTCGTAACGTTATATATTTAATTTTCATATTTTCAGTCTATTTCTTACTTAAATTCATCAATAAAAACACGTATTCATCTATAGCACGGCTGAAAATTGGCCTTTTCCTTTTAAATTTTCTATTTAAATAGTGTAACTAATTGCCCTCCTAAATCCTATACAGTTTTCTTGGTTAATTCCTAACGTTACATATATAATTTTTATATTTTCAGTCTCTTATTTACGTGAATTCATCAATAAAAACACGTATTCATCTATAACTCGGCTGAAAAGTGGCCTTTCCCGTTTAAATTTTCTTTGTTAATAGTGTATTTAACCGCCCCCCGTACTTATCTATAGTTTTTATAATAAATTTCTACCGCTAAAATATTGATTTCCACATAATTCGTTTTCCCATAATCGTAATTGCCTAACCTGTTTAAAAATTTTCAAATCTTTATTTCTCTAGCTCTTTTTGCTTTTATTAGGTCCGTCTTGTGTAAAAACTACCACTTGCACTCTTATTTGCTTTATAGAACATACAGAACTGGAAATAAACCGAGGTATAGTGGTCAATCAATATAATCACATAAATTCAACTATAAATTCGCTAATAACTTATCTAAAAATTGGTATTTTTCGTTCAAATCTTCTTTAAGTTGTGAAGTTAATTGCTCTTCACATGTCCTTATAGTTTTCTCAGTAAATTCGTAACGTTAAATATTTAATTTTCATATTTTCAGTCTATTTCTTACTTAAATTCATCAATAAAACACGTATTCATCTATAGAACGGCTGAAAATTGGGCTTTTCCTTTTAAATTTTCTATTTAAATAGTTTAACTAATTGACCCATGTAATCCTATATAGTTTTCTTGGTTAATTCCTAACGTTATATATATAATTTTCATATTTTCAGTCTCTTATTTACGTGAATTCATCAATAAAAACACGTATTCATCTATAACTCGGCTTAAAAAGTGGCCTTATCCTTTTAAATTTTCTATTTAAATAGTTTAACTAATTGACCCATGTAATCTTATATAGTTTTCTTGGTTAATTCCTAACGTTATATATATATATATATATAATTTTCATATTTTCAGTCTCTTATTTACGTGAATTCATCAATAAAAACACGTATTCATCCATAACTCGGCGGAAAAAGTGGCCTTTTCCTTTTTAATTTTCTATTTAAATAGTGTAACTAACTGCCATCCGTAATCCTATACAGTTTTCTTGGTTAATTCCTAACGTTATAATTATAATTTTCATATTTTCAGTCTCTTATTTACGTGAATTCATCAATAAAAACAGGTATTCATCTATAATTTGGCTGAAAAGTGGCCTTTTCCTTTTAAATTTTCTTTGTTAATAGTGTATTTAACCGCCCCCCGTATATATCTATAGTTTTTATATTAAATTTCTACCGCTAAAATTTTGATTTCCACATAATTCGTTTTCCCATAATCGTAATTTCCTAAAATTTTTAAAATTTCACAAATCTTCATTTATTTCGCTCTTTTTGCTTTTATTAGGTCCGTCTAGTGTAGAAACTACCATCTGCACTCTTATTTGCTTTATAGAACATACAGAACTGGAAAAAAAATTCAGTATTATATTATTATATATATTAATTCACCTAAACCGATGTATAGTGGTCAATCAATACAATCACATAAATCTAAAAATTCGCTAATAACTTTCCTAAAAATTAGTATTTTTCGTTCAAATCTTCTATAAATTCTGTAGTTATTTGCTCCCCACATGTGCTTACAGTTTTCTCAGTAAATTCGTAACGTTATATATTTAATTTTCAAATTTTCAGTCTATTTCTTACTTAAATTCATCAATAAAACACGTATTCATCTATAGCACGGCTGAAAATTGGCCTTTTCCTTTGAAATTTTCTATTTAAATAGTGTAACTAATTGCCCTTCGTAATCCTATATAGTTTCCTTGGTTAATTCCTAACGTAATATGTATAATTTTCATATTTTCAGTCTCTTATTTACGTGAATTCGTCAATAAAAACACGGATTCATCTATAACTCGGCTGAAAAAGTGGCCTTTTCCTTTTTAATTTTCTATTTAAATAGTGTAACTAATTGCCCTCCTAAATCCTATACAGTTTTCTTGGTTAATTCCTAACGTTACATATATAATTTTTATATTTTCAGTCTCTTATTTACGTGAATTCATCAATAAAAACACGTATTCATCTTTAACTCGGCTGAAAAGTGGCCTTTCCCGTTTAAATTTTCTTTGTTAATAGTGCATTTAACCGCCCCCCGTACTTATCTATAGTTTTTATAATAAATTTCTACCGCTAAAATATTGATTTCCACATAATTCGTTTTCCCATAATCGTAATTGCCTAACCTGTTTAAAAATTTTCAAATCTTTATTTCTCTAGCTCTTTTTGCTTTTATTAGGTCCGTCTTGTGTAAAAACTACCACTTGCACTCTTATTTGCTTTATAGAACATACAGAACTGGAAATAAACCGAGGTATAGTGGTCAATCAATATAATCACATAAATTCAACTATAAATTCGCTAATAACTTATCTAAAAATTGGTATTTTTCGTTCAAATCTTCTTTAAGTTCTGAAGTTAATTGCTCTTCACATTTCCTTATAGTTTTCTCAGTAAATTCGTAACGTTAAATATTTAATTTTCATATTTTCAGTCTATTTCTTACTTAAATTCATCAATAAAACACGTATTCATCTATAGAACGGCTGAAAATTGGCCTTTTCCTTTTAAATTTTCTATTTAAATAGTTTAACTAATTGACCCATGTAATCCTATATAGTTTTCTTGGTTAATTCCTAACGTTATATATATAATTTTCATATTTTCAGTCTCTTATTTACGTGAATTCATCAATAAAAACACGTATTCATCTATAACTCGGCTGAAAAAGTGGCCTTTTCCTTTTTAATTTTCTATTTAAATAGTGTAACTAACTGCAACCCGTAATCCTATACAGTTTTCTTGGTTAATTCCTAACGTTATAATTATAATTTTCATATTTTCAGTCTCTTATTTACGTGAATTCATCAATAAAAACACGTATTCATCTATAACTCGTCTGAAAAAGTGGCCTTATCCTTTTAAATTTTCTATTTAAATAGTTTAACTAATTGACCCATGTAATCCTATATAGTTTTCTTGGTTAATTCCTAACGTTATATATATAATTTTCATATTTTCAGTCTCTTATTTACGTGAATTCATCAATAAAAACACGTATTCATCTATAACTCGGCTGAAAAAGTGGCCTTTTCCTTTTTAATTTTCTATTTAAATAGTGTAACTATCTGCCATCCGTAATCCTATACAGTTTTCTTGGTTAATTCCTAACGTTATAATTATAACTTTCATATTTTCACTCTCTTATTTACGTGAATTCATCAATAAAAACAGGTTTTCATCTATAATTTGGCTGAAAATTGGCCTTTTCCGTTTAAATTTTCTTTGTTAATAGTGTATTTAACCGCCCTCCGTATATATCTATAGTTTTTATATTAAATTTCTACCGCTGAAATTTTGATTTCCACATAATTCGTTTTCCCATAATCGTAATTTCCTAAAATTTTTAAAATTTCACAAATCTTCATTTATTTCGCTCTTTTTGCTTTTATTAGGTCCGTCTAGTGTAGAAACTACCATCTGCACTCTTATTTGCTTTATAGAACATACAGAACTGGAAAAAAAATTCAGTATTATTATATATATTAATTCACCTAAACCGAGGTATAGTGGTCAATCAATACAATCACATAAATTCATCTAAAAATTCGCTAATAACTTTCCTAAAAATTAGTATTTTTCGTTCAAATCTTCTATAAATTGTGTAGTTATTTGCTCCCCACATGTGCTTACAGTTTTCTCAGTAAATTCGTAACGTTATATATTTAATTTTCAAATTTTCAGTCTATTTCTTACTTAAATTCATCAATAAAACACGTATTCATCTATAGCACGGCTGAAAATTGGCCTTTTCCTTTGAAATTTTCTATTTAAATAGTGTAACTAATTGCCCTTCGTAATCCTATATAGTTTCCTTGGTTAATTCCTAACGTTATATGTATAATTTTCATATTTTCAGTCTCTTATTTACGTGAATTCGTCAATAAAAACACGGATTCATCTATAACTCGGCTGAAAAAGTGGCCTTTTCCTTTTTAATTTTCTATTTAAATAGTGAAACTAACTGCCCCCCGTAATCTTATACAGTTTTCTTGGTTAATTCCAAACGTTATATGTATAATTTTCATATTTTCAGTCTCTTATTTACGTGAATTCATCAATAAAAACACGTATTCATCTATAACTCGGCTGAAAAGTGGCCTTTTCTGTTTAAATTTTCTTTGTTAATAGTGTATTTAACCGCCCCCCGTATTTATCTATAGTTTTTATAATAAATTTCTACCGCTAAAATATTGATTTCCACATAATTCGTTTTCCCATAATCGCAATTTCCTAAAATGCTTAAAATTTTTCAAATCTTTATTTCTCTAGCTCTTTTTGCTTTTATTAGGTCCGTCTAGTGTAGAAACTACCATCTGCACTCTTATTTGCTTTATAGAACATACAGAACTGGAAAAAAATCACTATTTACCTAAACCGAGGTATAGTGCTCAATCAATACAATCACATAAATTCAACTATAAATTCGCTAATAACTTTTCTAAAAATTGGTATTTTTCGTTCAAATCTTGTTTAAGTTGTGAAGTTAATTGCTCCCCACATTTCCTTATAGTTTTCTCAGTAAATTCGTAACGTTATATATTTAATTTTCATATTTTCAGTCTATTTCTTATTTAAATTCATCAATAAAACACGTATTCATCTATAGCACGGCTGAAAATTGGCCTTTTCCTTTTAAATTTTCTATTTTAATAGTGTAACTAATTGCCCTCCGTAATCCTATATAGTTTTATTGGTTAATTCCTAACGTTATATATATAATTTTCATATTTTCAGTCTCTTATTTACGTGAATTCATCAATAAAAACACGTATTCATCTATAACTCGGCTGAAAAAGTGGCCTTTTCCTTTTTAATTTTCTATTTAAATAGTGTAACTAGCTGCCCCCCCGTAATCCTATACAGTTGTCTTGGTTAATTCGTAACGTTATATATATATATATATATATATATATATATATATATATATATATATATATATATATATATATATATATATATATATATATATATATATATATATATATATATATATATATATATATATATATATATATATAATTTTCATATTTTCAGTCTCTTATTTACGTGAATTCATCAATAAAAACACGTATTCATCTATAGCACTGCTGAAAATTGGCCTTTTCCTTTTAAATTTTCTATTTAAATAGTGTAACTAATTGGCCCCCGTAATCCAATATAGTTTTTGTGGTTAATTCCTAAACTGTTTAAAATTTTTCAAATCTTTATTTCTCTATCTCTTTTTGCTTTTATTAGGTCCGTCTAGTGTAAAAACTACCACTTGCACTCTTATTTGCTTTATAGAACATACAGAACTGGAAATAAACCGAGGTATAGTGGTCAATCAATACAATCACATAAATTCAACTATAAATTCGCTAATAACTTTTTGTTATGGAGAAAGCTAAGGGTCTGGTAACTCACCGGTTTTCGCCTTCCACTGCCTCACGCTGCTGGGGCTCAGCGAGATGGCTGGCTGATTAGGTGACTCGAAGGGATATAACCCTGTCTCTCCGAATAGAATATTCCACAGGTCACTGGCACAGTATCTTCGGGAATTGTTTAGTACTCGTTGTAATTTAAAAGGGACACACACAATAATTGTTCGAAGGAGCAATGTTCACACGCCTCGGCGTACGGCGCGCAAGCGACTCCTCCGTTCGGCCAATCAGACGCAAGCAAGCTTTTAGCGTTAAAAGGGATTGTTACCAGACCAAGAATTCCATAAATCCCTATCAATTTAGTAATTGTTGCCACTCGAAAATTTATAAGAAAATAACTATATGTACAAATAAATATTAATTTAAAAAATATGGTTCCAGTACGGAACATGCCGCTCACCTTAAAAGACGTGAGGCTTTTAACAAGTCTAAACACAAAGTAAAAGTATTGAAAGGAAAACATCGTTAAACTAACTGATTAAATAAACTATGAAACTAGAGAAATTAAATATGGAGCTATGTGTTAACATAAATTATGAACTAGGTTGGACATTTGTAACTCACTTTATTCCACTGGAAGAGGGCAAATTTTTACGACCGGACGCTTAACAAATTTGTTTCCTATTTGTAGAGTTACTACGCGAGTAACACTATCAGTGCCCGGATGTAATGCGTGAACTCGAGCGAGTCTCCATTGTAAGGGAGGGAGATTATCTTCTCGCAGCACAACAATGCTACCTTCACGAATGGGAGTACCCAAATCCGAACACCATTTGTTTAATTGTTGAATTTCATGAAGGTACTCATGACTCCAGCGCTTCCAAAAGTGTTGAACATTCTGTTGTATCCAGCGCCACCTAGTAAGCCTACTGGCATTCGTATCGGTTGGATAAATATCCGGGATAGCAGTAAGAGGTCCACCTATTAAGAAATGAGAAGGTGTTAAAGGCAGAGGGTCGATAGGATCTGCACTTAACACACAAAGTGGGCGTGAATTTAACACTGCCTCGATCTGACACAACAATGTATGCATTTCATCATAAGTCAGGGTATTCGTACCTATTACACGGTAAAAGTGATGTTTAAAGCTTTTAACCCCTGCTTCAAACAAGCCGCCGAAATGTGACGCATATGGGGGTTGGAAATGCCATGCAATGCCTTGTTGTAAGGTTTTGTTATGAAGCTGACTCTGAACTGGTCATCCCGTAAAAATTGATATAAATCCTTAAAATAGTTGTCGCAGCCGGTAAAATTTTTGCCGCAGTCTAAGTAAATGTCGGTACAAAGGCCTCTGCGAGACGTGAAACGTCGTAACGCTGCCAGAAATGCTTCTGTAGACAATTCGGATACTATTTCTAGATGAATCGCTTTAACACTCATACATACAAACATTGCGACATAACATTTAACCACCTTCGCGTTTCGCACCTTATTAGCGCGCACGTAAAATGGACCAGCAAAGTCTACCGCTGTTTTGAGAAACGGACGTTCCGGCTTCAATCTCACCGCCGGCAACGGGGCCATGCGTGGTTGGGGATGCACAGGACACGCACGAAAACAACGAACACAGCGATGCAGACGTTGTCTAATAACGTCGCGACTTGAAATAATCCAGTATTTCTGTACAAGTTGATACTGAATAAATTGCGGACCTGCATGTAAGTGAGTTATATGGGCGTCGTCAATTAATAGGAAAGTTAAGGGATGTTTTTTGGGTAATATCATTTAGTGTTTGGATTCAAATGGCAGAAGCGATTTATGTAGCCGTCCACCTACACGTAAGATTTGATCTTCATCGATAAATGGATTTAATTTTCTAAGTTGGTTAGAAGGAACCTTCCCTTGTGAAATATAATTAATCTCGTCATGAAAACTGTAATGTTGAACCTGGCGAATAAGTCTTTTAAGACAGAATCTATATTCAGAAACAGTGATATGGGACGGATATGTATATTTTGGTTTTAATTTGTTCACTCTATGTTTTAATATATTATAAAAACGAAATACAAACGCTGTAACACTAATAAGTTTCCTTAATGAAGAAAATTTAGGTATGATTTCGACGTCAAGAAGTTGTGCCATTGCTACGCGAGCTATCGCTACAGGTAGATTACGTTTTTCGTTGTTCGTTTTAAAAATCACTCCTTGAACAGGCCACTGGGACTCTGTCTGAGAAAGCCAGGGTGGACCGAAAAACCACACGGTATTATTTTTAGTGAATACTAATGGTAACATTCCGCGTGATGGTGCATCTGCCGGGTTGTCAGCAGAGGGCACATGTCTCCACTGAGCAGCAGGAATTATAGACAAAATCTCGCTTGTCCTATTCGAAATAAACGTCTTCCACTCGTAAGGTGGTGAGCGAAGCCACGCCAAAACGACGGAAGAATCACACCAGGCATATATATATCTTCGTCCTTTATGTGATCATATGCTCGTTTCACCTTGACTATAAGATGGGCTAATAATAAAGCTGCCATAAGCTCTAAGCGAGGGATGGACAAACAAGGTGAAATGGGTGCAACTCGTGATTTCGCCAGTAACAAATATGATTTGATTATACCGTTTTCTATATGACGGACATATACACATGCAGCGTAGGCCTTCTCCGAGGCATCAGAAAACCCGTGAAGTTGAATAATACTTTCGCGATGAGTAGGAAATATGTATCTTGGTATGGTGATGTCGGATAAGAACATCAACTGCTGAATGAAGCTATTCCAAGCATTGATAATTTCAATAGGGGGAGGAGAATCCCAATCGACCCCGGAAATCCACAACAACTGCATTAAATGTTTTGCGTATACAATGACCGGGGATAGCCATCCCAAAGGATCGTAGATCCTTGCGATCTGTGAGAGAATAGCTCTCTTAGTCACATTTTGTATAGAAACGGAAACACTAAAACTAAATCGATCAGACTGGGGGCCCCACTGGAGGCCCAAAACCTTCGTTTTCGTATCCCTTTCCATGGGTGCAACTGGGATTAGTTCCCGCTCACCGTGAGAAATTGGTGATTGTACCGCCGCGAGGATCACGGGCGAATTACTGTGCCATTTTGGGAGTTCGAAGCCTGCTGATTGACAAATACCTATCAGCTCTTGTTGAAGGACAAGAGCCTCAGCCTGGTCATTTGCGCCACTGACAATATCGTCGACAAAGACCTGGTCTCGATGTACCCGAGAAGCTCGAGGAAATTGTTCAGCCTCATCAAGAGCGAGCTGTTTTATAACCCGAAGAGCGAGGTAGGGAGAAGAGCTAATCCCAAACATCACGGTACGAAGACGATATTCACGCAATAAATTATGTGGTGAAGTGCGCCACAGAATGCGCTGGTAGTCCCTATCAGACTCCTTACCCCCTTAATTACGTTACTTAATAATACATGGGATAGTATATCCGCACCTAGCAGCATTTCAACGGGCTGCGGTAAATGAAAATTAGGATCAGCCAGTTTTAAATTTTTTATATGTGACCAACCCGTAAACGGTAAGGGCACGCTAGGCGTGCGCGAAATAAGTTTTGGCAAAATTAATGCTTCAACCGGAATCGAAGGTTGATCCATTCCTGTGGCACTTATGCACACTGTAACTACACCCCTAGGGTAAACTGGCTTATTTTCCCCAATACCTAATACAGGTATACGGGCACTTCGCCGTTTTAAACCTAACTGATTTGTACACGATTCAGTTATAAATGAAGCCTGGCTACCCGTGTCGATTATACATCGGATCGTAGACCGCTTTTGTTTGTTTATGTATACATCGACGAGCGCCGTAGATAAGAGTACAGTTTTAGCACACATCGAGTGCGCATTGGACAGCGCGCGCGCATCAGAATAAGGCGTAGAATTCATCGACGTCGTCATTGCTACCCGAGTATCATCTGATTCTCGCTCGACTACGTGATCCGCGGGAGAGAGTGAAGTAGAACTACTATCCTCTACAATTACCGGTAACGCTTGTGATTCAAAATGAATCAAACTATGATGACGCCTATGACACGCACGACAAACATAAATGGACTTGCAATTTTTAACATCGTGCCCCAAATTCAGGCAATTAAAACAAACATTTTTACCTTTGAGAAAGGTGTACCTATCTCTAGGAGACAAATCATCATAAATCATAAATTTTTATTTGCAAAATCACGGTATAAAAAGATCTTACAATTTGTCTAGTACAATCGTGTTTCGCTAACAATGGTAAATAGCATGCAAATACAGAATCAACAAAATTAATTACAGTCTAAAAAATCTTTTACGTCATAATAACATTCGGTTTTTAACCAATTAAACAAATGTTTCTTAAATAATCTTTCACTTAATAATTTAAATTCATTAGGTAGTTTATTAAATATTTTTATACACATATTTAGGCAACTTTTGTTGTATTTAACGATTCTAGGAATAACATCTAGAACAAGTTTTTCTGGGTCACGTCGGTTTCGGGGATATATATCACGCGCTTTAATAAAAAATGACTTATTTTTAAAGAGTATAGTGACGGGAGGGGTAATATACCAAGTCCTTAAATACTGGTTTACAGGAAACATTTGGCCACATCCCGCACATTGCACGAATACATTTTTTTTGGGCAACGAATGCCCTATTTCGGTCAGTACTATTACCCCATATTACGATTCCATAGCGAAGAATAGACTCTACGTATGCGTGGTACGAACGATTTTAAGGGCATATACAAATTTATTAATTCTACGGCATACGTTATCTATTTGTTCTTTCCAGTTTATATCTTCATCTAACGTTACTCCCAGAAATTTTGTACATGTAAGTTTTTTTAGTTTTGGTATGTTAAGTTTAATATTATGATTTGAATTGATAGATTTATTAAATTGTATGTAATGAGATTCATCTAAATTAATTTTCAAATTATTTACGTCAAGCCATTCTATTAATTTGTCAATTGTATTATTAATGTCATCTTCATGATTCCTAATTGTATTATTATTTTTATTACTAGTCACAATAATTGAAATGTCATCAGCGTATAAAACACATTTATGATTCGTAATGTCAACAATATCATTAAATATATAATAGGAAAAGAATCGGTCCTAATATACTTCCTTGCGGAACGCCAAATTTATTATATTTATATCCAGATGAATGAGATGTTAAGTTACTGTTTTTATCTATTTTATCAATGATAACACATTGTTGTCTGTCTTTTAAATATGACGATAACCACTGAAGTATTGGTCCTCTGATCCCAATTGTCTCTAATTTTTGCAATAATATGTCGTGTGAAACGCAATCAAAGGCTTTTGAGAGGTCAAAGAATAATCCTGTTGTTAACTGTCTGTTGTTTATGTTACTAAGTATTATTCTTATTAACGAAAACGTGGCAAGTGAGGTTGATCTGTGTTTTTGAAACCCGTATTGTTCACTTTTAATTATCTGGTATTTATTACAGTAATCAACTATTCTTTTATACATACATTTTTCAAAGATTTTAGCCAGAATAGGTATTAACGTGATTGGACGATAATTTTGAACATCGTCCTTTCGCCTTTTTTTAAATAAAGGTTTTAGAATTGACAATTTCAGTGCTTCTGGGAATTTCGCTGATGATAATGATAAATTTATTAGATGTGTCAAAATTTTAGTTAAATTATCAGCACATGATTTTAAAATTTTGGTGTTAATTTCGTCATAACCCTCTGAATTGGTATTGTTTAATGATAGTAGTTCTATTTTAACTTCATTTTCTGTCATTGGTCTTAAATACATCGAATTCACTCTTGAATTTCTACTTAAACCATATTTTTTATTTAAATTTTTTGTTGAGGTATGATTAGTGGCCATATCTATAAAATAATCATTGAAAGCAGTAGCTATTTCTATAGGATTAGATATTATGTTCTTTCCAATTTTAATAGTATCTATATTATCCTTAACTTTCGGGTTATTAATTTCATCTCTGATAATTCTCCATGCCGCCTTGCATTTGTTGTTACTATTATTCATATATTTAATATTATCAATTTGTTTGGATTTATAAATACACTTCTTTAAAATGTTTGAATAGTTTAAGTAGTTAACTTTATTTCGTGTATTTTTTTGTTTATAGTATGTGTATCGCAAGACCCGTTTAGTTCGAGAACTTTTTCTTAACCCTTGACTTATCCAATTTTTTTTTTTGTGCAAGTACTGTTTATTTTTAGTTTTATTTTTGGAAAGCATAAATAATAAAAAAGGCATATCAATTCGTGAAAAGCGTTAAAGGCCTTATTCAAGTCAGTTTCCAAATAAATTTCATACCACGATAAGTTTTGTAGACATTCTTTGAATTTTTGAATATGGTCTATGTTATAATCTCTCTTAAAAATGTTATAGGGTGATGCCGATATTAGCTTATTTTTTACTGGAAAGGTTAACATTTGTGCTGTGTTATGGTCCGAGAGATGAAGTGGTAATATAGTTACTGTCGCGTTTGGAATATTACTCAGTATGTGGTCTATACACGATAACTTTCGCGTAGGAGCGTTAACATGAATTTTTAAGTTGTAATTGTGGCAAAGTTCTTGTAACTCACAAGAGAATTTACCTTTTTTTAATGTATTTATGTTTATGTCTCCTGCTAAAACTATGCGCTTCTTAGTGTTATATTTTGTAACTAAAGTATAAAGTAAGTTGTCCAATTTTTTTAAAAAAAGGCTAGGATCTGATTGCGGTGTTCTATAAAGACATATTATTATTAATTTATTTGCTGTAATTTCGATGCCGCATACCTCAAATATGTTTTGCACTGCCTGAACTTTTACAAAGGACAACATTTTGCATAGTAAGCCCTTTCGAACTAAAATGCAAGTTCCGCCTCTTTGTTCATCCCTACTATAACAAGTTACTATTTCATAGTCACTAACTTTAACATAATTATCGTCACCTTTCCTTAGAAATGTTTCGGAGAGACATATAACGTCAGGATTATTATGTTCCTCTTGCAACTCTTTTAGAGTAAGCTCAAAAATGTCTTTCTTTGACAAGTTTAAAAATTCAGGACATTTAGTCAACGAATGTTGAGCTTCACATTTCATGCAATGCTTAACCTTATTTCCTTGCCCGCACGTGCGAGAATCGTTTGAACAGTTCGTCGAATTTACCTTGGTCGCGAGTACTCGCCGCGCCTTGCTGTCACCGCCGTCAACGCGCATTCTCGTAGTATTCGATGACGCATAAGTTTTTCTTAACTGCCCACATTCGGAAAACTCACAAGCCGAAACTTCCCTCTCAATGAATTTTATGAGATTGTCTACTTGTGGAATATCTGATGGCTTACTTAAAGATAATTCAAAACGTTTCCGAATGCTAATTGGTATTTTACGTAATAAAATACTGAACAATAAAAAAATCCATTCCACTAAAGGAAACCCCATAGCTTCTAATGCCCTTATATTTTCTTGGTAGATATTCAGAAGATTACGTAACGAAATAATCGACTTTTCAGAACAACATTCAATATCCAAAATACGATCAATATGTTTAGACGCAATTGAACGCTTATTGTCGTAACGTGTGATTAATGTGAGCCATGCCATTTGATAATTGTCGTCGGAGACAGGAATCGACTTAATTAGATTGTATGGTTCATTTTTCAAGGTCAACAATAAGTACCTAAATTTTTCTGCATTCGTGTAAGCATCATTGCTGTGTACCAACGCACTGAATAAATCAAAATACGATCGCCAATCGGTTGAATCGCCGGAAAATGACGGTAATGGCAAAGTGGGTAACTTGTTAAGCGTACATATTTGAGGTTGATGAAATTCTCTAATAGTACTTTCATGACTCATGCGACTTGTGCGCCTATTCTCCTCTTCTAAACCTTTTATCTTGTTTACATGGGAAATAATTGCATAGTAATAGTTGTTAAACTGTTTACGAATGGCTAACTGTTCCTCTTTGTCAAAATTCTTTTGTTTAATATAAGATTTTTCTATCTTTGATTGAATTTTACTAAATTTACGTTGTTGGGAAACGATATCTTTTGAACGCGCAATAAATTCATCTCTGTTAGAATCTACAATTTCTAAAGTATGCTTTACCTCCTCTAAAACGATATCGCGTTCGAAAATGTCGTGGGAATGCAACGATGATTCCGCCATGTTGTATTGTAAACAGGTAACGAAATGAAATATGAAATTAATGTAATTAACGAGTGACAACAAACCCGAACAATAAAGAAAAATGCGGCTCGAATGATCAAAAAATATTATGTTATGGAGAAAGCTAAGGGTCTGGTAACTCACCGGTTTTCGCCTTCCACTGCCTCACGCTGCTGGGGCTCGGCGAGATGGCTGGCTGATTAGGTGACTCGAAGGGATATAACCCTGTCTCTCCGAATAGAATATTCCACAGGTCACTGGCACAGTATATTCGGGAATTGTTTAGTACTCGTTGTAATTTAAAAGGGACACACACAATAATTGTTCGAAGGAGCAATGTTCACACGCCTCGGCGTACGGCGCGCAAGTGACTCCTCCGTTCGGCCAATCAGACGCAAGCAAGCTTCTAGCGTTAAAAGGGATTGTTACCAGACCAAGAATTCCATAAATCCCTATCAATTTAGTAATTGTTGCCACTAAAAATTTATAAGAAAATAACTATATGTACAAATAAATATTAATTTAAAAAATATGGTTCCAGTACGGAACACTTTTCTAAAAATTGGTATTTTTCGTTCAAATCTTCTTTAAGTTGTGAAGTTAATTGCTCCCCACATGTCCTTATAGTTTTCTCAGTAAATTCGTAACGTTATATATTTAATTTTCATATTTTCACTCTATTTCTTACTTAAATTCATCAATAAAACACGTATTCATCTATAACTCGGCTGAAAAAGTGGCCTTTTCCTTTTTAATTTTCTATTTAAATGGTGTAACTAACTGCACCCCGTAATCCTATACAGTTTTCTTGGTTAATTCCTAACATTATATGTATAATTTTCATATTTTCAGTCTCTTATTTACGTGAATTCATCAATAAAAACACGTATTCATCTATAACTCGGCTGAAAAAGTGGCCTTATCCTTTTAAATTTTCTATTTAAATAGTGTAACTAGCTGCCCCCCCTAAATCCTATACAGTTTTCTGGGTTAATTCCTAACGTTACATATATAATTTTCATATTTTCAGTCTCTTATTTACGTGAATTCATCAATAAAAACAAGTATTCATCTATAACTCGGCTGAAAAGTGGCCTTTTACGTTTAAATTTTCTTTGTTAACAGTGTATTTAACCGCCCCCCGTATTTATCTATAGTTTTTATAATAAATTTCTACCGCTAAAATATTGATTTCCACATAATTCGTTTTCCCATAATCGTAATTTCCTAAACTGTTTAAAATTTTTCAAATCTTTATCACTCTAGCTCTTTTTGCTTTTATTAGGTCCGTCTAGTGTAAAAATTACCATCTGCACTCTTATTTGCTTTATAGAACATACAGAACTGGAAAAAAATCACTATTTACCTTAACCGCGGTATAGTGGTCAATCAATACAATCACATAAATTCAACTATAAATTCGCTAATAACTTTTCTAAAAATTGGTATTTTTCGTTCAAATCTTCTTTAAGTTGTGAAGTTAATTGCTCCCCACATGTCCTTATAGTTTTCTCAGTAAATTCGTAACGTTATATATTTAATTTTCATATTTTCACTCTATTTCTTACTTAAATTCATCAATAAAACACGTATTCATCTATAACTCGGCTGAAAAAGTGGCCTTTTCCTTTTTAATTGTCTATTTAAATAGTGAAACTAACTGCACCCCGTAATCCTATACAGTTTTCTTGGTTAATTCCTAACGTTATATGTATAATTTTCATATTTTCAGTCTCTTATTTACGTGAGTTCATCAATAAAAACACGTATTCATCTATAACTCGGCTGAAAAAGTGGCATTTTCCTTTTTAATTTTCCATTTAAATAGTATAACTAACTGCACCCCGTAATCCTATAAAGTTTTCTTGGTTAATTCCTAACGTAATATGTATAATTTTCATATTTTCAGTCTCTTATTTACGTGAATTCATCAATAAAAACACGTATTCATCTATAACTCGGCTGAAAAAGTGGCCTTTTCCTTTTTAATTTTCTATTGAAATAGTGTAACTAACTGCACCCCGTAATCCTATACAGTTTTCTTGGTTAATTCGTAACGTTATATACATATAATTTTCATATTTTCAGTCTCTTATTTACGTGAATTCATCAATAAAAACACGTATTCATCTATAGCACTGCTGAAAATTGGCCTTTTCCTTTTAATTTTTTTATTTAAATAGTGTAACTAATTGGCCCCCGTAATCCTATATAGTTTTCTTGGTTAATTCCTAACGTTATATATATAATTTTCATATTTTCAGTCTCTTATTTACGTGAATTCATCAATAAAAACACGTATTCATCTATAACTCGGCTGAAAAGTGGCCTTTTCCGTTTAAATTTTCTTTGTTAATAGTGTATTTAACCGCCCTCCGTATTTATCTATAGTTTTTATAATAAATTTCTATCGCTAAAATATTGATTTCCACATAGTTCATTTTCCCATAATCGTAATTTCCTAAACTGTTTAAAATTTTTCAAATCTTTATTTCTCTAGCTCTTTTTGCTTTTATTAGGTCCATCTAGTGTAAAAACTACCATCTGCACTCTTATTTGCTTTATAGAATATACAGAACTGGAAAAAAATCACTATTTACCTAAACCGAGGTCTAGTGCTCAATCAATACAATCACATAAATTCAACTATAAATTCGCTAATAACTTTTCTAAAAATTGGTATTTTTCGTTCAAATCTTCTTTAAGTTGTGAAGTTAATTGCTCCCCACACGTCCTTATAGTTTTCTCAGTAAATTCGTAACGTTATATATTTAATTTTCATATTTTCAGTCTATTTCTTACTTAAATTCATCAATAAAACACGTATTCATCTATAGCACGGCTGAAAAAGTGGCCTTTTCCTTTTTTATTTTCTATTTAAATAGTGTAATTAACTGCCCCCCGTAATTCTATACAGTTTTCTTGGTTAATTCCTAACGTTATATGTATAATTTTCATATTTTCAGTCTCTTATTTACGTGAATTCATCAATAAAAACACGTATTCATCTATAACTCGGCTGAAAAAGTGGCCTTTTCCTTTTTAATTTTCTTTTCAAATAGTGTAACTAACAGCACCCCGTAATCCCATACAGTTTTCTTGGTTAATTCCTAACGTTATATATATAATTTTCATATTTTCAGTCTCTTATTTACTCTAATTCATCAATAAAACACGTATTCATCTATAGCACGGCTGAAAATTGGCCTTTTCCTTTTAAATTTTCTATTAAAATAGTGTAACTAACTGCCCCCCGTAATCCTATACAGTTTTCTTGGTTAATTCGTAACGTTATATATATATATATATATAATTTTCATATTTTCAGTCTCTTATTTACGTGAATTCATCAATAAAAACACGTATTCATCTATAGCACTGCTGAAAATTGGCCTTTTCCTTTTAAATTTTCTATTTAAATAGTGTAACTAATTGGCCCCCGTAATCCTATATAGTTTTCTTGGTTAATTCCTAACGTTATATATATAATTTTCATATTTTCAGTCTCTTATTTACGTGAATTCATCAATAAAAACACGTATTCATCTATAACTCGGCTCAAAAGTGGCCTCTTCCGTTTAAATTTTCTTTGTTAATAGTGTATTTAACCGCCCTCCGTATTTATCTATAGTTTTTATAATAAATTTCTACCGCTAAAATATTGATTTCCACATAATTCGTTTTCCCATAATCGTAATTTCCTAAACTGTTTAAAATTTTTCAAATCTTTATTTCTCTAGCTCTTTTTGCTTTTATTAGGTCCGTCTAGTGTAGAAACTACAATCTTCACTCTTATTTGCTTTATAGAACATACAGAACTGAAAAAAAATCACTATTTACCTAAACCGAGGTATAGTGCTCAATCAATACAATCACATAAATTCAACTATAAATTCGCTAATAACTTTTCTAAAAATTGGTATTTTTCGTTCAAATCTTGTTTAAGTTGTGTAGTTAATTGCTCCCCACATTTGCTTATAGATTTCTCAGTAAATTCGTAACGTTATATATTTAATTTTCATATTTTCAGTCTCTTTTTTACGTGATTTCAACAATAAAAACACGTATTCATCTATAACTCGGCTGAAAAAGTGGCCTTTTCTTTTTTATTTTCTATTTATATAGTGTAACTAACTGCCCCCCGTAATCCTATAAAGTTTTCTTGGTTAATTCCTAACGTTATATGTATAATTTTCATATTTTCAGTCTCTTATTTACGTGAATTCATCAATAAAAACACGTATTCATCTATAACTCGGCTAAAAAAGTGGCCTTTTCCTTTTTAATTTTCTATTTAAATAGTGTAACTAATTGCACCCCGTAATCCTATTCAGTTTTCTTGGTTAATTCGTAACGTTATATATATATAATTTTCATATTTTCAGTCTCTTATTTACGTGAATTCATCAATAAAAACACGTATTCATCTATAGCACTGCTGAAAATTGGCCTTTTCCTTTTAAATTTTCTATTTAAATAGTGTAACTAATTGGCCCCCGTAATCCTATATAGTTTTCTTGGTTAATTCCTAACGTTATATATATAATTTTCATATTTTCAATCTCTTATTTACGTGAATTCATCAATAAAAACACTTATTCATCTATAACTCGGCTGAAAAGTGGCCTTTTCCGTTTAAATTTTCTTTGTTAATAGTGTATTTAACCGCCCCCCGTAATAATTAATTCCTAACGTTATATATATATAATTTTCATATTTTCAGTCTCTTATTTACGTGAATTCATCAATAAAACCACGTATTCATCTATAACTCGGCTGAAAAAGTGGCCTTATCCTTTTAAATTTTCTATTTAAATAGTGTAACTAGCTGCCCCCCCCCCCCCCCTAAATCCTATACAGTTTTCTTGGTTAATTCCTAACGTTACATATATAATTTTCATATTTTCAGTCTCTTATTTACGTGAATTCATCAATAAAAACACGTATTCATCTATAACTCGGCTGAAAATTGGCCTTTTCCGTTTAAATTTTCTTTGTTAATAGTGTATTTAACCGCCCCCCGTATATATCTATAGTTTTTATAATAAATTTCTACCGCTTAAATATTGATTTCCACATAATTCGTTTTCCCATAATCGTAATTTCCTACAATTTTTAAAATTTCACAAATCTTCATTTATTTCGCTCTTTTTGCTTTTATTAGGTCCGTCTAGTGTAGAAACTACCATCTGCACTCTTATTTGCTTTATAGAACATACAGAACTGGAAAAAAAAATCAGTATTATATTATTATATATATTAATTCACCTAAATCGAGGTATAGTGGTCAATCAATACAATCACATAAATTCATCTATAAATTCGCTAATAACTTTCCTAAAAATTGGTAGTTTTCGTTCAAATCTTCTTTAAATTGTGTAGTTATTTGCTCCTCACATTTCCTTGTAGTTTTCTCAGTAAATTCGTAACGTTATATATTTAATTTTCATATTTTCATTCTATTTCTTACTTAAATTCATCAATAAAAACACGTATTCATCTATAGCACGGCTGAAAATTGGCCTTTTCCTTTTAAATTTTCTATATAAATAGTGTAACTAATTGCCCCCCGTAATCCTATATAGTTTTCATGGTTAATTCCTAACGTTATATATATAATTTTCATATTTTCAGTCTCTTATTTACGTGAATTCATCAATAAAAACACGTATTCATCTATAACTAGGCTGAAAAAGTGGCCTTTTTCTTTTTAATTTTCTATTTAAATAGTGTAACTAACTGCACCCCGTAATCCTATACAGTTTTCTTGGTTAATACCTAACGTTATATATATAATTTTTATATTTTCAGTCTCTTATTTACGTGAATTCATCAATAAAAACACGTATAATTTTCATATTTTCAGTCTCTCATTTACGTGAATTCATCAATAAAAACACGTATTCATCTATAACTCGGCTGAAAATTGGCCTTTTCCGTTAAAATTTTCTGTGTTAATAGTGTATTTAACTGCCCCCCGTATTTATCTATAATATAAAATATTGATTTATTAGGTCCGTCTAGTGTAGAAACTACCATCTGCACTCTTATATGCTTTATAGAACATACAGAACTGGAAAAAAAATTCAGTATTATATTATTATATATATTAATTCACCTAAACCGAGGTATAGTGGTCAATCAATACAATCACATAAATTCATCTAAAAATTCGCTAATAACTTTTCTAAAAATTAGTATTTTTCGTTCAAATCTTCTATAAATTGTGTAGTTATTTGCTCCCCACATGTGCTTACAGTTTTCTCAGTAAATTCGTAACGTTATATATTTAATTTTCATATTTTCAGTCTATTTCTTACTTAAATTCATCAATAAAACACGTATTCATCTATAGCACGGTTGAAAATTGGCCTTTTCCTTTGAAATTTTCTATTTAAATAGTGTAACTAATTGCCCTTCGTAATCCTATATAGTTTCCTTGGTTAATTCCTAACGTTATATGTATAATTTTCATATTTTCAGTCTCTTATTTACGTGAATTCATCAATAAAAACACGTATTCATCTATAACTCGGCTAAAAAAGTGGCCTTTTCCTTTTTAATTTTCTATTTAAATAGTGTAACTAATTGCACCCGGTAATCCTATTCAGTTTTCTTGGTTAATTCGTAACGTTATATATATATAATTTTCATATTTTCAGTCTCTTATTTACGTGAATTCATCAATAAAAACACGTATTCATCTATAGCACTGCTGAAAATTGGCCTTTTCCTTTTAAATTTTCTATTTAAATAGTGTAACTAATTGGCCCCCGTAATCCCATATAGTTTTCTTGGTTAATTCCTAACGTTATATATATAATTTTCATATTTTCAGTCTATTTCTTACTTAAATTCATCAATAAAACACGTATTCATCTATAGCACGGCTGAAAAAGTGGCCTTTTCCTTTTTTATTTTCTATTTAAATAGTGTAATTAACTGCCCCCCGTAATTCTATACAGTTTTCTTGGTTAATTCCTAACGTTATATGTATAATTTTCATATTTTCAGTCTCTTATTTACGTGAATTCATCAATAAAAACACGTATTCATCTATAACTCGGCTGAAAAAGTGGCCTTTTCCTTTTTAATTTTCTTTTCAAATAGTGTAACTAACAGCACCCCGTAATCCCATACAGTTTTCTTGGTTAATTCCTAACGTTATATATATAATTTTCATATTTTCAGTCTCTTATTTACGTGAATTCATCAATAAAAACACGTGTTCATCTATAACTCGGCTGAAAAGTGGCCTTTTCCGTTTAAATTTTCTTTGTTAATAGTGTATTTAACCGCCCCCCGTATATATCTATAGTTTTTATAATAAATTTCTACCGCTAAAATATTGATTTCCACATAATTCGTTTTCCCATAATCGTAATTTCCTAAAATTTTTAAAATTTCACAAATCTTCGTTTATTTCGCTCTTTTTGCTTTTATTAGGTCCGTCTAGTGTAGAAACTACCATCAGCACTCTTATTTGCTTTATAGAACATACAAAACTGGAAAAAAATTCAGTATTATATTATTATATATATTAATTCACCTAAACCGAGGTATAGTGGTCAATCAATACAATCACATAAATTCATCTAAAAAATCGCTAATAACTTTCCTAAAAATTTGTATTTTTCGTTCAAATCTTCTTTAAATTGTGTAGTTATTTGCTCCCCACATGTCCTTACAGTTTTCTCAGTAAATTCGTAACGTTATATATTTAATTTTCATATTTTCAGTCTATTTCTTACTTAAATTCATCAATAAAACACGTATTCATCTATAGCACGGCTGAAAATTGGCCTTTTCCTTTGAAATTTTCTATTTAAATAGTGTTACTAATTGCCCTTCGTAATCCTATACAGTTTTCTTGGTTAATTCCTAACGTTATATGTATAATTTTCATATTTTCAGTCTCTTATTTACGTTAATTCATCAATAAAAAAACGTATTCATCTATAACTCGGCAGAAAAAGTGGCATTTTCCTTTTTAATTTTCTATTTAAATAGTGTAACTAACTGCACCCCATAATCCTATACAGTTTTCTTGGTAAATTCCTAACGTTATATATATTATTTTCATATTTTCAATCTCTTATTTACGTGAATTCATCAATAAAAACAAGTATTCATCTATAGATCTGCTGAAAATTGGCCTTTTCCTTTTAAATTTTCTATATAAATAGTGTAACTAATTACCCCCCGTAATCCTATATAGTTTTCATGGTTAATTCCTAACGTTATATATATAATTTTCATATTTTCAGTCTCTTATTTACGTGAATTCATCAATAAAAACACGTATTCATCTATAACTAGGCTGAAAAAGTGGCCTTTTTCTTTTTAATTTTCTATTTAAATAGTGTAACTAACTGCACCCCGTAATCCTATACAGTTTTCTTGGTTAATACCTAACGTTATATATATAATTTTTATATTTTCAGTCTCTTATTTACGTGAATTCATCAATAAAAACACGTATAATTTTCATATTTTCAGTCTCTCATTTACGTGAATTCATCAATAAAAACACGTATTCATCTATAACTCGGCTGAAAATTGGCCTTTTCCGTTAAAATTTTCTGTGTTAATAGTGTATTTAACTGCCCCCCGTATTTATCTATAATATAAAATATTGATTTATTAGGTCCGTCTAGTGTAGAAACTACCATCTGCACTCTTATATGCTTTATAGAACATACAGAACTGGAAAAAAAATTCAGTATTATATTATTATATATATTAATTCACCTAAACCGAGGTATAGTGGTCAATCAATACAATCACATAAATTCATCTAAAAATTCGCTAATAACTTTTCTAAAAATTAGTATTTTTCGTTCAAATCTTCTATAAATTGTGTAGTTATTTGCTCCCCACATGTGCTTACAGTTTTCTCAGTAAATTCGTAACGTTATATATTTAATTTTCATATTTTCAGTCTATTTCTTACTTAAATTCATCAATAAAACACGTATTCATCTATAGCACGGTTGAAAATTGGCCTTTTCCTTTGAAATTTTCTATTTAAATAGTGTAACTAATTGCCCTTCGTAATCCTATATAGTTTCCTTGGTTAATTCCTAACGTTATATGTATAATTTTCATATTTTCAGTCTCTTATTTACGTGAATTCATCAATAAAAACACGTATTCATCTATAACTCGGCTAAAAAAGTGGCCTTTTCCTTTTTAATTTTCTATTTAAATAGTGTAACTAATTGCACCCGGTAATCCTATTCAGTTTTCTTGGTTAATTCGTAACGTTATATATATATAATTTTCATATTTTCAGTCTCTTATTTACGTGAATTCATCAATAAAAACACGTATTCATCTATAGCACTGCTGAAAATTGGCCTTTTCCTTTTAAATTTTCTATTTAAATAGTGTAACTAATTGGCCCCCGTAATCCTATATAGTTTTCTTGGTTAATTCCTAACGTTATATATATAATTTTCATATTTTCAGTCTCTTATTTACGTGAATTCATCAATAAAAACACGTATTCATCTATAACTCGGCTGAAAAGTGGCCTTTTCCGTTTAAATTTTCTTTGTTAATAGTGTATTTAACCGCCCTCCGTATTTATCTATAGTTTTTATAATAAATTTCTATCGCTAAAATATTGATTTCCACATAATTCGTTTTCCCATAATCGTAATTTCCTAAACTGTTTAAAATTTTTCAAATCTTTATTTCTCTAGCTCTTTTTGCTTTTATTAGGTCCATCTAGTGTAAAAACTACCATCTGCACTCTTATTTGCTTTATAGAATATACAGAACTGGAAAAAAATCACTATTTACCTAAACCGAGGTCTAGTGCTCAATCAATACAATCACATAAATTCAACTATAAATTCGCTAATAACTTTTCTAAAAATTGGTATTTTTCGTTCAAATCTTCTTTAAGTTGTGAAGTTAATTGCTCCCCACATGTCCTTATAGTTTTCTCAGTAAATTCGTAACGTTATATATTTAATTTTCATATTTTCAGTCTATTTCTTACTTAAATTCATCAATAAAACACGTATTCATCTATAGCACGGCTGAAAAAGTGGCCTTTTCCTTTTTTATTTTCTATTTAAATAGTGTAATTAACTGCCCCCCGTAATTCTATACAGTTTTCTTGGTTAATTCCTAACGTTATATGTATAATTTTCATATTTTCAGTCTCTTATTTACGTGAATTCATCAATAAAAACACGTATTCATCTATAACTCGGCTGAAAAGTGGCCTTTTCCGTTTAAATTTTCTTTGTTAATAGTGTATTTAACCGCCCCCCGTATATATCTATAGTTTTTATAATAAATTTCTACCGCTAAAATATTGATTTCCACATAATTCGTTTTCCCATAATCGTAATTTCCTAAAATTTTTAAAATTTCACAAATCTTCGTTTATTTCGCTCTTTTTGCTTTTATTAGGTCCGTCTAGTGTAGAAACTACCATCAGCACTCTTATTTGCTTTATAGAACATACAAAACTGGAAAAAAATTCACTATTATATTATTATATATATTAATTCACCTAAACCGAGGTATAGTGGTCAATCAATACAATCACATAAATTCATCTAAAAAATCGCTAATAACTTTCCTAAAAATTTGTATTTTTCGTTCAAATCTTCTTTAAATTGTGTAGTTATTTGCTCCCCACATGTCCTTACAGTTTTCTCAGTAAATTCGTAACGTTATATATTTAATTTTCATATTTTCAGTCTATTTCTTACTTAAATTCATCAATAAAACACGTATTCATCTATAGCACGGCTGAAAATTGGCCTTTTCCTTTGAAATTTTCTATTTAAATAGTGTTACTAATTGCCCTTCGTAATCCTATACAGTTTTCTTGGTTAATTCCTAACGTTATATGTATAATTTTCATATTTTCAGTCTCTTATTTACGTTAATTCATCAATAAAAAAACGTATTCATCTATATCTCGGCAGAAAAAGTGGCATTTTCCTTTTTAATTTTCTATTTAAATAGTGTAACTAACTGCACCCCATAATCCTATACAGTTTTCTTGGTAAATTCCTAACGTTATATATATTATTTTCATATTTTCAATCTCTTATTTACGTGAATTCATCAATAAAAACAAGTATTCATCTATAGATCTGCTGAAAATTGGCCTTTTCCTTTTAAATTTTCTATATAAATAGTGTAACTAATTACCCCCCGTAATCCTATATAGTTTTCATGGTTAATTCCTAACGTTATATATATAATTTTCATATTTTCAGTCTCTTATTTACGTGAATTCATCAATAAAAACACGTATTCATCTATAACTAGGCTGAAAAAGTGGCCTTTTTCTTTTTAATTTTCTATTTAAATAGTGTAACTAACTGCACCCCGTAATCCTATACAGTTTTCTTGGTTAATACCTAACGTTATATATATAATTTTTATATTTTCAGTCTCTTATTTACGTGAATTCATCAATAAAAACACGTATAATTTTCATATTTTCAGTCTCTCATTTACGTGAATTCATCAATAAAAACACGTATTCATCTATAACTCGGCTGAAAATTGGCCTTTTCCGTTAAAATTTTCTGTGTTAATAGTGTATTTAACTGCCCCCCGTATTTATCTATAATATAAAATATTGATTTATTAGGTCCGTCTAGTGTAGAAACTACCATCTGCACTCTTATATGCTTTATAGAACATACAGAACTGGAAAAAAAATTCAGTATTATATTATTATATATATTAATTCACCTAAACCGAGGTATAGTGGTCAATCAATACAATCACATAAATTCATCTAAAAATTCGCTAATAACTTTTCTAAAAATTAGTATTTTTCGTTCAAATCTTCTATAAATTGTGTAGTTATTTGCTCCCCACATGTGCTTACAGTTTTCTCAGTAAATTCGTAACGTTATATATTTAATTTTCATATTTTCAGTCTATTTCTTACTTAAATTCATCAATAAAACACGTATTCATCTATAGCACGGTTGAAAATTGGCCTTTTCCTTTGAAATTTTCTATTTAAATAGTGTAACTAATTGCCCTTCGTAATCCTATATAGTTTCCTTGGTTAATTCCTAACGTTATATGTATAATTTTCATATTTTCAGTCTCTTATTTACGTGAATTCATCAATAAAAACACGTATTCATCTATAACTCGGCTAAAAAAGTGGCCTTTTCCTTTTTAATTTTCTATTTAAATAGTGTAACTAATTGCACCCGGTAATCCTATTCAGTTTTCTTGGTTAATTCGTAACGTTATATATATATAATTTTCATATTTTCAGTCTCTTATTTACGTGAATTCATCAATAAAAACACGTATTCATCTATAGCACTGCTGAAAATTGGCCTTTTCCTTTTAAATTTTCTATTTAAATAGTGTAACTAATTGGCCCCCGTAATCCTATATAGTTTTCTTGGTTAATTCCTAACGTTATATATATAATTTTCATATTTTCAATCTCTTATTTACGTGAATTCATCAATAAAAACACTTATTCATCTATAACTCGGCTGAAAAGTGGCCTTTTCCGTTTAAATTTTCTTTGTTAATAGTGTATTTAACCGCCCCCCGTAATAATTAATTCCTAACGTTATATATATATAATTTTCATATTTTCAGTCTCTTATTTACGTGAATTCATCAATAAAACCACGTATTCATCTATAACTCGGCTGAAAAAGTGGCCTTATCCTTTTAAATTTTCTATTTAAATAGTGTAACTAGCTGCCCCCCCCCCCTAAATCCTATACAGTTTTCTTGGTTAATTCCTAACGTTACATATATAATTTTCATATTTTCAGTCTCTTATTTACGTGAATTCATCAATAAAAACACGTATTCATCTATAACTCGGCTGAAAAGTGGCCTTTTCCGTTTAAATTTTCTTTGTTAATAGTGTATTTAACCGCCCCCCGTATATATCTATAGTTTTTATAATAAATTTCTACCGCTTAAATATTGATTTCCACATAATTCGTTTTCCCATAATCGTAATTTCCTACAATTTTTAAAATTTCACAAATCTTCATTTATTTCGCTCTTTTTGCTTTTATTAGGTCCGTCTAGTGTAGAAACTACCATCTGCACTCTTATTTGCTTTATAGAACATACAGAACTGGAAAAAAAAATCAGTATTATATTATTATATATATTAATTCACCTAAATCGAGGTATAGTGGTCAATCAATACAATCACATAAATTCATCTATAAATTCGCTAATAACTTTCCTAAAAATTGGTATTTTTCGTTCAAATCTTCTTTAAATTGTGTAGTTATTTGCTCCTCACATTTCCTTATAGTTTTCTCAGTAAATTCGTAACGTTATATATTTAATTTTCATATTTTCATTCTATTTCTTACTTAAATTCATCAATAAAAACACGTATTCATCTATAGCACGGCTGAAAATTGGCCTTTTCCTTTTAAATTTTCTATATAAATAGTGTAACTAATTGCCCCCCGTAATCCTATATAGTTTTCATGGTTAATTCCTAACGTTATATATATAATTTTCATATTTTCAGTCTCTTATTTACGTGAATTCATCAATAAAAACACGTATTCATCTATAAGTCGGCTGAAAAAGTGGCCTTTTTCTTTTTAATTTTCTATTTAAATAGTGTAACTAACTGCACCCCGTAATCCTATACAGTTTTCTTGGTTAATACCTAACGTTATATATATAATTTTTATATTTTCAGTCTCTTATTTACGTGAATTCATCAATATAAACACGTATAATTTTCATATTTTCAGTCTCTCATTTACGTGAATTCATCAATAAAAACACGTATTCATCTATAACTCGGCTGAAAAGTGGCCTTTTCCGTTAAAATTTTCTGTGTTAATAGTGTATTTAACTGCCCCCCGTATTTATCTATAATATAAAATATTGATTTATTAGGTCCGTCTAGTGTAGAAACTACCATCTGCACTCTTATTTGCTTTATAGAACATACAGAACTGGAAAAAAAATTCAGTATTATATTATTATATATATTAATTCACCTAAACCGAGGTATAGTGGTCAATCAATACAATCACATAAATTCATCTAAAAATTCGCTAATAACTTTTCTAAAAATTAGTATTTTTCGTTCAAATCTTCTATAAATTGTGAAGTTATTTGCTCCCCACATGTGCTTACAGTTTTCTCAGTAAATTCGTAACGTTATATATTTAATTTTCATATTTTCATTCTATTTCTTACTTAAATTCATCAATAAAAACACGTATTCATCTATAGCACGGCTGAAAATTGGCCTTTTCCTTTTAAATTTTCTATATAAATAGTGTAACTAATTGCCCCCCGTAATCCTATATAGTTTTCATGGTTAATTCTTAACGTTATATATATAATTTTCATATTTTCAATCTCTTATTTACGTGAATTCATCAATAAAAACACGTATTCATCTATAACTCGGCTGAAAAAGTGGCCTTTTCCTTTTTAATTTTCTATTTAAATAGTGTAACTAACTGCACCCCGTAATCCTATACAGTTTTCTTGGTTAATACCTAACGTTATATGTATAATTTTCATATTTTCAGTCTCTTATTTACGTGAATTCATCAATAAAAACACGTATTCATCTATAACTCGGCTGAAAAAGTGGCCTTTTCCTTTTTAATTTTCTATTTAAATAGTGTAACTAACTGCACCCCGTAATCCTATACAGTTTTCTTGGTTAATTCGTAACGTTATATACATATAATTTTCATATTTTCAGTCTCTTATTTACGTGAATTCATCAATAAAAACACGTATTCATCTATAGCACTGCTGAAAATTGGCCTTTTCCTTTTAAATTTTCTATTTAAATAGTGTAACTAATTGGCCCCCGTAATCCTATATAGTTTTCTTGGTTAATTCCTAACGTTATATATATAATTTTCATATTTTCAGTCTCTTATTTACGTGAATTCATCAATAAAAACACGTATTCATCTATAACTCGGCTGAAAAGTGGCCTTTTCCGTTTAAATTTTCTTTGTTAATAGTGTATTTAACCGCCCTCCGTATTTATCTATAGTTTTTATAATAAATTTCTATCGCTAAAATATTGATTTCCACATAATTCGTTTTCCCATAATCGTAATTTCCTAAACTGTTTAAAATTTTTCAAATCTTTATTTCTCTAGCTCTTTTTGCTTTTATTAGGTCCATTTAGTGTAAAAACTACCATCTGCACTCTTATTTGCTTTATAGAATATACAGAACTGGAAAAAAATCACTATTTACCTAAACCGAGGTCTAGTGCTCAATCAATACAATCACATAAATTCAACTATAAATTCGCTAATAACTTTTCTAAAAATTGGTATTTTTCGTTCAAATCTTCTTTAAGTTGTGAAGTTAATTGCTCCCCACATGTCCTTATAGTTTTCTCAGTAAATTCGTAACGTTATATATTTAATTTTCATATTTTCAGTCTATTTCTTACTTAAATTCATCAATAAAAACACGTATTCATCTATAGCACGGCTGAAAATTGGCCTTTTCCTTTTAAATTTTCTATATAAATAGTGTAACTAATTGCCCCCCGTAATCCTATATAGTTTTCATGGTTAATTCTTAACGTTATATATATAATTTTCATATTTTCAGTCTCTTATTTACGTGAATTCATCAATAAAAACACGTATTCATCTATAACTCGGCTGAAAAAGTGGCCTTTTCCTTTTTAATTTTCTATTTAAATAGTGTAACTAACTGCACCCCGTAATCCTATACAGTTTTCTTGGTTAATACCTAACGTTATATGTATAATTTTCATATTTTCAGTCTCTTATTTACGTGAATTCATCAATAAAACACGTATTCATCTATAGCACGGCTGAAAAAGTGGCCTTTTCCTTTTTTCATTTTCTATTTAAATAGTGTAATTAACTGCCCCCCGTAATTCTATACAGTTTTCTTGGTTAATTCCTAACGTTATATGTATAATTTTCATATTTTCAGTCTCTTATTTACGTGAATTCATCAATAAAAACACGTATTCATCTATAACTCGGCTGAAAAAGTGGCCTTTTCCTTTTTAATTTTCTTTTCAAATAGTGTAACTAACAGCACCCCGTAATCCCATACAGTTTTCTTGGTTAATTCCTAACGTTATATATATAATTTTCATATTTTCAGTCTCTTATTTACGTGAATTCATCAGTAAAAACACGTGTTCATCTATAACTCGGCTGAAAAGTGGCCTTTTCCGTTTAAATTTTCTTTGTTAATAGTGTATTTAACCGCCCCCCGTATATATCTATAGTTTTTATAATAAATTTCTACCGCTAAAATATTGATTTCCACATAATTCGTTTTCCCATAATCGTAATTTCC
Source organism: Parnassius smintheus behrii (assembly GCA_036936625.1). Taxonomy (NCBI): domain Eukaryota; kingdom Metazoa; phylum Arthropoda; class Insecta; order Lepidoptera; family Papilionidae; genus Parnassius; species Parnassius smintheus. The sequence goes on from JAUPFT010000011.1 coordinate 188,595, forward strand.
TAAAATTTTTAAAATTTCACAAATCTTCGTTTATTTCGCTCTTTTTGCTTTTATTAGGTCCGTCTAGTGTAGAAACTACCATCAGCACTCTTATTTGCTTTATAGAACATACAAAACTGGAAAAAAATTCAGTATTATATTATTATATATATTAATTCACCTAAACCGAGGTATAGTGGTCAATCAATACAATCACATAAATTCATCTAAAAAATCGCTAATAACTTTCCTAAAAATTTGTATTTTTCGTTCAAATCTTCTTTAAATTGTGTAGTTATTTGCTCCCCACATGTCCTTACAGTTTTCTCAGTAAATTCGTAACGTTATATATTTAATTTTCATATTTTCAGTCTATTTCTTACTTAAATTCATCAATAAAACACGTATTCATCTATAGCACGGCTGAAAATTGGCCTTTTCCTTTGAAATTTTCTATTTAAATAGTGTTACTAATTGCCCTTCGTAATCCTATACAGTTTTCTTGGTTAATTCCTAACGTTATATGTATAATTTTCATATTTTCAGTCTCTTATTTACGTTAATTCATCAATAAAAAAACGTATTCATCTATAACTCGGCAGAAAAAGTGGCATTTTCCTTTTTAATTTTCTATTTAAATAGTGTAACTAACTGCACCCCATAATCCTATACAGTTTTCTTGGTAAATTCCTAACGTTATATATATTATTTTCATATTTTCAATCTCTTATTTACGTGAATTCATCAATAAAAACAAGTATTCATCTATAGATCTGCTGAAAATTGGCCTTTTCCTTTTAAATTTTCTATTTAAATAGTGTAACTAATTGGCCCCCGTAATCCTATAGAGTTTTCGTGGTTAATTCCTAACGTTATATATATATAATTTTCATATTTTCAGTCTCTTATTTACGTGAATTCATCAATAAAAACACGTATTCATCTATAACTCGGCTGAAAAGTGGCCTTTTCCGTTTAAATTTTCTTCGTTAATAGTATATTTAACCGCCCTCCGTATTTATCTATAGTTTTTATAATAAATTTCTACCGCTAAAATATTGATTTCCACATAATTCGTTTTCCCATAATCGTAATTTCCTAAACTGTTTAAAATTTTTCAAATCTTTATTTCTCTAGCTCTTTTTGCTTTTATTAGGTCGGTCTAGTGTAAAAACTACCATCTGCACTCTTATTTGCTTTATAAAACATACAGAACTGGAAAAAAATCACTATTTACCTAAACCGAGGTATAGTGCTCAATCAATACAATCACATAAATTCAACTATAAATTCGCTAATAACTTTTCTAAAAATTGGTATTTTTCGTTCAAATCTTCTTTAAGTTGTGAAGTTAATTGCTCCCCACATGTCCTTATAGTTTTCTCAGTAAATTCGTAACGTTATATATTTAATTTTCATATTTTCAGTCTATTTCTTACTTAAATTCATCAATAAAACACGTATTCATCTATAGCACGGCTGAAAATTGGCTTTTTCCTTTTAAATTTTCTATTAAAATAGTGTAACTAACTGCACCCCATAATCCTATACAGTTTTCTTGGTAAATTCCTAACGTTATATATATTATTTTCATATTTTCAGTCTCTTATTTACGTGAATTCATCAATAAAAACACGTATTCATCTATAGCACTGCTGAAAATTGGCCTTTTCCTTTTAAATTTTCTATTTAAATAGTGTAACTAATTGGCCCCCGTAATCCTATATAGTTTTCTTGGTTAATTCCTAACGTTATATATATAATTTTCATATTTTCAGTCTCTTATTTACGTGAATTCATCAATAAAAACACGTATTCATCTATAACTCGGCTCAAAAGTGGCCTTTTCCGTTTAAATTTTCTTTGTTAATAGTGTATTTAACCGCCCTCCGTATTTATCTATAGTTTTTATAATTAATTTCTACCGCTAAAATATTGATTTCCACATAATTCGTTTTCCCATAATCGTAATTTCCTAAACTGTTTAAAATTTTTCAAATCTTTATTTCTCTAGCTCTTTTTGCTTTTATTAGGTACGTCTAGTGTAGAAACTACAATCTTCACTCTTATTTGCTTTATAGAACATACAGAACTGGAAAAAAATCACTATTTACCTAAACCGAGGTATAGTGCTCAATCAATACAATCACATAAATTCAACTATAAATTCGCTAATAACTTTTCTAAAAATTTGTATTTTTCGTTCAAATCTTGTTTAAGTTGTGTAGTTAATAGCTCCCCACATTTGCTTATAGATTTCTCAGTAAATTCGTAACGTTATATATTTAATTTTCATATTTTCAGTCTCTTTTTTACGTGATTTCAACAATAAAAACACGTATTCATCTATAACTCGGCTGAAAAAGTGGCCTTTTCTTTTTTATTTTCTATTTATATAGTGTAACTAACTGCCCCCCGTAATCCTATAAAGTTTTCTTGGTTAATTCCTAACGTTATATGTATAATTTTCATATTTTCAGTCTCTTATTTACGTGAATTCATCAATAAAAACACGTATTCATCTATAACTCGGCTAAAAAAGTGGCCTTTTCCTTTTTAATTTTCTATTTAAATAGTGTAACTAATTGCACCCCGTAATCCTATTCAGTTTTCTTGGTTAATTCGTAACGTTATATACATATAATTTTCATATTTTCAGTCTCTTATTTACGTGAATTCATCAATAAAAACACGTATTCATCTATAGCACTGCTGAAAATTGGCCTTTTCCTTTTAAATTTTCTTTTTAAATAGTGTAACTAATTGGCCCCCGTAATCCTATATAGTTTTCTTGGTTAATTCCTAACGTTATATATATAATTTTCATATTTTCAATCTCTTATTTACGTGAATTCATCAATAAAAACAATTATTCATCTATAACTCGGCTGAAAAGTGGCCTTTTCCGTTTAAATTTTCTTTGTTAATAGTGTATTTAACCGCCCCCCGTAATAATTAATTCCTAACGTTATATATATATATAATTTTCATATTTTCAGTCTCTTATTTACGTGAATTCATCAATAAAACCACGTATTCATCTATAACTCGGCTGAAAAAGTGGCCTTATCCTTTTAAATTTTCTATTTAAATAGTGTAACTAGCTGCCCCCCCCCCCCCCCCTAAATCCTATACAGTTTTCTTGGTTAATTCCTAACGTTACATATATAATTTTCATATTTTCAGTCTCTTATTTACGTGAATTCATCAATAAAAACACGTATTCATCTATAACTCGGCTGAAAAGTGGCCTTTTCCGTTTAAATTTTCTTTGTTAATAGTGTATTTAACCGCCCCCCGTATATATCTATAGTTTTTATAATAAATTTCTACCGCTTAAATATTGATTTCCACATAATTCGTTTTCCCATAATCGTAATTTCCTACAATTTTTAAAATTTCACAAATCTTCATTTATTTCGCTCTTTTTGCTTTTATTAGGTCCGTCTAGTGTAGAAACTACCATCTGCACTCTTATTTGCTTTATAGAACATACAGAACTGGAAAAAAAATCAGTATTATATTATTATATATATTAATTCACCTAAATCGAGGTATAGTGGTCAATCAATACAATCACATAAATTCATCTATAAATTCGCTAATAACTTTCCTAAAAATTGGTATTTTTCGTTCAAATCTTCTTTAAATTGTGTAGTTATTTGCTCCTCACATTTCCTTATAGTTTTCTCAGTAAATTCGTAACGTTATATATTTAATTTTCATATTTTTATTCTATTTCTTACTTAAATTCATCAATAAAAACACGTATTCATCTATAGCACGGCTGAAAATTGGCCTTTTCCTTTTAAATTTTCTATATAAATAGTGTAACTAATTGCCCCCCGTAATCCTATATAGTTTTCATGGTTAATTCCTAACGTTATATATATAATTTTCATATTTTCAGTCTCTTATTTACGTGAATTCATCAATAACAACACGTATTCATCTATAACTCGGCTGAAAAAGTGGCCTTTTTCTTTTTAATTTTCTATTTAAATAGTGTAACTAACTGCACCCCGTAATCCTATACAGTTTTCTTGGTTAATACCTAACGTTATATATATAATTTTTATATTTTCAGTCTCTTATTTACGTGAATTCATCAATAAAAACACGTATAATTTTCATATTTTCAGTCTCTCATTTACGTGAATTCATCAATAAAAACGCGTATTCATCTATAACTCGGCTGAAAAGTGGCCTTTTCCGTTAAAATTTTCTGTGTTAATAGTGTATTTAACTGCCCCCCGTATTTATCTATAATATAAAATATTGATTTATTAGGTCCGTCTAGTGTAGAAACTACCATCTGCACTCTTATTTGCTTTATAGAACATACAGAACTGGAAAAAAATTCAGTATTATATTATTATATATATTAATTCACCTAAACCAAGGTATAGTGGTCAATCAATACAATCACATAAATTCATCTAAAAATTCGCTAATAACTTTTCTAAAAATTAGTATTTTTCGTTCAAATCTTCTATAAATTGTGTAGTTATTTGCTCCCCACATGTGCTTACAGTTTTCTCAGTAAATTCGTAACGTTATATATTTAATTTTCATATTTTCAGTCTATTTCTTACTTAAATTCATCAATAAAACACGTATTCATCTATAGCACGGTTGAAAATTGGCCTTTTCCTTTGAAATTTTCTATTTAAATAGTGTAACTAATTGCCCTTCGTAATCCTATATAGTTTCCTTGGTTAATTCCTAACGTTATATGTATAATTTTCATATTTTCAGTCTATTATTTACGTGAATTCGTCAACAAAAACAAGGATTCATCTATAACTCGGCTGAAAAAGTGGCCTTTTCCTTTTTAATTTTCTATTTAAATAGTGTAACTAACTGCCCCCGTAATCTTATACAGTTTTCTTGGTTAATTCCTAACGTTATATGTATAATTTTTATATTTTCAGTCTCTTATTTACGTGAATTCATCAATAAAAACACGTATGATTTTCATATTTTCAGTCTCTCATTTACGTGAATTCATCAATAAAAACACGTATTCATCTATAACTCGGCTGAAAAGTGGCCTTTTCCGTTAAAATTTTCTGTGTTAATAGTGTATTTAACCGCCCCCCGTATTTATCTATAATATAAAATATTGATTTATTAGGTCAGTCTAGTGTAGAAACTACCATCTGCACTCTTATTTGCTTTATAGAACATACAGAACTGGAAAAAAAATTCAGTGTTATATTATTATATATATTAATTCCCCTAAACCGAGGTATAGTGCTCAATCAATACAATCACATAAATTCAACTATAAATTCGCTAATAACTTTTCTAAAAATTGGTATTTTTCGTTCAAATCTTGTTTAAGTTGTGAAGTTAATTGCTCCCCACGTTTCCTTATAGTTTTCTCAGGAAATTCGTAACGTTATATATTTAATTTTCATATTTTCAGTCTATTTCTTATTTAAATTCATCAATAAAACACGTATTCATCTGTAGCACGGCTGAAAATTGGCCTTTTCCTTTTAAATTTTCTATTTAAATAGTGTAACTAATTGCCCTTCGTAATCCTATATAGTTTTCATGGATGATTCCTAACGTTATATGTATATTTTTCATATTTTCAGTCTCTTATTTACGTAAATTCATCAATAAAAACACGTATTCATCTATAACTCGGCTGAAGAAGTGGCCTTTACCTTTTAAATTTTCTATTTAAATAGTGTAACTAACTGCCCCCCGTAATCCTATACAGTTTTCTTGGTTAATTCCTAACGTTATAATTATAATTTTCATATTTTCAGTCTCTTATTTACGTGAATTCATCAATAAAAACACGTATTCATCTATAACTCGGCTGAAAAAGTGGCCTTTTCCTTTTTAATTTTCTATTTATATAGTGTAACTGACTGCACCCTGTAATCTTATACAGTTTTCTTGGTTAATTCCTAACGTTATATATATAATTTTCATATTTTCAATCTCTTATTTACGTGAATTCATCAATAAAAACACGTATTCATCTATAGCACTGCTGAAAATTGGCCTTTTGCTTTTAAATTTTCTATTTAAATTGTGTAACTAATTAGCCCCCGTAATCCTATACAGTTTTCTTGGTTAATTCCTAACGTTATAATTATAATTTTCATATTTTCAGTCTCTTATTTACGTGAATTCATCAATAAAAACACGTATTCATCTATAACTCGGCTGAAAAAGTGGCCTTTTCCTTTTAAATTTTCTATTAAAATAGTGTAACTAACTGCCCCCCGTAATCCTATACAGTTTTCTTGGTTAATTCCTAACGTTATAATTATAATTTTCATATTTTCAGTCTCTTATTTACGTGAATTCATCAATAAAAACACGTATTCATCTATAACTCGGCTGAAAAGTGGCCTTTTCCGTTTAAATTTTCTTTGTTAATAGTGTATTTAACCGCCCCCCGTATATATCTATAGTTTTTATAATAAATTTCTACCGCTAAAATATTGATTTCCACATAATTCGTTTTCCCACAATCGTAATTTCAATCGTAATTTAAATCTTCATTTATTTCGCTCTTTTTGCTTTTATTAGGTCCGTCCAGTGTAGAAACTACCATCTGCACTCCTATTTGCTTTATAGAACATACAGAACTGGAAAAAAAATTCAGTATTATATTATTATATATATTAATTCACCTAAACCGAGGTATAGTGGTCAATCAATACAATCACATAAATTCATCTAAAAATTCGCTAATAACTTTCCTAAAAATTAGTATTTTTCGTTCAAATCTTCTATTAATTGTGTAGTTATTTGCTCCCCACATGTGCTTACAGTTTTTTCAGTAAATTCGTTACGTTATATATTTAATTTTCATATTTTCAGTCTATTTCTTACTTAAATTCATCAATAAAACACGTATTCATCTATAGCACGGCTGAAAATTGGCCTTTTCCTTTAAAATTTTCTATTTAAATAGTGTAACTAATTGCCCTTCGTAATCCTATATAGTTTCCTTGGTTAATTCCTAACGTTATATGTATAATTTTCATATCTTCAGTCTCTTATTTACGTGAATTCGTCAATAAAAACACGGATTCATCTATAACTCGGCTGAAAAAGTGGCCTTTTCCTTTTTAATTTTCTATTTAAATAGTGTAACTAACTGCCCCCGTAATCATATACAGTTTTCTTGGTTAACTCCTAACGTTATATGTATAATTTTCATATTTTCAGTCTCTTATTTACGTGAATTCATCAATAAAAACACGTATTCATCTATAACTCGGCTGAAAAGTGGCCTTTTCCGTTTAAATTTTCTTTGTTAATAGTGTATTTAACCGCCCCCCGTATTTATCAATAGTTTTTATAAAAAATTTCTACCGCTAAAATATTGATTTCCACATAATTCGTTTTCCCATAATCGTAATTTCCTAAAATTTTTAAAATTTCACAAATCTTCATTTATTTCGCTCTTTTTGCTTTTATTAGGTCCGTCTAGTGTAGAAACTACCATCTGCACTCTTATTTGCTTTATAGAACATACAGAACTGGAAAAAAAAAACTCACTATTATATTATTATATATATTAATTCACCTAAACCGAGGTATAGTGGTCAATCAATACAATCACATAAATTCATTTATAAATTCGCTAATAACTTTCCTAAAAATTGGTATTTTTCGTTCAAATCTTCTTTAAATTGTGTAGTTATTTGCTCTCCACATTTCCTTGTAGTTTTCTCAGTAAATTCGTAACGTTATATATTTAATTTTCATATTTTCAGTCTATTTCTTACTTAAATTCATCAATAAAAACACGTATTCATCTATAGCACGGCTGAAAATTGGCCTTTTCCTTTTAAATTTTCTATATAAATAGTGTAACTAATTGCCCCCCGTAATCCTATATAGTTTTCTTGGTTAATTCCTAACGTTATGTATATAATTTTCATATTTTCATTCTCTTATTTACGTGAATTCATCAATAAAAACACGTATTCATCTATAACTCGGCTGAAAAAGTGGCCTTTTTCTTTTTAATTTTCTATTTAAATAGTGTAACTAACTGCACCCCGTAGTCCTATACAGTTTTCTTGCTTAATTCCTAACGCTACATATATAATTTTCATATTTTCATTCTCTTATTTACGTGAATTCATCAATAAAAACACGTATTCATCTATAACTCTGCTGAAAAGTTGCCTTTTCCGTTTAAATTTTCTTTGTTAATAGTGTATTCAACCGCCCCCCGTATTTATCTATAGATTTTATAATAAATTTCTACCGCTGAAATATTGATTTCCACATAATTCGTTTTCCCATAATCGTAATTTCCTAAACTGTTTAAAATTTTTCAAATCTTTATTTCTCTAGCTCTTTTTGCTTTTATTAGGTCCGTCTAGTGTAAAAACTACCATCTGCTTTCTTATTTGCTTTATAGAACATACAGAACTAGAAAAAATCAAAAATCAAATATAATAGAAAAAATCAAAAAAAAAATAGTGTAACTAATTGCCCTTCGTAATCCTATATAGATTTCTTGGATGATTCCTAACGTTATATGTATAATTTTCATATTTTCAGTCTCTTGTTTACGTAAATTCATCAATAAAAACACGTATTCATCTATAACTCAACTGAAAAAGTGGCTTTTCCTTTTTAATTTTCTATTTAAATAGTGTAACTGACTGCACCCTGTAATCTTATACAGTTTTATTGGTTAATTCCTAACGTTATATATATAATTTTCATATTTTCAATCTCTTATTTACGTGAATTCATCAATAAAAACACGTATTCATCTATAGCACTGCTGAAAATTGGCCTTTTCCTTTTAAATTTTCTATTTAAATTGTGTAACTAATTAGCCCCCGTAATCCTATACAGTTTTCTTGGTTAATTCCTTACGTTATAATTATAATTTTCATATTTTCAGTCTCTTATTTACGTGAATTCATCAATAAAAACACGTATTCATCTATAACTCGGCTGAAAAGTGGCCTTTTCCGTTTAAATTTTCTTTGTTAATAGTGTATTTAACCGCCCCCCGTATATATCTATAGTTTTTATAATAAATTTCTACCGCTAAAATATTGATTTCCACATAATTCGTTTTCCCACAATCGTAATTTAAATCTTCATTTATTTCGCTCTTTTTGCTTTTATTAGGTCCGTCCAGTGTAGAAACTACCATCTGCACTCCTATTTGCTTTATAGAACATACAGAACTGGAAAAAAAATTCAGTATTATATTATTATATATATTAATTCACCTAAACCGAGGTATAGTGGTCAATCAATACAATCACATAAATTCATCTAAAAATTCGCTAATAATTTTCCTAAAAATTAGTATTTTTCGTTCAAATCTTCCATAAATTGTGTAGTTATTTGCTCCCCACATGTGCTTACAGTTTTTTCAGTAAATTCGTTACTTTATATATTTAATTTTCATATTTTCAGTCTATTTCTTACTTAAATTCATCAATAAAACACGTATTCATCTATAGCACGGCTGAAAATTGGCCTTTTCCTTTAAAATTTTCTATTTAAATAGTGTAACTAATTGCCCTTCGTAATCCTATATAGTTTCCTTGGTTAATTCCTAACGTTATATGTATAATTTTCATATCTTCAGTCTCTTATTTACGTGAATTCGTCAATAAAAACACGGATTCATCTATAACTCGGCTGAAAAAGTGGCCTTTTCCTTTTTAATTTTCTATTTAAATAGTGTAACTAACTGCCCCCGTAATCATATACAGTTTTCTTGGTTAATTCCTAACGTTATATGTATAATTTTCATATTTTCAGTCTCTTATTTACGTGAATTCATCAATAAAAACACGTATTCATCTATAACTCGGCTGAAAAGTGGCCTTTTCCGTTTAAATTTTCTTTGTTAATAGTGTATTTAACCGCCCCCCGTATATATCTATAGTTTTTATAATAAATTTCTACCGCTAAAATATTGATTTCCACATAATTCGTTTTCCCATAATCGTAATTTCCTAAACTGTTTAAAATTTTTCAAATCTTTATTTCTCTAGCTCTTTTTGCTTTTATTAGGTCCGTCTAGTGTAGAAACTACAATCTTCACTCTTATTTGCTTTATAGAACATACAGAACTGGAAAAAAATCACTATTTACCTAAACCGAGGTATAGTGCTCAATCAATACAATCACATAAATTCAACTATAAATTCGCTAATAACTTTTCTAAAAATTGGTATTTTTCGTTCAAATCTTGTTTAAGTTGTGTAGTTAATTGCTCCCCACATTTCCTTATAGTTTTCTCAGTAAATTCGTAACGTTATATATTTAATTTTCATATTTTCAGTCTATTTCTTATTTAAATTCATCAATTAAACACGTATTCATCTATAGCACGGCTGAAAATTGGCCTTTTCCTTTTAAATTTTCTATTTAAATAGTGTAACTAATTGCCCTTCGTAATCCTATATAGATTTCTTGGATGATTCCTAACGTTATATGTATAATTTTCATATTTTCAGTCTCTTGTTTACGTAAATTCATCAATAAAAACACGTATTCATCTATAACTCAACTGAAAAAGTGGCCTTTTCCTTTTAAATTTTCCATTTAAATAGTGTAACTAACTGCCCCCCGTAATCCTATAAAGTTTTCTTGGTTAATTCCTAACGTTATAATTATAATTTTCATATTTTCAGTCTCTTATTTACGTGAATTCATCAATAAAAACACGTATTCATCTATAACTCGGCTGAAAAGTGGCCTTTTCCGTTTAAATTATCTTTGTTCATAGTGTATTTAACCGCCCCCCGTATATATCTATAGTTTTTATAATAAATTTCTACCGCTAAAATATTGATTTCCACATAATTCGTTTTCCCATAATCGTAATTTCAATCGTAATTTAAATCTTCATTTATTTCGCTCTTTTTGCTTTTATTAGGTCCGTCCAGTGTAGAAACTACCATCTGCACTCCTATTTGCTTTATAGAACATACAGAACTGGAAATAAACCGAGATATAATGCTCAATCAATACAATCACATAAATTCAACTATGAATTCGCTAATAACTTTTCTAAAAATTGGTATTTTTCGTTCAAATCTTCTTTTAGTTGTGAAGTTAATTGCTCCCCACATGCCCTTATAGTTTTCTCAGTAAATTCGTAACGTTATATATTTAATTTTCATATTTTCAGTCTATTTCTTACTTAAATTCATCAATAAAAACACGTATTCATCTATAGCACGGCTGAAAATTGGCCTTTTCCTTTTAAATTTTCTATTTAAATAGTGTAACTAATTGCCCTTCGTGATCCTATATAGTTTTCTTGGTTAATTCCTAACGTTGTATATATAATTTTCATATTTTCAGTCTCTTATTTACGTGAATTCATCAATAAAACACGTATTCATCTATAACTCGGCTGAAAAAGTGGCATTATCCTTTTAAAATTTTCTATTTAAATAGTGTAACTAGCTGCCGCCCGTAATCCTATATAGCTTTCTTGGTTAATTCCTAACGTTATATATATAATTTTCATATTTTCAGTCTCTTATTTACGTGAATTCATCAATAAAAACACGTATTCATCTATAACTCGGCTGAAAAGTGGCCTTTTCCGTTTAAATTTTCTTTGTTAATAGTGTATTTAACCGCCCCCCGTATTTATCAATAGTTTTTATAAAAAATTTCTACCGCTAAAATATTGATTTCCACATAATTCGTTTTCCCATAATCGTAATTTCCTAAAATTTTTAAAATTTCACAAATCTTCATTTATTTCGCTCTTTTTGCTTTTATTAGGTCCGTCTAGTGTAGAAACTACCATCTGCACTCTTATTTGCTTTATAGAACATACAGAACTGGAAAAAAAAACTCACTATTATATTATTATATATATTAATTCACCTAAACCGAGGTATAGTGGTCAATCAATACAATCACATAAATTCATTTATAAATTCGCTAATAACTTTCCTAAAAATTGGTATTTTTCGTTCAAATCTTCTTTAAATTGTGTAGTTATTTGCTCTCCACATTTCCTTGTAGTTTTCTCAGTAAATTCGTAACGTTATATATTTAATTTTCATATTTTCAGTCTATTTCTTACTTAAATTCATCAATAAAAACACGTATTCATCTATAGCACGGCTGAAAATTGGCCTTTTCCTTTTAAATTTTCTATATAAATAGTGTAACTAATTGCCCCCCGTAATCCTATATAGTTTTCTTGGTTAATTCCTAACGTTATATATATAATTTTCATATTTTCATTCTCTTATTTACGTGAATTCATCAATAAAAACACGTATTCATCTATAACTCGGTTGAAAAAGTGGCCTTTTTCTTTTTAATTTTCTATTTAAATAGTGTAACTAACTGCACCCCGTAATCCTATACAGTTTTCTTGCTTAATTCCTAACGCTACATATATAATTTTCATATTTTCATTCTCTTATTTACGTGAATTCATCAATAAAAACACGTATTCATCTATAACTCTGCTAAAAAGTGGCCTTTTCCGTTTAAATTTTCTTTGTTAATAGTGTATTCAACCGCCCCCCGTATTTATCTATAGATTTTATAATAAATTTCTACCGCTGAAATATTGATTTCCACATAATTCGTTTTCCCATAATCGTAATTTCCTAAACTGTTTAAAATTTTTCAAATCTTTATTTCTCTAGCTCTTTTTGCTTTTATTAGGTCCGTCTAGTGTAAAAACTACCATCTGCTTTCTTATTTGCTTTATAGAACATACAGAACTAGAAAAAATCACTATTCACCTAAACCGAGTTATAGTGTTCAATCAATACAATCACACAAATTCAACTATAAATTCGCTAATAACTTTTCTAAAAATTGGTATTTTTCGTTCAAATCTTGTTTAAGTTGTGTAGTTAATTGCTCCCCACATTTCCTTATAGTTTTCTCAGTAAATTCGTAACGTTATATATTTAATTTTCATATTTTCAGTCTATTTCTTATTTAAATTCATCAATTAAACACATATTCATCTATAGCACGGCTGAAAATTGGCCTTTTCCTTTTAAATTTTCTATTTAAATAGTGTAACTAATTGCCCTTCGTAATCCTATATAGATTTCTTGGATAATTCCTAACGTTATATGTATAATTTTCATATTTTCAGTCTCTTGTTTACGTAAATTCATCAATAAAAACACGTATTCATCTATAACTCAACTGAAAAAGTGGCTTTTCCTTTTAAATTTTCCATTTAAATAGTGTAACTAACTGCCCCCCGTAATCCTATAAAGTTTTCTTGGTTAATTCCTAACGTTATAATTATAATTTTCATATTTTCAGTCTATTTCTTACTTAAATTCATCAATAAAACACGTATTCATCTATAGCACTGCTGAAAATTGGCCTTTTCCTTTTAAATTTTCTATTTAAATAGTGTAACTAATTGGCTTTCGTAATTCTATATAGTTTTCTTGGTTAATTCCTAACGTTATATATATAATTTTCATATTTTCAGTCTCTTATTTACGTGAATTCATCAATAAAAACACGTATTCATCTATAACTCGGCTGAAAAGTGGCCTTTTCCGTTTAAATTTTCTTTGTTAATAGTGTATTTAAACGCCCCCCGTATTTATCTATAGTTTTTATTAAAAATTTCTACCGCTAAAATATTGATTTCCACATAATTCGTTTTCCCATAATCGTAATTTCCTAAAATTTTTAAAATTTCACAAATGTTCATTTATTTCGCTCTTTTTGCTTTTATTAGGTCCGTCTAGTGTAGAAACTACCATCTGCACTCTTATTTGCTTTATAGAACATGCAGAACTGGAAAAAAAACTCACTATTATATTATTATATATATTAATTCACCTAAACCGAGGTATAGTGGTCAATCAATACAATCACATAAATTCATCTATAAATTCGCTAATAACTTTCCTAAAAATTGGTATTTTTCGTTCAAATCTTCTTTAAATTGTGTAGTTATTTGCTCCCCAAATTTCCTTATAGTTTTCTCAGTAAATTCGTAACGTTATATATTTAATTTTCATATTTTCAATCTATTTCTTACTTAAATTCATCAATAAAAACACGTATTCATCTATAGCACGGCTGAAAATTGGCCTTTTCTTTTAAATTTTCTATATTAATAGTGTAACTAATTGCCCCCCGTAATCCTATATAGTTTTCTTGGTTAGTTCCTAACGTAATATATATAATTTTCATATTTTCAGTCTCTTATTTACGTGAACTCATCAATAAAAACACGCATTCATCTATAACTCGGCTGAAAAAGTGGCCTTTTTCTTTTTAATTTTCTATTTAAATAGTGTAACTAACTGCACCTCGTAATCCTATACAGTTTTCTTGGTTAATTCCTAACGTTATATATATAATTTTTATATTTTCAGTCTCTTATTTACGTAAATTTATCAATAAAAACACGTATTCATCTATAGCACTGCTGAAATCTGGCCTTTTCCTTTTAAATTTTCTATTTAAATATTCTAACTAATTGGCCCCCGTAATCCTATATAGTTTTCTTGGTTAATTCCTAACGTTATATATATAATTTTCATATTTGCAGTCTCTCATTTACGTGAATTCATCAATAAAAACACGTATTCATCTATAACTCGGCTGAAAAGTGGCCTTTTCCGTTTAAATTTTCTTTGTTAATAGTGTATTTAACCGCGCCCCGTATTTATCTATAATATAAAATATTGATTTATTAGGTCCGTCTAATGTAGAAACTACCATCTGCACTCTTATTTGCTTTATAGAACATACAGAACTGGAAAAAAAATTCACTATTTACCTAAACCGAGGTATAGTGCTCAATCAATACAATCACATAAATTCATCTATAAATTCGCTAATAACTTTTCTAAAAATTGGTATTTTTCGTTCAAATCTTGTTTAAGTTGTGTAGTTATTTGCTCCCCACATTTCTTAATAGTTTTCTCAGTAAATTCGTAACGTTATTTATTTAATTTTCATATTTTCAGTCTATTTCTTACTTAAATTCATCAATAAAAACACGTATTCATCTATAGCACGGCTGAAAATTGGCCTTTTCCTTTTAAATTTTCTATTTTAATAGTGTAACTAATTGCCCTCCGTAATCCTATATAGTTTTCTTGTTTAATTCCTAACGTTATATATATAATTTTCATATTTTCAGTCTCTTATTTACGTGAATTCATCAAATAAAAACACGTATTCATCTATAACTCGGCTGAAAAAGTGGCCTTTTCCTTTTTAATTTTCTATTTAAATAGTGTAACTAACTGCACCCCGTAATCCTATACAGTTTTTTCGGTTAATTCGTAACGTTATATATATATATATATATATATATATATATATATATATATATATATATATATATATATATATATATATATATATATATATATATATATATATATATATATATATATATATATATATATATATATATGTATATATATATAATTTTCATATTTTCAGTCTCTTATTTACGTGAATTCATCAATAAAAACACGTATTCATCTATAGCACTGCTGAAAATTGGCTTTTCCTTTTAAATTTTCTATTTAAATAGTGTAACTAATTGGCCCCCGTAATCCAATATAGTTTTCTTGGTTAATTCCTAAACTGTTTAAAATTTTTCAAATCTTTATTTCTCTAGCTCTTTTTGCTTTTATTAGGTCCGTCTAGTGTAAAAACTACCACTTGCATTCTTATTTGCTTTATAGAACATACAGAACTGGAAATAAACCGAGGTATAGTGGTCAATCAATACAATCACATAAATTCAACTATAAATTCGCTAATAACTTTTCTAAAAATTGGTATTTTTCGTTCAAATCTTCTTTAAGTTGTGAAGTTAATTGCTCCCCACATTTCCTTATAGTTTTCTCAGTAAATTCGTAACGTTATATGTATAATTTTCATATTTTCAGTCTCTTGTTTACGTAAATTCATCAATAAAACCACGTATTCATCTATAACTCAACTGAAAAAGTGGCCTTTTCCTTTTTAATTTTCTATTTAAATAGTGTAACTAACTGCACCCCGTAATCCTATACAGTTTTCTTGGTTAATTCGTAACGTTATATATATACAATTTTCATATTTTCAGTCTCTTGTTTACGTGAATTCATCAATAAAAACACGTATTCATCTATAACTCGGCTGAAGAGTGGCCTTTTCCGTTTAAATTTTCTTTGTTAATAGTGTATTTAACCGCCCACCGAATTTATCTATAATATAAAATATTGATTTATTAGGTCCGTCTAGTGTAGAAAATACCATCTGCACTCTTATTTGCTTTATAGAACACACAGAACTGGAAAAAAAATTCACTATTTACCTAAACCGAGGTATAGTGCTCAATCAATACAATCACATAAATTCATCTATAAATTCGCTAATAACTTTCCTAAAAATTGGTATTTTTCGTTCAAATCTTCTTTAAATTGTGTAGTTATTTGCTCCCCACATTTCCTTATAGTTTTCTCAGTAAATTCGTAACGTAGTATATTTAATTTTCATATTTTCAGTCTATTTCTTACTTAAGTTCATCAATAAAACACGTATTCATCTATAGCACGGCTTAAAAAGTGGCCTTTTCATTTTAATTTTCTATTTAAATAGTGTAACTAACTGCCCCCCGTAATCCTATACAGTTTTCTTGGTTAATTCCTAACGTTATAATTATAATTTTCATATTTTCAGTCATAAATAAAAACACGTATTCATCTATAACTCGGCTGAAAAAGTGACCTTTTCCTTTTTAATTTTCTATTTAAATAGTGTAACTAACTGCAACCCGTAATCCTATACAGTTTTCTTGGTTCATTCGTAACGTTATATATATATATATATATATATATATATATATATATATATATATATATATATATATATATATATATATATATATATATATATATATATATATATATATATATATATATATATATAATTTTCATATTTTCAGTCTCTTATTTACGTGAATTCATCAATAAAAACACGTATTCATCTATAGCACTGCTGAAAATTGGCCTTTTCCTTTTAAATTTTCTATATAAATAGTGTAACTAATTGCCCCCCGTAATCCTATATAGTTTTCTTGGTTAATTCCTAACGTTACATATATAATTTTTATATTTTCATACATAAACATAAACACTCACGCCTGTCACCCAGAGGGGTAGGCAGAGACTACAGACTTCCATTTGGCACGATCCTGACACACCTCTCTCGCCTCCTTCACATCCATACACCTACGCATGCATGCTCGTCGGTTAAGGGTACTCCTAATTTGGCCCGTTTTCAATAAATCGCCAATTTGGTCGATAAATTTTCGCCTAGGACGTCCCTTTCCGACTCTGCCATTCACTTCTGCAACATAAATTTTCTTTGTCACTCTTTCCTCATCCATTCTTTCCACATGACTAAACCACCGAAGCATTCCTTTCTTAATCCTGGTCACAACATCATCTTGCAAACCACACTCTTCTCTTATCACACAATTTTTCACCCTGTCATTCAGATTCAGCCCTAACATACTCCTTAACGACCGCATTTCTACTGCATTTATTCTACTCTCGTGCTTCTTCTGCCATACCCAACTTTCACTACCATACGTTAAAGTAGGGACCAACACAGCATTGTGAATTGCCATACGTGCCTTTTTTGACACATTTTGACACTTCACAATAGAGTGCAAGGCCCCATTTACTCTGTTTCCTGCGTTCACTCGTCGTTCTATATCCTTATCATATCTCCCATCCCTGCTAAATACGCACCCCTTTTTATATTTTCAGTCTCTTATTTACGTGAATTCATCAATAAAAACACGTATTCATCTATAACTCGGCTGAAAAGTGGCCTTTTCCGTTTAAATTTTCTTTGTTAATAGCGTATTTAACCGCGCCCCGTATTTATCTATAATATAAAATATTGATTTATTAGGTCCGTCTAATGTAGAAACTACCATCTGCACTCTTATTTGCTTTATAGAACATACAGAACTGGAAAAAAAATTCACTATTTACCTAAACCGAGGTATAGTGCTCAATCAATACAATCACATAAATTCATCTATAAATTCGCTAATAACTTTCCTAAAAATTGGTATTTTTCGTTCAAATCTTCTTTAAATTGTGTAGTTATTTGCTCCCCACATTTCTTAATAGTTTTCTCAGTAAATTCGTAACGTTATTTATTTAATTTTCATATTTTCAGTCTATTTCTTACTTAAATTCATCAATAAAAACACGTATTCATCTATAGCACGGCTGAAAATTGGCCTTTTCCTTTTAAATTTTCTATTTTAATAGTGTAACTAATTGCCCTCCGTAATCCTATATAGTTTTCTTGTTTAATTCCTAACGTTATATATATAATTTTCATATTTTCAGTCTCTTATTTACGTGAATTCATCAATAAAAACACGTATTCATCTATAACTCGGCTGAAAAAGTGGCCTTTTCCTTTTTAATTTTCTATTTAAATAGTGTAACTAATTGCACCCCGTAATCCTATACAGTTTTTTCGGTTAATTCGTAACGTTACGTAACGTAAGTCTCTTATTTACGTGAATTCATCAATAAAAACACGTATTCATCTATAGCACTGCTGAAAATTGGCTTTTCCTTTTAAATTTTCTATTTAAATAGTGTAACTAATTGGCCCCCGTAATCCAATATAGTTTTCTTGGTTAATTCCTAAACTGTTTAAAATTTTTCAAATCTTTATTTCTCTAGCTCTTTTTGCTTTTATTAGGTCCGTCTAGTGTAAAAACTACCACTTGCATTCTTATTTGCTTTATAGAACATACAGAACTGGAAATAAACCGAGGTATAGTGGTCAATCAATACAATCACATAAATTCAACTATAAATTCGCTAATAACTTTTCTAAAAATTGGTATTTTTCGTTCAAATCTTCTTTAAGTTGTGAAGTTAATTGCTTCCCACATGTCCTTATAGTTTTCTCAGTAAATTCGTAACGTTATATATTTAATTTTCATATTTTCACTCTATTTCTTACTTAAATTCATCAATAAAACACGTATTCATCTATAACTCGGCTGAAAAAGTGGCCTTTTCCTTTTAAATTTTCCATTTAAATAGTGTAACTAACTGCACCCCGTAATCCTATACAGTTTTCTTGGTTAATTCGTAACGTTATATATACACAATTTTCATATTTTCAGTCTCTTATTTACGTGAATTCATCAATAAAAACACGTATTCATCTATAACTCGGCTGAAGAGTGGCCTTTTCCGTTTAAATTTTCTTTGTTAATAGTGTATTTAACCGCCCACCGTATTTATCTATAGTTTTTATAATAAATTTCTACCGCTAAAATATTGATTTCCACATAATTCGTTTTCCCATAATCGTAATTTCCTAAACTGTTTAAAATTTTTCAAATCTTTATTTCTCTAGCTCTTTTTGCTTTTATTAGGTTCGTCTAGTGTAAAAACTACCATCTGCACTCTTATTTGTTTTATAGAATATACAGAACTGGAAAAAAATCACTATTTACCTAAACCGAGGTATAGTGGTCAATCAATACAATCACATAAATTCGACTATAAATTCGCTAATAACTTTTCTAAAAATTGGTAGTTTTCGTTCAAATCTTCTTTAAATTGTGTAGGTAACTGCTCGTCACATTTCCTTATAGTTTTCTCAGTAAATTCGTAACGTTATATATTTAATTTTCATATTTTCAGTCTATTTCTTACTTAAATTCATCAATAAAAACACGTATTCATCTATAGCACGGCTGAAAATTGGCCTTTTCCTTTTAAATTTTCTATTTAAATAGTGTAACTAGCTGCCCCCCGTAATCCTATACAGTTTTCTTGGTTAATTCCTAACGTTACATATATTATTTTCATATTTTCAGTCTCTTATTTACGTGAATTCATCAATAAAAACACGTATTCATCTATAACTCGGCTGAAAAAGTGGCCTTATCCTTTTAAATTTTCTATTTAAATAGTGTAACTAGCTGCCCCCCCCTAAATCCTATACAGTTTTCTTGGTTAATTCCTAACGTTACATATATAATTTTCATATTTTCAGTCTCTTATTTACGTGAATTCATCAATAAAAACACGTATTCATCTATAACTCGGCTGAAAAGTGGCCTTTTATGTTTAAATTTTCTTTGTTAATAGTGTATTTAACCGCCCCCCGTATTTATCTATAGTTTTTATAATAAATTTCTACCGCTGAAATATTGATTTCCACATAATTCGTTTTCCCATAATCGTAATTTTCTAAACTGTTTAAAATTTTTCAAATCTTTATTTCTCTAGCTCTTTTTGCTTTTATTAGGTCCGTCTAGTGTAAAAATTACCATCTGCACTCTTTTTTGCTTTATAGAACATACAGAACTGGAAAAAAATCACTATTTACCTAAACCGAGGTATAGTGGTCAATCAATACAATCACATAAATTCAACTATAAATTCGCTAATAACTTTTCTAAAAATTGGAACTTTTCGTTCAAATATTCTTTAAGTTGTGAAGTTAATTGCTCCCCACATGTCGTTATGGTTTTCTCAGTAAATTCGTAACGTTATATATTTAATTTTCATATTTTCAGTCTATTTCTTACTTAAATTCATCAATAAAACACGTATTCATCTATAACTCGGCTGAAAAAGTGGCCTTTTCCTTTTTATTTTCTATTTAAATAACGTAACTAACTGCCCCCCGTAATCCTATAAAGTTTTCTTGGTTAATTCCTAACGTTATATGTATAATTTTCATATTTTCAGTCTCTTATTTACGTGAATTCATCAATAAAAACACGTATTCATCTATAACTCGGCTAAAAAAGTGGCCTTTTCCTTTTTAATTTTCTATTTAAATAGTGTAACTAACTGCACCCCGTAATCCTATACAGTTTTCTTGGTTAATTCGTAACGTTATATATATATATATACAATTTTCATATTTTCAGTCTCTTATTTACGTGAATTCATCAATAAAAACACGTATTCATCTATAGCACTGCTGAAAATTAGCCTTTTCCTTTTTAATTTTCTATTTAAATAGTGTAACTAACTGCACCCCGTAATCCTATACAGTTTTCTTGGTTAATTCGTAACGTTATATATATACAATTTTCATATTTTCAGTCTCTTGTTTACGTGAATTCATCAATAAAAACACGTATTCATCTATAACTCGGCTGAAGAGTGGCCTTTTCCGTTTAAATTTTCTTTGTTAATAGTGTATTTAACCGCCCACCGAATTTATCTATAATATAAAATATTGATTTATTAGGTCCGTCTAGTGTAGAAAATACCATCTGCACTCTTATTTGCTTTATAGAACACACAGAACTGGAAAAAAAATTCACTATTTACTTAAACCGAGGTATAGTGCTCAATCAATACAATCACATAAATTCATCTATAAATTCGCTAATAACTTTCCTAAAAATTGGTATTTTTCGTTCAAATCTTCTTTAAATTGTGTAGTTATTTGCTCCCCACATTTCCTTATAGTTTTCTCAGTAAATTCGTAACGTAGTATATTTAATTTTCATATTTTCAGTCTATTTCTTACTTAAATTCATCAATAAAACACGTATTCATCTATAGCACGGCTTAAAAAGTGGCCTTTTCATTTTAATTTTCTATTTAAATAGTGTAACTAACTGCCCCCCGTAATCCTATACAGTTTTCTTGGTTAATTCCTAACGTTATAATTATAATTTTCATATTTTCAGTCATAAATAAAAACACGTATTCATCTATAACTCGGCTGAAAAAGTGACCTTTTCCTTTTTAATTTTCTATTTAAATAGTATAACTAACTGCAACCCGTAATCCTATACGGTTTTCTTGGTTCATTCGTAACGTTATATATATATATATATATATATATATATATATATATATATATATATATATATATATATAATTTTCATATTTTCAGTCTCTTATTTACGTGAATTCATCAATAAAAACACGTATTCATCTATAGCACTGCTGAAAATTGGCCTTTTCCTTTTAAATTTTCTATATAAATAGTGTAACTAATTGCCCCCCGTAATCCTATATAGTTTTCTTGGTTAATTCCTAACGTTACATATATAATTTTTATATTTTCATACATAAACATAAACACTCACGCCTGTCACCCAGAGGGGTAGGCAGAGACTACAGACTTCCATTTGGCACGATCCTGACACACCTCTCTCGCCTCCTTCACATCCATACACCTACGCATGCATGCTCGTCGGTTAAGGGTACTCCTAATTTGGCCCGTTTTCAATAAATCGCCAATTTGGTCGATAAATTTTCGCCTAGGACGTCCCTTTCCGACTCTGCCATTCACTTCTGCAACATAAATTTTCTTTGTCACTCTTTCCTCATCCATTCTTTCCACATGACTAAACCACCGAAGCATTCCTTTCTTAATCCTGGTCACAACATCATCTTGCAAACCACACTCTTCTCTTATCACACAATTTTTCACCCTGTCATTCAGATTCAGCCCTAACATACTCCTTAACGACCGCATTTCTACTGCATTTATTCTACTCTCGTGCTTCTTCTGCCATACCCAACTTTCACTACCATACGTTAAAGTAGGGACCAACACAGCATTGTGAATTGCCATACGTGCCTTTTTTGACACATTTTGACACTTCACAATAGAGTGCAAGGCCCCATTTACTCTGTTTCCTGCGTTCACTCGTCGTTCTATATCCTTATCATATCTCCCATCCCTGCTAAATACGCACCCCTTTTTATATTTTCAGTCTCTTATTTACGTGAATTCATCAATAAAAACACGTATTCATCTATAACTCGGCTGAAAAGTGGCCTTTTCCGTTTAAATTTTCTTTGTTAATAGCGTATTTAACCGCGCCCCGTATTTATCTATAATATAAAATATTGATTTATTAGGTCCGTCTAATGTAGAAACTACCATCTGCACTCTTATTTGCTTTATAGAACATACAGAACTGGAAAAAAAATTCACTATTTACCTAAACCGAGGTATAGTGCTCAATCAATACAATCACATAAATTCATCTATAAATTCGCTAATAACTTTCCTAAAAATTGGTATTTTTCGTTCAAATCTTCTTTAAATTGTGTAGTTATTTGCTCCCCACATTTCTTAATAGTTTTCTCAGTAAATTCGTAACGTTATTTATTTAATTTTCATATTTTCAGTCTATTTCTTACTTAAATTCATCAATAAAAACACGTATTCATCTATAGCACGGCTGAAAATTGGCCTTTTCCTTTTAAATTTTCTATTTTAATAGTGTAACTAATTGCCCTCCGTAATCCTATATAGTTTTCTTGTTTAATTCCTAACGTTATATATATAATTTTCATATTTTCAGTCTCTTATTTACGTGAATTCATCAATAAAAACACGTATTCATCTATAACTCGGCTGAAAAAGTGGCCTTTTCCTTTTTAATTTTCTATTTAAATAGTGTAACTAATTGCACCCCGTAATCCTATACAGTTTTTTCGGTTAATTCGTAACGTTACGTAACGTAAGTCTCTTATTTACGTGAATTCATCAATAAAAACACGTATTCATCTATAGCACTGCTGAAAATTGGCTTTTCCTTTTAAATTTTCTATTTAAATAGTGTAACTAATTGGCCCCCGTAATCCAATATAGTTTTCTTGGTTAATTCCTAAACTGTTTAAAATTTTTCAAATCTTTATTTCTCTAGCTCTTTTTGCTTTTATTAGGTCCGTCTAGTGTAAAAACTACCACTTGCATTCTTATTTGCTTTATAGAACATACAGAACTGGAAATAAACCGAGGTATAGTGGTCAATCAATACAATCACATAAATTCAACTATAAATTCGCTAATAACTTTTCTAAAAATTGGTATTTTTCGTTCAAATCTTCTTTAAGTTGTGAAGTTAATTGCTCCCCACATGTCCTTATAGTTTTCTCAGTAAATTCGTAACGTTAAATATTTAATTTTCATATTTTCAGTCTATTTCTCACTTAAATTCATCAATAAAACACGTATTCATCTATAGAACGGCTGAAAATTGGCCTTTTCCTTTTAAATTTTCTATTTAAATAGTGTAACTAATTGACCCATGTAATCCTATATAGTTTTCTTGGTTAATTCCTAACGTTATATATATAATTTTCATATTTTCAGCCTCTTATTTACGTGAATTCATCAATAAAAACACGTATTCATCTATAACTCGGCTGAAAAAGTGGCCTTATCCTTTTAAATTTTCTATTTAAATAGTGTAACTAGCTGCCCCCCCTAAATCCTATACAGTTTTCTTGGTTAATTCCTAACGTTACATATATAATTTTCATATTTTCAGTCTCTTATTTACGTGAATTCATCAATAAAAACACGTATTCATCTATAACTCGGCTGAAAAGTGGCCTTTTACGTTTAAATTTTCTTTGTTAATAGTGTATTTAACCGCCCCCAGTATTTATCTATAGTTTATATAATAAATTTCTACCGCTAAAATATTGATTTCCACATAATTCGTTTTCCCATAATCGTAATTTCCTAAACTGTTTAAAATATTTCAAATCTTTATTTCTCTAGCTCTTTTTGCTTTTATTAGTACCGTCTAGTGTTAAAACTACCATCTGCACTCCTATTTTCTTCATAGAACATACAGAACTGGAAAAAAAATCACTATTTACCTAAACCGAGGTATAGTGGTCAATCAATACAATCACATAAATTCAACTATAAATTCGCTAATAACTTTTCTAAAAATTGGAATTTTTCGTTCAAATCTTCTTTAAGTTGTGAAGTTAATTGCTCCCCACATGTCCTTATAGTTTTCTCAGTAAATTCGTAACGTTATATATTTAATTTTCATATTTTCAATCTATTTCTTACTTAAATTCATCAATAAAACACGTATTCATCTATAGCACGGCTGAAAATTGACCTTTTCCTTTTAAATTTTCTATTTAAATAGTGTAACTAATTGCCCTTCGTAATCCTATATAGTTTTCTTGGTTAATTCCTAACGTCATATGTATAATTTTCATATTTTCAGTCTCTTATTTACGTGAATTCAACATTAAAAACATGTATTCATCTATAACTCGGCTGAAAAAGTGGCCTTTTCCTTTTTATTTTCTATTTAAATAGTGTAACTAATTGCTCTTCGTTATCCTATATAGTTTTCTTGGATGATTCCTAACCTTATATGTATAATTTTCATATTTTCAGTCTCTTATTTACGTAAATTCATCAATAAAAACACGTATTCATCTATAACTCGGCTGAAAAAGTGGCCTTATCCTTTTAAATTTTCTATTTAAATAGTGTAACTAATTGGCCCCCGTAATCCTATATAGTTTTCTTGGTTAATTCCTAACGTTATATATATAATTTTCATATTTTCAGTCTCTTATTTACGTGAATTCATAAATAAAAACACGTATTCATCTATAACTCGGCTGAAAAGTGGCCTTTTCCGTTTAAATTTTCTTTGTTAATAGTGTATTTAACCGCCCCCCGTATTTATCTATAGTTTTTATAATAAATTTCTACCGCTAAAATATTGATTTCCACATAATTCGTTTTCCCATAATCGTAATTTCCTAAAATTTTTAAAATTTCACAAATCTTCATTTATTTCGCTCTTTTTGCTTTTATTAGGTCCGTCTAGTGTAGAAACTACCATCTGCACTCTTATTTGCTTTATAGAACATACAGAACTGGAAAAAAATTCACTATTATATTATTATATATATTAATTCACCTAAACCGAGGTATAGTGGTCAATCAATACAATCACATAAATTCATCTATAAATTCGCTAATAACTTTCCTAAAAATTGGTATTTTTCGTTCAAATCTTCTTTATATTGTGTAGTTATTTGCTCCCCACATTTTCTTATAGTTTTCTCAGTAAATTCGTAACGTTATATATTTAATTTTCATATTTTCACTCTATTTCTTACTTAAATTCATCTATAGCACGGCTGAAAATTGGCCTTTTCCTTCTAAATTATCAATTTAAATAGTATAACTAATTGCCCTTCGTAATCCTATATAGTTTTCTTGGTTAATTCCTAACGTTATATGTATAATTTTCATATTTTCAGTCTCTTGTTTACGTGAATTCATCAATAAAAACACGTATTCATCTATAACTCGGCTGAAAAAGTGGCCTTTTCCTTTTTAATTTTCTATTTAAATAGTGTAACTAACTGCACCCCGTAATCCTATACAGTTTTCTTGGTTAATTCCTAACGTTATAATTATAATTTTCATATTTTCAGTCTCTTATTTACGTGAATTCATCAATAAAAACACGTATTCATCTATAACTCGGCTGAAAAGTGGCCTTTTCCGTTTAAATTTTCTTTGTTAATAGTGTATTTAACCGCCCCCCGTATTTATCTATAGTTTTTATAATAAATTTCTACCGCTAAAATATTGATTTCCACATAATTCGTTTTCCCATAATCGTAATTTCCTAAAATTTTTAAAATTTCACAAATCTTCAATTATTTCGCTCTTTTTGCTTTTATTAGGTCCGTCTAGTGTAGAAACTACCATCTGCACTCTTATTTGCTTTATAGAACATACAGAACTGGAAAAAAATTCACTATTATTTTATTATATATTTTAATTCACCTAAACCGAGGTATAGTGGTCAATCAATACAATCACATAAATTCATCTATAAATTCGCTAATAACTTTCCTAAAAATTGGTGTTTTTCGTTCAAATCTTCTTTAAATTGTGTAGTTATTTGCTCCCCACATTTTATTATAGTTTTCTCAGTAAATTCGTAACGTTATATATTTAATTTTCATATTTTCACTCTATTTCTTACTTAAATTCATCTATAGCACGGCTGAAAATTGGCCTTTTCCCTCTAAATTATCAATTTAAATAGTATAACTAATTGCCCTTCGTAATCCTATATAGTTTTCTTGGTTAATTCCTAACGTTATATGTATAATTTTCATATTTTCAGTCTCTTATTTACGTGAATTCATCAATAAAAACACGTATTCATCTATAACTCGGCTGAAAAAGTGGCCTTTTCCTTTTTAATTTTCTATTTAAATAGTGTAACTAACTGCACCCCGTAATCCTATACAGTTTTCTTGGTTAATTCCTAACGTTATAATTATAATTTTCATATTTTCAGTCTCTTATTTACGTGAATTCATCAATAAAAACACGTATTCATCTATAACTCGGCTGAAAAGTGGCCTTTTCCGTTTAAATTTTCTTTGTTAATAGTGTATTTAACCGCTCCCCGTATTTATCTATAGTTTTTATAATAAATTTCTACCGCTAAAATATTGATTTCCACACAATTCGTTTTCCCATAATCGTAATTTCCTAAAATTTTTAAAATTTCACAAATCTTCAATTATTTCGCTCTTTTTGCTTTTATTAGGTCCGTCTAGTGTAAAAACTACCATCTGCACTCTTATTTGCTTTATAGAACATACAGAACTGGAAAAAAATTCACTATTATATTATTATATATATTAATTCACCTAAACCGAGGTATAGTGGTCAATCAATACAATCACATAAATTCATCTATAAATTCGCTAATAACTTACCTAAAAATCGGTATTTTTCGTTCAAATCTTCTTTATATTGTGTAGTTATTTGCTCCCCACATTTTCTTATAGTTTTCTCAGTAAATTCGTAACGTTAATTATTTAATTTTCATATTTTCACTCTATTTCTTACTTAAATTCATCTATAGCACGGCTGAAAATTGGCCTTTTCCTTCTAAATTATCAATTTAAATAGTATAACTAATTGCCCTTCGTAATCCTATATAGTTTTCTTGGTTAATTCCTAACGTTATATGTATAATTTTCATATTTTCAGTCTCTTATTTACGTGAATTCATCAATAAAAACACGTATTCATCTATAACTCGGCTGAAAAAGTGGCCTTTTCCTTTTTAATTTTCTATTTAAATAGTGTAACTAACTGCACCCCGTAATCCTATACAGTTTTCTTGGTTAATTCCTAACGTTATAATTATAATTTTCATATTTTCAGTCTCTTATTTACGTGAATTCATCAATAAAAACACGTATTCATCTATAACTCGGCTGAAAAGTGGCCTTTCCCGTTTAAATTTTCTTTGTTAATAGTGTATTTAACCGCTCCCCGTATTTATCTATAGTTTTTATAATAAATTTCTACCGCTAAAATATTGATTTCCACATAATTCGTTTTCCCATAATCGTAATTGCCTAAACTGTTTAAAAATTTTCAAATCTTTATTTCTCTAGCTCTTTTTGCTTTTATTAGGTCCGTCTAGTGTAAAAACTACCACTTGCACTCTTATTTGCTTTATAGAACATACAGAAATGGAAATAAACCGAGGTATAGTGGTCAATCAATACAATCACATAAATTCAACTATAAATTCGCTAATAACTTTTCTAAAAATTGGTATTTTTCGTTCAAATCTTCTTTAAGTTGTGAAGTTAATTGCTCCCCACATGTCCTTATAGTTTTCTCAGTAAATTCGTAACGTTAAATATTTAATTTTCATATTTTCAGTCTATTTCTCACTTAAATTCATCAATAAAACACGTATTCATCTATAGAACGGCTGAAAATTGGCCTTTTCCTTTTAAATTTTCTATTTAAATAGTGTAACTAATTGACCCATGTAATCCTATATAGTTTTCTTGGTTAATTCCTAACGTTATATATATAATTTTCATATTTTCAGTCTCTTATTTACGTGAATTCATCAATAAAAACACGTATTCATCTATAACTCGGCTGAAAAGTGGCCTTTTACGTTTAAATTTTCTTTGTTAATAGTGTATTTAACCGCCCCCCGTATTTATCTATAGTTTATATAATAAATTTCTACCGCTAAAATATTGATTTCCACATAATTCGTTTTCCCATAATCGTAATTTCCTAAACTGTTTAAAATATTTCAAATCTTTATTTCTCTAGCTCTTTTTGCTTTTATTAGTACCGTCTAGTGTTAAAACTACCATCTGCACTCCTATTTTCTTCATAGAACATACAGAACTGGAAAAAAAATCACTATTTACCTAAACCGAGGTATAGTGGTCAATCAATACAATCACATAAATTCAACTATAAATTCGCTAATAACTTTTCTAAAAATTGGAATTTTTCGTTCAAATCTTCTTTAAGTTGTGAAGTTAATTGCTCCCCACATGTCCTTATAGTTTTCTCAGTAAATTCGTAACGTTATATATTTAATTTTCATATTTTCAATCTATTTCTTACTTAAATTCATCAATAAAACACGTATTCATCTATAGCACGGCTGAAAATTGACCTTTTCCTTTTAAATTTTCTATTTAAATAGTGTAACTAATTGCCCTTCGTAATCCTATATAGTTTTCTTGGTTAATTCCTAACGTCATATGTATAATTTTCATATTTTCAGTCTCTTATTTACGTGAATTCAACATTAAAAACACGTATTCATCTATAACTCGGCTGAAAAAGTGGCCTTTTCCTTTTTATTTTCTATTTAAATAGTGTAACTAATTGGCCCCCGTAATCCTATATAGTTTTCTTGGTTAATTCCTAACGTTATATATATAATTTTCATATTTTCAGTCTCTTATTTACGTGAATTCATCAATAAAAACACGTATTCATCTATAACTCGGCTGAAAAGTGGCCTTTTCCGTTTAAATTTTCTTTGTTAATAGTGTATTTAACCGCCCCCCGTATTTATCTATAGTTTTTATAATAAATTTCTACCGCTAAAATATTGATTTCCACATAATTCGTTTTCCCATAATCGTAATTTCCTAAAATTTTTAAAATTTCACAAATCTTCATTTATTTCGCTCTTTTTGCTTTTATTAGGTCCGTCTAGTGTAGAAACTACCATCTGCACTCCAATTTGCTTTATAGAACATACAGAACTGGAAAAAAATTCACTCTTATATTATTATATATATTAATTCACCTAAACCGAGGTATAGTGGTCAATCAATACAATCACATAAATTCATCTATAAATTCGCTAATAACTTTCCTAAAAATTGGTATTTTTCGTTCAAATCTTCTTTATATTGTGTAGTTATTTGCTACCCACATTTTCTTATAGTTTTCTCAGTAAATTCGTAACGTTATATATTTAATTTTCATATTTTCACTCTATTTCTTACTTAAATTCATCTATAGCACGGCTGAAAATTGGCCTTTTCCTTCTAAATTATCAATTTAAATAGTATAACTAATTGCCCTTCGTAATCCTATATAGTTTTCTTGGTTAATTCCTAACGTTATATGTATAATTTTCATATTTTCAGTCTCTTATTTACGTGAATTCATCAATAAAAACACGTATTCATCTATAACTCGGCTGAAAAAGTGGCCTTTTCCTTTTTAATTTTCTATTTAAATAGTGTAACTAACTGCACCCCGTAATCCTATACAGTTTTCTTGGTTAATTCCTAACGTTATAATTATAATTTTCATATTTTCAGTCTCTTATTTACGTGAATTCATCAATAAAAACACGTATTCATCTATAACTCGGCTGAAAAGTGGCCTTTTCCGTTTAAATTTTCTTTGTTAATAGTGTATTTAACCGCCCCCCGTATTTATCTATAGTTTTTATAATAAATTTCTACCGCTAAAATATTGATTTCCACATAATTCGTTTTCCCATAATCGTAATTTCCTAAACTGTTTAAAATATTTCAAATCTTTATTTCTCTAGCTCTTTTTGCTTTTATTAGTACCGTCTAGTGTTAAAACTACCATCTGCACTCCTATTTTCTTCATAGAACATACAGAACTGGAAAAAAAATCACTATTTACCTAAACCGAGGTATAGTGGTCAATCAATACAATCACATAAATTCAACTATAAATTCGCTAATAACTTTTCTAAAAATTGGAATTTTTCGTTCAAATCTTCTTTAAGTTGTGAAGTTAATTGCTCCCCACATGTCCTTATAGTTTTCTCAGTAAATTCGTAACGTTATATATTTAATTTTCATATTTTCAATCTATTTCTTACTTAAATTCATCAATAAAACACGTATTCATCTATAGCACGGCTGAAAATTGACCTTTTCCTTTTAAATTTTCTATTTAAATAGTGTAACTAATTGCCCTTCGTAATCCTATATAGTTTTCTTGGTTAATTCCTAACGTCATATGTATAATTTTCATATTTTCAGTCTCTTATTTACGTGAATTCAACATTAAAAACACGTATTCATCTATAACTCGGCTGAAAAAGTGGCCTTTTCCATTTTATTTTCTATTTAAATAGTGTAACTAATTGCTCTTCGTTATCCTATATAGTTTTCTTGGATGATTCCTAACCTTATATGTATAATTTTCATATTTTCAGCCTCTTATTTACGTAAATTCATCAATAAAAACACGTATTCATCTATAACTCGGCTGAAAAAGTGGCCTTATCCTTTTAAATTTTCTATTTAAATAGTGTAACTAATTGGCCCCCGTAATCCTATATAGTTTTCTTGGTTAATTCCTAACGTTATATATATAATTTTCATATTTTCAGTCTCTTATTTACGTGAATTCATCAATAAAAACACGTATTCAACTATAACTCGGCTGAAAAGTGGCCTTTTCCGTTTAAATTTTCTTTGTTAATAGTGTATTTAACCGCCCCCCGTATTTATCTATAGTTTTTATAATAAATTTCTACCGCTAAAATATTGATTTCCACATAATTCGTTTTCCCATAATCGTAATTTCCTAAAATTTTTAAAATTTCACAAATCTTCATTTATTTCGCTCTTTTTGCTTTTATTAGGTCCGTCTAGTGTAGAAACTACCATCTGCACTCTTATTTGCTTTATAGAACATACAGAACTGGAAAAAAATTCACTATTATATTATTATATATATTAATTCACCTAAACCGAGGTATAGTGGTCAATCAATACAATCACATAAATTCATCTATAAATTCGCTAATAACTTTCCTAAAAATTGGTATTTTTCGTTCAAATCTTCTTTATATTGTGTAGTTATTTTCTCCCCACATTTTCTTATAGTTTTCTCAGTAAATTCGTAACGTTATTTATTTAATTTTCATATTTTCACTCTATTTCTTACTTAAATTCATCTATAGCACGGCTGAAAATTGGCCTTTTCCTTCTAAATTATCAATTTAAATAGTATAACTAATTGCCCTTCGTAATCCTATATAGTTTTCTTGGTTAATTCCCAACGTTATATGTATAATTTTCATATTTTCAGTCTCTTATTTACGTGAATTCATCAATAAAAACACGTATTCATCTATAACTCGGCTGAAAAAGTGGCCTTTTCCTTTTTAATTTTCTATTTAAATAGTGTAACTAACTGCACCCCGTAATCCTATACAGTTTTCTTGGTTAATTCCTAACGTTATAATTATAATTTTCATATTTTCAGTCTCTTATTTACGTGAATTCATCAATAAAAACACGTATTCATCTATAACTCGGCTGAAAAGTGGCCTTTTCCGTTTAAATTTTCTTTGTTAATAGTGTATTTAACCGCCCCCCGTATTTATCTATAGTTTTTATAATAAATTTCTACCGCTAAAATATTGATTTCCACATAATTCGTTTTCCCATAATCGTAATTTCCTAAAATTTTTAAAATTTCACAAATCTTCAATTATTTCGCTCTTTTTGCTTTTATTAGGTCCGTCTAGTGTAGAAACTACCATCTGCACTCTTATTTGCTTTATAGAACATACAGAACTGGAAAAAAAATTCACTATTATATTATTATATATATTAATTCACCTAAACCGAGGTATAGTGGTCAATCAATACAATCACATAAATTCATCTATAAATTCGCTAATAACTTTCCTAAAAATTAGTGTTTTTCGTTCAAATCTTCTTTAAATTGTGTAGTTATTTGCTCCCCACATTTTATTATAGTTTTCTCAGTAAATTCGTAACGTTATATATTTAATTTTCATATTATCAGTCTATTTCTTACTTAAATTCATCAATAAAAACACGTATTCATCTACAGCACGGCTGAAAATTGGCCTTTTCCTTTTAAATTTTCTATTTAAATAGTGTAACTAATTGCCTCCCGTAATCCTATATAGTTTTCTTGGTTAATTCCTAACGTTATATATATAATTTTCATATTTTCAGTCTCTTATTTACGTGAATTCATCAATAAAACACGTATTCATCTATAACTCGGCTGAAAAAGTGGCATTATCCTTTAAAATTTTCTATTACTCTCTGAATAACAGAAACAGAAGACACCATGGGGTCTGATGCTGAAAGCGGGGACACCAACACCTCCCTAGACGCCTCCACGAGGTCAATTGGAGGCAACCGTATGCTGTTAAATGAACTGCCTAGGCACGCTAACGAAATACTTCAGCGAGCTAAAACAGACCCGGAGAAATCTGGCAATCTTAAGAGGGAGATTTGGGAAAGCGTGGTCTCAGGGTTATACGTGTATACTCTTTATGAAATGATCCTTAAGTTGTCAGACTCACGAATGCTCCACATTCTTGAGTCAAACAAACAGAAATTGAACGTTTCCCGAGAATCTGAAAGGCTTACCCAAAGACATGCAAGGTTTATGCATGAGACTTTGGGACAATATGCCCTCCTGAAAGAAAACATAGAAAAACTTCAAAAAGAAACAGAATCAGCAAGACTAATTCTCTCTTATGACCTTTGTGAGGCAGTTACCGCGACTAAGTGAGAACTGATCAATATTAAAAATGAGATTTCAACTGGTCCATCTCTTATAAGCCAAATACAATCGCTAAGAGACGAACTAAGGCAGCTCCAAGAAAATATAAGCAACCGTCATGACCTCAATAGAAAAGAATTAGATATGTCACCCCTTGTTAAAGAATTGCGAGAACTCCGTTGTATGTTTGACGGACAAATATCAAAAAGGGAAATATATCAGGAACCTATTGCCAATCCACCCCCCGATACACAATATCAAGAAGAGCTTGCAGAACGCACTAAAACTTCAGAGCAAATCGCAGAAATAAAATCGCAACTAAGCTCTGAAGTAAAAGAGTTGAGACAAAACATCCTAGAAATGTCACAAAATGTACAAGGATTAATGACCTGCCACTCCAACTCTTCATTGCCCTCAGTTCAAGCCAGCATTGAAGAACTACGGAAAGACACAAAAGAACTCGGGGCACAACAGTGGATTCTGCGGCTCCCATTCGAGTGGCAATAGAGGGCCTCAGGAAAGAACTCAAAATTATGTCTCAGATAGAAGAAACAGAACAGATAAGGTATAACTCCCAACACACTGAGGACAACTTAAACGCTGACGAACCAAAACAACAACCACAAATGGTTAGACAGAGGAATTCTTCACATACTTACTCTGAAGTAGTTAGAAAGCCACATTAACCAATAATAGTAGAATCAATTGATCCCAGATACACGAGCGAAGATATAATAAAGGAGGTAAAGAGTGAGATCGACGTAGTTGCACTTGGAATTGGCATAAGTAATTTCAAAAAGGCTAAAAATCAAAAAGTTCTAATAAGCTGTGAGTCCGAAGGGGATAGGAACATTCTGCAGGATAGCCTAAAAAGCACAACTGCCAAACTCACTGTCCATAAGTTAACGGCAAGAAATCCTTTATTACGATTAATTGGAGTCATATTTGACCTAACAGATAAGAAAATAGAAGAAGCAATTATAAAGCAGAATAGCGCTCTTCTTAAAGACATCTCGCCAACACAACAATACATAAGAGTAGTCAGAAGAATGAAAGGACGCACAAGTTCTACTTGTAATATTGTATTAGAGGTAAGCCCACAAATTTGGACTAAATTCAGAGATCAAAAAATTAGAGTTGGCTTCCAAATAGTTCCAGCGGTTGATCAATCACCTATCATTCAATGCTTCAGGTGTCTAGGTTTCTCTCATCGAGCAAGAGAATGCCAAGCGTAAAGAATAAATTGTGGTTACTGCGCTGAGGCACACGACACGAGAGAATGTCATAATAGAAACAAGGCACCAAAATGCATAAATTGCATTGAAAAAAGAGGTAATGTCTCGAACTACAGTCACCCAGCCTATAGTTCTGAGTGTCTGGAATGGAGAAAGTGGGATAGAATTGCGAGAGCAACAATATCCTACTGCTAAAAACACCGAAACGTCTCCACAAAAGACCACAAACTCTAAAGGCGGAACTATTAAAATAGCCCAAATAAACCTAGGAAGAGAACACGCAGCACAACAAGAGTGCTTGCAAATGGCAGTAGCACAGGGTGTGTCCATTCTTTTATTACAAGAACCATATGTTGGCGCAAAAGCTCACGTCTCCTGCCAACGTAGAATAATACAAAAATACACGAACAATTGTCAAAAACCGGTCAAAGCGGCTGTCAATGTAGTTGATCCAACTATAGATTTTATCATTAACTCTGAAACCATTACTGAAAATATTATAGCTTGCAAATTTAGTATCAAAGGTTTAAACGTTGTTATTGTAAATGTATATCTGGAAGAAGGCCAAGACGTTGAAGAAGACTTTTGCAAGATAGCTAACTACATCAGTATCCTAGAGGGAGAACATGTCTTATTTGGAGGAGACATCAATGCTAAAAGTCCCTGGTGGGGCTGCGATGTGGAGGACAGAAGGGGAGCAGCTGTGGCAGAAGCTTTAGCTCAACTAGAACTCCATATTTTAAACGTGGGGAAAACACCAACCTTCTCTGTGTACAGACAGCAAAAACATTATACTAGCATCGTCGATGTGACAGCGTGCACCACTAGTTTACTTCGGAAAATATCTGATTGGAAGGTGAATCCTGATTTCGTTACTCTTTCAGACCACAGGGCGATAACGTACAAACTGAATTTCACAAACATCACAGGCGAAACAAAAGAAAGACTATCCACACGGACTTATAATACAGCCAAAGCTAACTGGGTAATTCGGAAAAGAAGAAGGATAAAATATGCAAACCAAAGGAGGAAACCAGCAATAATAGAAAAATATATTACAGCTAAAGTTGAGTATAAAAACCTATTAACAGAGACAATTACGGCAAGCTGGAAGGAGTTCTGCTCTAGGCAAGATAAGGAGAATTTTTGGCAGGGAATCTATAGAGTTATACGCAAAACAAGTAAAAGTCCAGAAGACTCACTTTTAAAAGCAACGCCGGAAAGCAGTATTTTGTCCCCGGACAAATCTGCTCATCTTCTAGCTGATACATTCTACCCCACTGACGAAATCATAGCAGATGAACCTGAACAAATAGAAATTAGGAACAGATCTGAAATAATCAGAAAAAACTTATTAACTTCCACAAGTGAAGAAGCCATGACACCTTTCACAATCAACGAGATCGATAACGTTTTCAGCAATATGAGCCCAAAAAAATCACCAGGGGAAGATGGACTAACCGCCGAAATATGTCTTAAGGCATACACGACGACGCCGCAAGTGCTCTTAGCAATATTTAATAGATGTCTAACGTTGGGATATTAACTTAACCTAACCTAACCTAACCTAACCTAACCTTTTTTTTTTTTTTTTTTGTACATGGGGAAATGCCTACGCATACCCGCCTCGCGGGGGCAAGGACGGGTTATGTCGGACTCGCACCGACTAAAACCCCATGGTGTTCCACCTTTGTCGCATATTGGCAGGGCTACGGGAACGCTTTCG
This sequence comes from Parnassius smintheus behrii, assembly GCA_036936625.1. Taxonomy (NCBI): domain Eukaryota; kingdom Metazoa; phylum Arthropoda; class Insecta; order Lepidoptera; family Papilionidae; genus Parnassius; species Parnassius smintheus. The sequence continues at coordinate 225,213 of JAUPFT010000011.1, forward strand.
CACACATCCGCGGCCCTGCTAGCGCCTGCCGCCCCATGGCAGCACCTCCTCGGGAGAGGAAAATTCCTCTCCGTTCTCCTTCACAGGTAAGGCGTACCAGAACACATGGCGCGCCTTCCTCCACGGCCTCCAATTACGTCTGTGCAACAGACGCCCCCGCGTCCGATGCACAAAGGCCATGGGGCCAGGAAAAACGAGCACTTAGAAGTACTAGCCTCCCCGACCCCAGCGGCGGATCTGGTCTATGGCTCCGCCGCCAACCAAGATTCGGCTGCGGAGGGTAGGGAGAGCGGCGCCTCGCAATACCGACAATCCTCTCCCCCCGCAGCCCCACCACCACCGCATCAACGGTGCGGCCCTGTTTGAGTCGCGGAGGATAGGGCGAGTGGCGCATCGCCATACCAACACTCCTCTTCCTCCGCGACTCCACCTCGGCTGCAGCGGTAGGTGGGGAGGACACACCTCTCACCGCAGTCCACCAACACACATCCGAAGCGGGCTTCCCAAGCCCACTCGGAGTGGCCACCTCGGGCTGGCCCTCCACCTCGGACCAGCCATTTGAGTTCCTCTTTGTTCACCGCGGGAGACCAAGCCACGGCTACTAAGCCCCCCCGCCACGACAAGGCGGGAACCAGATCGGGGGGGAACCTAACCTAACCTAACCTAACCTAACCTAACCTAACCTAACCTAACCTTTTTTTTTTTTTTTACATGGGGAAATGCCTACGCATACCCGCCTCGCGGGGGCGATGACGGGTTATGTCGGACTCGCACCGACTAAAACCCCATGGTGTTCCACCTTCGTCGCATATTGGCAGGGCCACGGGAACGCTTTCGCACACTTCCGCGGCCCTACCAGCGCCTGCCGCCCCATCGCAGCACCTCCTCGGGAGAGGAATATTCCTCCCCGTTCTCCATCCCAGGTAAGGCGCACCAGAACACATGGCGCGCCTTCCTCCACGGCCTCCAATTAAATATGCGCATCAGACGCCCCCGCGTTCGATGCGCGAAGGCCATGGGGCCAGGAAAAACGAGCACTTAGAAGTACTAGCCTTCCCGACCCCAGCGGCGGATCTGGTCTATGGCTCCGCCGCCAACCAAGTTTCGGCTGCGGAGGATAGGGAGAGCGGCGCCTCGCAATACCGACAATCCTCTTCCCCCGCAGCCCCACCACCACCGCATTAACGGTGCGGCCCCGTTTGAGTCGCGGAGGATAGGGCGAGTGGCGCATCGCCATACCAACACTCCTCTTCCTCCGCGACTCCACCTCGGCTGCAGCGGTAGAGGGTGCAGACTCCCCTCTCGCTGCAGTCCACCAGCACACATCCGAAGTGGGCTTCCCAAGCCCACTCGGAGTGGCCACCTCGGGCCGGCCCTTCCCCTCGGGCCAGCCAAGTGGGTTCCTCTTTGTTCACCGCGGGAGACCAAGCCACGGCTACTAAGCCCCCCCGCCACGACAAGGCGGGAACCCGTTCGGGGGGGAACCTAACCTAACCTAACCTAACCTAACCTACCCCCAGCACCCTCGCAGTGCTATCACGATGTTTCGGGACCACTTCCGAACCATCGTCCACCTCAGGGGTTACATCTTTAGGCATTCGGGGCCCCCGCCCCAAATACTTGCAACCCCAGAGGCCCCGTTTCTGGTAGGGGATCACCATCTTCAAGGGGAGGGCCGTGATGAACGCCTTGACGGCGTCGTCTCTGAGCGGGATCTGTCCTCCTCCGATCCCTCTCAGCAGCCTCCTTCTGGACCATTACGGACTCACAGAAGGTGGCTACGGCCCTCCACGCCGTATCCTCGCTCAGCATCGCCGACACGACTGCTGGCAGAGAAAGGTTCCGACCGATCCGGCTTGCCAGGATGATCCGCTCCCGTTCCCATGCTGGACAAACCGCAAGCGTATGGGACGCGGAATCCTGATCCAGCCCACCACAGTGAAAGCAGTTCACCGTCGCTTCGCGTCCGATCTTACACAGATAATCGCCGAAGCACCCGTGCCCGGTAATTATCTGTGTAAGTCTGTAGGTGAGTCTTCCTGCTCGTCGCTGCATCCAGGCTTCGAAAACCGGCAGGATAGCGCCAATGACGCGTTTTCGTGCATAGCGCTCCTCGTTAAGTCGAGTGCGCCATGTGGCCAGAGCTTTCTGTTGCTCCTGCCAACCTAACCTAACCTAACCTAACCTAACCTAACCTAACCTAACCAACCTAACCAACCAGTTCGCGCCACCCGCCGAAGTGAAAGCATCGTTCTAAGTGAGCTCCTTACTTCTTACTTATCGTTACGCACAATCCCTAACGGGGTAGCCAGAGAGAACAGATCGCCAAGTGTCACGGTCCTTACATATTTCTTTCTAAGTGAGCTCCGCGTTTGAAAAATCGGAAAAGATAGTTATTTTAGTGCTACAGTGAAGTGCAATACGTCAAAGTGCGCGGAATAGTGTCGGCTTTGATTTGGATGCGGTGAAAATAGGTATACGGTCTTACCTGTGAGGATTTTAGGGACTTTTAGCTGAATTTTTCAAAAAACAGGTAAAATTTTACCATATTTCCTTGAACGCTGCAAAATCTAAAGCTACGACCCACATATATTTTTATTCCGTTGTTTGGCATTTGGCATGGTGCACATTTTACAGCTTTTTCCAGATTTTTCGGACAAGAAAATTCAGAGTTATTACATATTTTCTGAAAACCACGTGGCCACGTGTTCCGAGATTCCGAAGAGCGCGGCTGAATTTGAAATTATACTTTTATAGACCTTGTTAATACCTCTCATAAGACGTATCGCATAAGAAAATCGGTGCACTATTTAAGTTTTCACAAGTGAAAAACGGATAAAACACACAACTTGTCATTTTTAAAACTATTTATCTAAGAATCTTAAGCGACAACATATACTTTTTATCTCAATTTATTGTAGCCCTTTTAGTGTACTAACCATCTGCAAAATTTCAGATTTTTCTATTTTGAAATAACAAAAATACTCAAAATTTTGTAAAATCATTCTGGCACGTGGTCAATGTTGCAGCGCGTTTACAGAGCTAATTATTCATGAAATAGATGCCTTCTATTATTACAAACCTTTAGAAACTTTTTTCAAATTTTTCTGTACAGGCAATCAGAAGTTATTAAATTTTTAATCAATTTTAATAAATATTTTTATTTTAGTTAAAGAAATAGAAAAATAAATAAGATTAACATATAGAGTGCACCGAGACCTTTTCTTTGATACCAGGGTCGGGGGGTCTAGCTCAAACGGTCTTTGAGTTGTAGAAATTTTTCAATTCTGGACGCCATATTGGAAAAACGTCAGAATTTTTAATTGACGATATCTCGGCAGCCGTTGGTCGTACGAGTGTGCGGTTTTCATAATACTATATGTGAGAGCAGTCTCCGTACTCTGGAATCTTTGGTTGGTGTGTGAAAATAACACATATTTTGGGGCTCATCATTAGATGGCCAACGTCAAACCGAGTTGAAAGAGCCCAAACCCGGTACCCTTAAGTATCATACAACCTCAGATACATAAAATTGAAATAAAGTCAGCCATCTTGAACCACCATCTTGGAGATTTTCATTTTATCATAACTCTGGAACGGAGGCTCGTATCGAGTTGCGGTTTTCGATAAAGTTATTGGCTGACTCAGCACTATCAATCTAAGTATAAATTGTAAGTCTGCTGACTCTACGTAGAGTCTGTGGCCAAAACTTTAAAAAGCTTGTGTCAAACTGCGATTTTTAACGTAGACACTGTACCGATTGCTGTCCCTAGTCATATTATCAGAGTTTGACTCTACCAAAAAAAAATGTCAAACAAATCCACCAAATCATGCATAGAATTAGCAAAGTCTAAGCCCCCTAGTAGATCTATTAGAGGTGTTAGCCCGGTATCTGCACCAACTCTACGGAATAAGGTTCTTTTACAAAATGCAACCTCAACGCAAAAAACTACTAGCTCTGCCGTAGATACGAAGAGCTCCCAAAGGGCCATGACTGAAACATCCAGGTCCAACAATCCAGATAATTTACATTGTACTATAATTGCGAAGGAACCTGTAGAGCAGGAAAATATTACTGCCGGAAATCCACATCAACATGACACTGCCTCTGAAAAGGACACGTCTATTACGATGGATATGGAGGCGGAGCTTGACATGCTAGGAATTTGCAAGCCTGCACTCCGTACCGATGATGACTGGTCAGATTCTGATAGTGTGGCAAGTGGTGGAAGCAGGAGGTCAAGCATTTTACCGCCCGCATATAAGCGGGCTGGAATTTCAATGGACCTTGCAACACAGCGCGCCAATGAGTTCTTGCTTTCAGGCAAAGAAGCATTAGAGAAAGCGGGAAATATGAAGCGCGAGTGTAAACAGGAAGTTCACGATTGCCTTCAAGGACTTTATGAAACGGTTTTATCGCTCTCGGACTCACGCTCTCGACACCGGCTCGCATTAGAACAAGAGCGTAGTCGAGCAGCAAAAGAACTAGTAAGAGTCGAGAGAGCACATAACAAACAAATCTCAGACTTGCAATCCTTACAGCTTCAAAAGTTCAGGGACATCCAACAAGTCATCCAAGAAACTCAAAAATCCGTAGAGTCAATAAGGGGATGGATAACTATGAAATGGATGACCCTATTAAGGCTATCTACCAAATTCGACAGGAAATTAGTGGAACATCCGCTAGAATTATCAATGGAACCCTCGATTATACCACTGCTAATCGAGAAAATTTACCCATTGAGAACACAATGGTATTCACGAATCAGATAAGGGAGGTGATCGAACAAATAAAAGTGCTTAGCCGTAATATTGGTGACCTCAAGGATAAAATGGCAGATAAGGAAAGTATTAAGAGCATTATTTTAGCAATGGATGAGTTGAAAGAGCCACAAATAGACCCTAATGTCAGCGATATCAAAGATCGAACCTGTCGAACCTTTGACATTAAAAGTTGATAAACTGTCGACTGAAATAAGGGAGTTAAAAGAAAGTGAAACTAGTCAGTGGGCATACCAAAACAACTTTGGTCTAGGCACAGAGCTTGCAGTAGCAGAAATCAAAGAAAAGCTAGAGCACTTACAAGCATGTGATAATAGATCTATGATGATGAACAAACACACTGATAACCTAAACGACCATCCTTCTAAAGAGCAGCAAGCGGCTGGTCCAAAAAGATCTTATGCTGAAGTTCTCACTAACCCTACCTTTTCTCTCGTAGTAGAATCTTCCGACCCACGTCATACAAGTGAGGATGTTGTTAGTGCTATTAAGACTAATGTCGATGTGGTGCAATTGGGAGTGGGAGTCAATAAAGTTAGAAGAGCCAGAAACCAGAAGGTGGTTATTACGTGTGACACAGACGTAGACCGTAACACATTACAAAATGCTAAAAGTAATGGAAAGTTAGAAGAAGCATTATTTAAGCAAAATGCTAACTTGTTAAAAGATGTGGAAAAGGAAAAAAATAAAATTAAAGTCTTAAGACGAATCAAGGGCCGCACATCAGCAGTTAATAATATCATAATGGAGGTAAGCCCGTGCCGTGTAGTGGCGGTTAAGAATATCCACTACCCCATATCTTCCCGTGGGTGTCGTAAGAGGCGACAGAGGGAGACAGGCAGGAGATGGGCAGCAGCATCTTCCTGATGACAACTGTGACGTAATAAAAAACTGCGGTTGCCAACCCGCTCGCCAAGCGTGGCAACTACGACAAATACCCCCCAATGAACAAATACACAAAAAGACGGCCCCCAGTCCCCGGCGGCCCCGCTATTCCTGGCTACGGTGGCGACCATGGTAACGGCGGGGCAGGGGGTGCTAAGAATCTCCGGTGGAGGTTCGGTTGCCACCTACGACGACTCGACCTGGCAACATATAACGCACGCACCCTGAGGACTGACGAGAAGATACTGGAGCTGGAAGAAGAGGTAGACAAGTTGCGCTGGCATATTATTGGATTATCCGAGGTCCGAAGAGAGGGGGAGGACACGGCAATCCTCGAGTCCGGCAACTTGTTCTATCACCGGGAGGGCGACCATCTGTCCCAAGGAGGTGTCGGATTTATCGTCCACAAGTCTCTCGTCAACAACGTTGTAAAGATTGGGAGTGTGTCGACGAGGGTCGCGTACCTGATACTCAGAATCACCAAACGGTATTCGCTGAAGGTCATTCAGGTTTACGCACCAACCTCGGCACACCCCGATGAGGAGGTGGAAGAAATGTATGAGGATATTTCCAGAGCCATACATTCCTCCAAAACCCACTACACGGTGTTGATGGGAGACTTCAACGCAAAACTAGGCACAAGAGAAAGCGGTGAGCTGAAGGTAGGGAAATTTGGAGTAGGGCAACGGAACCGAAGGGGCCAGCAGCTGGCCGACTTTATGGAGAAAGAGGGACTCTTTATGATGAACTCTTTCTTCCAGAAGCGGCCCCACAGGAAGTGGACCTGGTCGAGCCCCGACGGTTCGACAAAAAATGAGATTGACTTCATTATGACGACCAGACGCCAACTGTTCAGTGATGTCTCAGTGATCGCAAGGGTGAAAACTGGCAGCGATCACCGAATGGTTAGAGGCACACTGAACCTAAACGTTAAGTTGGAGAGGTCTCGTCTAATGAAGTCAACGCTCCGTCCCCCTCGTGCTCTAATCCAGAATCCCGAAACCTTTCAGCTCGAGTTACGTAACCGCTTCCAGTGCCTAGAAGATTGCAATGCAGTGGACGATATGAACGACAAGCTCGTGGAAACTGTCCATGCGGTCGGAGCTAAGTTCTGCAAGACCCGCCGCAGAAGAACACAAAAACTCTCCGATCACACTCTTAATCTCATGGCTGTTAGACGGGAGATGAGGCTGCAATCGTCAACAGATTTGACAGCATACAGGCAACTGAACAGACAGATCTCCAAATGCATGCGGCGAGACTTACGCAACTTTAATACTTCTCGTATTAAAGAAGCGATCGAGCGGAACCAGGGCTCCAAAGTCTTTGCCAGAGATCTGTCTGCCAGAAAGAGCCAACTGTCAAAGCTGAAGACTGAGTGTGGCAACATCGTTTCCGGGACACCTGAGATTTTGAGTGAGATTGAGAGGTTCTATGGGCAGCTGTACACATCATCGTTGGAGCCACACGCAAGTGTGAGTAACGATCCAAGAGCAAGTCTTATCCGACACTATTCCGATGATATCCCGGACGTCAGTCTAAGCGAGATTAGAATGGCTCTCCAGCACCTTAAAAACGGCAGGGCCCCAGGCGAGGATGGAATTACAGCGGAGCTTCTGAAAGCGGGTGGAACACCGGTACTTGTAGTCCTTCAGAAGCTCTTCAATTCCGTCCTCCATGGTGGCACTACTCCAGAGGCGTGGAGCAGAAGTGCGGTGGTCTTGTTCTTTAAGAAAGGCGACAACGCTCTCTTAAAGAACTACAGACCGATTTCCCTTCTGAGCCGCGTCTACGTGCTGTTTTCGAGAGTCATTACGAATCGTCTCGCACGCAGACTTGACGACTTCCAGCCTCCCGAACAAGCCGGTTTCCGAAAAGGCTTCAGTACCATAGACCACATACATACCCTGCGGCAGATTGTACAGAAGACTGAAGAGTACAATCTGCCACTTTGCCTGGCGTATGTGGACTATGAGAAAGCCTTTGATTCCGTCGAAATTTGGGCGGTGCTACAGTCCCTTCAGCGGTGCCAAGTTGACTGTCGGTATATCGAAGTGCTGAAGTGTTTGTACAGTAGGGCTACGATGGCTATCCGAGTACAGAACCAGAGCTAGAAACCTATCCAACTGCAGAGAGGTGTAAGACAGGGTGACGTTATGTCCCCGAAACTCTTCACCGCTGCATTGGAAGACGTTTTCAAGCTACTGGACTGGAAAGGATACGGTATTGACATCAATGGCGAGTACATCACTCACCTTCGATTTGCCGACGATATAGTCCTTATGGCAGAATCGCTGGAGGACTTAAGCACTATGCTCAATGACCTCAATAGTGCCTCCCAACGGATAGGTCTTAAGATGAACATGGACAAAACAAAGATCATGTTCAATGTCCATGTCACACCTATGCCGGTAGTTGTTGGGAGCACTATGCTCGAAGTTGTTGACGAGTACGTTTACCTGGGACAAATAGTCCGACTAGGTAAGTCCAACTTCGACCGAGAGGTCAATCGACGGATTCAACTCGGCTGGGCAGCGTTCGGGAAATTACGACATATCTTTTCGTCAGGTATACCTCAATCTCTAAAAACTAGATTGTACAACCAGTGCGTGTTGCCAGTGATGACTTATGGATCTGAGACGTGGTCCTTCACTGCTGGCCGTATGAGGACGCTTAAGGTCGCTCAGCGAGCTATGGAGAGGGCTATGCTCGGAGTTTCTCTGCGTGATAGACTCAGAAATGAGGATATCCGCAGTAAAACCAGAGTGACCGACATAGCCCAACGGATTAGTAAGCTGAAGTGGCAATGGGCCGGCCATATAGCTCGAAGAACCGATAACCGATGGGGAAGAAAGGTTCTCGAGTGGCAGCCTCGTACCGGTAGGCGTAGTGTAGGGCGACCCCCCACTAGATGGAGTGACGACCTGGTAAGACATGCAGGAAGTCGATGGATGCAGGTGGCTCAGGACCGTGCTTTGTGGAATTACTTGGGGGAGGCCTATGTTCAGCAGTGGACTTGTGAAAGGCTGTAATGATGATGATGATGATGATGGAAGTAAGCCCTAATGTCTGGAAAGCATTTAAAGGTCAAAAAGTGCACGTTGGCTATCAAATAGTTCCAGCTATTGACCAGTCACCAGTAATCCAATGCTACCGATGCATGGGATTCGGTCACAGAGCGAAAGAATGCGTGGCAGACAAGCAAACTTGTGGTTACTGTGCGGAGGATCATGACAGTAGGGAATGTTCACGCAGCAACGGAGCACCATCTTGTGTAAACTGTGTTAGAAATAAAATTAAGGGGGACTATTGCCATACAGCATACAGTGCTGATTGCCCAATATGGCAGAAATGGGATAGAATAGCAAGATCCTCAGTAGCATATTGCTAAAGTTGAACAGGCAATTAATATCGATCACCCACAGTTGATTCCGACCACACCACGTAATATACCTATCACACAAAGCACAATCCCAAGTGAATAACTAGCTATCAAATTCGTACAAGTTAATCTTGGACGAGGGATGGCGGCCTATAAAGAATCACTAAAAATGGCGGTTAAGCAACGTATTGCATTTCTCTTACTTCAAGAACCATACGTTGGTTCTAAAGCTCATGTTACCTGTAATCGTCACGTAATACAAAAAGTCACTAATAGCGTTGACAAGCCAGTTAAATCAGCAGTCATCGTTGTTAATTCCACTTATACAATTGTAGAAAATTCGGAACATATAACTGAGAATATTATTGGTTTTAAAGCTAAAGTAGGAAAGCATAGCTTAGGCATAATCAATGTATATTTGGAAAAAAATGGCAACCTGGAAGAAGACATTAGGAAGATCACGAAGATCGCTCAAGACATGAAAATGGAAAATATCATCCTGGCGGGCGACTTTAACGCAAAGAGTCCTTGGTGGGGAAGCAGAGGGGAGGACAGTAGGGGCATGCTCTTGTCAGAAATGATAGCAGAATTAGATCTGAATGTATTAAATCAAGGCAATGAACCAACATTTTATCAATACCGAGCTGGAAAACTGCATAGTAGCTTAGTAGATGTGACTTGTTGCTCTTCAGCCCTCCTACACAAACTGGAACAATGGAGAGTAGATCCGAATTTTTCTACACTCTCTGACCACCGAGCTATCCAGTTTCAAATAAAGGTTGAAATAGATAAGAAAAGTGTTGCTTTTAGAAATTGTACACGTCGGTATAATACAGCTAAACCAAAATGGCCACTGTTTAGGGCCACACTAAAAGAAGGGCTTCAGAAACAACAAATTACGGAAGAAAAAATCAACTCCATAAAAACAACAGAGGAATTAGAAGAAATTGTAAATAGATATACTGAACAGGTTCACATTGCATGCCAAGTAGCAATTCCACTTATCTCCAAGAAGGTATATACAACTAGTACCCCTTGGTTGACTAAAGAATTAGATATTGAGAGGAAAGAAGTTATTCGACTTAGAAGAAAAATAAAATATGCAAATGAAAAGCGAAAGCCCTACATTGTTCAAGAATTTGTTACAGCTAAAGAAAAATACGTTCATAACATAATAACAACGATGAACACAAGCTGGAAAGAACTGTGCTCAAAACAGGAAAAAGAAACAATATGGCAGAGTATCTATAGAGTTATTAGGAGGTGCAGCACTACAAGCGAGGACAAACTCTTGCGTTTTGGCGAACGGACTTTGAGCCCAAATGAGTCGGCCTCTTTGTTAGCAAAAACGTTTTACCCTGATGATGACTATAATAGAGATACTGAAGAACAAAGAAATATCCGAGCAGAAGTTGATATAATAATAAGAAGCCTCAAAAATTACACAGATACTACTTATATAAAATTCACTGAAGTAGAAATAGAGATGGTATTTCAGAAAATGAATCCCAAAAAGGCTCCTGGGGAGGATGGTATGACGTCAGATATCTGTTATGAGAGCTATAAAATAACACCATCGACGCTTTTAGCTATTTATAATAAATGTCTTGAAATAGGCTATTTCCCTAAAACATGGAAAAAAGCAATTATAAAAATTATTCCAAAGCTTGGAAGAGTAGACTACACTGTACCTAAAGCATATCGTCCAATCGGCTTGTTGCCAGTATTTGGAAAAATTTTAGAAAAGCTCTTTGTAGGCAGATTACTCTGGCAGCTTGGAAGGGAAGGAAAATTCAGCAATCGACAATGTGGTTTTATGCCACAACGTAGTACAGAGGACGCACTATATGACATAATGACAGTTATAAAACAAGGCATAAAAGAAAAGAAGATAGTTGTTATGGTGGCCCTCGACATAGAAAGAGCTTTTGACAATGCTTGGTGGCCCCAAATAATAAAAGAAATCCAAAGGAAAAATGTAAACATACACAACCTGAGGCTCAGTACCAGCTATCTGTCATCAAGAAGTGTTATAGTGAAATATGCAGGAGCAATGGCCACCAAACCTACTACTAAAGGATGCATACAAGGATCGACTTGTGGACCCATACTTTGGAACATCCTTCTCGACCCCCTTCTTGAATTAAGTTCAGATATGAATGTACATCTTCAGGCATTTGCTGACGATATTATTATCATCGCAAAAGGAAACTCAGCAAAAGATGTAGAAGACAAACTTAATCCGGCTTTAGAGAAAATAGTAACATGGGGTAAAAAGCACAAATTAAATTTTGCACCACATAAGACCCAATCTATCGTAATAACCAAAAAGTTATCTTATGAATTACCTATAATTAAAATGGACAAAATTATTATACAGCCATCTACAAGTCTAAAAGTACTTGGCGTTACAATCGATAAAAATTTAAACTTCGTAGAACATCTAGATGAAGTCCTCGGGAAGGCAATAAAACTTTACAAAATGATAGCAAGAACAGCTAAAACTCACTGGGGACTTAATTCTGATATAGTGAAAACAATATATATAGCAGTAGTTGAACCAACCATCCTTTATGCAGCAAATGTCTGGGCTATGACAATGGAAAAAGAATACATGAAAAAAAGACTGGAGCGCATAACAAGAATGTTTGCAATCAAAATATGTAAAGGTCACAGAACAGTCTCGTTCACGTCTAGTGTTATACTGGCAGGAATACTCCCTCTCGACTTAAGAGCAATGGAACGCCTTTCGCTCTACGAAATAAAACGGGGAAAGCCATTGAACCAACTTCCGGGAAGAGACATCGAAAGACCCATAAGTCCTTTTTGCCTACCCCATCCTGCTGAAAGATGTTGCATGTCCTTTGAGCTTATAAGCTCTCAAGATCAGGAACAAGCAATAGACTCCTTTAAGCCAAGACTATATACGGATGGAAGCAAGCTGGAAGGGAAAGTTGGTGGCGCTGTCAGTGTATGGAAAGATGGCAAGGAAATACGTAAGTCTACTTTTCGGCTAGAAAGTTATTGTAGCGTTTACCAGGCAGAGCTTACCGCAATACTTAAAGCGCTAGACATGATGTGCAAGTTCGACGAATTGAGGAAAGGACTAATCCTTAGTGACTCACGTTCAGCTCTTGAGTGTCCGATCGACAACTCGTCCCTCCATCCTCTGGCAGCTGAAATAAGAGAGCGCAGAAGATCATTAATAAATAAAGACGGCGAGGTAAAATTTTGCTGGATAAAGGCACATATCGGTATACCTGGCAATGAAAGGGCTGATGAGCTTGCCAAAAAGGCTGCACTATCCAACAAACAAGCACCAGTTTATGACAAGTGTCCGCTGTCCTTCGCGAAGCGACTGACTAGGGACTCCACCTGCGTTATTGGCAGCAGCGATATAGCGAAGCAGCAACAGGCGCAGTCACGAAAAATTTCTTCCCAGACGTAAAAGAAGCTCACAAGACACTGAATCAGATAAGAATGGACAATATTAAAGCTCAATTATTAACTGGTCATGGAGGATTTAAGGCTTATTTGTTTAAGTTCAAGTTGGCGCAATCCCCATTTTGTGTTTGCAGTAATGAAGTAGATGAAAAAATTGAACACCTGCTAATAGATTGTCCTAGATTCACTATTCAAAGAATGGAATGCGAGCATAGGATGGGAATTTCAATTAATTTAACAAATTTAAAGTATGTAATTAACAACGATGACTGCCGTATCCATTTTCTTAAATATGCAGAATATGTCGTTAGGTGTGCAGGAAAAGCTAATGGATCGAAGGTAGATATTTAATTTAAAAAAAATGTAGATTAATAATTATATAATAAAAATGTGTTAGATATTAATAATAAATGTAGATGAGCAGTTAATAAAAACATATAGAGCTATAATTACTTTTCATTGTATAACATAGTATAGGAAATGGTTGTAAATAGTACTTGCTGTAATAGTATTCCATAACATCATAATAATATGTATAATATTGTTACGCCCTCCAGTCCACTTTGTGGGCGTGGGTTCGAATCCCACTTCTGACACCAATTGTTACGAGCTTGAGGTTCGTGACAATAAAAATTGCCGATGGAACCTAAATTAACACTTTAATTTACTTTATACAAATTAAAGTTAAAAACACTAATTCACTTAATTCCGCTCCGAAGCTTCGCTTGTGTCGCCGAGTTAACTCCAGTCGCCGACACAGCTAGCGCCATCTAGTGTCAGGAACGAGAGCGAGGGGAGCGTTGCAGTTTATGACATCACAGATCTTTCGACCGACAGCGCCACCCGAAGAACTAAGTTTCTAGAGAATCTATACTCGAGCTCTCGGTACCTTGCGCGTGTTTACTTGAACATTCCGGATATTTTGCTAATTTAAATAAATAGGTGGCGCAAGATGCGATCGAGACAGAGTTGAACTCGGCGACACAAGCGAAGCTTCGGAGCGGAATTAAGTGAATTAGTGTGTTTAATTATTAGTGTTTTTAACTTTAATTTGTGTAAAGTAAATTAAAGTGTTAATTTAGGTAATTTTATCGGCAATTTTTATTGTAACGAACCTCAAGCTCGTAACAATTGGTGTCAGAAGTGGGATAAAATCATGCCGATTTTACCTAAGGAGGAAACGGAGGGTGTCCGTACCCGAAGTCAACGCCAGCAGGAGACGGACCAACGAAGATTTGGTGGTGCAACGCCGCAGACGTCGGAGGGCCAGCCGCCGGCTGCGGGCCCGTCGGTGGCTCCTACATCTGCGGCACCTGACTTAGGTGCTCTTATGGTGATGCTGCAGGAGCAGGCTCGCCGACAGGAGGAACAGGCTCGCCGACAGGAGGAACAGGTCCGTCAGTTGAAAGAGCAGCTGCAGAGCGGACAGGAAGTACAGGCTCGCCGACAGGAGGAACAGGTCCGTCAGTTGAAAGAGCAGCTGCAGAGCGGACAGGAGGAACAGGCCCGCCGATTGGAAGAGCAGCTGCGGGGCGGACAAGAGGAGCGGGCCCGCTGACAGGAGGAACAGGCCCGTCGGTCGGAAGAGCAGATGCTCCTCATTAAGGACCTTCATGCTACCTTTGGGAAAGAGATAAAGGAGGTGAAGGATAGGGTTGCTCAACATGACAACCGCCTGTCGGAAGCTGAAACCCAAATCAAGGAAGCTAAAACCCAAATCGACCAAGTGAACAATCGGGTTGATTACGTGGTGGCTGACGTGAAGAAAACGCTGGACGACCTCAAACTGGGTGATGGAACAACAGCTCCCGTAGTAGTTACAACACCTTCGCTACGTGGATTCAAAGTGCCGCTGTTCGACGGTACCTCTTCCTGGTCAGCCTACAAGATCCAGTTCGAGGCTGTTATGAAGGCGAACGGCTGGAATAAAAGCCAGGCCATGACTGCTCTCACACTAGGCCTGCGCGACCAGGCCTTAACAGTTCTGGAAGCTCTCGGTGAGGAAGTGACTTATGAGCAACTCCTTGAGGCATTGGAGGCGAGATATGGCGACGCTCACCTGGAACACGTCTTTCGTGCGCAGCTTAAAGATCGCGTGCAGCGCATCAACGAAAACCTGCAGCAGTGGGCTCTAGAGGTGGAGAAGCTGGTGCGAAAAGCATACCGGTCTGTACCTGCGCTCATTGAAGGGAACCTGGTACAGACATTGATCGACGGCATCCGTGACCTGGAAGTCAGAGCTGCTGTGAGGCTCGGGCACCACGAGACGCTTAAGGACGCCTTGGCCCATGCACTGGAGGTAGAAGCCGTGCGGCAGGATCTTCGTTCCCATCGCGTCAGGGAGGTTGTAGCAGATACAGTTCGCGACCGCAACAGAGGATACAGCCCTAGGTGCTATGGCTGTGGGGAAAAGGGCCATCTTCGATCCAGCTGCCCTAAGCGAACCCTAGAAAGGGACGGTGAACGATCTCAGGAGGGTAGTGCGGCAAACAGCACCGCCCAGCAACAGCAGGGAAACGAGTAAAAGCCAGAACTGCGGGGCGGGTGCTGGCTGATGTTAAAAGAGCCCCAAGGATCTCGATCTCACAAACCCATGATGGGAACAGTCTAATCATCAAGGGCGAGGTCAACGGAATGCCGTGTAAACTGACCATAGACACTGGAGCCTCTCGTACGGTTGTTAGTTCCCAACTTATAAGTCAGTTCCTTGGGGACTCCGCATACAACCTAGAACGCATTAATTTGGTAACAGCCACCGGTCAGCGTATACCCGTCCGTGGAGAGAAGGAGATGGAGTTGAAGCTTGGCAACGTGATCTACCTGCATAATGTCATCGTGGCTGATATAATGGACGACTGCATCCTAGGCCTAGACTTTATGAGGAATAATTGTTGTGAGATCGACGTTAAGCAAGGTGTTTTGAAATGTGGACAGGAGGAACTTTTTATGGAAGGTGCGTTACCAGGGAACGTGTACAGCATTAAGAAGATTGTTCTTCCGCCGAGAACAGAAACGATTGTTCCGGTTAGTCTTCCCCGAAACGCTGGGCAAGCTCACCGTTGTGTACTTGTGGAAAGGGTAAACAATGACCTTCCATGGAAAGTAGCTCGTACCTTGGTCAGGACCACTGACATCTCAGGAGTACGTGTGCTGAACCTTTGCGACCGGGACCAGATTATAGAAAAAGGCACATTAATTGGTACTTGTGAGGAAGTGGATTGGTTACGTCGGTGCCAATATATATCGAGTGGGACTCCCAGCAAGGATGCAGAAACGAGAGTGACCACACTTTTGGAAGACTGTCGCAGTGTTCTGTCCCCGAACGAATTGGTCAAGGCGAAGAAGTTGTTACTCGAGTACGCTGATGTATTCTCATCAAACGATGCTGACATAGGAAAGACTGGTTTAGTTCAACACAAAATAAACACAGGAGAAGAATTGCCTATCCGTCAGCGGCCAAGAAGATTGCCGGTAGCACGTGAAAAGGAAGTGGAAACTATGATTGAAGGAATGGTGAAGGATGGTGTTATTGAACCTTCCTCTAGCCCATGGTGTTCACCAGTGGTGCTGGTGAAGAAGAAGGATGGCAGCATGCGGTTTTGTGTTGACTACCGCCGTCTGAACGACGTTACGAAGAAGGACAGCTATCCCTTGCCAAGAATTGATGACACGCTGGACATGCTTACAGGAATAAAGTGGTTTAGCACGCTGGATCTAAAAAGTGGCTACTGGCAAGTTGAAATTGACCCTAAGGACAAGGAGAAAACTGCGTTCTCGACGGGAAAGGGTCTGTGGCAATTTAAAGTAATGCCGTTTGGTTTGTGCAATGCTCCAGCAACGTTTGAAAGGCTGATGGAGCTTGTACTTACTGGGCTAATTGGCGATGCCTGTCTGGTCTACTTGGATGACATCATCATCGTGGGCCGTACGTTTGAGGAACACCTTCAGAACCTGGAACGCGTGCTCATGAAGATTCAGAGTGCCAACCTCAAGTTGAGTCCGAAGAAATGCTCACTATTCAAACGACAAGTTAACTTTTTAGGGTATGTAGTGTCGGAAGAAGGTATCCGTACGGATCCGGAGAAAATCGCCGCTGTCAAGGATTGGCCGGTTTCAAAAGACAAGACGCAGGTTAGAGCATTTTTGGGTTTGTGCTCCTATTATCGGCGATTTGTGAAGAACTTTGCAGATATAGCCAAACCTCTGCACAAGCTAACCGAGGAGAAGCGACATTTCTGCTGGGATGAAAGTTGCAATATCGCATTCCAGGAGCTCAAGGACCGTCTGTGCAAAACACCTATTTTGGGATACCCTGATGCAAGCAAAGAATTTATAGTTGACGCAGACGCAAGTGATATAGGACTTGGCGGTGTGTTGTCTCAACGGAATGGTGACCAAGAGGTCGTGATAGCGTACTTCAGCAAGTCGTTGTCAAAACCGGAAAGGAACTATTGTGTCACAAGACGCGAATTGCTCGCTGTGGTAAAGTCGTTGCAGCATTTTAGCAAATATCTTCTGGGACGAAAGTTTCACTTACGAACTGACCATGCTGCACTAAAATGGCTATTGCAGTTTAAAAACCCAGAAGGACAAGTTGCGAGGTGGATTGAACTACTGCAGGAATACGACTTTGAGATCGAACATCGCAGCGGGAAATCTCATGGCAACGCAGATGCATTGTCAAGAAGACCTTGTCCTGAAGATTGCAAACATTGTACTAGGCAAGAGAGTAAGGAAGTGGTATCCGTGAGGATGCTCAGGGCAGACCACCTCAGCAACGAGTGGAAGGACAGCTTACCACATGCACAGCAGTGACACCAGCTTTCGCAAACTTTGGAAGAGAATTACGGCTGCCTGCGGACCTGATCACCGGGATACCACCTGATGCCCCACGCAGTATAACCGATTATGCAAATGACTTGCGGAACAAAATGAATGACATTTATGAGCACGTCAGACAATCGGGCCAGCAAATGTCTGAGAAAATAAAAACCCGGTACGACCGCAAAATGAACAATAAAGGGTTCAACGAAGGTTCATTAGTGTGGTTGCACAATCCAGTCCGCAGCAAAGGGAAATCTCCTAAGCTTCAAGCTAAATGGGACGGCCCGTACCGGATTGTAACCAGGATCAACGATGTGACCTACCGGATACAGAAAGGCGCAAGAGGGACTCCTAAAATCGTCCATGTGGATCGCTTGGCGCGTTATTATGGGACCGATAATGCTCGGGAGGAGCATGTCTTAGGAGGGGGCAGTGTTACGCGCTCCAGTCGCCGACACAACTAGCGCCATCTAGTGTCAGGAACGAGAGCGAGGGGAGCGTTGCAGTTTATGACATCACAGATCTTTCGACCGACAGCGCCACCCGAAGAACTAAGTTTCTAGAGAATCTATACTCGAGCTCTCGGTACCTTGCGCGTGTTTACTTGAACATTCCGGATATTTTGCTAATTTAAATAAATAGGTGGCGCAAGATGCGATCGAGACAGAGTTGAACTCGGCGACACAAGCGAAGCTTCGGAGCGGAATTAAGTGAATTAGTGTGTTTAATTATTAGTGTTTTTAACTTTAATTTGTGTAAAGTAAATTAATACATACCCTACATACATACATACATACCTAACATACCCGCCTCGCGGGGGCAAGGACGGGTTATGTCGGACTCGCACCGACTAAAACCCCATGGTGTTCCGCCTTCGTCGCATATTGGCAGGGCCACGGGAACGCTTTCGCACACTTCCGCAGCCCTACCAGCGCCTGCCGCCCGTTGACAGCACCTCCTCGGGAGAGGAATATTCCTCCCCGTTCTCCATCCCTGGTAAGGCGTACCAGAACACATGGCGCGCCTTCCTCCACGGCCTCCAAATTAAATATGCGCATCAGACGCCCCCGCGACCGATGCGCGAAGGCCATGGGACCAGGAAAAACGAGCACTTAGAAGTACTAGCCTTCCCGACTCCAGCGGCGGATCTGGTCTATGGCTCCGCCGCCAACCAAGATTCGGCTGCGGAGGGTAGGGAGAGCGGTGCCTCGCAATACCGACAATCCTCTCCCCCCGCAGCCTCACCACCACCGCATCAACGGTGCGGCCCCGTTTGAGTCGCGGAGGATAGGGCGAGTGGCGCATCGCCATACCAACACTCCTCTTCCTCCGCGACTCCACCTCGGCTGCAGCGGTAGAGGGTGCAGACTCCCCTCTCGCTGCAGTCCACCAGCACACATCCGAAGTGGGCTTCCCAAGCCCACTCGGAGTGGCCACCTCGGGCTGGCCCTTCCCCTCGGGCCAGCCAAGTGGGTTCCTCTTTGTTCACCGCGGGAGACCAAGCCACGGCTACTAAGCCCCCCGCCACGACAAGGCGGGAACCCGTTCGGGGGGGTAACCTAACCTAACCTAACCTAACCTAACCTTTTTTTTTTGTTACATGGGGAAATGCCTACGCATACCCGCCTCGCGGGGGCAAGGACGGGTTATGTCGGACTCGCACCGACTAAAACCCCATGTTGTTCCACCTTTGTCGCATATTGGTAGGGCTACGGGAACGCTTTCGCACACATCCGCGGCCCTACTAGCGCCTGCCGCCCCACGGCAGCACCTCCTCGGGAGAGGAAAATTCCTCCCCGTTCTCCTTCCCAGGTAAGGCGCACCAGAACACATGGCGCGCCTTCCTGCACGGCCTCCAATTACGTCTGTGCAACAGACGCCCCCGCGTCCGATGCACAAAGGCCATGGGGCCAGGAAAAACGAGCACTTAGAAGTACTAGCCTTCCCGACCCCAGCGGCGGATCTGGTCTATGGCTCCGCCGCCAACCAAGATTCGGCTGCGGAGGGTAGGGAGAGCGGCGCCTCGCAATACCGACAATCCTCTCCCCCCGCAGCCCCACCACCACCGCATCAACGGTGCGGCCCCGTTTGAGTCGCGAAGGATAGGGCGAGTGGCGCACCGCCATACCAACACTCCTCTTCCTCCGCGACTCCACCTCGGCTGCAGCGGTAGAGGGTGCGCGAGTCCCCACTCGCTGCAGTCCACCAGAACACATCCGAAGTGGGCTCCCCAAGCCCACTCGGAGTGGCCACCTCAGGCCGGCCCTTCACCTCGGGCCAGCCACGTGGGTTCCTCTTTGTTCACCGTGGACCGACCAAGCCACGGCTACTAAGCCCCCCCGCCACGACAAGGCGGGAACCCGTTCGGGGGGGAACCTAACCTAACCTAACCTAACCTAACCTAACCTATACTAACCTAACCTAACCTAACCTCGATTTCAAAAATCGGACCAAGAACATAGGAGATATCGCACTTTGAAGAAACCGTTTTTCAGCCGGGAGCTTCAAAGGTGAATAACTTCAGTTTTTCAGCGACGACCTATGCGTTTATTGACTTTATTCGATTAGAAATAATAAGACCTAACAAAAAATATAAAAAATTTAAATTTTAGGAGTGTAAACAATAAAATTAGCTAAATTTAAAAATTTTGGTGAAAACACGTGGTGGCTGAAGGACCTTACTGAAAATTCTGAAAATATTAGGAAAAAATTTTTAGACCTATTGCGATCATCACCAAATTTTTTCAAAATTTTTCGTACGTAAATTCAGGATTTATAGGCAATTTGCGGTTTTTGGTTGTGTTTCAATATTCAAAATTAAAAAACTTAAAAAATTTTCAGGATACTAAGTCTATCTATTATATATTAGTAAAGAGCAACTAATAGTTTATATATATAAAAAATTTCAGAATTTTCGGATAAGCCATACCAGAGAAAAAATTTTATTTGTAGAAGCTAGGAGGTTCTGAAAACTCCGTTTTAACTGTGTTTTCAGTTTACAGGAAAACGGAGCCTCCTAGCTCAATTCTGACAAAATTTTCCTTCGCCCCCCCCCCTTATCCCTCCCCGCACTATCCAGAAGCCGGATAGTCTTCGACCCCCACCGGATCATTTGGGGTGAATTTCAACCCCTACCCCTAAGTTGACATATTGACTTAGTCTCTGGGGGTTGAAAATTTTAAAACTGCTATAGCTCATCAACAACTGCACTGATCCGGACGTGGTTTTTTCTAAAATTATTTATAATTGCCGGACCTTCGATCTACATATAGACGTACTCTACATAGAGTCTATGTATATTTTCTTAATTTTATAAATTAGACTTAAAGACTTTTATTACAATTAAATAGCAGTAGAATAAGAATAGTAACTGTTATAGACTAACTTACATAAAAGAGACTCTTGATAGAGCCAAGAAAACGCTAAGCAAAATTCTTATTTATATTTTTTATTCATTATTCTTACTTTCATTTTATTTAATTATACTCTTTTATTATTTCTATTGATAGCTGTACTCATAAATAGACCCTACATAGAGCTTATGTATATTAATTTTAAATTTATAAGTTAGACCGTAAGATTTTCTCTATAGTTTTATATTACTAGAATAAGACTTATTAGCGTGTATAGTGACTCGGACAAAATAGACTCTTGATAGAGCCGGACTCTTGATAGAGCCGGGCTCTTGATAGAGCCGGACTCTTGATAGAGCCAGACTCTTGATAGAGTCGAACTTTTGATAGAGCCGGACTCTTGATGGAGCCGGACTCTCGATAGAGCCGAACTCTGAATAGAGCCGGACTCTACTTAGAGTCACGCTGATATTGCACTAAATTGGACAATCAAAAACTTATGAAAATATAGACGCCGAGCCACCTTAAACTGTGGAAACATAACGAAGTAGAGTCGAGACTCTACAAAAATTTTATTTTATTTTATTATATATTTTAAAAATTGTTTGCTTTTTATATGGTTGGAGAACTGACTGAGGCCTAACTTAACTTACGACAGCCGTGTCGAACTGCAAAAATATACAGTTAAATTTTGTTTTATATTTTCACATTTATTTTTACAACTTATACAAATTTACATTTTAAATACTTTTTATATAATTTAATTTTATTATCGTGATTTGAGACGCGTTCCCCCTAAATATGCTCGGCATCCGTACCCCCGTCAAAAAAACAGAAACCAGTGCCAAAGACACGAACCCTCAAGGCTCACCAACTAGGACAGAAAAGGCAGGACCTTCTCCAAAAAGTAATCAGAGCGCGCTGGTTACCAGCGTAAGGAGAAGTATAGGAGAATGGGAGACGGGGAGAAAAACAGACACAGTAGCCACAACACACAACTCCCCCAAAAAGGTAGCACTGGTTGTGCGTCCCAAACCAAAAATTGCTGCATCACAGGAGAGCAAGGGAGCAACCCGCAAAGTACCAGAGCAAGTAACAGAAGGCTCACCGAAGATAGAGACTGCTAGATACGCAGACCGTCTGACGGAGGCCCGTGCCTGTCTCACTAAAGCCAAACTGCATTCAAATAATTCCCGAAACTTGAAAACAGACATAAAGAATGAAGTGACGCAGGCCATTGAAATGCTCTATCAGTTAGTTAAAGAAGCGGAGATAGGAAAGAATATAGGAATAGAGAGTAAGTCAAAGCAGCAGGAGAAAGAGGAAGAAAGACAAGAAGATGAACATAAAGTAAGACAACTAGAAGAACAGAATAAACTGATAAAAAAGTTAGAGGAACATGGAAAACTACTAGAAGAAAACAACAAAGAGATCGAAAAGCTAAGAGATGATATGAAAAAACAGGAAAATAAGGAAGAAAGAGGGACGTACGCGAGTGTACTAGCGGGGAAACCGAGAAGATTACCTTCGGAAAGTATGGCTATGCACTCGGTGGCCATCACATCGACCGATGAAAAGGAGACAGGGGATGAGGTGATGGAAAAGATCAGAAATGTAATAAATGCAAAAGAAGAGGGCCTAAAGATAGACAAAATAAGAAAAGCAAGAGACAGGAAAGTGATAGTGGGATGCTGCACCCAGGAAGAAATTTATCGAGTCAAAGAAAGATTAAGAAATGCAAATAAACACCTCAATGTGGAAGAGATAAAAAATAAAGATCCGCTAATAATATTAAAGGACGTATTGCAATACAATAGCGACGATGAAATAGTCAAAGCAATAAGAGCCCAAAATAAACAACTCTTCAGGGACATAAAAGAAAACGAAGACCGAATAGAAATAAGATATAAAAAGAAGACCAGAAACCCCCACTCGTCCAGTGCTCAAAGTGCTTGGGATATGGACACACCAAGCGCATACGTAACGAGACGCAAGAGGTCTGCAGCCATTGCGGAGGCCCACACCTCAAAACCGAGTGCGCCGACTGGCTATCGGGAGAACCACCATCATGCAAAAATTGCATAAAGGCAAAGATGGACAAGAACGACCACAATGCGTTCAGCACAGAATGCCCGGTGAGAAGGAGATGGGAGACCTTGGCAAGATCCACCGTAGCTTATTGCTGAGGTGGTCTCAAGGTCTGGCGGAGACTTCAATCAGGGCATCCACCGGTATCACGTTCTCCAGGCAAACTTGCAGAGATGTGAGTTAGCCACTGCCGAATTGATCACCGAGGCAACCTGGAGAAAAACATCGTTCGCGCTGGTCCAGGAACCTTACATTGGCCGTATTGGAGAAATGAAACACTACCTAGGGACACGAGTAATACAATGTCACAGAGAACCCAACACTGGAAGGGTAATCAAAGCTGCCATTGTATTGTTCGATGACACCATTGACATAACCCAGTGTCCCGACCTAACGACAGAAAATATTGCAGTCGCAAAGTTGAGGACGGGGACCTGGGAGATGGCAGTGGTGTCTGTCTATCTGGAGGGTGATAAGCCAATCGACACATACCTGGACGTGATCGAAAAGGCGGTGGAAGCCTTAGGGACGGCAAACGTGATACTCGGGGGAGATGTGAACGCATGGAACACCTGGTGGGGTAGCCGGGAGACGGATACGAGAGGAACAGACTTGGCTGCCAAACTCGACGAATTGGAGCTTCACATACTCAACAGAGGAACGGATCCCACGTTTGATATTTTCAGAGGAGGGAGAAGATTCTCTAGTTGCGTGGACATCACTACCTGCTCGACGAACCTGTTAGAGAGGGTGGAAAACTGGAGGCTTTCTGAAGAAATAACTGTTTCGGACCACAGAACAATCCTATTCGATATCAATCTTGAAAAATCAGTTGGAACAGACGTAAGCAGGACAACCAGGAAATATAACACAAAAAGAGCAAAATGGAGTGAGTTTCGTGAGAAACTCCTCCAGGTTTGGAATAGTAAAACTTTAAACAAAATAGCAATAGATAAAATAGAATCAAAAGAACAACTTGAAACAAAAATAGAGGAAATAACACAAACACTAACGGAAGCAAGTAATAAACACATACCTAAATTGAAAAACAAAAAGCGAGTGGGATTGCCCTGGTGGACCGACGAGTTAACACAGTTCAAGAAGAAAGTCTCCAGGCTAAAACGTCGAATATCTTGTGCAGCACCAATTCGTCGGGAATGGGTTGTGGAACAGTACCTTAGCGCAAAAGAGGAGTACCAACGGGAAGTGAAAAGGGCCCAAACTTCTAGTTGGAAGGAGTTCTGCAGCAAACAGGAGCGGGAATCAATGTGGGACGGGATTTATAGAGTCACAGGCCGGACAACCAAGAGGCAAGAGGACATTCCCTTAATCATAAATGGCATAACCATGGGAAATCAGGAGTCAGCGAAAGTGCTGGCAGATACATTCTATCCAGAAGATAACACCAGGGATGATAACGTTGGACACAGACAAATGAGAGAAGTGGCGAATACTGTAAATGAAGGATCACATGATGACTCATATGACCCATCCTTTACGACAGAGGAGTTGATGTGGTCTGTGTCTAGTTTTAACCCCAAAAAGGCACCTGGGAAGGATGGTCTCACGGCGGATATCTGCTTAAAATCTATTTCTCTGGACCCGGAAATGTTCTTGGCAATAGCCAATAAATGCCTTAATTTGGCACACTTTCCTAAGAAATGGAAAGAAGCGGTTGTAGTGGTGCTGCGAAAGCCTGGGAAAGAGAACTACACGCATCCCAAATCATATAGGCCTATTGGACTGCTGCCTGTGCTCGGGAAAATCTTCGAAAAAATGTTAATACAACGAATAAAATGGCACATTGTACCTACACTTAGCCGGAGACAGTACGGATTTATGCCACAGCGTAGCACCGAAGACTCCCTCTATGACATGATGCAGCTAGTGAAAACCAAGCTTGAAGACAAAAAGATAGTGTTATTAATATCCTTGGACATAGAGGGAGCCTTCGATAACGCATGGTGGCCTGCAATCCGATGCAGATTGGCAGAAACTGGTTGCCCAATTAACTTACGACGTCTCATTGACAGTTACTTCGAGGATAGAACCGTTTGCATTAGATACGCGGGAGCAGAACACACGAAAGCCACTGCTAAGGGGTGCGTGCAGGGCTCAATAGGGGGTCCTATATTTTGGAACCTGTTGATTGACCCTCTTTTACATGAACTGAGCGAAAAGGGAGAATATTGCCAGGCTTTCGCGGACGACGTGGTCCTCATTTTCTCCGGGGACAGGGCATTTGAAGTGCAGGATCGGGCCAACGCTGTCCTCGCGCATGTTCAGACGTGGGGAGTCAAAAATAAGCTCAAATTCGCACCAAATAAGACCAAAGCGATGATAATAACAAAAAAGATAAAATATGACTCACCACTTCTGAAGATGGGCGGGGAAAATATTACGTTGTCCACAGAAATAAAAATATTAGGACTAACCATAGACGCCAAATTGACCTTCAACACACACGTAAAAAATGTGTGTTGCAAGGTACAACGTTTGTATTCTCAACTAACAAGAGCTGCCAGGATTGGTTGGGGCCTGAACCCGGAGATCGTTAGGACCATCTACGTAGCGGTAACGGAGCCGATCATATTATACGCCGCTAGTGTATGGGCAGCGGTCACATACAAACAGAGTGTTAAAAAGCAGCTCGACATGGTACAACGCGGGTTTGTTCAAAAGATCGTAAAATCATATAAAACCGTATCCCTCCACTCGGCCCTACTACTCGCTGGGTTGCTTCCTTTGGACCTCAGGGTTCGGGAAGCAGGCTTACTTTATGAAGTGAAGAAAGGTTACTCCCAGCGAGTAGTGGGAGACCGGGAAGTGGAACGGAAACTAGAATACGCGAAGACACCTCACCCCGCGAATCAGGTTGGGCTGCAGTTTGTATGCCTGGAGGATAGTGCACAAGTCGACGAACACAATAATAAGGGTCTAAAAATCTACACAGATGGGAGTAGAATTGAGGGGAAAGTCGGCGCTGCGTTATCCATTTGGAATGACGCGGCGGAGATAAGTAGCCAAAAATTCAAACTGGAAGACTTCTGCACTGTCTACCAGGCGGAGTTGCTGGCCATATATGAAGCAACAAATTATGCCCTAAAAAGTCTGGCACCGAGCTGCAATATCTATAGCGACTCAAGATCGGCTCTCCAGACAGTTATCCAGAGCGTTTCCCTCCATCCCCTAGCGGCAAAAATTAGAAGAAATATTTCGGAAATAAATAAAAAAGGAAAATTGTTAAAATTGTTTTGGATAAAGGCACACGCAGGGCTGGAGGGAAACGAGAGAGCAGATGAGTTAGCAAAGGAAGCCGCCCTAAAATTAAAACGAAAACCGGACTATGATAGGTGCCCGGTTTCATTCGTCAAGCGAGAAATCCGTCTCAATTCGCTTGACGAATGGAACCGACGTTACGTGGAAGGCGAAACCGCCTCCGTAACAAAAGTGTTTTTCCCAGACGCCTTAAGTGCCTATCCTATAATAAGAAAAATATACATGGACTCGCTAACGGTGCAAGTGATGACAGGACATGGCGGGTTCTCAGAATATTTGCATCGATTCAAATGTAAAGAGAGCCCGGCATGTGTCTGTGATCCGATGAAGGAAGAAAATGTAATACACATTATTACAGAATGTCCTGTCTTTAGCAAACATAGAAATGATATAGAAATAGAATTAGATATAAAAATTAGTAAAGAAAATATATGTAAAATAATAAGAAATAAATATGTTAGAAGTAGGTTCCTAAAGTACTGTAAAACTATAGCTAATAAGGTGATACAAAAGAATAAATAAGAGCATAAAAAGGGAAACTGTAAATTATATATAGGTATATAATGTAAACAGCCCCGTAAAAATAGTAAAAATAAAATTAGATTAAGTTATAGTAACAAATATAAAAAGTAATATTTAAATAACAATGTAAGATATATTAAAATTGAAATAAGAACTGCATCAGAAACTAAGAGCTAAAGAAAAAATCTAAGAATAAAAGTAGATTAAGATATAGTAATAAAGATGAATGTAGTAATTTAATACACGTGTAACCTAAATTTAAGAACTGTAATAGAATGTAAGTCAAAAAGAAGTAAAAAAGAAAAAAGCAAAAAGATAAAAGAAAAAATTAGAAAAGATATAAATAAAGAAATAAAAATAAAAAGATGGAAAAAGTCCCTGATCTCCATGTTAGGGGGAACTAGTAATAAATAAATAAAAAAAAAAACCTAACCTAACCTAACCTAACCTAACCTAACCTAACCTAACCTAACCTAACCTAACCTTTTTTTTTTTTTACGGGGGGGAAATCCTCATGGACTGCCTCTGCCTGGGGACAGGCGGAGGGGTGTGCCGGACTCTTACCGGCTAAAACCACCCCGGTGTCTCCTCGCACGTGCACGCGCGGGGCCGCGGGAATCCAAATTCTTCCGCAGCCCCACACTAGTGCTGGCCCGGTTTGTACGGGCCTCGTCTCCTGCACGGGGTAGTGAGGTGTTCAACTACCCCCTGTATCACCTCAGAGGCACGCGCCGACACCCAACCTAACCTAACCTAACCTAACCTAACCGGGAGACAGCCACTCTAGACTACGACAAAATCCCCATGTCCTACGTTAAAAAGAAAATCAGAGAGGAAACCGTTCGAATCCGGCAGGACAGATACGAGACCTCGACCACTGGGCAAGTCACCAAAATATTCCTACCGGATGTTGCAATTGCATACCGGATAGTGAGAAAGACGAAGTTGACACCTACACAGGTACAAGTGTTAACAGGATATGGTGGAATTGCGGAGTACTTGCACCGCTTTAAGCTTAAGGATACACCAGGGTGCGAGTGCGATCCAAATGTCAGTGAGTCAGTGTGGCATGTGATTCTGGAGTGTCCCCGCTATCAGGCGGCACGTCTGGATCTCGAGTTCTGCATTAACACCAATCTTGACAAGTCTGACCTACACAAAATCATCGAAGACGAAGACAAAAGGCCCAAATTTCTGGCATTCGTAGAGTCCATCTTTCGCGCTGCTGCAAAGCGTAACGCCACGAACTATCCATTCCCCAGGCAGCAGCAAACCGTTGCGGAATTCGCAGAGGTCTCCGTAAAAGAGAAGAGCATCCCAGCCAATAAAGCAGAACATCAGCTATTAGCATGCTCTGAAAGAGGTAACCCAGGCCTGAGAATTCGAGGAGTAGCTCTCTTCATGGATAACAACACAGAGCGTTTTGGCTTAAGTTTTTGCTTAACGACTGGCCGAAACTATGTCAAAATATCTCCCGGTCTCGCAAGCTTACTAAACGGCAGTACTCTCAAAACGAGCATGAAGCGCAAAACATATGAGGCGCTAGTTGAAATAGAGGTTGCAAAGCAACGATGTCGAATAGTAAGATCGAAAAACAAAACGATCTTGCTGTTCACATGGAGCGAAGAAAAAACCCCATTCGCCCAGGCATGCTCACTGCTAACGAGACTCGGTGAGGAGGAGACAGCTGTCATACCCCGCATCATAAGTGTGGATGCCATGGTGGTCCTATATGAGAAAGGTGAAGTCATGGACCACATTGGTTGCATAAAAGCCTCAAACAAACATGAAATAGTCGTGTATGAGGATAGGGGCGAAAACCTGAGCTTCCTCAAACATCATGACTCAACAAAGGCAACCCAACATCTTGTAGCAAATCCAGAGACACTTAGTGGCTCAGAACGCCTGCAACTGAAAACGGCCAAAGAAAAGGCCGCAGCCAGGGAAAAACTTAGCAAAAGTTCTGAGTCACAAAGCGGGGTAAGTGCACTAATTAAAACCATCGGTGCAGCGGCCCAGAGCATTCCAGGAAGAGCAATGCGAAAGTTGAGTAAGTTAAGACAAGCCGATAACTTAATAAGAGAGCCTCCAAGAGTACTCAAGAAATCCAAACCCACCCACACTAGACCCTGCTCGGGACGTGTCAGCCCTCCAAGACTTCTACCGGCGGTCGAGCCTAAAGACCACATAATCAACGCTTTCCTAGAGTTTAAGGCCCTCATAAAAG
Organism: Parnassius smintheus behrii; assembly: GCA_036936625.1. Lineage (NCBI taxonomy): Eukaryota > Metazoa > Arthropoda > Insecta > Lepidoptera > Papilionidae > Parnassius > Parnassius smintheus. Next base: position 253,999 of record JAUPFT010000011.1, read on the forward strand.
CAACTCTTGAGGTGAACCAAACTACTTGCAAGAATATCTTACAAAGTTTCCACCTCGGTAGTCATGAGTTCCTTGGAGTGCAGCTCGAGGAAGCAGAGGCCGCAATTTATGACAACAAAACATCTACTGTCATAAAAGGTAAAATGGGTCATCACATGGCGGCTTATAGCGGGTCGGCGGGCTTCGTAGCCTTGGATGAGGAGGAGACAGAACGACAGGGAAGATTAGTATTCAAAACCCCCCCCAACGACCCTATTGTGGTCACCGCCCGTTGTACCAGGGTGATGCTAGAGGATAGGATCCTGAAAATGGCGGAAACCATCTCGGGAGCCTGTGCATTGGGAGATCCTTGGGAAAACTGGACGGTGCCGACGATAAATTGGGTCAATGGAGTCCCGGGATGTGGCAAAACAACTTGGGTTATAAACCAATTCGACGCGGAGGATGATCTTATTGTCACAACAACAACAGAAGCAGCTAAAGATCTTAGAGAAAAGTTAGCCAACCGCATAGCCACTGACGCAAAAACAAAAGTGCGCACTATGGCCTCAGTTTTAGTAAATGGTATGAGAAGGCAAAAGGGAAGATGTACTCGACTTTTAGTCGACGAAGCTCTCATGAACCATTTCGGGGCCATAGTAATGGCAATGCGGCTAAGTGGAGCCGAAAAAATACTGCTTTTTGGTGACATCAATCAACTCCCTTATATCGACAGGGAAAACCTCTTTGCGATGCAATATACTCGCCCAAGCCTCGTAACCACTATCAGACAAGAGCTCCTGTGTACGCACCGGAATCCGATGGATGTGGCATATGCCCTGAATGAAATCTACAGTGGCATTTATTCATCCAGATCTCAGGTGCACTCACTAGAAAGGAAGAGGTACACGGGAGTCGTCATACCAGGTACCGTGCCCGACACCTTATATCTTGTATTTACGCAAGCAGAAATGGAGTCCCTTACCAGCCAGGGATATGGTTCGGGTCCCGGGTCGCGAATTTTAACCGTACATGAGGCCCAAGGTCTCACATACGGGAGAGTGGTCATAATGAGGACAACAACAGAGAAGCTCAAAATTTATGAAAGCGTCCAACACGCAGTAGTGGCAGTGTCCAGGCACACAGAAAGCTGTGTTTATTACACGGACGATTGCGACGATGCAACTGGAAGGCTGGTTGAGAGCGCAATGGCTGCGACAACGAAAAGAATCAAAGAATATAATCTGAAAATGGCAATTAGAAACAGAGACGAAGCTATTGTGGAAGCCCTGTCAACAGATATCACAAACAGTTAAAGATGGAGCACTCTCCACGATATTAAGTACAAGGAAAAGGAAAAAAAAATCTGGTAATATAAAAAATTTACATAGCATGTAAGGCCATGTACATTAAGCACGTAGATTATGTTGATGACTACATAAGGGGAAAAAAGGGCAAAAAAAAAAAAAAAAAAACATAAAACACAAACTGGGTCGACAATTATTATGTTTAAACAACAAAAAAAAGATAAGTAACAACGATGCCCACAAAAAAAAAAAAAAAACAAAACAAAACAAAAAAAAATAATAATGAAAAAAAAAGTATAAAAAATATAGCGTTTAACTGCATGTCGCATGTAAGCATATTAGTTTGTAGATCTTAAGTATGTAAGACAATTGAAATATAAAAAAAAAATACAAAAAAATACAAAAAAAAAAATTCAAAAAATAATATATATATAAGTGAACTCACTGCTTAGGCTTAAATATTTAAGTTATGTAAGTAGTGTAAGGAGTATATTTATAACAGTATTTTAAAAGTTAATAAAATAAAGTAAAGCAAAAAAAGGTACGGACTTCGAGTCTGTAGAGTAAACTTATTAAAAAAAAAAAAAAAAAAAAACCTAACCTAACCTAACCTAACCTAACCTAACCTAACCTAACGAGATACTACAGCGCACAAAATCAGAGCTGGAAAAGTCTGGAAATCTCAAGAGAGAGATACGGGAAAGCGTAACTTCAGGCCTGTATACTCTTTATGAGATGGTACTTAAACTTTCAGACTCAAGGATGCTGCATATGCTCGAAGCTAATAAGCAGAAACTTAATGTCTCACGAGAGTCAGAGAGGCTAACCCAGAGACATGCTAGGTTCATGCATGAGACTCTGGGTCAATATGCTTTACTAAAGGATCTCATAGAAAAACTACAAAAAGAAACGGAATCGATGAGAATAATTCTGTCGTACGACTTATGTACTGCGGTAACAGAAACTAAACGCGAGGTTACTACGGTTAAACAGGATATATCAATGTCTAGCTCCATTACCAACCAGCTAAAGATATTGTTGGAAGAACTAAGAACTTTCCGTGAAAGTCTAGAATCTCAGCGCTACTCCACGACAAAAGAACCCGCCATCCCTCTTCATTTCGTTGAAGACTTACATGAAATACGCAGTACATTACGTGAGATAAAATCCCTCAGGGATGAACAATGTAATCAGAAGGTTCGGGAATCAACGGAACAAGAAATGGATCTTGAGGCCTGTGTTCGAGGTGTCTCTCAGGAGCTGCGACAATATGTCTTAGAAATGAAATCGCAGCTTCAGGAAGACATAATTGACCTTCGAAATCAAGTATCCAAAATCACTGAGAACTCAACAAATACTAATAGGAACCCTGTATACTCCCTAATTACTTCGGTACAAGCCAGCATAGAGGAACTCCGAAGAGAAACTAGGGAGCTGCAAGACACAACTGTGGAATCAGCCGCTCCCATCCGAATGGCTATAGAGGGACTACGCAACGAAGTAAGATGGCAACCAGCCAAAGAGAATCCCCTTAATGATGAGGATGAGCAAATTCGTCACTCACCAAGAAAATACAGAAGTGTCCAGGCTTACAAAAAAGTGCACGATCACGCTAACAAGTCCTCTCGCTCTTACTCAGAGGTAACGGCAAGACCTAACTACTCAATTATGATAGAGTCAGCCGATCCTAGGAATAGGAGTGATGACATAATAAAACAAGTTAAAAACGGAATTGACATAATTGAGTTAGGTATAGGAGTGAACCATATTAAAAAATGTAAGCAACAAAAGGTTCTAATAAGCTGCGAGTCTGAGAGTGACAGACAAGTTCTGCAAGAAAAACTCAGAAGCAGTTCTGATAAATTAACCGTACAAAGACTTGCCACTAAAAATCCTTTGTTACGGTTAATAGGGGTTGTTAACGACCTAAACGATAAGAAAATTGAAGAGGCTGTTATCAAACAGAATGGCTCCTTGCTAAGAGAAATACCGAGCTCACAAATATATGTCAAAGTCACAAGAAGGGTAAAAGGTCGCACTAGCTCTACAAATAATATAATCTTGGAGACAAGTCCACAAGTATGGTGCAAACTTAAATATCAAAGATTAAGACTTGGTTTCCAAATCGTTCCAGCTCTCGACCAATCTCCTCTGGTGCAGTGTTACCGCTGCCTTGGATTCTCTCATCGAGCAAGTGAATGCAGATCAGAGAAGGCGTTTTGTGGCTATTGTGCAGAATATCATGACACAAGAGAGTGTCACAATAGAAATGCAGCCCCAAAATGCATAAACTGCAGCAATAAAAATTCAACCCACCAAGAATGCATTCATCCAGCTTACAGCTCAGAATGCCCTGAGTGGAAAAGATGGGATAGAATTGCTAGATCCTTAACATCATACTGCTAAGAGCAACAATGAGTTTCCAAAAAGGATAAAAATCGCCCAAATAAATCTCGGCAGAGGGCGAGCCGCAATGCAAGAATGTCTACAGGCAGCTGAACAACAAGGGATCTCAATCCTTTTGGTTCAAGAGCCTTACATTGGAGCTAAAGCTCATGTAACATATAAATATAGTATAATACAAAGAGAAACTGACAATAAAGAGAAACCCGTGAAATCGGCTGTCATTGTCGTTAACCCAAATTTACAGTATAGCATAAATCAAAAGACTATTACAGAGAACATAGTAGCATGTAAATTTAGCATAAATAGATTAACCGTAACTTTAGTTAATGCATATCTTGAGGAAGGCGCTGAAATTGAAGAAGATCTACGCAAAATTACCAGTTTTATCAACATTCTGAACAACGAACACGTAATACTGGGAGGAGACCTTAACGCCAAGAGTCCCTGGTGGGGCTGCAATGCGGAGGACAGTCGGGGAGCAGCCGTAACTGAGACTCTAGCACAACTGGATTTACACATCTTAAATGAGGGGCACATACCAACATTCCATGCTTGAAGAGGCAGCAGAGAATACACCAGTATCATTGATGTCACCGCATGCACATCAAATTTATTAAAGAAAGTTAAAAGCTGGAAAGTAGATCCTGATCTCGTTACTCTATCTGATCACAGAGCAATTACTTTTGAGCTTAACACTTTAAAAGCAACTGACGAAATACAACAAGGAACCTCGACACGCATATACAACACGAAGAATGCAAATTGGGAAATATTCACAGCAAAATTAAGAAACCAACTCGAATCTTCAAAACTTTCCGAAGAATATATAAATTCTATAGATACTCCACAACTACTAGAATAGTGCGTTAAGACATACAACGAATGCATAGATACCGCTTGTAAGAATGCTATTCCGGAACTATCAAGGGGAATACATAAAAAAACACCATGGTGGACCATAGAGCTAGACACAAAGAAAAAAGAAGTAATCAGAAAAAGGAAAAGGATAAGACACGCTAATCCAAGACGGAAAGCTTACGTAATTGAAGAATATATACAGGCTAAAGGCGAATACAAAAATCTCATAAACGACGCCATGAACCAGAGTTGGAAACAATTTTGCACGAGACAAGATAGGGAGAATATGTGGCAAAGCATATATAGGGTGATCCGCAAGGACTCTAAAACTAGAGACGACTCCCTACTAAGAGCATCTTCATCTACAGATATTTTGTCTGCAACGAAATCTGCCGAACTTTTAGCTACAACTTTCTATCCAACAGACGATACCTCAACGGACGATTCTAACCACAAAGAAATAAGAACAAGAGCAGAAAATATAAGAAGAGAACTAACAGAAAGTTTAATATACGATCACATTATACCATACACTGCCACCGAGGTAGAGGCTATATTTAAGAATATGAGTCCGAAAAAATCACCAGGTAGGGACGGGTTTACTGCCGACATATGCTATAAGACCTATTTAGCTGAACCCGTCCTTCTCTTGAAGATATTTAACAAATGCCTCACGCTAGGTTACTTCCCGAAAATCTGGAAAAATGCAATTATTCGAATCATACCAAAATCAAACAGAGACGATTACACTCTAGCAAAATCCTACCGTCCAATTGGCCTATTACCAGTACTCGGAAAAGTTCTTGAGAAACTGTTCGTGACCAGACTAACGTGGCAGATAGGTCGAGAAAACAAATTGAGTAATCGACAGTATGGGTTTGTTCCTCAGAGAGGGACAGAGGACGCGTTGTACGACGCACTAGAAGTTGTCAAAAAATGCGTAAAGAACAAAGAGATGGCAGTAATTGTTTCTATTGATATTGAGGGTGCTTTTGATAACGCCTGGTGGCCTGCAGTGATTGTTGAATTACAACAAAAGAATATTGATAAAGCAACCCTAAAACTTATTGATAGCTACCTCACTGAAAGGTCTATTACACTTAGGTACGCCAACACAGAGATCAGTAAGAGCACAAATAGGGGTTGCATACAAGGGTCTATTTGTGGACCCCTAATGTGGAATATCCTGCTGGACTCCCTGCTTCAAGAAGCAGAGACTTGGAATGTACATGTCCAAGCTTATGCTGACGATATTATATTAATAGGAACCGGGAAGACAACATCAATTATAGAAAATAAAGTCAATACAGCGCTAAATAGAATATCTATGTGGGGACTTTCCAGAAAAATGAGCTTTGCGGCACATAAAACGCAAGCTATTTTAATTTCAAAGAAATATAAATATGAGATGCCTAACTTAAAACTCAATGACACCAAGATTGTATTTAGCGAAAACCTGAAAATTCTCGGTCTAAATATTGACCAAAACTTAAACTTCGTAAAACATGTAGAAGATACCACAAAAAAAGCAATTAAACTCTATAAAAAAGTTTCAAAAACAGCCAGAGCACAATGGGGACTCAACTCTGAAATTCTGAGGATAATATACATCACTGTAATAGAGCCTACAATGTTATATGCCGCAGCATGTTGGGGAAATAACGCATCGAGAATACAGATACGCAAACGACTTGATGCTATAACGAGAATATTCTGTATCATGATCTGTAAAGCTCACCGAACATGTTCGCTAACTTCCTGTGCCGCATTAGCAAGAATTATCCCATTAGACTTAAGAGCTCAAGAACAACTAGAGATATATGAAATAAAAAGAGGAAAGTCCATTGACCAACTACCAGGGAGAAAGCTTGCCATACCAGTAAGTCCCTTTAGCCTCCCACATCCGGCACTCCGTGTCAAAGAGACATACAATTGTATTAGCACAGAAAAAGAAGTGGATACAATAGAAAACAACTGGCCCGCTATCTATACTGACGGCAGTAAAATCTCAGGCAAGGTAGGGGCTGCTGTAAGCTGTAAGACGGCTGTAAGAAGCTGGAAGACGGCAAAGAAACCCATAAAGTTAAAATCAAATTAGGTAATCACTGCAGTGTTTACCAGGCGGAACTAGTAGCAATCTTGAAGGCACTCAGTATCATGAGATGCAAACGTGGATTTAAGAAGTCAAATATATTGAGCGACTCTTTGTCAGCACTGGAAAGCCTGTCAAATCCAAGCACTCTTAATCCTCTGGGAGCTGAAATCCTAGAAAATATACAAGAAATCCGAAATAATCAAGGCGATGTGAAGCTTTTCTGGATTAAAGCTCATTGTGGAATTCCAGGGAATGAAAGAGCCGATGAATTAGCGAAATTAGCAGCAGAGACTTCTAAGCAAGCACCAACCTACGACTGTTTCCCTCTGTCCTTTGCAAAATGTCAAATCAGGGACAACTCAATAATAAGGTGGCAAGAAAGGTATAGCACATCCAACACAGGAGCTACAACGAGAAGTTTCTTCCCTTGTTTAAAAGAAACCTATAAAACCATGTCTAAAATAAAAATAAATAATTTGGTGTCACAAATATTGACAGGCCATGGAGGCTTTAAATCATACCTGTGTAGATTTAAACTGGCAAAGAGCTCCTACTGTAGCTGTGATAGTCAAACACCGCAAACAGTAGAGCATATCCTTTTGGACTGTCCGAAATTCGCTTATGAGAGACTATCATGCGAGCAAAGTATGGGCTTTGTGCTAAAAGAGGAAACCATATGTAAAGCTATTAACGGCAATGACAGTCGATTTCATTTTCTAAAATTCGCAATACAAATCACTAAGGTGATTCTCAGAGAAAATAAATCAAAATATATGTAAATGATAATAACATAGTAAAATGCAATAGTTAAGTTTACATCACAGTGTAATTTTAGTTTAAATTGACAGTAAATTGACAAAAAAATAGGAAGGATAAACCTTAAAGAAGTAAATAATTGTATATAAAGGGTAGAAGATTAGTTAGTTAAGCAATCTAATAAAAACAGTTTCAAATAGATAATGTTGCGGAATACAAAATCATTAGTTGTATAAGGACAAATATGTATTGTAGTAATTTTAATTGAAAAATGTATATATATAGCAAAAAAAAAACCATGCACAAAAACAGAACAAAAAAAAGCTTTTAAAGGTGCTGTAAAAGAAAAAACAGCAGATGAATTGAGTAAAAAAAAAAACCTAACCTAACCTAACCTAACCTAACCTAACCTAACCTAACCTAACCTAACCTAACCCTTTTAACTATAAATTTGTAGATAACTTTCCTGAAACGTTTTTAAACCGCTCCGTACTCAAAAATCAAAGTTGTGGGTCAAAGTGACCCAATTATCAAGTGTGATATACCGGAAGATTCGCCTCGCCGAGGCGCATACGGTGATATAAGAAAAAGTGAGAAAAGTGCGGCTAATAAGAAATAAACAGTGAAAAACAAAATTTTCATAACCTAAAAAACAAAAAATTGAAACGCTGCCAAAACTAAAGCTGTAACATAGTATTTTTAAAGTGCTATATGGTGTACCTCGGCACGTTTCATCTTCCTGAACAGCTTTCTGATTTTTCCGACGCTCACGTACGGAAATATAACCAAAAAAAACAAAACCACGTGGACACGTGTTTTTTGACCCGAACATCTGAGGCTAATTACGACATTATCAGCTTAAAGAGGACAACAATACAAGACGTTTGACATATCGTTCATGAAAACCGAACAACAAACAAAGAAGTTACAACACTTTAAAGAAAGTGTTTCTTGACTGAAAATTTCAAAGCCGATTTACAAAAAATTTTCAGCGAGAACATATCTTTTTTTTACGCTCATCAGATGAAGCATTGCAGGACCTAAAAAACGACACCAATATTGAAATTTTTTGGAGTGCAAACTAAATAGTAAGAGACTTTTTTAATATTAAGTAAAACACGTGTTTTCCTGAAAGTGCTCCTGAAAATTGTGAAAAAATTCCTGAAGGTAGCTTAGGCTTAACTATATAAACCCAAATTTTTACAAAATTTTTACATCAATAAAATTCGATTTAGAGGCTATTTGCGGTTCTTGGTAATCACAAATAGTTTTTCAGAACACCAAAAACCAAAAAATTTTCAGGACAATAAAATTCAAAAATATATCAAAAACAGCCCCATCTAATAGACTACTTACATTATTTTAATATATTAATTTTTGAAGCAGTACTTTAGGAGATATAAATTTTTTAGTGAGAGCTGGGAGGTCCTGAAAACTGCACAATAACTGTGTTTTCAGTTTACAGGAAAACGGAGCCTCCTAGCTCATTTTTGACAATTTTTTCGGGTCCCCCCCCTAATCTCCCCCCACACTATCCAGTAAACGGATAGTCTTCGGCCCCCACCGGATCATTTGGGCTGAATTTCAAGCCCCTACCCCTAAGTTGACATATTGACTTAGTCTCTGGGGGTTGAAAAACATCTAACATCTAAAACACAGCAACCGGTGGACCGATTAGAACGGGGTTTTTTTGTTAAAAATTGTATATAAGTAGGCCTAATAAATTGTATCTGTGTGTATGTAGACTGACTCTATGTGACTCTATGTAGAGCTCTATAAAGTTATGTGATTTTATTTTATTTTACTTTTACTTTATATTATTATTAAAGGCATAGATTTAGGAAATAATACCGAAAATATGTACAAAGATATTAGACTGACTCTAGGTAGAGTCTCATTTAAGTTAAATATTTTATTACTACTATTAAGACTATATTATAAATATATGTATCGTGTGTATAAAGAGTGACAAAATACTAATAGGTAGAGTCACGACTCTACATAGAGCAAAAATTTTTCCTGTCTTTTTGTTTTGTTATATTTTTGTATTTTTAAGGAACGGGACGGGGTGTTTGTTAAATAATCCTTTTATTTTGTTGACAATAATTACAAAGATATTAGACTGACTCTAAGTAGAGTCTCATTTATGTTAAATATTTTATTACTACTATTAAGACTATATTATTAATATATGTATCGTGTGTATAAAGAGTGACAAAATTCTAATAGGTAGAGTCACGACTCTACATAGAGCAAAAATTTTTTCTTGTCTTTTTGTTTTGTTTATATTTTTATATTTTTAAGGAACGGGACGGGGTGTTTGTGGTTCTTTGAATTAAGTAAACTTTAAATAACTGCAACCTCGTCATTATAAAAAATATTTATAACTTTTACAAACCTTAAATAATCCTATTTTGTTGACAATAATTTCATTATTCATTAATTTATTATTTCGTTGATTGTTGAGACCCAGGACGCTTTCCCCTGGCAAAATGTTCGGTTTCCGTACTCCAACTAAAAGTACCGAAGATAGTGCCAAGAACACGAGTCCTCAGAGCTCCCCGAACGTGACAGAGAAGGCAGGGCCTTCTACTAATAAGGAACAAACGGTACAGGTCCCTAATGTAAGAAAGAGCATTGGAGAATGGGAAATAGGACAAGTAGATATGTTAGCGGCAAAACAGACATCTCCAAAAAAGGTAGCTCCATTGGCTCGGACAAAACAGAAAATTGCCCTAACCCAGGATGTAAAAGGAACAGTCCGTAAAGCAGATGTTGAGGTTGTAGAAAGCTCACCAAAAGTGGAGACCAATAAATATGTGGATCGCCTGACAGAGGCTCGAGCCTGTCTCCATAAAGCCAAACTACACCTCAACAACTCTCGAAACCTAAGGACTGATATTAAAGTAGAAGTCACTCAGGCCATAGAGAGGCTTTACCAACTGGTAAAAGAGACAGAAAAAGGCAAGAGCACAGAAAATGAAGAAAAATTGAGAGACCAAGGAAAGAAAGAGGAAAGATTGGATGACCAAAATAGGAAAAGGAAAGAAGAAGATCAAAATATAATAAAGAAATTGGAAGAGCATGGAAAACTTCTAGAAGAAAGCAGAAAAGAGATGGAAAAATTAAGGGAAGAAATCAAAAAGCAAGAAAGTAAAGAGGATAGAGCAACATACGCCAGTATAGTGGCTGGGCTACAAAGGGTCTCGCCTCCAGAAAACACGGCCATGCACTCGGTGATGATCACATCGAGTGATGAAAAAGAGACAGGAGACCAAGTTATGGACAAAATAAGGAAAGTTATGAATGCTAAAGAAGAGGGTCTAAAAATAGACAAGATTAGAAAAGCTAGGGATAGGAAGATAATAGTAGGATGCCGAACAGAGATGGAGATCAATAGAGTTAAGGAAAGACTAAAGATGGCAGGAAATGACCTTAATGTTGACGACTTTAAAAACAAGGATCCGCTTATAATCCTGATGGACGTATTGCAGTACAACACGGATGCGGACATACAAAAGGCCATACAGATTCAGAACAAGCATCTCCTCCAAGACATTCCAGAAAAAGAATGTAGAATGGAAGTGAAATATAGGAAAAGAACTAGGAACCCACTAACATCCCACATTGTTATAAAAGTCTCACCCCAAATATGGAGCCGCTTAACACAGGCAGGGGTAATCCACGTGGATCTTCAGCGAGTAAGGGTGATGGATCAGTCACCCCTGGTCCAATGCTCGAGATGTTTGGGCTACGGACACTGTAAACGTATCTGTAATGAAACTACTGATGTCTGTAGCCATTGTGGAGGCCCACATATGAAAACCGAATGCTCCAACTGGCTTGCCGGAGGAACGCCAGATTGTAAAAATTGTAACAGGGCAAAGCAAGAGAAAAGAGAGCATAACGCATTTAGTGGGGACTGCCCAGTAAGAAAGAAGTGGGAAATACTAACGAGGTCCACAGTGGCTTACTGCTAAAATTGTCCCAAGGCTCAATAGGGAACCGGGTACCACAAACCACCGATATCACGTCGCACAGGCGAATCTTCAGAGATGCGAGCTAGCCACGGCCGAAATAATAACAGAGGCAATCAAGAAAAAGTTAACTTTCGCCATGATACAGGAGCCTTATATCGGCAGTATAGGCCAAATGAAGAACTACCCGGGAACCAGAATAGCGCAAAAAGACAGACGCCCTGGCACTGAGAAGGTGAATAAGGCAGCTATTGCGCTGTTTGACGACACCATCGACATGACCCCATGCTCCAGTCTGACGACGGAGAACATAGCAGTCGCTAAGTTGAGGACAGGGGCGTGGGAGGTGGGGGTGGTGTCCGTCTACTTGGAGGGAGAAAAGCCGATTGAACAACATCTGAGAATGATCGAAGCAGCCGTATTGGGATTACGCACCAAAAACGTGATACTCGGTGGGGATGTGAATGCCTGGAACACCTGGTGGGGCAGCCGAAGGACAGACACTAGGGGAACAGAGGTCGCTGCAAAACTCGACGAGCTAGAGCTTCATATCTTAAACAAAGGAACTGAACCTACTTTCGATACGTACAGAGGTGGGAAGAGGTTCACCAGCTGCGTTGATATCACTACCTGCTCGACTAGCCTACTTGGAAAGATAGATAACTGGAGACTTTCAGAAGAAATAACTAGCTCTGACCACAGGACAGTCCTATTTGATATAAATTTAGGGAAATCATTAGGTACTGACATTAAACGAACAACTAGGATATATAATACTAGAAAAGCAAACTGGAACGAGTTTCGTGAGAAACTCGTCCAGATTTGGAACAACAAGCAATTAAATAAAGCAGAAATTGATAAGGTTAAAACTATACAAGAATTAGAAAATAAAATAGAACTATTCACTAATACAATAATCGAAGCATGTGAAGAAAGCATTCCAAAATTAAATAATAAAAAACAAACGGGACTGCCCTGGTGGACCCATGAGCTCACACAGCTTAAAAAGAAAGTCTCCAGGTTGAAGCGTCGAATTGCTTACGCGGCGCCGGTTCGACGAGAATGGGTGGTCGAGCGGTATAAAGCAGCTAAAGAAGAGTACCAGCAGGAAGTGAAAAAGGCCCAGACCACAAGCTGGAAAGAGTTTTGCAGCCGACAGGACAGAGAAACAATGTGGGACAGTATATATAGGGTGATAAGCCGTACAGTGGTGCGACAGGAGGATACTCCACTCGTCTGTAACGGAGAGGTTTTAGAGGGTGAAAAGTCAGCTAGGATTCTGGCGGAGACTTTTTATCCCGAGGACAAGATTGAAGATGACGACACGGACCATACACAAATACGAGAAATTGCAAAGACCGTGAACGAAGGGACACATGTTAGTCCATGTGACCCGCCCTTTACGGAGAATGAGCTGATGTGGTCCGTGTCAAGTTTTAACCCAAAGAAGGCCCCGGGAGACGACGAACTTACTGCAGACATTTGTGGGGTGGACTCACCATTGTTCTTGGCACTATTAAATAAATGTATCGGTTTAACATACTTTCCCATCCAGTGGAAGAAAGCCACAGTGGTAGTACTGCGGAAGCCTGGGAAGGATAATTACACACACCCGAAATCATACAGGCCGATTAATAATTCGAAGAATAAAGTGGTACACTGTACCAACAATAAGCCGACAGCAATACGGGTTTATGCCACAGCGCAGTACCGAAGATTCCCTCTATGATATGATGCAGTTAATAAGAAGTAAGCTAACGAACAAAAAACTTATCCTGCTTATATCATTAGACATAGAGGGAGCCTTCGATAATGCATGGTGGCCCGCAATAAAATGTAGACTCGCGGAAACGGCGTGCCCAATAAACCTGAGGCGCCTTATAGACAGCTATCTTAAGGATAGGATGGTTAGCGTCAGGTATGCTGGGGCACAATGGAATAAAAAAACAACCAAAGGGTGTGTGCAGGGCTCGATAGGGGGTCCAATATTTTGGAATCTTCTGTTGGACCCACTATTAAAATCGTTGGTCGAACAAGGAATTCATTGCCAGGCTTTCGCAGACGATGTGGTTCTGATATTCTCGGGGGACTCATCCAGTCAGGTGCAGGACCAGGCGAATAAGACCCTCGCACGGGTCCAGAAGTGGGGAGTCAAAAACAAACTTAAGTTTGCTCCACAAAAAACTATAGCGATGATTATTACCAACAAGCTAAAATATGACTCACCACTTCTGGAAATGGGCGGAGAGCGCATCGAGCTCTCCAGGGAAATCAAAATACTCGGCCTCACAGTTGACGACAGGCTTGCCTTCAACACACATATCAAGAATGTGTGTTGTAGGGTACAGAACCTGTATCGTCAGCTGTCAAGAGCCGCTAAGATCCATTGGGGTTTAAACCCCGAGATAATCAGGACTTCATACATCGCAGTGGTGGAACCAATAGTGATGTATGCGGCTAGTGCGTGGGTAACAGCAACCAACAAAAATAAAATTAGAAAGCAGCTCGACATGGTGCAGCGGGGATTTCTGCAAAAAATAGTTAAATCCTACAGAACAGCATCACTACACTCGGTCCTACTGCTCGCTGGGTTGCTTCCACTGGACATGAGGGTCCGGGAAGCAGCCTCGCTTTATACGATAAAAAAAGGATTCTCCCAGCGAATAGTGGGTGATCGAGAGGTGGAATGCAAAATAAAGTACTCACAAACACCACATCCCGCGGATCAGGTCGGTTTGAAGTTTACATGCCTGGAGGACGGTGCACAAATCAACCAATGTGACAATAAGACCCTTAGCATCTTCACAGATGGTAGTAAAATAGAGGGGAAAGTCGGCGTGGCGTTATCCATTTGGAATGACGCCGTGGAGACGAGTACCCGAAAACTGAAATTGGAAAATTTTTGCACCGTCTACCAGGCAGAGTTGTTGGCTATACACGAGGCAAGCGTATATCCACTTCAAGACCCCAGCACCAATTTGTAATATTTACAGCGATTCGATGTCTGCTCTCTAAACAATTGTACAGGACGTTTCCCTCCATCCCCTAGCGGTGGAAGTCAGAAAAAATATCATAAACATTAATAAAAAAGGAAAAACGCTCAATATGTTTTGAGTTAAAGCCCACGCAGGATTGGATCGAAACGAGAGTGCAGACATACTAGCAAAAGAAGCCGCTACTAAGATTAAAAAGAAACCGGATTATGGGAAGTGTCCTATCTCATACATCAAGCGACAAATCCGACTGGAATCGCTTGATGAATGGAGTAGACGCTATAGAGAAGGAGAAACGGCCTCCACAACAAAAATGTTTTTCCCAGATGCCATCGATGCTTATAATGTAATTCGGAAAATAAACTTGGACCCAATAATGGTCCAAGTTATGACAGAACATGGTGGGTTCTCCAAATATTTGTATAGATTCAAGTGTAAGGAGAGCCCAGCGTGTCCATGCGATCCAACAAAAGAAGAAGACGTAGAACATTATAGCAGAATGCCCAATATATGGTAGAGAAAGAAGTGATGTAGAAATAGAAATAGGTGTAAAAATAAAGGTAGAAAATGTCAATGAAATAATTAGAAATAAGCACATTAGAAATAAGTTCCTTAAATTTTGTAAGCACATAGCAAGTAAAGTAGTAGGTAAGAACAAATAGAATAAGAAAACGGGCTCTGTAACACATATATATATATATACATATATATATATATATATATATATATATATATATATATATATATATATATATATATATATATATATATATATATATATATAAAGTATATCGTGTTAACAGTCCCATTAAAATAAGCAGAAGTAAGAACTCTTATGCAAATAGAAAAAAAATACAGCACTAAAAGAATAATAAATAAAAGTAAAACATTAGAAATGGTGAAAAAAGCAACACCAGGATGAAAAAAGTCCTTGATCTTCACATGTCAAAACGAAACAAACAAAATAAACGCAGGAAAGATGAGATTAGGAATAGTGTCTGTCTACTACGAAGGAGACCAAGACATAGAGCCCTACTTGGTACGCACAAAAGTGGCTTGCCAGAAACTCCAAACCGAAAACCTTCTGGTCGGTGGGGATGTCAACGCTTGGAGCCACTAGTGGGGAAGCAGCCATGAAGACCAAAGAGGTGCAGCTTACAACGCCTTCCTAAACGAAATAGAGCTCCACATTCTCAACACCGGAGACACACCAACATTCGAGACGTATAGGGGAAACAAAAAATACACAAGCGTTGTTGATGTCACAGCGTGCAGCTTGTCGCTACTAGGAAGAATAAACGGTTGGAGTGTGGATCGGGAAATTACAACATCAGACCATAATGCCATCACTTTTACTCTGCACTTAGACGAGCAACTAACATCATTCGAGTCTAATACCACGCGCAAATACAACACCAAGAAGGCGAACTGGCAGGAATTTAAAACGAATTTAAAAATCTCCCTAGCGGAAAAAAATATAACACCTGAAACCATGGATCAGATTTACACTCAAGAGGATCTGGAAACCAAAATTACCGTCTATACAGAAGCCATCTTGGATGCTTGTGATAAATCTATTCCAAAAATAGGCGTATGGAAGGCAAAAAGCAGGCCTCCTTGGTGGTCCAAAACCTTAGAAAACCTAAAAAGAGACGTCCTGCGAAAGAAAAGGCGAATAAGAAACGCCGCTCCCATTAGAATGGCATCCGTTATAAAAGACTACTGTACAGCTAAACAGGAATATGTAGAAAAAACCATTGAAGCACAAACAAGCAGCTGGAAAGAGTTCTGCTCAATGCAAGAAAAGGAAAGCCTGTGGGATGGAATATATAGAGTAATAAGAAAAACTACCAGACGACAAGAAGATATGTTACTGAGAAGTGTCGAAGGTGACACCCTTAATCCGGAGGAATCGGCTAAGCTTCTGGCAAGCACTTTTTATCCAGAAGACTCTGTTGCGACTGTCAAGTCCTACCACATGAAAATCCGAAGACTGGTACAAGACAAAAAACCGGAGGACATAGAAGACCTCTCTGAGGAAGATCCAGCTTTCACCCCGCCCGAACTGGAGACAGTGTTGAAAGCGTTAAACCCAAAGAAAGCTCCAAGCCAAGATGGCTTAACTTCAGATATTTGCATTGTAGCCATCCAAAGCGAAAAGGAGGTATTCTTGGCGTTGGCAAATAAATGCCTATCGTTAGCATACTTTCCTAAGCAATGGAAAAAGGCACACGTTATAATTCTCCGTAAGCCGGGCAAAGAGGACTACACTCACCCAAAGTCCTACAGGCCGATAGGTCTACTACCAGTCCTGGGGAAAATAGTCGAAAAACTTATGGTGGGTCGATTGCAATGGTACATCTTACCCAAGTTAAATCCGAACCAATATGGCTTCATGCCACAGCGCGGAACCGAAGATGCCCTCTACGACTTAATGGACCATATAAGATCAGAACTCTACAACAAGAAGATGGTGCTTATCATCTCTTTGGATATAGAGGGAGCATTCGACAACGCATGGTGGCCAGCACTCAAGCACCAGCTAATAAAAAAGAAGTGCCCAAGGAACATCTACGCAATGATAAACTCATACCTTAATGACCGTAAGATCGTAGTTAACTATGCCAGAACAACAAGTGAGAGGGACACCACAAAAGGTTGTGTACAAGGGTCAATCGCAGGAACAACCTTTTGGAACATCATTTTAGATCCCTTGTTACAAAAACTTACAGAGGAAGGAGTATATTGCCAGGCATTTGCAGATGACGGAATCCTTGTATTCTCCGATCACAAGGTCAGTACTATAGAGGAATCAGCCAATGCAGTTCTAAATAAAGTAGTAAAATGGGGAGAGGGAAACAAATTAACTTTCGCAGCACACAAGACCAACGCGATGCTAATAACTAAGAAACTTAAATTCAATCCCCCAGAAATCTACATGTCAGAGCGCAAACTGCAAATGGTTGATCAGATAAAACTCCTGGGAATTATAATAGATCGAAAACTAACATTCAAACCACATGTTACCGCTGTCTGTAAAAAAGCTGCGGAAATTTATAAAGAGCTAGCGTGCGCCGCAAAAGTGACGTGGGGCCCAAATGGAGAAATAACAAGGACAATATATGTTGCGGTCATAGAGCCGATTGTGCTGTACGCTTCTAGCGTATGGGCTCCAGCGACAGAACTGCAAATGATTCGCGATCAACTGCATAATCTTCAAAGAGGATTTGCACAAAAAAATCTGCAGGGCGTATCGCACAGTATCGCTCACGGCGTCACTGGTACTCTCAGGTCTATTACCATTGAACCTGAGAGTTCAGGAAGCTGCAAGTCTGTACAAAACAAAAAAAGGTATTACATTAGACTATTTACCACCTGGAATGAGATTGGAGAAAAAGGTGAGCTATTTGGATCTTCCACACCCTTCTAAACTCATAACAACAGAGTACGAGCTCCTTGAGGGCGCGGATCTTGAATCTTTGGATTCCCGCCGGGTTACCGGCCCTCACATATATACAGATGGTAGTAAGATAGAGGGAAAAGTCGGAGCTGCTCTAACTTGGTGGGAGAAAGACAAGGAAATCCATTACTCTACTTTTAGCTTAGCCCCTTCGTGCACCGTGTTTCAATCAGAACTTTATGCACTTTACAGGGCGGTTCAATTGGCAAGGAATAGCAAAGAAAAGACAGTAAACATTATGAGTGATTCCAGGTCCTCACTCGAACTGTTGGGAAACCCTAAGTTGATCCATCCTCTGACAAAGCATATAAAAGAGTGCATAGAAGACATCCGGTCACAGGGGAGACGAGTGCGGTTTTCTGGCTACGAGCGCACGTGGGGACTGCCGGAAATGAACGTGCCGATGAGCTAGCAAAGATGGCGGCCCAACAAGCCACTACTACCCCAGACTACGCAGAAGTCCCGTTGTCTTATGTCAAAAGAAAGATCAGAGAAGAGTCTGTACGGAAATGGCAGGATAGGTTCAACTCCTCCAGTACAGGGCAAGTCACTAAAACGTTCTTCCCCGATGTAGAAAAAGCTTATCGCATCGTGAGGAAAGCAAAACTGACACCCTATTAAGTGCAACTCATGACAGGACACGGCGGAATAGCTGAGTACTTACATCGGTTCAAGTTGAAAAATAGTCCCGGCTGTGAGTGCAACCCCAACATCAGGGAGTCTGTTTGGCACATCATCCTGGACTGCCCACGATTCCAGATGGCCAGAATGGATCTTGAGTTTAAACTAGATATAAAAATAAATAAAGAAGTATTACACAATATCTTGGATGACGCTGATAAAAGACCGCATTTCTTAAAGTTTGCAGAACATACAATCCGTTTAGCTGCTAAAAGAAACAGTACTCTTTCTTCTGAATTAACTCAGCAAACGATGAATTTAAGTAATATAATAACACAAACCACAGACATAGAATACAGAAGTACAATTAATCAGCCTGCAAATAAACTACTAGAATATGCTGAACTAGGCAACCCAGGTATTAGACTCAAAACGGTAGCCATGTTTATGGACGACTCCTCCGAAAGGCTGGGTATTTGCTTCTGCAATGCGATGGCTCCAAATAGAATAATCATCTCACCTGGCCTCGCCTTACTCCTGAAAGGCAGCACCTTCAAAACGAGCATAAAACGTAAGAGGTATGAGGCGCTACAGAAGATAACAGTAGCAAACAATCACTGCCGAATAGTGCGTATGCGGAACTAAACCATTGCACTATTCGAAAAAGGCGACGACATCACCGAGTTCGCTCAGGCATGCTCAATGCTAGCTGTGCTTACGGAGGCAAGTGAGGCTAAAGAAGTAGCACCAAAAATAATAAGCGTAGATGCTATGGTGGTAAAATACGAGAAAGGGAAGGTAGAAGACTACATGGGAGTATTAAAAGCCTCAGAATATCATGAAGTGGTGGTATACGAAGACAGAGGTGAAGACCTCAGTTTTATGAAACCATTCAGACCCAACGAACCTTCACGCTCGTACCCCACTGATAGCAAAGAACACCCTGAAATACGCCCAGAAGAAATATTAAGTGGATCCGAACGCTTGCAACAAAAAATGGACGCCAAAAGGAGAAAAGAAAAGCGAACACGAACAATCCCAGCCGGAACAATAGACAAAGTAGCAGCAGTCGCTAGCACTTTCGGTCAAGTCATTGCTGCAATCCCCGCAGTAATCCCGAAGAAAAAGGAATATCTGCGGTCAACAGAGAAGATAGTTGCCGCTGTTAAGAGCGCCGCAAAGTATTTTCCCAAAGGTCAGATAAGAAAATCCCCATGCATATGGACGAAAGCAGACATGGGACAAGTCACTCTGCCGAGTCTCAGGGAGGTGTCGGAGCCCCTGGACCACTGGATAAATGCATTCCTCGAGTTTAAAGCTATCGTAAAAGCTACCAGAGAGGTTAACATCATGACCTGTAAGAGCATCTTGGAATCAATTCATCGAGGCTGTGAAGATCAGCTTGAGGTGAAACTCGAGGAATCCGAGGCTGCTGTGTACAACAACGACACAGCTGAAGTAATAAAAGGGAAAGTGTCGGGATTGTACATGGCGGCATACAACGCAATGGTTGGTTTTGTGGCTTTGGACGGGACTGAGACAGAACGGTCGGGCCAACTTGTCTTTCGAACCTCAGGACCCTATAGTGGTAACAGCAAAGTGTACAAGAGTAATGCTCGAGGACAAAATCTTGGACAGGCTCAAGGCTTTGTCCATGACTTTGGAGAAGGGCGGCTCTCATGGGCATTGGCAGTTGCCAAAAATAACATGGGTCAATGGCGTACCCGGGTGTGGAAAAACATCCTGGGTTATTAACTACTTCGGGGAGGAAAATGATATCATAATCACTACAACAACTGCAGCTGCAACTGACTTGAGTGAGAGGCTAGCATCACGTGTAGGAGCCGACGCAGCAAGGAAGGTGCGGACAATGGCCTCAATCTTGGTAAATGGCATAAGGGCGTCTGAGAAATACTCTCGTCTTTTAATTGACGAAGCGCTCATGAACCATTTTGGGGCTAAAGTAACGGCAGTACAAATCACGGGTGCAAGCGAGGTTCTCATTGTAGGGGACAATAACCAGCTGCCATATATCGACAGGCATGATTTGTTCCGACTGCACTACACTCGACCAAATCTTGTGGCTAATATCAACCAAGAATGGCTCTGCACGCACAGAAACCCACTGGATGTAGCATATGCACTAAACGAAATCTATGATGGTATATACTCATCTAATACTAGGTTGCGATCTCTAGAGCTAAAGAGGTACATGGGTTCACAGATCCCAAAGTCCCTTGAAAATACTTTATACTTGGGACACACCCAGGCTGAAAAGGAAAATCTCATCAGCCAGGGCTACGGAAAAGGGAAGGGATCGCGAACTCTAACCATACATGAAGCTCAGGGGCTCGTGAGCGAGACGGTGGTAATTGTGCGATCTAATAGAGAGAAACAACGCCTATTTAACAGTATTCCTCATGCAGTGGTGGCAATCTCGCGCCATACGAGCCATTGCATCTACTACACCGATTGCTGTGAGGAAGATGCAATTGCCTGTTTCATTTTGCGTGCCCGGGCAGCCACCACAAGCAGAATTAGGGATTACAACATGAAAATGGCAATACATCATCGAGACTTAAAGGTTGCAAAAAACATTATGAACGTGGTCCGAGACGAAGCGGCGTAAACGACAATCAAACGGATGTTAAATGACATAACCGCAACAATTTTACTTACAATTAAAATTGGAAAATTTTTGTGAATTATAGTTATGTTAGTTATAAGTTAAGTATTAAGTATTAGATGTTTAATATCCATAGTTTAAGATGCACGAAAAAAAGAACAAAATAAAACAAACAAAAAAAAGAAAAAAAAAAGCCCTGGAAAAAAAAATATGAATTAGTTATAAGTTAGTTATAAGTATGTAGACAAAAGTTTTAAAAACATAGTTTAAGATGCATGAAAAAAAAAGAAAAAAAAGAACAAAAAATAAAACAAACCAAAAAAAGAGAAATAAGAAAATGAAAAAAAATAGAGGAAAAAAAAACAAAAAAAAATTACACTAACCGTTAGATATAAGGCATGATATTATAGCAATCTATGTTAATGGAAAAATGTATATTCAAAAAACGCGGAGAGATGTTAAAGCTTAGTGTGTATGTATGTATGTAGTTATGTAATGTCATAACAATTATAAAATAAAATGTAAAAAAGGGTACGGACTACGAGTCTGTAGAGAAGAGGAAAAAAAACCTAACCTAACCTAACCTAACCTAACCTAATTAGGTTAGGTTAGGGTTTTTTTTCCTCTTCGGTCCGGTGTCAACTGCTGTCCCGAACGCCACGTTTCTGTGTTGCTCCGCGCTTTTAAAATCGTAAAAATAGGTTTTTCGCAACCGATTTTAATGAGTGATTGCGTCTTGACTCGGGGTTTAATCTAGTGAAAACCGCAAGAAAATCGGAGTTTTAGTGAAAAAGATAGAGTGAAAAGAGTGATTTTTAAAAAGTGGCAAAATTTTAAAGTGAAACGCTGCGCGATTAATCACTTTTACCCCTACTTTTTAAAGTGCAGCCTTCAAGCTAGGCGGTAATTTGAGCCCAAATTTGAAGGTTTTAGGATAACAGGCAGTTAACCAAGAGCAAAAACAAAATAAAGTGCGGCCATATTGGAAATTTTCAAACGCCTATAACTCGGAAACCTCTCAAGCGAATATAGCCGTGCTAGGTTCAATCTATTTGGCTTGACAAAAGAAATCTAACCCACACTAATTTATCCCAATCGCGTTGATTCTCAAAGATAGGCAAAAGTAAACGTTATTTTTTCGTAAATATGTCAACCAAATCTGTCACCTCAGCCACAGCATCTACCAAATCAAAGCCCTCCAAGACAAGCAGAGCCGCCAGTCCAACTCCCAGCTCGGCTCTGCGTAAAAAAGTTCTGATACAGAATGCATCCACATCTGGTAAGACGGCAGAAGAAGTGCAACCTAGCAGAGGCTTCATTGTCAGCGAACTGTGCACTGATGCATCTAGCTCAGCCCGGACCAGCAAGGGTAATGAGGACAAAAGCGACCCAACAAAGCTGTCCAGCTCAGCAGCACAGGAAGAGGAATCTGACGGCAATAGTACGCAAGCACTTGATATGGAAAGGGAAATGGATGCATTGGGCTTATGCAAGAGGATTCGCGAGACAGACGACGATTGGTCTGACGCCGACAGCATCATCAGTAGCAATAAGAGCAGAAGGTCCAGCATACTCCCACCAGCTTACAAGCGCGCGGGAATTTCAATGGACCTGGCCACGCAACGCGCCAATGAGTTTTTGCTTTCAGGAAAAGAAGCCCTCGAAAAGGCGGGAAACATGAAACGAGAATGCAAAAGTGAGGTGCATGACTCTTTGCAAGGCCTCTACGAGACGGTGCTGTCACTTTCGGACTCTCGCTCTCGTCACCGGCTAGCCCTAGAACAGGAAAAATCCCGAGCAGCAAAGGAACTAATTAGAGTCGAAAGGGCTCACAATAAACAATTGGCGGAAATCCAGAATACTCATCACGGCATGATTAAAGCTACTTACTAAGCCATTACAACTACAGGCAAAGCTGTCGAGGCCATCAGAAATTGGCTTAGTTACGAATTGGATGAGCCACTAAAGGCTATAAACAAATTTAATGTAGAAGTCTGCAGTTTAGCAGCTAAATCTCATGCCCCGCTACCTGCAACAACTTCAATAGCACATACTGACCTTGGCACTGAGAATCTGGCACATCTTACTAAGATGGTCATAGAAATGGGCAAACAGCTTGAAAATCTATGCCTTTCTGTAAATGAAATTACCAGATCTCAAGGTGAAGTACAACAACCCGCCCAAACAGAATTAAAAGTACCAGAGGACCCCCGTATCCAGGATATAATATATAATTTACAGGAAATGAAAGAAATTTTACAAACACTAAAACCTAGGCCAGCTCTCAGCGAAACAACATGTAATATCCAAAAAAAGGACCTAGAAACGGTGATAAAACCTATAGCTGATATGATTAAAACGCTACACTCCGAGTTGGATGAATTAAAAGAATGTAGCACTGCGCAAACAGTCTTGCAAGGGAACTCAAGATTGGGTACTGAATTGGCAATCGCGGACATTAACGAAAAAATCCTGGAACTAAAACAAGAATACAACAGAACATATGCTAACATTCACAGAAACGAGGAACAATATAGCAAAATAACACCACAATTAGAAAGCATATAGCCAAGTCAGACCTACAAACCCACATACGCAGAGGCAACAGCAACACCTCGATACGCCATGGTCGTCGAGTCTATAGACCCGCGATTAACGTGTGACGAGATCTTAAAACAAGTTAGGTCAGACGTCGATCCCATAGAACTTGGTGTTAGGGTGAATAAAGTAAAAAAAATTAAAAAATCAGAGAGTGGTAATATGCTGCGACTCCCCTGAAGACAGGCAAGTTTTAAAAACAGCTATACGAGATTCATGTAATAAACTAACTGTTTCAACACCGCCCGTTAAACATGCGCAATTGCGCCTGATAGGAGTTACGAATGAACTCAATGATATGAAATTGGCTAAAGCAATCACGGCGCAAAATTCCAAGTTAATCACAGACCTCTCCGAAGAACAAAAATTAGTTAGAATTCTTCGCAGAACAAAAGGCAGAACCCGTGAATTAAGCAACATCGTACTTGAAGTCTCTTCGCAAATGTGGAATCACTTAAAAGATAAAAAATTACGTATCGGATATCAGGTTGTCCCCTGCATCGATTAGTCCCCACTTACCCAATGCTACAAGTGTCTAGGCTTCAATCACAGAGCAAAGGACTGCACAAAAGAACTGGGTTGTGGCTACTGCTCAGGGGGCCATGATACTAGAATATGTACAAACCGGAACGCTGCTCCCGTTTGTATCAACTGCAAGAACCTTGGCAAAGAAAATGCAATACATCCAGCATATAGTCCTGAATGCCCAGAGTGGCACAAATGGGACCAGGTAGCTAGAAGTTCAATCTCATACTGCTAAGAATCAGATGACATACATAATATAAAAGTTTCAAAGGGCCCTTCAGGCAATGAGAATGTCATCAAAATAGTCCAATATAACCTCGATCGAGGACGCGCGGCAACTCTTGAGTGTTTACGCGCAGCTACAACGAAAGGCTTTTCAGCGATACTAATGCAAGAGCCTTACGTTGGAGCCAAATCACATGTAACTGTTGGATCACAGTACCGCGTTATACAAAAGATTACAAACGATAAATCCAAACCGGTAAGATAACATTTAACTCAAATAACATTTACAAAAAAGATAGATTATCATAAACGTATGACAAGACAGTCTAATAATCTATGTTTGAGATTATATAGAACAAACTATGGAAAAAGGAGTGTTCTTTATGAGGGAGCTCAACACTACAATAAATTACCTAAAAACATTAAAGAAACAAAATCCCTGACCACTTTTAAGAAATTGCTAAAAAGCCACATTTTAAAGGATTTTTCATAATAACTTAATAATCACAAATCTCTAATCTACATAATATACGAAGTACACATGCAACCTTAATAATAATATCTACAATAAAATAGTTGTATAGAGATAATACAATATAATTACTTATACACGGTATGATTATAGATATGAGACAAGATAACTTATACATATATTTGTGTATATATCTATATGTGTGTATATATGAGAATGTACGTATGTGTGTATGTTTGTATATATACGTTGCATTATGCGTATGTGCAACACTACTTATATTATTACAAACAAATTAATACATAAATATATAATATACTAAATAAAGAAATACTACCTAATTATAGTATCGTATTACATATAGTAATGGTTTTAAAAGATAAACACAAACAATAACAGCTAACACTATAAATTAATTTTGAACACAATAAAATAGTTAATGTGTCATAGGCTTTAACAAATAACTCGCCACATTCATTCAATTTTCACCGAAGTAACGATGGTCTGCTTAGCTTTGGTACGAATACTTTTGCAACTACCCTATTTACTTATGTGTAATATTTACTAAATAAGTTATTAAGCACTCAATTAGAAAATAAGTTTTAGCGACCTATTATAATACTAGCTCACTACACCAATCGGCTCAATGTTTTTTTTTCTTTATAATGTGTATTTTCTCTGTAAGTGATTTGTAAATCTTTTGAGAAAATAAATGTCTTAAACCATTAAGATCCGCAATAGTCATCACAGACACAAATATTCAGTTAACTATTAACCCTAATTTATTAACTGAGGATATTGTAGGAGTTGAACTAAATATAGGTCACACTAATATAGGCTTAATTAGTATGTATTTACACGAAAAAGGAATAATCGAAGAAGACTTAAGTATGATCAAAAAATTCAAGGAAGTAATGAACACTGAAGATGTCATCATAGGAGGTGATGCTAATGCAAGCAGTATCTGGTGGGATTGCAAGGCAGATGATAAAAGGGGAACACTATTAATGGAAACGGTAGCAGAACTCAATCTCGAGATACTAAACACTGGCAAATCTCCTACATTTAGTGCATATATAATGGGTTCACTCTGCTCGAGCATAATAGACATCACATTATGCACATCCTCTCTGCTACACAAAATCTATAACTGGAGAATAGATGATTCTTTTGGCACCATCTCAAATCATAAGCCCATCCTTTTTAACCTCGCTATATCAAACAAGCCACAACAGAGAAAAATCAATAGTACCAGGAAATTCAACACGAGAAATGCTGACTGGAATAGCTTTAGAACAGAATTAGAGAAAGCAATAGATACAAAGGGTATTACCAAAGAAAGCATAGAAAAGGTAAGGACAATAGAAGATCTAGACAAAACAGTAGTAGATTATACAGAATGTATCTTGGAAGCCTGTAATAAAACTATTCCTACAATAAAAAGAAAACAAATTTCTAAAGCAGCGAAATGGTGGAACGCGGAACTAAAAGAAAAAAAAGACGAAATGATCAGAATTCGTAGAAGAATTAAGAACGCACACCCTAGACGCAGAGACCATGTCATACAACAATACTTGATCGCCAAAGAAGATTATACAACAAGTATTAAAAGAGCTTCCACAAAGAGCTGGAAAGACCTGTGCAATAAAGAAGAAAAAGGAACCATCTGGCAACGAACATACCGCATTCTAAAAGTATGTACAAACAGGGAGGAAGACAAACTATTAAGGGACCAAAACGGAGAAATCCTATCGGCAAAACAATCAGCAGCTCTTCTAGCTGAAACATTTTACCCAAAGGACAGTTGTAACACAGACACAGAAGAGCAGTCAGAAATAAGGGAAAAAGTAAAGAACTCATTACACGGATTAATAACCAACATACTGATACCATGCGACTATTTACACAAGTTGAAATAGAACACATACTGAATAACATGGACCCAAAGAAAGCACCAGGTGAAGATGCACTTACATCAGACATATGTCAAGAATCTTACAAAAGCAATCCAGAACTTCTCGTTTCACTATACAACAAATGTCTGGAGTTGGGCTATTTCCCTCATAACTGGAAAAGAGCGACTATAAAGGTGATACCTAAACCGAGCAAAAACGACTATACTCAGCCTAAATCATATCGTCCCATCGGTCTTTTGCCAGTATTGGGTAAGATACTAGAAAAACTTTTCACAAACAGAGTACAATGGCAGTTGGGCAACGAAGAAAAAATGAATCAGAGGCAATATGGATTTACTCCACAGCGCAGCACGGAGGACGCACTCTACGACATTATTACTCTGATAAAAGAAGGACTTCGCAGAAAAGAGATAATAGCACTGGTATCACTAGACATAGAAGGTGCATTCGACAATGCATGGTGGCCTGCTATTATAAAAGAACTAGAAAATAAACGAGTCGAACCAACTATGCTAAGACTTATTACTAGCTATCTGTCTGACAGAGAAATCACCTTAAACTATGCAAATGAAACAACAAGCCTACCCACAAGCAAGGGATGTATCCAAGGCTCAACTTGCGGACCCATGCTGTGGAATATCCAATTGGATCCATTGCTACAATCAACAGAAAACGCACCTGCGCATGTACAAGCCTTTGCAGACGACATATTAGTTTTAGCCTCAAGCAAGGATGGAGAGCAATTGGAGAAAGATATAAATAACACCTTAAAAATAATAACAGAATGGGGACGCAAGTACAAACTGAAATTTGCCCCTCATAAAACACAAACGATCATCATCACCAAAAAACTCAGATACCACTGCCCAAAGCTACTTATTGATGAAGTTGTCCTAACATACTAGGACCACCTAAAAATACTTGGACTCATAATAGATAAAAATTTGAAATTCAAGCCGCATATAGGCTACGTCTGCTGCAAAGCCATCAACCTATACAAAATCGTATCTAGAGCTGCAAGAGCACAATGGGGCTTGAACTCGGACATTGTACGAACAATCTACCTAGCAGTAGTGGAACCCACCATCCTTTATGCAGCCACCTGCTGGGCAGAAACTACAAATAAAAAGTATATTGAACGAATCCTCAACAGAATAACACGCATGTTCAGCATCCGCATATGTAAAGGACACAAAACTATCTCCCTCGTCTCAAGTGCACTTCTAGCTCAAATTATTCCATTAGCTCTACGAGCTAAAGAAAACGCGGAGATATACGAAATCAAGAGAGGTAAACCTATAAACTCACTCCCAGGAAGGTGCCTGGAGACGAGAATTAGTCCATATCTTCTACCACACCCTGCTGATAGACGACAAAGAGACTTTAAGTTAATAACAACGCAAGAAGACATGGACAACATTAATAACAACTGGATAAATATTTATACAGATGGAAGCAAGATGAACAATAAGGTCGGAGCTGCAATTACGGTCTGGCAAAACGGTAAAGAAATCAAAAACATTACTTGTAGACTTGAGAGCTATTGCAGCGTCTATCAAGCGGAATTGATAGCCATCCTAAAAGCGATCAAATTCTTAATAGATAAAAAACATTCTCAAGCTAATATTCCAAAAATAGTATATTGGACTGTATCATATTAGATTTATCAAAAAATTGGATAAAACTCTTCAATACGTGTGTGAGAGTGATATCAAGACATATAATACGCGGATTGGACTATATTATTATTAATCTTACAGTGAACTATCAATAACAATAAATCTGTTTAAATGTGCTATTTGTGTCGCAAAATAATAGTAAATAGATCTAATATACATTGTTAAACAGTGAGACAAATTAAAATAGAAATATAAAACAATAAATACTATAGAAACTTAAAAAAAAAAAAACTAAATTCGCATTTAAAGTGACGGTTGAAGAAAAATTTTCAAACAAATACAAAATACTCATAACAAATCTGTCATTTATATCTGTTCGTAATAGAAGCACTATTTTGAGCGACCTAGTAACACGTCACGGTGGCGTATTGGCTACGCGTTCAAGTTGGGCCACTGAGACCAGGTTCAAATCTAACCTGTACATTTGACTTTTTGTGAATGTTTTAAGTTTCAATTTAAATTCTAAATACTAAAACAAAACAAACACATAATAAAACTATAAATTATAAATTCGACAAAATGGATTTTCTGCAAAATATTACTTTCCGCCGTGCACGGACTCTGTCGGATTCAAATACAAAATATGATAACAGTTATGAACTAAACGAAACACTGGATGACAGCACAAGTAGTTTACCGAATAAAAACGTATTGATCGAAAATAGCGATGAATTGGTGTCTAACTTGAAGGGACGAATTAAAGAACTTTTGTCCGAATTAAATAATGCTCGTCAGGAGATTGAGTGCCTTTCCACAGAAAACAGTAATCTTAAACATATCAATGAAGAGTTAATGAAAAAAAATTATTCCTTAACAAATAACACCTGCAACCAATCACTTAATAAACAAATACAAAATACTACACCTAGTAAAAGAAAACAAAAACAAGGTACACATTCACAGTCAAGTGAGAAGTCAACTAAGAATTCTACTATTCAAAGTGAAATAACCATAACAAAATATCCCGTTAAGAAACAAGAAAGCAAATTAGAGAAGGAAAAGGATAGTATAAAGAAGAGAAAATTATGTATTCTAAATGGCTGCAACTACAACGGCACACTAAGTATTATAGAGCGCACATTTGAAGAAAAATTTAACTACTGTCAATTTATGAAACGTAACAGCAGTTTGAAAGAACTCATGTCAGACATCAAGAACAAGATCTATAATTTTGATGAAGAAGATTATTGTATAATTATGATTGGTGAAAGTGACTTTAAAAAGAATGTGGATTCAATTGAATTAGTCAGATTAATTAGAGAAACGCTAATAGAAATAAGTAACACAAATATAATTATATGTACCCCCACATATGTACTAGGAGCCCCTATATATAATTACCGAGTAGAAATATTTAATAATTTACTTTATATGGACATTGAAAATTATAAATATGCATATTTCTTTGATACTAACTACGACTTAACTTATGAAATGTTGTCGAATAAAACAGGTAAAATTAACAGATTAGGTATAAAATGTATATTTGTAAGTATCTTTAAGCGTATTCTTGTTGACTTAGAAACTGAATTCAATTCGCCAACATTAATAACCACTGACAGTGTCAAACAAAACAGTTTTTTTCGGTCCATCTAGTAAGACATCTCTTGATAACATACAACAATTTATATTATTTCACCAGAATATAGCAGGCATATTAAACAAAATAGAGCATTTTGAAATAGTAATGACCGATTTGAGGAAGCATATTGGAGATATAGACTTTATTTGCTTTAGCGAAACCTTTTTAAAATCTGGTCATGAAGGCAACCTACATTTAGAAAATTACAGTTTAGCTGCTAATTTCTCAAGACAGGATAAAAAACGGGGTGGGACATGTATACTAGTAAAAAAAGGTATATATTTTACTCCGTTGTCGGTAATTAATGATTTTGCGACAACATATTGTTTTGAATGTTGCGGTATAGAAGTGCCGAGTTATAATCTTTGTGTAATTTGTATTTATAGAACACCAGATTCCGACACATCTATTTTTTTTAAAAATCTAGAACTTGTATTATTCAAATTAACTCTTAATAGTAAAAAACATATCGTTATATGTGGAGATTGGAACATAGACGTTCTCAAAGAGAATACGCAGAAAAAGGAATTAATATCAGTCCTCAAGAACTTTAATTTGCTAACTCACATAAACTTACCTACTAGAAGAAAATCTAGTATTGACCAAATAGCCAGTAATATTTCAACCAATAATGTGAATACTAATATACATAACTTAGCTCTCTCGGACCATGATACAGGTCAATCATTAATTTTCTATCTTCCAAAAAATAATAATAATGTTAAATCAATAAAATTTTGGTATGAGACTGTGAGAGATTTCAATGAAAATAACATTAATAAATTTCTAGAATGCATAACAGCTTTAAGTTTTGATGAAGTATACAGAGAAACATGCTGCAACAAGTCGTTTAACGTTTTTCATGACCTTTATACTCTTTTTTTCAAATTGTGTTTTCCCGTAATACGCTTTAAGAAAGGCAATAAACCTGTAAAAAATAAATGGATAAGTAAGGGATTAAAATTATCGTGCATTAAAAAAAGAACATTATATTATAAATATATACATGATGCTATAAGCAAAAACTTTCACAAGAAAAATTATCTTATATATTCTAAAATATTAAAGAAATGTATATCAAAATCTCAACGAATAAATAATGATAAATATATTTTTAACTCTAAAAATAAATGTAAAGCGACATGGTCTATTATAAAACATAATTTTGATAGTTCTGTTGATAAAAGTAATATTGAAAACTTAGTTTACCAAGATAAAACTATTAATAACCCTAATGATATATGTAACCTTATTAACAACTATTTTATTGAACTTACTCATAAAGATAATTTTGATGAATTGAATAATGACTTGAATAACATTAATATTCCCGCTCAAAGAGATAGCTTGTTTCTAACCCCAGTAACCGACACTGACGTTATGAAAATTATTAACACTTTGAATGATACACACGCTACCGGTTATGATGAACTCACAACAAGAATAATTAAATTAAGTGCTAAACATATAGCAATTCCTCTGAGTTACATAATTAATTTGTCGTTAGAACAAGGAATATTTCCTACAAGACTAAAAATATCCGTAATTAGACCTCTATTTAAAAAAGGTGATCGTACAAACATTGATAATTATAGGCCTATCACATTAATACCAATAATGGCAAAAATTTTTGAAAAAGTAATGCATGATAAAATTAGTAATTATATTAATAAGAATAAAATTCTTGTTGACAATCAATTTGGATTTAGAAAAAGTAGTTCCACTACACTAGCTTGCTTTAATTTAGTTAAGCTGGTCACAGAAGCACTTAATAACAAAATGTCGACAATATCAATATTTCTAGATATGAGCAAAGCATTTGACTTTGTCTCGCATAAACGATTACTTTTCAAACTTGAGAGGTATGGAATTAGAGGAAAGTCACATGATTGGTTTAAAAGCTATCTGTCGAATCGCCAGCAAAGAACGTTACTCTCAAAAATAGAAAATAATTCGAAAGTTACATATGAATCTGAACTTAAACCTAATAGTAGTGGTGTGCCGCAGGGCAGCATTCTAGGGCCATTTTTATTCATTATTTATATTAATGATCTATGTAGTAACCTAAAACATAAATGCACATTGTTTGCTGACGACACTACACTAACCATAAGCTGTTTAAACAAAAATAATCTCGAATTTGAAACTAATAATGAGTTACAAAATGCAGTGCAATGGCTACAAGAGAATAATCTACATGTCAATTTAAATAAAACTAAATTAATACAGTACCAAACTCTAAATTCAAAGTGCCACCCTGTTAAAATACAATATAATAATACTGTTTTGCAACCAGTACAATCTACATTATTTTTAGGTATAATTATTGATGGTAAATTGAACTGGAAAGAACATGTAGATAAAGTGTGTAGTAAACTCGATAAATTTGTATTTGCTCTTCGCAAACTAAGACTCACAGCCAGTAAAGAAACAGTCCTCAGTGCATATCATGGGTACGTCTCTTCAGTACTTCGCTATGGATTAGTTATATGGGGTAATTCAGTGAATATAGGCAGGGCGTTTAAAGCACAAAAAAAATGTATTAGATCCATGTGTGGCGCTAATTATTTAGATCATTGTAAGCCATTATTTCAAAAATTAAAGATACTTCCACTGCCCTGTCTCTATATTTTTGAAATATGTTTGTTCGTTAAGAGATATTCCTATCTATTTCCAATAAATGAACGTATTTCCAAGAGGATCCAAGACAGAAACCCAAACCAATTGGTGGCACCATCCCAAAGACTTTATTTGTATAGTCGTAATGCCCACTGCATGGCAATAACAATCTTTAATAAGCTGCCACCACAGATTAGACAGTTGCCTATAAATAAATTTAAACGTGCAATATTTTCTTGGCTTTTGGATATGTGTTTTTATTCTGTTAACGATTTCATAGATTATAAATTTATAAATTATACATAAATGAATGCTCCCAATATTGTATTAATAATAATAATAATATATATCTACAATTGATAATTCCTATATAATGTTATAAATGTATAAATTTGTCTAAATAAGTACTATAAAGTGTTAAATATTATTTTAATTGTAATATTTCTACACCGAATACGGTAGTATATGTGAATCATTCTATAATTTCAACATCTGTAATTACCATATACTAAGAAATAAACGATATTCTATTCTATTCTATTCTAAGCGATTCCAGATCAGCAATAACAACCATCTGCAATGCATCAGCACTGAACCCCATCGCTGCAGAAATAAATTCAGAACTTAACATCCTAGAAAAAAGAAACGGGAAAATAAATTTTTACTGGATAAAGGCTCATTGTGGGCTAACGGGAAACGAGAGAGCAGATGAGTTAGCCAAATATGCCGCTACTCATAAAAAGCAGAGACCCGCATACGACTTGTTCCCATTGTCATACGCCAAGTACCTTACCAGAAGCCACACCTTGTTAAATTGGCAACACAAGTACGAAGAGGCATCCACCAGCGAAACCACAAGAACTTTCTTCCCGAGCATCACGACGGCATACAATATACTTAGACATATAAGCTTAACCAACATACCAACATCATAACACAGTTACTAACCGGTCACGGTGGAAATAAAGCCTATCTTTACAGGTTTAAGTTGGCACCGTCCCCACACTGCACATGCGATAATAGCTCACACCAAACACTTGAGCATAATATAATTTTAGATTCCCCACGTTTTGGCAAAAAAAGGTACGAGTGCGAGTGCAGCATGGGAATGGACTTAAACTCTAAGAATCTAAGTTTAATAATGGCAGATGACTATTGCAGATCTTATTTTATAGGCTTTGCTCTCTCTATATTAAAAGTCATAAATAAAGAGAACGGAAGCAATGTTATGGACTAGTTAATATACAATTTGATTATATTAAGCGCAATAGTATAAGAATGTTTATACTGTACGCATATTTATATGTATGGATGTGGTTATTTATAAGTATGTATGAATCTATATGTATAGGTATGTATGTATATATGCGTATGTGAGCGTATGCATTTATATGTAATAATATAATGTCAAGGATTAAAAAGAATAGTATTGTGAATTAGTGTAAATAGAAAGTAATTAACAAGGAAGCAACTATAAGAGAAAAATATAAAAAAAATAATAATAATGCATATCACACATACAAGATCAAGTGAAAAAGATTGTATGTCAAGTTGTAGCAGTATTTTAAAAACGAATAGTAACTTAAAAAAAAAGAATGTAAAAATAACAGTAAAGCACAATGCTCCAGTAATACACAATGTAATCGTAAGTTATGTATATTCTAATACTAGTGTAAGGAAGATGTAGGATAATAATTAGCTATTGTATTGTATATTGTTCTGCATTTTTATTTGTATTCTATTCAAAACCATATACGAATGTAAATAAACAATGGTGGAAAGTTCGAATGTTATATAGATTAAGATATCTAGAGATATATAATAACTAGGTAAAAATTATAATAACGACACGACCGGACAAAGAGAAAAAAAAGCAGAAATATAAAAGGCTAAAAGAATAACATAAACAGATAAAAGAGTACCGCAGAATAGTGGTAGTATAAAAACATTAAAAAAAAACCTAACCTAACCTAACCTAACCTAACCTAACCTAACCTAACCTAGCCTAACCGAACCTAACCTTTTTTTTTTTTTTTACATGGGGAAATGCCTACGCATACCCGCCTCGCGGGGGCAAGGACGGGTTATGTCGGACTCGCACCGACTAAAACCCCATGGTGTTCCACCTTCGTCGCATATTGGCAGGGCCACGGGAACGCTTTCGCACACTTCCGTGGCCCTACCAGCGCCTGCCGCTCCATCGCAGCACCTCCTCGGGAGAGGAATATTCCTCCCCGTTCTCCATCCCAGGTAAGGCGCACCAGAACACATGGCGCGCCTTCCTCCACGGCCTCCAATTAAATATGCGCATCAGACGCCCCCGCGTTCGATGCGCGAAGGCCATGGGGCCAGGAAAAACGAGCACTTAGAAGTACTAGCCTTCCCGACCCCAGCGGCGGATCTGGTCTATGGCTCCGCCGCCAACCAAGATTCGGCTGCGGAGGATAGGGAGAGCGGCGCCTCGCAATACCGACAATCCTCTTAACCCGCAGCCCCATCACCACCGCATCAACGGTGCGGCCCCGTTTGAGTCGCGGAGGATAGGGCGAGTGGCGCATCGCCATACCAACACTCCTCTTCCTCCGCGACTCCACCTCGGCTGCAGCGGAAGAGGGTGCAGACTCCCCTCTCGCTGCAGTCCACCAGCACACATCCGAAGTGGGCTTCCCAAGCCCACTCGGAGTGGCCACCTCGGGCCGGCCCTTCCCCTCGGGCCAGCCAAGTGGGTTCCTCTTTGTTCACCGCGGGAGACCAAGCCACGGCTACTAAGCCACCCCGCCACGACAAGGCGGGAACCCGTTCGGGGGGAACCGAACCTAACCTAACCTAACCTAACCTAACCTAACCTAACCTAACCTAACCTAACCTAACCTAACCTTTTTTCTTTCATGGGGAAATGCCTACGCATACCCGCCTCGCGGGGGCAAGGACGGGTTATGTCGGACTCGCACCGACTAAAACCCCATGGTGTTCCACCTTTGTCGCATATTGGCAGGGCTACGGGAACGCTTTCGCACACATCCGCGGCCCTACTAGCGCCTGCCGCCCCATGGCAGCACCTCCTCGGGAGAGGAAAATTCCTCCCCGTTCTCCTTCCCAGGTAAGGCGCACCAGAACACATGGCGCGCCTTCCTCCACGGCCTCCAATTACGTCTGTGCAACAGACCCCCCGCGTCCGATGCACAAAGGCCATGGGGCCAGGAAAAACGAGCACTTAGAAGTACTAGCCTTCCCGACCCCAGCGGCGGATCTGATCTATGGCTCCGCCGCCAACCAAGATTCGGCTGCGGAGGGTAGGGAGAGCGGCACCTCGCAATACCGACAATTCTCTCCCTCCGCAGCCCCACCACCACCGCGTCAACGGTGCGGCCCCGTTTGCGTCGCGAAGGATAGGGCGAGTAGCGCATCGCCATACCAACACTCCTCTTCCTCCGCGACTCCACCTCGGCTGCAGCGGTAGAGGGTGCGCGAGTCCCCACTCGCTGCAGTCCACCAGCACACATCCGAAGTGGGCTCCCCAAGCCCACTCGGAGTGGCCACCTCAGGCCGGCCCTTCACCTCGGGCCAGCCACGTGGGTTCCTCTTTGTTCACCGTGGGAGACCAAGCCACGGCTACTAAGCCCCCCCCCCCGCCACGACAAGGCGGGAACCCGTTCGGGGGGGAACCTAACCTAACCTAACCTTTTTTTTTTTACATGGGGAAATGCTTACGCATACCCGCCTCGCGGGGGCAAGGACGGGTTATGTCGGACTCACACCGACTAAAACCCCATGGTGATCCGCCTTCGTCGCATATTGGCAGGGCCACGGGAACGCTTTCGCACACTTCCGCAGCCCTACCAGCGCCTGCCGCCCGTTGACAGCACCTCCTCGGGAGAGGAATATTCCTCCCCGTTCTCCATCCCTGGTAAGGCGCACCAGAACACATGGCGCGCCTTCCTCCACGGCCTCCAAATTAAATATGCGCATCAGACGCCACCGCGACCGATGCGCGAAGGCCATGGAGCCAGGAAAAACGAGCACTTAGAAGTACTAGCCTTCCTGACCCCAGCGGCGGATCTGGTCTATGGCTCCGCCGCCAACCAAGATTCGGCTGCGGAGGGTAGGTAGAGCGGCACCTCGCAATACCGACAATCCTCTCCCCCCGCAGCCCCACCACCACCGCATCAACGGTTCGGCCCCGTTTGAGTCGCGAAGGATAGGGCGAGTGGCGCATCGCCATACCAACACTCCTCTTCCTCCGCGACTCCACCTCGGCTGCAGCGGTAGAGGGTGCGCGAGTCCCCACTCGCTGCAGTCCACCAGCACACATCCGAAGTGGGTTCCCCAAGCCCACTCGGAGTGGCCACCTCGGGCCGGCCCTTCACCTCGGGCCAGCCACGTGGGTTCCTCTTTGTTCACCGTGGGAGACCAAGCCACGGCTAGTAACCCCCCCCCCCCCCCCCCCCCCCCCGCCACGACAAGGCGGGAACCCGTTCGGGGGGGAACATAACCTAACCTAACCTAACCTAACCTTTTTTTTACATGGGGAAATGTCTACGCATACCCGCCTCGCGGGGGCAAGGACGGGTTATGTCGGACTCGCACCGACTAAAACCCCATGGTGTTCCGCCTTCGTCGCATATTGGCAGGGCCACGGGAACGCTTTCGCACACTTCCGCAGCCCTACCAGCGCCTGCCGCCCGTTGACAGCACCTCCTCGGGAGAGGAATATTCCTCCCCGTTCTCCATCCCTGGTAAGGCGTACCAGAACACATGGCGCGCCTTCCTCCACGGCCTCCAAATTAAATATGCGCATCAGACGCCCCCGCGACCGATGCGCGAAGGCCATGGGGCCAGGAAAAACGAGCACTTAGAAGTACTAGCCTTCCCGACCCCAGCGGCGGATCTGGTCTATGGCTCCGCCGCCAACCAAGATTCGGCTGCGGAGGGTAGGCAGAGCGGCGCCTCGCAATACCGACAATCCTCTCCCCCCGCAGCGCCACCACCACCGCATCAACGGTGCGGCCCCGTTTGAGTCGCGGAGGATAGGGCGAGTGGCGCATCGCCATACCAACACTCCTCTTCCTCCGCGACTCCACCTCGGCTGCAGCGGTAGAGGGTGCAGACTCCCCTCTCGCTGCAGTCCACCAGCACACATCCGAGGTGGGCTTCCCAAGCCCACTCGGAGTGGCCACCTCGGGCCGACCCTTCCCCTCGGGCCAGCCAAGTGGGTTCCTCTTTGTTCACCGCGGGAGACCAAGCCACGGCTACTAAGCCCCCCCGCCACGACAAGGCGGGAACCCGTTCGGGGGGGAACCTTACCTAACCTAACCTAACCTAACCACGCATACTCTACTCTACTCTACAGAATGACCCAGAATTTTGGTATACGAATCAGTAAAGGACATAAAACTAACTCCCTGATCTCCAGCACACTCTTATCGCAAATAATACCGCTAGCTCTAAGAGCAAAAGAAAACGCTAGAATATATGAAATTAAGAGAGGCAAACCTATAGAGCTTCTACCAGGAAGACAAATGGAAACAAGAATAGGCCCTTATGATCTACCACATCCTTGCGATAGAAAACAACGTAATTTCAATCACATAAGTAGCCAGAAGGATATTGACGAGATAAAAAACGATTGGGTTAGAGTCTTTACCGACGGAAGCAAGATCGACGCAAAAGTGGGCGCAGCAGTAACAATATGGCACAATGGATACGAAATTAAAACAATAACTTTTAGATTGGAAAGCTACTGCAGTGTTTACCAAGCGGAGATGATGGCAATACATAGAGCGCTAAAACACATAATAAGCAAAAATTATTCAGGAGCAAATATATTCAGCGACTCAAGATCAGTAATCACAACCATCTGTGACCCAGCCTCCCTTAATCCAATAGCTTCAGAAATACGGAAAATAATCAAAACTTTAGAAGACAACCAAAATCAAGTATTGCTTTATTGGATAAAAGCACATTGTGGAATACAAGGCAACGTGTATGGGACCCCCACGTGGTCGGTTGATAGTATGTGATAATAAATGATAGTCAATACCGGGAAGTTGATAATCGATATTTTATTGATAGACCCAACTAAATCTAATTTAATGATAGATGGGAAATGATACTGCGAGCACGCGTGACCGGTATTGCTGGGCTCAATTAGCGCACTGGTGCAAAATGCATTATTGTAGCGTTATAGCGTAAACTGCCGACGCCACAAAAATGTACGTGCTGCAGCCCGTACATGCTCCCGGGCTGAAAGATAGAGAGTCATGAAGATGAGATGAATTTAAAACTAATTACAAGGTGATAAACCTTTTGGCTTAAAACTAGTTACAAATAATTGATACAAATAAATAATAACAGTGTATTTAGACACCCGTGTCCGTGATAGTAAACACCGATTGAAGCACTGGTGAGGTGCCACGGTTTTGTTGTTGTTTACGCGAGTTCTTAAATTTTTCATTTAATTCGCTAGTAATGTCATCACTGTTACACTGCACTGCACTTGCTTGCAACTCTACATCTACAAATTGCACTCCACTGTTACACTGCACTTCACTATTACACTGCACTTCACTACACTTATTTTGTACGCGATCGCGACCTGCACGCCTCCGCGCGCGCCGCACGCGCCGCCACACGTAGAATCCTCCGAACACTCCAGCCGTTATAATCACCAGGTAGATGACGTTGTAATGGTGAATGTCGTGATAGGGTACACCTGCTGCTAACGGCTCAGTCTGTTTCAAGACATCCAATTGTTCTCGTATGGCAAGCAGTTGTTGTTGGCTGATAGTCTCAAAGCTCGTGCTGGCGTTCATTTCCGGTATCGAGATATTTATTAAATGATTAATCGAAGCGATCTTTGGTATACCAATGTCGAGCTTTAAATTGATTTGAGATGTATCTGGTTTGTATGCATAAAAATGGAAATCAGCTGATTTGATAAGGCAGTCCTGTCCCAGCGTAATAAGTCCGGTGTCACGCAATTGAATAGCCGTAACTTGATCTTCGCATAACAAATTGAAGTAGCATTTATTACAGGGTGAAAATCGTTTAAATTGACCATTGTGACAAAAATGAAACAAAAATGAAAATGTAACAAAAATGAAACACGTAACAAAAAAAAACAAAAACGAAATATTAGGGTGTTTTCACAATATACACTGGTTATCACTTTGCGCCCATTGGCAGCTGGCGAAATTCCGAGTTCCTCTAAGGATTACTATTAATTTATTAATCACGTACAAGATTTATGAAATAAACCACTTTATAATGCTTTTATTATTTTCTTTTATTAACTAAAGGAGATCATAAGAAACATTGTATCTCTTATAAACCTATTTTTTCTTTCGGGACAGTAAAAAAGAGATCAAATACTTCAACATAATCAGTTACATTTTGAGAATATTATTCTTAGATAAAATTATCATAAACAAATTAATGATACAAAAAGTAGACATTTGTCAACAGCATTCATTTCGTTACAGACTTGGGAAAAAGGGTAAAAATTTACAATCTATTTCCATATTAACTCTTTGCTAACACAATCGTATGTAGACATTATTAAGTTTTATATGCGCAGTAGTTTTATATGTACAGACATTATTAATCTGTATAATGTCAAAATTAATACAAATATCATCTATCAATATCAATGCAAATATTAATGAAGCTACATACACCAAAGCTATGATGACTTTTTAATAATAACCTCCTTTAAAAAAATAATATTAAGGATATCAAAATAATTGCAATAGGAACTAAAAATATCCAGACATTATATCTATTTACTGTCGTCATGAATGTCTAAGTAACTATAGAGGTATCAAAAACTATTTAACAAAATAACAATATGAAACACTATTTACTTTCACTTGAACTAAAAAAAAATTTGTTTTTCTTTAATGATACAGAATTAGTTGTTGAACTTTCAAGAATTTCAGAAAAATCTACTTTGAGTTCACAAGAAGACACATTTTGCCGCTTTGTATTGCTGATCATTTTCCTTAAATCACTAATTGCATAGTTTACTTTAACATCGGATAATATAGTCACAGCTCCCGCATTTTTTATATTTTTCCAGGTATTTTTATGCTGATGATCGACATTTGCTTTATTTGTCACGGCGGCATAGGTGTGGTCGGCAACCACAGACGTCGTAATTTGCGTTGGATTGCTCCGCACGTTACGGTTAGAAGTTTTAGTAGTACCATTAGTAAGTGGGAAATCGAAAATATCTGAGGAGTCTGAATCACAGTCAACAGCACCAAAAATATCTACTGGTGCAGTTGGTATATTTTTTGAAGAAACCGGTGGTGTTTTATTCTCGGACTTGGAGATAGCAGCAGACATGTTGGTAGTATGTGCTGTTCTTTTAAACGGTAAAGGCAGACAGTCATCTGAATCGGGTGTTTGCCGAGTTCGCTTTCTGGGGCGAGATTTTAGCAGACAATGTCTTTTAATGTTGAAACAGTCGCAAAAACCTCTCATGCTTGAGCCGTTACAAAAACAACTTAAAACTCGGTAATTTATTTCATTAGAGTGGTTTTCTGTTTCGACTTGTATTTGGTGAATCTTCATTGTTTTAGGAACAGGCACTAAGCTTTCGAAAGCTGTTTGATTTTACTTTTTATCTCGATAATATCCGACGCATTAACACAAAAAAGATTGACAGTAGTACTTTC
This sequence comes from Parnassius smintheus behrii, assembly GCA_036936625.1. NCBI lineage: Eukaryota > Metazoa > Arthropoda > Insecta > Lepidoptera > Papilionidae > Parnassius > Parnassius smintheus. Next base: position 295,371 of record JAUPFT010000011.1, read on the forward strand.
TTTCAGTAGAGAGTACGCTGTTGAGGTGTCTGAAACGTCCATTCCATGGGATACTTTAGCATCCAAAAGTCGCTTGATGACTCCTCCTATACCATCAGCAGCACTTTTCTCATGATAAGACTCTGACAAGTTCCAAGTCCCTTTTTCAAAATTCAAGTCCTCAAGATATAATTTATACAGATAAAAATTCTTTTTCTGTTTATACTGAGTGGCGGGGCCATCCGAAAATACGTGTACAGTATTAATTTGAGGGACTTTTTTCTTATATCAATCAAAATTGGTCTCAGATGTGCCCATATTGCTGCGGGTGAATGATCTGTTGAGTCAGATAGTGTGCAATATGCTCGAGGTTTTGAACTTTTAACGTATATGACACTTCTGTGTAATGATATTTGATTTTGCGTCCCAAAGTAGGCTGACTGTATTTGCCGATGCATTTTACATGTGTAATTTTCAGAAAAGTTGCAGTGAATCATAACCTCGTTGTGTTGAAGACTGCTTTTGAGATTTCTGTATACGTTATATTGGTGCCAAATATTAAAATAATGCTCTTTAAACTTTGTCAGTTCTTTTTCAAAAAGATTTATAAGAATCTCCAGTTTTTCTGTTTTTGATTCAGTTACCACTTTCTTAGTTTTCTTAGTTTCATCATTTTTTTCATACTCAACGTCTTTCATGATCCACTCTACCCAGGTAACGTTGTCATATTTTTTAGCTTTAGTGAAATTGTAGGTTGGAGACGTCGTTTTGCAAATAATACATTCAGAATACATACATTCTTTTGATTTTGTGTCGCATACTGTTTCTTCCAATATATTTATTAATTTCATACCCGGATCAAAGATCTTCAGCTTTTTAGTGCCATAAATTTGAACTCAAAGTTTGCATGAATTTTGCAAACACATGTTTCACGATTTGACAGTCGTGGTGTAACTACATAAAAAGGTCTGTGTCTACGAAAAGTGGCAATGGACACGTTAATACCAGTATCTTCCCTAAATTTTTTACGTAAATTTGTCATGCTGTCAAGAAGAAACCGTTTCCGACGTTTCTGTTTTTTTAAAGTCTTAGTTTCTTTTTTCCCGCCGTAGCTCGGCTTACATCATCACGCAGGTAAAAGTTCCGAATTTTTTTCGCTAATTCACTGTTTCTCCTGGAGCCAAATTTTGCATAATTGTGGATTCTACTTTTTAAACCGATGACCCATCTCAATCGCGAATGCATTCTATACTTTCTCACAATCGGTGATGTAAAAATATTCCTTAAAATCTTCTTCGCCTTTTTGTTATTCTTGTATTCCTGCTTTATTGCTTCAGTCATAACGAGGTTTTCTAGAAGAACTTTTTTAATTTTCATTTTATCTTCGTTTGAAGGAGTAGTCATAGTTTTGACGAATGCTTCTGATTTCGAATTTTGCGTTTGAGGCTTTGCGTGAATAATAAGATTTTCCTGCTCTGAGGCAGACATCTGACAATTAAAAAGGAATTTTTGTCGATAGATTTTCTTTTTAAGTGCTTGTATTTGTTTTCTTTGTATTTGTATTATATGTTTTTGTTTTTCATTTTCTTTCTTTAGCTTCTTATAGTATTTTTGATATTCTTTTATATTCTTTTTGGTTTTAACTTGTGATTCATATTTTTCATTTGATTTTTCTTCAGCTTTCTCCAGTTACTTCTTCTTATTGACTTTTGGTTTTCTGTTAGTTTAGAAACTGACACGTATTTATTTTTAATTCTGTTCAAATTTTTTAAACGAATTTCTTCAAACTTTTCTGGGTTTAATTCTTTAAGACGTTGCCTATATAGCCGTTGACGTTCAGCTCCTGTCATTGGCATCCAAAAAGAAAAAAAATATTTTGATCACAAACCGGCACAGAAAAAAATAAAGATAGAAAAAATATTCGTAAATGAACAGAGAGCTATGAAAACGAAGACGACGATTGACGACACACAAAGTTACTGAAAGAATAATGGACCAACAAAAAGTCAACTGGACATAAAATCAAACTAGGTGAAGGAAAAAATGTAAACAGGCAGCAGACAATCAAATAGACTAGAAAACAAAACGACATGTTCTGGTAAGCGTCTTTCACCATCAACCTTGTAATTTTTTTCCATCAGGTGAGACTAGTGTCAATCGTGACCTAAAGAAACCTGTCAACAGTGTAACATTCGTTAAATTATCAGCGACCGAGGCTACTTTAGTTGCTCTGGGTTACGGACGCTTCTAACATGGGCAAACAAATATTAGTGTCACTACCGATAGGCTATGAAATAAACAACTAATGGACAAACAAATGACAGTGATACCAACAAACAGGAATATAAGAAAATGGAACGACATATTGAACAAAAATAATACATTTCAAGTACATACCTACCTACAGGAATTTATTTATTTATTGAACTTTATTGCACAAAAAATTAAAAAGACATTTAAATCACTCTCTAATAATAAATCCCCATAACCTAATTTTTTTAATAAAAGAATTGCTTATCAATATAAACCAGCAATGTGATTGCGGCTTTAGTTCATTTTTGTTATATCATTTTTGTAACGTAACCAAAAATTATATCAAATCATAACAAAAATGATGAACCACCGTACTTTGAAAGTAATTCCAAAATGTTTAAGCCAAACAGAAACCTTAATGAGTTCTAACAACCTTGCATTTCAATGAAGGTCAGTAGTAACCTTTTAAATAATCGAAGAAATATAAGTACTCACTTACCTGCGTTGCTTGTTAAATTAAACAAAACTGATAATTTAAAATTGGAATTTTACTCGTCGATAAAGAAATACGCGTCGTTCACTTTTTTCACTGAAGAACAAAATGGTCGACACATGTTCGTTTCTTGTATGTCATTGGCTCGTTAGAAAAGCAGTGCTGCCATTTATTAATCACCAATTATTGCCAAATTTTACTGTTAGAAAAATGAACAACAAAAATGAACAAAATAATGGACATTAATTTTTTACCAAAATTATAATATTAAAAATAATTCAAATAAAATAATTTTTATTAAAATCAATGGAAATTTACTATGTTTTAGCAAAAAAATCACCAATAATTAATAAATGTAGCTAGTCTATTTATTTTCATGATTTTTGTAACGTAGCTCGTGAAGAGGACAAATTATTTTGTATGGATAATACTCGACTTGGTTACGAAAAAACGAATAGTATTTTTCTACTATTGGTAATTAATATATAAATCTGTATTATAAAGCTAGATAATATAGCAAAGGACAATAATAAGCACTTTTCACATATTTAAATGAATTTTATCATAAAATATTGCCCGTGGACAAATTATTTTATAAAAATGGTCATTTTAAATGATTTTCACCCTACAACAGAAATAAAAGTAGTTATTGAGTTTACTTGTCGCAATGAAAATATTTTTGCAGGTGTTAATGATCGTTCTACAGCTTCCAAGTCCTTCATCCTTCTCACACAAACTCTTATCATTGATCATATGATAAATAGGCTTCTTGAATCGACACAACACAGTATTTAAATCGCGATCAATGCAGTCACGTAAATCAGCATATGATAGCAATATAAACGAATCCCTTTTTAAGTTTAAAGCAAGATATTCGCTAATAGGGACAATGCTGATCATGTTGCTACCCGATTGTTTAGGTATGGGAATTGCTTTAAGGACTTAGTAAGCGTCTCGTGCTAGCAATGGTATTCGGATTTCGAAAATAAGAAAGGACTTCGATAAGCGTGCTTTTACGTTAAGTAATTTGTATATGTTTGAATAATTCGCGTGATCGGTAGGTAGTGATAGGTCTTTAGGTATCTGAGTAGAGATGGCATTTAATTCGTGTTGGAGTTGCTTGGGGGTTAGGAGATGAATATCATACTTCCCGTGAAATACTTCTGTGATAGTTTCAATAAGATAAGTTTGTATTTCTTTTAACCTGTTCAAAATGTTGTTTGTAACTATAGCGGCCAAGGTAAATTCGTTTATATATGAGTTATTTGAGACTTGTGACTTTAGTGCGTTCATTGATTGTTCAAGTTCGATCATCTTTTTGTTGACTGTTTTATGATGCTGTTCCATGATCGACTCTACCGTCTTGATGACATTGAACTCTGCTTCTACGACCGAAGTTTGATTCTTCCACAGCTGGGCTAGGTGTCCTTGGTTTTTTCTGATTAAGTCGATATCTTTTTCATATTTTTCGGCGAAGTTGCTGTCAAGCACCCCAAACAACGCGTTTGCGATATTACCTACACCATTGATGAGTCCCCTGCGCTTACGTGTGAGTAGGTCGTCCTTATCTTGCAACACGATATTGTAGCGCCGTAGTTCCGACCGCTCGTGATTCAATTGATACATGACACTCTCGCAGTGTGAATGCCCTCTTATCTTCGAACAGATGTTTTCTAGGTATTCCATGTACTTCGAGGACGCGGCAGTGCCTTCCCAATATGGGTAGAGATCATAATAGACAACGAGTTTCCAGTCGTCAGCTATCAAATGCATGTTTACAATCTTGTCGAAAAATAGGCTAGTATTATTTTGCAGTTTATTTATAGTATATAGTCCTCTAGTATTAGTTATAAGGGTCATAAAAAATAATAAGATAGAAGTTGCAACTGTAATGAAACTGTATCCTCTATTCCTTTGTTTTATCTTACGCTTTATTGGTTTCTCTTGCTTTAATTCCTGATCTTGTGTTTCTTCGGAGATGATAGGGAGTATTGATAGTTTGATAACAGGTCTTTTCATATAACCGTTTGTTGTTTTTAACGTCACAACACGCACGTAGCCGTCATTACCAGGGTGCAATTCGACCACCCTACCGAGGGCCCATCTGCCTGGAGGAAGGTTGCTATCATTGATGAGTACGATGTCATTTAATTTTATATTTTCTTGAGGTTGGCGCCACTTGCTCCGAGTTGATAGATTTGTTAAATATTCTTGTTGCCACCTTTTCCAAATGTCTTGGAATATTTTTTGTGTTAAATGCCACCTAGTCCTAAGATCTCGTTCCGTCTCATAAATTGATAGAATCGGACCGCTTGATAGAAAATGTGAAGGGGTTAAATAATTTAAATCATCAGCGTCCTCCGTCAATGGACATAGTGGTCTCGAATTTAAGCAAGCTTCTAATTGTGCTAGCAGCGTGCTGTACTCTTCGTAGGTGAGTTTTTGATCACCAACCACCCTCCTTAGATGATACTTGAGGCTTTTCACGGCTCCTTCACAAAGACCATTGGCTGACGGCCACGAAGGTGCATTCAAGTGCCAATTTATACCCATCTCGGACACTTCTGAGAGGAACTCATCACTAAATGTTTTGAGGAGCTCTTCGTATTCCTGCTGTAAGACCTTGTTGGCTCCTATGAAGTTCGTGCCATTATCGCTATAAATGTGATTAGGTTTGCCACGGCGAGCTGTCATTCTCCGTAACGCTGCTAAGAATGCAGTACTCGTCAGGTCAGACACCAACTCCAAAAGTACAGCTTTTGTTGCCATACACGTGAACACAGCGATATAACCTTTCGTAGTTTTGATCCCACGGCCTGAGTTAGCTTTGATGAACACGTGGCCCGTGTAGTCTACAGCGACATGATGGAAGGGGCGTGAAGGGTTTGCTCTAGCTGCTGGAAGGTCACCCATAATTTGATAGTGTTTGGTTGGTTCGTGCCTTCTACATTTGATACAATGACGTAATCTCTTCTTTGTAGCTCTGTTGCCACCGACGATCCAGTACTTTTGTCTCAGGTTGGCTGACGTTAGCCGAGCACCACCATGATATGTCATTTCATGCGCCTGGTCTATAAGAAGCTCCGCAAGACGACTGTTGCCGGGTATAATGATAGGATTTTTCATGTCTGGGTCCAGATTGGCATTTCGCAACCTCCCACCGACTCTCAATACTTCATCTTGATCAATATACGGATTTAGTTCACAAATGTTGCTTTTTCGATTTATTTTATTTTGTTGTTTTAAATCTGATAACTCTCTTGCAAATCCCGTTTGTTGTATATTTTTGATAATAACTTAGCTTCTTTCAACTCTCGTACTGTTAAATATTTTATATTTTGTCCTTTTTTGATAGTTAGAAATCTCCAAATCCATGCAACTATTCTTACCGCTTTATTAATTGTACTATATTTTAATAGGATTTCTTGAATGATAAAATCAGGTTGATGTTGTGCTACTAAAATTGTTTTTGATAATTTTAATTCTTCGTTTGTGGTATAAGCGATCTTATGCCCTTGATCATTATATGTTGATAGCCAAGTCGGGCCCAGCCACCACAAGGTCTGGGCTTTGAGTTGTGATGCAGTTAGACCACGACTGGCACAGTCGGCTGGGTTTTCTTCCGACTTAACGTACCTCCAGCAGTCAGGTGGCATATTTTTGGTTATTGTACGAACTCTATTTGCCACAAAAGTTTTCCATCTGGATGGTTCTCCGTTGAGCCACCCCAGTACTACCATGGAGTCAGTCCAGCCATATATTTTGATATTGTACCCACTAAGGCACTCTGCGACTTTACCCATTAGCTTTGATAGGAGTAGTGCTCCACTCAGTTCCAACCGCGGTAGCGAGACTGTCTTGCTGGTTGGCACAAGCCTGGCTCTGCCGGCCACCAACACTACAGACGATTTATTGCCTTGGTTGATACGACAATAGATCACACATGCATAAGCTCTGACAGACGAGTCACTGAACCCATGTAGCTCGATACTGTCGCACTCATGGATCTGCAGCCATCGGGGTAACTGAAGGTCTTGAATATTGCGCATATCCTCTCTGACCTTCTTCCACTCGACATATACTTCATTCGGTATAGGATCATCCCAGTTAATGTTATCAGCAGTCCACACTTGTTGAAAAATAATTTTTAACTTAGTTGATAGTGGTGATAGCCAACCGAGCGGGTCAAAAAGTTTTGATATGTCTGATAAAAGGTTTCTCTTTGTGACCTTGTTGGAGACTTCCGTCGGTTCTAAATTTGATTGAAACATGAAAACATCCTCTTGTGGATTCCATCTTAACCCAAGGGTTTTCATTTGCGCTGATTGCTTGAAATCAAAGTTGTCATCCTTTGATAGAGCTGACTCTTCCTCTCTGATCAAGTTATCGCAGTTCGATCTCCATTTCCTCAAATGAAATCCAGCTGATTTTAATAAATTGATAAGGTCTTGCTGTAATTGACGTGCGGTTCTTATATCGTGACACCAGGTCATCCATGTAAAAGCGGTTGTTTAATACGTCGATCGCCTGACTGTTTTGATAGTTAGGTTGTTCATCACATGCAAGTTGCTTGAGAGTCATCATCGCTAGGAACGGCGCTGCTTTCGTTCCGTACGTGACTGTGGTTAGTTGATAGTCTTTGATAGGTTCTGAGGGAGAGTCACGCCAAACGATCCTTAATAACTGTTGATCATCGGGGTGGATCCAAATCTGCCTGAACATTTTTTCAATATCGGCTGTGAACGCAAACTGATATTGTCTCCACTTGATTATGAGAGACTGCAGATCCAGTTGGAGATTAGGACCACATCTCATGACATCATTCAAGCTATTACCTGATGATGTTTTACACGAAGCGTTAAATACCACTCTAAATTTGGAATTAATGATATAACTCATCATTGTGTCGTCAGCACGAACACAATGATGAGTTAATACACAATGCTGACGTCTCTGAGTCGGTTTATTGGTAGCTGGAATCATGTGTCCGAGGGCACGGTATTCCTTTATAAATGATTGATATTGATTTTTAATGTTTTCGTGTTTTTTGAATGTGTTTTCTAACGATTTAAATTGAGCGATAGCTTTTGATTTTGATTCTCCCAGCTTATCCGGGAAGTCTGGGGTGAGGGGCAAACGTACTTCGTATCGACCGTCTTCGCGCCTGATAGTAGTAGACTTGTAATAGTCGATGCATAGTTGATCCTCAAATGATAGGGTAGGTTCTTCACTGATATCCTCCATCTCCCAGAATTTTTGAATCTCCTTTAAGTCGTTAATGATCACGTTACATTGTAAAGTTTTTACGTTACCGGTTAAAATCCAGCCTAAACGAGTATTCTGAGCTATCGGTATATTATCATTCAACCTACAAATTCCCTCTAATAAAATCAAAGAGTAAACATCTGCTCCTAACAGAAGGTCGACCGGGCGACTGATATTAAATTCTGGATCTGCTAGCGTGATGTTATTTAAATATGTCCAGGACGGTTTTGAAAAGCTAAAGTTAGGTAAATTTTTGATAAGGCTTTTCATTATGTATACTTCCGGTTCAAATTCAAAATCGTTATTTATAGCTTTGCATTTGATAGTCATGACGCCTTTACAATTGCTCTCCTTAATACCTACTCCAGATATCACTCCCCTACATCGAAGTCGAGGTTGGCCGAGCAACTGAGCCGCATGTTCACTGATGAGAGAAGCTTGGGACCCTTGATCTATTAAAGCACGCATGCTGACGAAACTCCCATCATATTTTTGTACCTTAAGTATAGCTGTAGCTAAAAGAATTTCAGGCACGTCACATTGCATCGACACGTGTAAGTTGCTTCGTACTTAACCCGAAGTTTCAGGTTTCTGGTTGCTTACGCGGGTTGCTGCCTTCGGCGAATTATTATAATTATGTTGAAATGATTTATGCAAAATAGAATTATGCGCTTCATTGCACTCTGTACATCTTTTTTCGGAAATACATGGCTTACCATTATGTGAATAAAGGCAATTTTCGCATACATTCAGTCTTGATACAGTTTTAAGCTTTAGGTAAGGTGTCATGTTTAAAAACTGTCGACAGTAATAAAGACAATGTTCATTGGTTTTGCAAAGTGCACACTTATAAAATTTCCAAGAAGTATTGTTATTAGCGTTTGATTGTTGTAAAGTGAATTTACCGTGCAACGGAAAGGCTTGTTTATTCAAGTTTCTTTGATACCTATTATTGAAAGGTCGCGGCGAATAATTGTTGTTGCTATGTACATTTTTTGCAGAGGTCTCAGACTTCTTTCGAGAAGATTCTAAGTTTGTAAACTTGCCTTCTAAAAATGACAGAAATTCATGCAAATTAGGTAACTCGCGGGGCTCCTTGACTGACGCCATGTATTCATTATGCGTGTCAGCATCGAGTTTTTGCGAAAGGAGATGCACAATCAATGAATCCCATGAATCAACGTTAACGCCTAAATTTTTGATAGCGTTTAATGTTTCTAGGGTTGTGTCGTGAATACGCTTTATATGATTTAAAGACGTATGTTGCATTATGGGGATATTTAGTAAGATATCGATATGCGAGCGGAAAATTAAGCGTTTATTATTATATCTGTTGTTAAGTATGTCCCAACAGATCGGATAATTATCAGATGATATTGGTAGATGTTGAATTAGTCTCTCCGCTTCACCTCTAACTTTAGTTTTAAGGAATTGCATCCTTTGTGCGTTAGATAATGACGGGTTGCCGTGAATAGTTTCCGTGAATAGGTCTTTGAAGGAACTCCACTGATGGTAGCTACCACTAAATGTAGGTATCTCTACGTGAGGGGTCGATTGCTCTCGATATGATACAGACCACAGTTTACGGTTGATGGCTTTGATAATCTCGTTGTATTTTCTTTCGTATGTGAAAAATGATAACTCATAATCTGGGTTCCTACCCCCAAGCTCACTGTCTAACTCCCAATGCATATTATCAATTAAAGACCAACGCGATTGTATAGCACGTAATAAATGATCGAATTCCCACTTTTCTGATATCGAATCTAAGTTGATATTGGATACTGTGTGTTCGAATGCCTTAAAATTACTAGTTTGCTTGCGTAACATTTCGTCCGTCTTACTATTAGTCCCCTGGGACTGGGATAGAGTAACCTGCGGCGACGGCTGCCAAGATGGTCCAGGCGTCCCTAGCGGAGTAGCGGGTTTCAACACTGGAGTTGCCGGCCTGTCCTCTCTAACCCGATAGGTAGCGATTGCTGTTCTAACTTTCTCGTATTTATTTCTACACGATTCAAATTGGTTACTCGTAAAATAGGAATGAGACTTCGCATACTCTATTCCCCTTAATATACCATGATTAGATTGAAATTCTGCCCAGTATTTGTCTAGAGTATCTAACCTCCGTTTGATATAATCTGCCGTCTTTCGATCGGCACTATCCTTTTTAAAATTGGTAAAAGTCTGCTCTATTGCCCCGAACAATTGTTGTTGATTTGCCAAAATATCCTCCATGTTGGACATAGTGATAATAAAAAAGGAAAGATCTTACTTGTTCAGATCTGCTCAGCTGTTTGCAGTTCACCGACTCCCGATGTTGACAATCCGATGATAGCTCACGTCTCCTGCTGGTTGCTCTCACTTGTGTTGCACACTTTTTGTACACACACGCGAGTTTGTCGAAGGACCAAAAATATGTATGGGCTGCGATGGGACCCCCACGTGGTCGGTTGATAGTATGTGATAATAAATGATAGTCAATACCGGGAAGTTGATAATCGATATTTTATTGATAGACCCAACTAAATCTAATTTAATGATAGATGGGAAATGATACTGCGAGCACGCGTGACCGGTATTGCCGGGCTCAATTGCCGCACTGGTGCAAAATGCATTATTGTAGCGTTATAGCGTAAACTGCCGACGCCACAAAAATGTACGTGCTGCAGCCCGTACACAACGAAAGAGCAAATGAACTTGCTAAGCAAGCAGCTACAGAAAATAAGCAAAGCTCGGCTTATGACAAATTTCCATTGTCATATGCAAAGCGCCTCACCAGAAGCTCAACTCTGCAAACATGGCAACGGAAGTACGAACAGGCGACGACCAGCAGTATAACGAAGATGTTCTTTCCAAATATTGTTATAGCATATAAGATATTAAAAACCATAAAAATGAAAGAAAGAAAGAAGAAAGAAACAACTTAGTTACACATTTATTTACCGGTCATGGTGGCAACAAAGCCTATTTGTATAAATATAAATTGTCGCCATCCCCATGCCGCATATGTGATGAAAATGCAGAGCAAACTGTAGAGCACGTTGTAATAGACTGCCCACGTTTTGGAAAAGGAAGATTCGAAACCAAGTGCAGCATGGGAATGACGATAACACCAGAAAACCTAAAATGTATCATAGAAGATGATTATTGCCGACCTATTTTTATGAAGTTTGCCCTTATGGCATTAAAAATCATTAGCAAAGAAAATGGCAGCAAAATAATAGACTTTATTTAATAACTTATAGATAATAAAGCAGATAACAATTTACAAATGTATGAAATGAAAATAAAAAAGGTTAATTTAAAGTAAAAGGAATGTAGTATGGAACAAGTACAAATAACATTTATTAAGTTAATATCTAGCTTAAACTAAAACAAGTATAATATGCATTGTAATAAATAAATAAATAAATGTTATAAATACTAAATACTATGATAAGCAACAATTCGTAAATAGCATAGCATTGTGGTCATGTAGACATAACAAGCTCTAAATAATATATGTTATAATACCTATAATAGTATATAGTTTAAAAAAAAAACAAGTATGTTATATAAAGTAACAATAAGTAATATAAGCAACCAACTTGTAGCTACAATAGCGTTATAATAATATAGAAGTAAGTTAAAAGGAATATTATACGTTATTATAGAGTTGTAACAAATAACAATAAAGAAAATGAAATAAGCAGCCATTATTAGAATAAGACCGCATGAACTTGTAGTAATTAAGATATTGTAATTAAACGTAAACACGTATAAAAAAACAGAATAAGATAGTACGAAAAAAAACATATAAAAATATACATATATATAAAAAAAAGAAAAAAAAAAGAAAAAAAAAGAAAAAAAAAGAGGAGTAAATTGTATAGAGTTGTCATTAACAGAAATAAGGGTACTGCAGAAAAGTATTAGTTACAAAAGAATTTAAAAAAAAAAAAAAAAAACCTAACCTAACCTAACCTAACCTAACCTTTTTTTTTTTACATGGGGAAATGCCTACGCATACCCGCCTCGCGGGGGCATGGACGGGTTATGTCGGACTCGCACCGACTAAAACCCCATGGTGTTCCACCTTCGTCGCATATTGGCAGGGCCACGGGAACGCTTTCGCACACTTCCGCGGCCCTACCAGCGCCTGCCGCCCCATCGCAGCACCTCCTCGGGAGAGGAATATTCCTCCCCGTTCTCCATCCCAGGTAAGGCGCACCAGAACACATGGAGCGCCTTCCTCCACGGCCTCCAATTAAATATGCGCATCAGACGCCCCCGCGTTCGATGCACGAAGGCCATGGGGCCAGGAAAAACGAGCACTTAGAAGTACTAGCCTTCCCGACCCCAGCGGCGGATCTGGTCTATGGCTCCGCCGCCAACCAAGATTCGGCTGCGGAGGATAGGGAGAGCGGCGCCTCGCAATACCGACAATCCTCTTCCCCCGCAGCCCTATCACCACCGCATCAACGGTGCGGCCCCGTTTGAGTCGCGGAGGATAGGGCGAGTGGCGCATCGCCATACCAACACTCCTCTTCCTCCGCGACTCCACCTCGGCTGCAGCGGTAGAGGGTGCAGACTCCCCTCTCGCTGCAGTCCACCAGCACACATCCGAAGTGGGCTTCCCAAGCCCACTCGGAGTGGCCACCTCGGGCCGGCCCTTCCCCTCGGGCCAGCCAAGTGGGTTCCTCTTTGTTCACCGCGGGAGACCAAGCCACGGCTACTAAGCCCCCCCGCCACGACAAGGCGGGAACCCGTTCGGGGGGGAACCTAACCTAACCTTTTTTTTACATGGGGAAATGCCTACGCACACCCGCCTCGCGGGGGCAAGGACGGGTTATGTCGGACTCGCACCGACTAAAACCCCATGGTGTTCCACCTTCGTCGCATATTGGCAGGGCCACGGGAACGCTTTCGCACACTTCCGCGGCCCTACCAGCGCCTGCCGCCCCATCGCAGCACCTCCTCGGGAGAGGAATATTCCTCCCCGTTCTCCATCCCAGGTAAGGCGCACCAGAACACATGGCGCGCCTTCCTCCACGGCCTCCAATTAAATATGCGCATCAGACGCCCCCGCGTTCGATGGGCGAAGGCCATGGGGCCAGAAAAAACGAGCACTTAGAAGTACTAGCCTTCCCGACCCCAGCGGCGGATCTGGTCTATGGCTCCGCCGCCAACCAAGATTCGGCTGCGGAGGATAGGGAGAGCGGCGCCTCGCAATACCGACAATCCTCTTCCCCCGCAGCCCCATCACCACCGCATCAACGGTGCGGCCCCGTTTAAGTCGCGGAGGATAGGGCGAGTGGCGCATCGCCATACCAACACTCCTCCTCCTCCGCGACTCCACCTCGGCTGCAGCGGTAGAGGGTGCAGACTCCCCTCTCGCTGCAGTCCACCAGCACACATCCGAAGTGGGCTTCCCAAGCCCACTCGGAGTGGCCACCTCGGGCCGGCCCTTCCCCTCGGGCCAGCCAAGTGGGTTCCTCTTTGTTCACCGCGGGAGACCAAGCCACGGCTACTAAGCCCCCCCGCCACGACAAGGCGGGAACCCGTTCGGGGGGGAACCTAACCTAACCTAACCTAAATAAACACTATATTACCATATTTTAACAAATATCAATCTTATTTTATTCGCATTAAAGTAAAAATTTCTATGTCTTGAAATAGAAAAGTAACACCATTTTAGACATTACAAACCAACTCACACTACCAAAACGCAACTACCGGGTACAATTGTACATGTGCACGTATATAGGTATATATATATACATTAAATATTTATCTATTTAACAACTAATAATCAACAGTGCTTACTAATCAGAGGTAAAACATGTAACGAGCGAGAGCATGATAAGCCAGGTGAATTGTATCCCATTAGCAATCACACGGCTTTCATGTATGTAGAGAATCATAAAATATATTCTACGAAACAGCGAAGAAACCCTAATAATACCGTTAAATAAAAGCACCTAAAGCGCTAAAAGAAAAGTCTGCAGAATTCATTATAAAAAGGCGAAACAACGTATAAGGAAAAAAAACCTAACCTAACCTAACCTAACCTTTTTTTTTACATGGGTAAATGCCTACGCATACCCGCCTCGCGGGGGCAAGGACGGATTATATCGGACTCGCACCGACTAAAACCCCATGGTGTTCCACATTTGTCACTTATTGGCAGGGCCACGGGAACACTTTCGCACACATCCGCAGCCCCACCAGCGCCTGCCGCCCTATGGCAGCACCTCCTCGGGAGCAGAATACTCCTCCCCGTTCTCCTTCACAGGTAAGGCGCACCAGAACACATGGCGCGTCTTCCTTCTCGGCCTCTAATCACATCTGCGCAACGGACGCCCCCGCTTCCAATGCAAGAAGGCCATGGGGCCAGGAAAAACAAGCACTTAGAAGTACTAGCCTTCCCGACCCCAGCGGCGGATCTGGTCTATGGCTCCGCCGCCAACCAAGATTCGGCTGCGGAGGGTAGGGAGAGCGGCGCCTCGCAATACAGAAAATCATCTCCCCCCGCAGCCTCACCACCACCGCATCAACAGTGCGGCCCCGTTTGAGTCGCGAAGGATAGGGCGAGTGGCGCATCGCCATACCAACACTCCTCTTCCTCCGCGACTCCACCTCGGCTGCAGCGGTAGGTGGGGAGGACACACCTCTCACCGCAGTCCACCAACACACATCCGAAGTGGGCTTCCCAAGCCCACTCGGAGTGGCCACCTCGGGCCGGCTCTCCACCTCGGACCAGCTATATGGGTTCCTCTTTGTTTCGCCGTGGGTGACCAAGCCACGGCTTCTAAGCCCACCCGCCACGACAAGGCGGGAACCCGTTCGGGGGGGAACCTAACCTAACCTAACCTAAATAAACACTATATTACCATATTTTAACAAATATCAATCTTATTTTATTCGCATTAAAGTAAAAATTTCTATGTCTTGAAATAGAAAAGTAACACCATTTTAGACATTCCAAACCAACTCACACTACTAAAACGCAACTACCGGGTACAATTGTACATGTGCACATATATATGTATATATATATATATATATATATATATATATATATATATATATATATATATATATATATATATATATATATATATATATTTACATTAAATATTTATCTGTTTAACATCTAGTAATCAACAGTGCATACTAATCAGAGGTAAAACATATAACGAGCGAGAGCATGGTAAGCCAGGTGAATTGTATCCCATTAGCAATCACACGGCTTTCATGTATGTAGAGAATCATAAAATATATTCTACGAAACAGCGAAGAAACCCTAATAATACCGTTAAATAAAAGCACCTAAAGCGCTAAAAGAAAAGTCTGCAGAATGCATTGTAAAAAGGCGAAACAACGTATAAGGAAAAAAAAACCTAACCTAACCTAACCTAACCTTTTTTTTACATGGGTAAATGCCTACGCATACCCGCCTCGCAGGGGCAAGGACAGGTTATGTCGGACTCACACCGACTAAAACCCCATGGTGTTCCACCTTTGTCGCATATTGGCAGGGCCACGGGAACGCTTTCGCACACATCCGTTGCCCCACCAGCGCCTGCCGCCCCATGGTAGCACCTCCTCGGGAGAGGAATATTCCTCCCCGTTCTCCTTCCGAGGTAAGGCGCACCAGAACACATGGCGCGCCTTCCACCACGGCCTCCAATTACATCTGCGCAACAGATGCCCCCGCGTCTGATGCACGAAGGCCATGGGGTCAGGAAAAACGAGCACTTAGAAGTACTAGCCTTCCCGACCCCAGCAGCGGATCTGGTCTATGGCTCCGCCGCCAACCAAGATTCGGCTGCGGAAGGTAGGGAGAGCGGCGCCTCACAATACCAACAATCCTCTCCCCCCGCAGCCCCACTACCACCGCATCAACGGTGCGGCCCCCCTTGAGTCGCGGAGGATAGGGCGAGTGGCGCATCGCCATACCAACACTCCTCTTCCTCCGCGACTCCACCTCAGCTGCAGCGGTAGGTGGTGAGTACACCCCTCTCACCGCAGTCCACCAACACACATCCGAAGTGGGCTTCACAAGCCCACTCGGAGTGGCCACCTCGGGCCGGCCCTTCACCTCGGACCAGCCATGTGGGTTCCTCTTTGTTCACCGCGGGAGACCAAGCCACGGCTACTAAGCCTCCCCGCCACGACAAGGCGGGAACCCGTTTGGGGGGGAACCTAACCTAACCTTTTTTTTACATGGGGAAATGCCTACGCATACCCTTCTCGCGGGGGCAAGGACGGGTTATGTCGGACTCGCACGCACTAAAACTCATGGTGTTCCACCTTCGATGCTTATTGGCAGGGCCACGGGAACGCTTTCGCACACATCCGCAGCCCCACCAGCGCCTGCCGCCCCATGGCAGCACCTCCTAGGGAGAGGAATATTCCTCCCCGTTCTCCTTCACCGGTAAGGCGCTCCAGAACACATGACGCGCCTTCCTCCACGGCCTCCAATTACATCTGCGCATCAGACGCCCCCGCGTCCGATGCACGAAGGCCATGGGGCCAGGAAAAACCAGCACTTAGAAGTACTAGCCTTCTCGACGCCAGCGGCGGATCTGGTCTATGGCTCCGCCGCCAACCAAGATTCGGCTGCGGAGGATAGGGAGAGCGGCGCCTCGCAATAACGACAATCCTCACCCCCCGCAGCCACATCATCACCGCATCAACGGTGCGGCCCCGTTTGAGTCGCGGAGGATAGGGCGAGTGGCGCATCGCCATACCAACACTCCTCTTCCTCCGCGACTCCACCTCGGCTGCAGCAGTAGAGGGTGCGGACACCCCTCTCGCCGCAGTCCACCAACACACATCCGAAGTTGGCTTCCCAAGCCCACTCTCTCTCACGCTCTCTCTAGGAGTTGAAACAAATGATCTCGGAAATCAAAGCAACACCACCCTGTATCACCACAACAATAAATGAACAAAGTGACGACGTTCAAAAAGTTTTAGAACCGATCATCGTCACCATGAAAACGATGATGAAAGATATAAATGAAATAAAAGAATTCAACAGAAGTCAGCTAGCTTTTCAAAGCAATTCAAGCTTGGGAGCAGAATTAGCAATCGCGGAAATTAAGGATAAGATTGATGAACTAAGGAACTCCCCCTGCGCTCCACCAATGGAAAGGGAAACTAACGTACGGGTAGCCCCAGCACCATATAAGCCACCGCAAAAGACCTATGCCAATGCTGTAAGTACGCCCCGTTTTCCCATGATCCTTGAATCTATAGATCCCCGTCTGACCAGCGACGATATCGTAAAACAAGTAAAAAGGGGAGTTGATCCAGTGGAACTAGGAATTGGTGTCAACAAGATAACGAAACTCTAAAACCAAAGAGTAGTTATCAGCTGTGAAAGTCAAGAAGATAGGCAAACTTTAAGAACTGCAATTCGAGATTCATGCACCAAACTATCTGTATCTACACTTTCGAACAAAAATCCGCATTTAAGGTTAATAGGTATCACATCCGAACTCAGCGACGAAAAACTTATCAAAGCATTGGTGACACAAAATAGCAACTTGGTATCAGGAATAATAGAACCACAGAAAGCAGCCAAAGTACTCCGCAGAACGAAAGGAAAGGTCCGTGAACTAGTCAACGCCATACTAGAGGTAACACCACAAATGTGGATAAAATTAAAAGACCAAAGGCTGCGTATAGGTTATCAAGTAGTTCCATGCGTTGACCACTCTCCTCTTACCCAATGTTATGAGTGTCTGGGATTTAATCATTTAGCTAGAGATTGCCATAACGGACTGGTTTGCGGATATTGTTCCGAGGAGCATGATACCAGATTGTGCACGAATCGAAATCAAACACCAAAATGCAAAAATGCACAAAAAGAATCCTTAAGCCATCCAGCTTATAATGCAAAAATTTACAAAAAGAATCCTTAAGCCATCCAGCTTACAGTTCTGAATGTCCGGAGTGGGCTAAATGGGACAGCATTGCAAGATCCTCGGTAAATTATTGTTAGGAGATAATTGATACTACAACAACCCCAGACAATTACAAAATAAAAATAGTTCAATACAACCTAGATCGTGGGCGTGCGGCAGCACAAGAGTGTTTACGCGCAGCCACAATGCAGGGATTTTCAATAATACTGATGCAGGAGCTTTATGTCGGAGCAAAAGCCCACGTTACCCTAGGCTCGAACTTCCGCGTTGTCCAAAAAGTTAGTCACGACAAAAATAAACCAGTCAGATCGGCAATCGTTGTCTTAGATCCAAATATTAAGTACACTGTGAATCCAGACCTAATTACGGAAGATATTGTAACAATCACAATCAAAGTAGATTATAAGAGGATAGGTATAATTAGCATTTACTTGCATGAGAAAGGAAATATTGATGAAGATCTTACCAAAATCAACCAATTCACGTCGAGCATAGACGCAAGTGACTACATTATTGCAGGAGACGTCAACGCAAAAAGTGTCTGGTGGGGATGCGATGCTGACGATAAAAGGGGTTCTCAAATAATGGAGACAATGGCTGAATTAAATCTAGAAATCCTCAATACTGACAGCCACCCAACATTTTCAGCTTATAGGATGGGCAAGCTTTGCTCCAGTATTATAGATATAACAGTGTGTTCAGCTTCTTTAATAAACAAGATCAAAAACTGGAGAGTCAGTGAAACATTTAGCACTTTATCAAACCACAAACCAATATTATATGAGCTTAATCTAGAGAATCCTATATTAGAAAAGACAATCACCAGCACGCGAAAGTTTAATACTAGGAAAGCGAACTGGGAAGTATTTAAACAAGATCTAATGACAGAATTAAGTGGCAACCAAGTCAACAAGGTCATTATAGAACGAATAAAGACAACACAAGATTTAGACATTATGGTTGATAAATATACACAATGCATTTCATCGGCATGTGTTAACGCGATCCCCTTAATCAAACCTAAGAAAACAAAGAAAGCAGCAATATGGTGGACTAATGAACTAAAAATTAAAAAAGAAGAGATGATTAGGACAAGAAGAAGGATTCGGAATGTGAACCCTAAAAGACGAAACTTTGTCATAGACCTCTATCTCAAAGCAAGAGAAGAATATATCCACAGCATAGAAACAGCTGCAACACAAAGTTGGAAAGATCTATGCAGTACTGAAGAGAAAGAAAACGTATGGCAACGGACTTATAGAATTCTTAAAGTGTGTTCCAATATGTGGAATGTGTCCTAAATGTGTGACACTATTCTCAGTGAAACGGAATCGGCCAATCTATTGGCCGAAACCTTTTTCCCGTGAGATAGTATCGATACCGATACTGAAGAACAAGCTAAACTAAGGAAGAACGTGCAAGAATTAATAAGAAAACTAGAAAATAATACTCCAGAAATACTACAGCCTTTTACATTCGAAGAAGTTGAACATATCTTCAACAACATGAACCCGAAAAAGGCACCGGGTGGACATAGCTTAACTTCGGACATCTGCCAGGCGGCGTATAGAACTGACCCAGAAACAGCTTTGAGTCTAATGAACCAATGTCTTAGGCTTGGCCATTTTCCAACAAAATGGAAAATAGCTACCATTAAAGTTATACCAAAGCCAAATAAAGAAGATTACTCTGTAGCAGCCAGACTAATCAGCCCTAAACGGGAATAAATAATATATACTCTGCTGCTACCATAACGCGGAAGGCGAAGATAAAAAACATTTATTTCCTAACTATCCCTGGCTACTGAGATACTGCGGACTGCATATAGATAATTTGACGTTCTTATAAAGAAACAAGAAGCAGCCGCAAATATCATTCAGCGCCACATCGACTTCACACGCCGCTATCGTCACGTATCCGTCGACCAATGGGGAGCCGTTTCTTCAACACCGCAGCTCGCTTCTCCTTGCTGTTCCGGAGCTGTATCCCACGCCGCCGCCGCTCGCCGAATACGCGCGCGCACCGATCTGCATGTCTTTTATAGCCCGGTCCAGCGACGTAGCTTCGTGAACAACACACAAGTCTCACGCCGGGAAACGAAACGTACATAATAGTAATACATTTTGGTTAATTTTCATTGGTCATAATATAAGCAATATAATTGGCTATGTACAATAAAAATAATTACCATTGGCAAATCAATTGTGAGCCAGCCATATAAATATAGGAAAGATGCAAATATATTCATTCCAGTCCACAGTCCATTCTATATTCGTACTCCAGTCGGACTTACATAAACAGTCGTTTCATTTCTCCACCTTGAAACCACTCGGAGTCTGTTAATAGTGGACCGTTCATCTCCACTATTACAGTGGTGACCCCGTACGAACACCGAGAGGGAAGACCCCGTACGAACACCGAGAGGGAAGATCCCGTACCAGCACCAAGAAGGAACACCCGCGACGTACCACTATTACATACGCGTACGAACACCGCGAAGGAAACCCGTGGCGAACACCGAGAAGGAAGACTTCAGTATATATAAAAAGCAGTGTAATCAAGCCGTCATTATGGAGCAAGAGGCGAACACATATACATCAATTGTCGAGGAAATTCGGAAGCTATCACACGAAATCGCCGCTCTCAAAGCTTCCCAGCAGCACACCTTTTACCAGCAACAGTACAACCAGCGCAATCAGCAACACCGAAGATCACCTTTTCGTCGCAACCGCTCTACAAGTAGAAGTCGAACAAGCTCAACATCAAGATCCCCTTACTGCTACTATCATCAACGTTTCGGGTTCGAGGCAAGAAAATGCACAGAACCGTGTACATTCAAAAACGAAAATGCGAAGGCGCTCGAACTAACTAATACGCTCAATGCGATGGGATCCAGCGTAACAGCAAAGTCCTACCGTCTTTTCGTCACCGATAAAAAAAGCAAGCTTACTTTCCTTATCGACACCGGAGCAAATATCTCAGTGTTACCGCCGAAGCAAGGACAGAAGTCGAAGCCACTGGATTTTCAACTCTATGCAGCAAACAATACGGCGATTCCTACATATGGAGAAAAAACAATGGAACTTGATTTAAACCTACGCCGACCATTCAAATGGAGATTTATCGTCGCTAAAGTCAGCAAACCAATCATCGGTGCTGATTTTCTTCAACATCAGCAGTTGATCGTCGACATCAAAAATAGAAGAATCATCGACGGGAAAACCAATCTTGCATCTCAGTCTTTTGTCCAAGCAACCAATCAGCCTACAATAAGAAGCATAGATGTTCAACAACCGTATCACAAGATCCTCGAAGAATACCCTGGTATCACAAGAATAACTTCAATGAAATTAACACCGAAGAACGACGTTGAGCATTTCATCGAAACCAATGGACCACCACTTCATTGCCGTGCACGTCCAATCGCACCACACCTATACGAGCAAGTTCGAAACGAATTCGAAAACATGATTGAGCAAGGAATATGCCGTCCAAGCAAAAGCCCTTGGTCATCACCACTTCACATTGTACCGAAGAAGAACGGAGAATTACGAGTTTGTGGAGATTACAGAAGACTGAATTCTATTACCACTCCTGACCGCTACCCAATACCGCGAGTCAGGGATTTCACTCATCAACTATCAGACAAGACTATATTCTCCACCATCGATCTCAACCGAGCTTACCAACAAATAAGAGTACGCGATGAAGACATAGAGAAGACAGCAATAATTACCCCAATGGGATTATTCGAATTCCCAAGAATGATCCCAGGATTAAAGAACGGAGGTCAAACTTTCCAAAGATTCATACACGAAGTACTTCATGGACTGGATTTCGTTTTCGCATTTATTGATGATCTCCTTGTTGCAAGCCCTGATAAAGAAACGCATGAAACCCATCTACGCACCGTGCTACAGCGATTAGAAGACAACGGAATCACAATCAACCCTTCGAAATGCATATTTGGACAGCAAGAAGTTCAATTTCTTGGTTTCACCGTCAGCAAGGAAGGAATCAAACCGCCTGCCGAAAAAGTCAGAGCAATCATCGATTATGCGAAACCTAAAACTATCGAAGAGCTAAGGCGTTTTCTTGGGATGATAAATTTTTACAGGGAACACATACCTAAAGCCGCTGAAATCCAAGCACCACTTCACGCCTATCTTCACAACACGAAGAAAAAAGATAAAACGTCAATCGAATGGAACGATGAAGCCACGAAGGCATTTGAAGCTTGTAAAGTTGCGATCCAAAATGCAGCTTTACTCGCTCACCCATCACACGAAGCAACCCTTGATATCTTCAGCGACGCATCCGATCTCTCAGCAGGAGCCGTTCTCCAACAATACAGCAATGGGAAATGGCAACCACTTGGCTATTTTTCGAAGAAGTTCTCCGATACTCAACGTAACTACAGTACATTCGACCGAGAGCTACTCGCCATTTACATGGCTATCAAGCACTTCAGAAAAACGTTCGAGGGTCGAAACCTGATCGTTTTTACCGACCACAAGCCATTAACATATGTACTTTCAAAGAAACCATCACTATCGGAAACACCACGAAGAGAAAGACAACTTATTTTCATAAGTGAATTCACTACCGACATACGTCACATCATTCACATTGCCGTGTAGTGGCGGTTAAGAATATCCACTACCCCATATCTTCCCGTGGGTGTCGTAAGAGGCGACAGAGGGAGACAGGCAGGAGATGGGCAGCAGCATCTTCCTGATGACAACTGTGACGTAATAAAAAACTGCGGTTGCCAACCCGCTCGCCAAGCGTGGCAACTACGGCAAATACGGGGGGTATTGAACAAATACACAAAAAGACGGCCCCCAGTCCCCGGCGGTCCCGCTATTCCTGGCTACGGTGGCGACCATGGTAACGGCGGGGCAGGGGGTGCTAAGAATCTCCGGTGGAGGTTCGGTTGCCACCTACGACGACTCGACCTGGCAACATATAACGCATGCACCCTGAGGACTGACGAGAAGATACTGGAGCTGGAAGAAGAGGTAGACAAGTTGCGCTGGCATATTATTGGATTATCCGAGGTCCGAAGAGAGGGGGAGGACACGGCAATCCTCGAGTCCGGCAACTTGTTCTCTCACCGGGAGGGCGACCATCTGTCCCAAGGAGGTGTCGGATTTATCGTCCACAAGTCTCTCGTCAACAACGTTGTAAAGATTGGGAGTGTGTCGACGAGGGTCGCGTACCTGATACTCAGAATCACCAAACGGTATTCGCTGAAGGTCATTCAGGTTTACGCACCAACCTCGGCACACCCCGATGAGGAGGTGGAGGAAATGT
This sequence comes from Parnassius smintheus behrii, assembly GCA_036936625.1. Taxonomy (NCBI): domain Eukaryota; kingdom Metazoa; phylum Arthropoda; class Insecta; order Lepidoptera; family Papilionidae; genus Parnassius; species Parnassius smintheus. Next base: position 318,591 of record JAUPFT010000011.1, read on the forward strand.
ATGAGGATATTTCCAGAGCCATACATTCCTCCAAAACCCACTACACGGTGTTGATGGGAGACTTCAACGCAAAACTAGGCACAAGAGAAAGCGGTGAGCTGAAGGTAGGGAAATTTGGAGTAGGGCAACGAAACCGAAGGGGCCAGCAGCTGGCCGACTTTATGGAGAAAGAGGGACTCTTTATGATGAACTCTTTCTTCCAGAAGCGGCCCCACAGGAAGTGGACCTGGTCGAGCCCCGACGGTTCGACAAAAAATGAGATTGACTTCATTATGACGACCAGACGCCAACTGTTCAGTGATGTCTCAGTGATCGCAAGGGTGAAAACTGGCAGCGATCACCGAATGGTTAGAGGCACACTGAACCTAAACGTTAAGTTGGAGAGGTCTCGTCTAATGAAGTCAACGCTCCGTCCCCCTCGTGCTCTAATCCAGAATCCCGAAACCTTTCAGCTCGAGTTACGTAAACGCTTCCAGTGCCTAGAAGATTGCAATGCAGTGGACGATATGAACGACAAGCTCGTGGAAACTGTCCATGCGGTCGGAGCTAAGTTCTGCAAGACCCGCCGCAGAAGAACACAAAAACTCTCCGATCACACTCTTAATCTCATGGCTGTTAGACGGGAGATGAGGCTGCAATCGTCAACAGATTTGACAGCATACAGGCAACTGAACAGACAGATCTCCAAATGCATGCGGCGAGACTTACGCAACTTTAATACTTCTCGTATTAAAGAAGCGATCGAGCGGAACCAGGGCTCCAAAGTCTTTGCCAGAGATCTGTCTGCCAGAAAGAGCCAACTGTCAAAGCTGAAGACTGAGTGTGGCAACATCGTTTCCGGGACACCTGAGATTTTGAGTGAGATTGAGAGGTTCTATGGGCAGCTGTACACATCATCGTTGGAGCCACACGCAAGTGTGAGTAACGATCCAAGAGCAAGTCTTATCCGACACTATTCCGATGATATCCCGGACGTCAGTCTAAGCGAGATTAGAATGGCTCTCCAGCACCTTAAAAACGGCAGGGCCCCAGGCGAGGATGGAATTACAGCGGAGCTTCTGAAGGCGGGTGGAACACCGGTACTTGTAATCCTTCAGAAGCTCTTCAATTCCGTCCTCCATGGTGGCACTACTCCAGAGGCGTGGAGCAGAAGTGCGGTGGTCTTGTTCTTTAAGAAAGGCGACAACGCTCTCTTAAAGAACTACAGACCGATTTCCCTTCTGAGCCGCCTCTACGTGCTGTTTTCGAGAGTCATTACGAATCGTCTCGCACGCAGACTTGACGACTTCCAGCCTCCCGAACAAGCCGGTTTTCGAAAAGGCTTCAGTACCATAGACCACATACATACCCTGCGGCAGATTGTACAGAAGACTGAAGAGTACAATCTGCCACTTTGCCTGGCGTATGTGGACTATGAGAAAGCCTTTGATTCCGTCGAAATTTGGGCGGTGCTACAGTCCCTTCAGCGGTGCCAAGTTGACTGTCGGTATATCGAAGTGCTGAAGTGTTTGTACAGTAGGGCTACGATGGCTATCCGAGTACAGAACCAGAGCTCGAAACCTATCCAACTGCAGAGAGGTGTAAGACAGGGTGACGTTATATCCCCGAAACTCTTCACCGCTGCATTGGAAGACGTTTTCAAGCTACTGGACTGGAAAGGATACGGTATTGACATCAATGGCGAGTACATCACTCACCTTCGATTTGCCGACGATATAGTCCTTATGGCAGAATCGCTGGAGGACTTAAGCACTATGCTCAATGACCTCAATAGTGCCTCCCAACGGATAGGTCTTAAGATGAACATGGACAAAACAAAGATCATGTTCAATGTCCATGTCACACCTATGCCGGTAGTTGTTGGGAGCACTATGCTCGAAGTTGTTGACGAGTACGTTTACCTGGGACAAATAGTCCGACTAGGTAAGTCCAACTTCGACCGAGAGGTCAATCGACGGATTCAACTCGGCTGGGCAGCGTTCGGGAAATTACGACATATCTTTTCGTCAGGTATACCTCAATCTCTAAAAACTAGATTGTACAACCAGTGCGTGTTGCCAGTGATGACTTATGGATCTGAGACGTGGTCCTTCACTGCTGGCCGTATGAGGACGCTTAAGGTCGCTCAGCGAGCTATGGAGAGGGCTATGCTCGGAGTTTCTCTGCGTGATAGACTCAGAAATGAGGATATCCGCAGTAAAACCAGAGTGACCGACATAGCCCAACGGATTAGTAAGCTGAAGTGGCAATGGGCCGGCCATATAGCTCGAAGAACCGATAACCGATGGGGAAGAAAGGTTCTCGAGTGGCAGCCTCGTACCGGTAGGCGTAGTGTAGGGCGACCCCCCACTAGATGGAGTGACGACCTGGTAAGACATGCAGGAAGTCGATGGATGCAGGTGGCTCAGGACCGTGCTTTGTGGCATTACTTGGGGGAGGCCTATGTTCAGCAGTGGACTTGTGAAAGGCTGTAATGATGATGATGATGATACGTCACATCAGTGGAAAGGACAACATAGTCGCCGACGCACTCAGTCGCGTACCAATCGACAGTGTAACGTGCCCTACATCAATCGACTATCACAAGATCGCCGCAGCACAAGACAGAGATAGTGACAACATAAAACATCTATCGAAGCAAGGTAACTTGTCCATCATGCAAGTTGCAATGCCAATGACGCATCTACCTATATACTGTGAAGCCTCAACGACAACTATGCGACCATACCTACCAGAAGAATGTCGTCGCGAAGTCTTCAATGCACTGCACAACATCAGTCATCCAGGTGTTAGAACAACAAGAAAACTCATCACTGAAAAATTCTTTTGGCCTTCAATGCAAGTGGATGTTGGCAACTGGGCGAAGCAATGCATTCAATGCCAGAAATGCAAAGTACAAAGGCATACATCAAGTAGTCTAGCTACATTTCACCCACGGAGAGATTCGAACACCGGCACGTTGACATCGTCGGACCATTACCTACTTCACCGCAAGGATATCGTTACCTCGAAACAATGATTGACAGAACAACAAGATGGCCAGAAGCAATACCTACTGATGATACTTCAGCCGAATCCGTCGCGAAGATAATTTATGAAAATTGGATTACTCGTTTCGGATCACCTAAAACCATCACTACGGATCAAGGAAGAAATTTCGAAAGCAACCTATTCCTCAAACTTCTTCAAACTATGGGAATACAGAAGACACGTACAACAGCATACCATCCTCAGTCAAACGGAATAATCGAACGATGGCATCGTACATTAAAGACCGCACTCAAAACTCGTTTATCTCAACATACAAAGTGGATTGATGAGCTACCTACAGTGCTACTCGGACTACGAGCAACACCGCGTGCAGACACTAGTCTTAGCGCCGCTCAGCTAACCTACGGCTGCAGCATAAGACTGCCATGTGACTTCTTCAGTTCAGCAGCGTCAAACAAACAAGAAATGGATTACGATTTCGTAACTCAACTTCGAGAGTCAATCAACAAAGCCTTATCGTCGAAATGCACCGAAATGCAATCACACAGAAATAATAAATCAGTATTCATTCACCAAGATTTGAAAACATGCAAGCAAGTTTTTGTAAGAAACGACGCAATGAAAAAACAATTTCAACCTACCTACGATGGACCGTATAAAGTATTAGCGAGAAATAGCAAGACTTTCAAACTACAAATACCCGGAAGGAAATCTACTATTATTTCGATCGACCGACTAAAGCCTGCCTATATTATTAACGAGGATACTACAGAAGATTCATCATCATCATCATCAAAACCACCAGCGAGGAAGCTTGAAACTCCATCATCTACATCAACCCAGTTGAGAACTATTTTAAAAACTACTAAATACGGGCGAGTCGTCAAGCCTCCGGTACGCTTTCGCTAGGGGGAGAGTGATGTAGCAGCCAGACTAATCAGCCCTAAACGGGAATAAATAATATATACTCTGCTGCTACCATAACGCGGAAGGCGAAGATAACAAACAAATTTATTTCCTAACTATCCCTGGCTACTGAGATACTGCGGACTGCATATAGATAATTTGACGTTCTTATAAAGAAACAAGAAGCAGCCGCAAATATCATTCAGCGCCACATCGACTTCACACGCCGCTATCGTCACGTATCCGTCGACCAATGGGGAGCCGTTTCTTCAACACCGCAGCTCGCTTCTCCTTGCTGTTCCGGAGCTGTATCCCACGCCGCCGCCGCTCGCCGACTACGCGCGCGCACCGATCTGCATGTCTTTTATAGCCCGGTCCAGCGACGTAGCTTCGTGAACAACACACAAGTCTCACGCCGGGAAACGAAACGTGCATAATAGTAATACATTTTGGTTAATTTTCATTGGTCATAATATAAGCAGTATAATTGGCTATGTACAATAAAAATAATTACCATTGGCAAATCAATTGTGAGCCAGCCATATAAATATAGGAAAGATGCAAATATATTCATTCCAGTCCACAGTCCATTCTATATTCGTACTCCAGTCGGACTTACATAAACAGTCGTGTGGTTTCAACTCCATCCCCAAAGCATATAGACCTATAGGCTTACTACCGATACTGGGAAAGTTATTGGAGAAACTATTTGTAAACAGGATACAATGGCAATTCGGACGGGAAAACAAGATTAGCAATAGGCAATATGGGTTCACGCCACAACGGAGCACTGAAGATGCCCTTTACGACACCATCACTGTAATCAAAAATGGACTTTGCAAAAAGGAAATTGTCGCACTAGTGTCGCTGGATATTGAAGGTGCATTTGATAATGCCTGGTGGCCAGCAATAATCAACCAACTACATGCCAAACAGATAAATACACCTATGCTCAAACTAATAACAAGCTATCTTGCCAACAGAACTATAAATTTAAGATATGCTGGACAAACAGTTACGAGACCCACAAATAAGGGATGCAAGGGGCTCTACTTGTGGACCGATACTATGGAATACCTTAATAGACTCCCTTTTGCAAGCAACAGAAGACCTACATACTCATGTACAAGCTTTCGCGGATGACATACTCTTGATAGGTATCAACAAAAATGGAGAACAACTAGAGAAAGACCTTAATTACACCTTAAAACTTATATCAGACTGGGGAAAACGGTACAAGCTAAAATTTGCGCCCCATAAATCCCAAGCAATCATAATAACGAAAAAGCTAAAGTACCATACACCTAAGTTATATATGTAAGGAATAGAGCTAAATTATACGGAGCATCTGACTATATTAGGCCTTACGATTGACAAAAACTTTACCTTTAAACCACACTTAGAGAACATTAGTCGCAAGGCAGTTAATTTCTATAAAATGATATCTAAAGCAGCAAGAGCACAATGGGGACTCAACTCAGACATTGTCCGTATAATATATACAGCTGTAGTAGAACCAACGGTGTTGTATGCGGCGAGCTGCTGGGTGCATACTACTGAAAAAAGATACGTGGATCGAACTCTTCAGCATAAGAATCTGCAAAGGTCATAAAACAAATTCTTTAGTATCGAGCACATTACTGGCTAAAATAATCCCTTTAGCACTCAGCGCCAGAGAAAATGCTGTAACAACTGGATAAAAGTGTTGTAAAGTTTTTTTCGGCGGTAGGTGAAGAAAAAGTTAACACATACGTAAAATTTTAATTTGTATTTTAAAATAACTTATACAATATTCTACATAACTTGTTACATATTTGAGTGCTAATTAACACCATTTTCTTGGTAATCGCATTTGTACAACTGTGTATATGTGAATTCATTCCATCTAAATACACCACCTGCCAGCATATTACACACACTTGGATTTCGTATATATCTTTGCTCAACACAATGTCTCAACTTGATGAGATTAGAACTGCACAGAACAGTTTGGAGGAATGCTTTTCAAAAAGGATGGCCGAACTGGAAGCACAGTTACACACGGGGGGATCCGCCAAGGACACGGTTGTAAAGGTGGCTGAGGAGTTTCGAACCTTCCGTGAACTCATGTTCTCCATGCTCGGTATGCTCCGTAAACAAATTAATGAGTGCTCCCATATGGTTGACGCTATTGAGACCAGGCATCGACGAAAGGCTCTCCTTTTCTTGGGTGTTGCTGAAGAGGAGAAGGAGGACTGCAAGGCTACAGTGCTAAGTATAATCCACAAAATGGAGTTGAAGGACATCACAGCATCTTGCATTAGTGTCTGCCACAGGATTGGAGTAGCCACCAAAAATCGTCTCAGGCCAATCCTGGTTCGATTTCTTAGCGTTGACTTCAGGTCATCAGTATGGAGGGCGAAGTCTAGACTGAAAGGTTCTCCAGTTTCAGTAAAGAAGTTCTTGACAAAGTCTCGGCAAACTGTTTTTGGCAAAGCCCGTCAGCATTTCGGCATGCGTGCATGCTGGACCCAAGATGGAGTAATTGTGGTGAAAGTTGCAGATGGATCCCGGCATAAAGTCACTACCTTAGATGAGCTGACTACTCTTACGCAAAAACACCCTAAGGCGACTGCTGAATCCTCATCTGGAGGCGAGCGCATTGCAGGAAGCAATTCTAAACCACGTAAATAACTACGCAGTATTGCGTTTTATTGTCTTAATTCTCCTTTTTCCTTTTACTACAACTTAAAATTTATTCAATATTGCAGAATTACTTAGTATAATTTATTATTACTTTTTATCCACAGTATTAAACCTTGTTTTGCTTTTATGTAACCTTAAGCTTCTTTCTTTCTCATTTATTTACATTTTTTTTTAATTAGTTAATTTCTAATTTTAATATTGTTTCTCGTTTTACATCATTTTTAAAACTTGTATATTTATTACATTTTAGGTTAAGTTCTACTTTGTTTTGGTATTAAGTTGTTTTGCTTTTGGTTATATTTTGTCCATAGATTAATAGATTCGTAACAAGTGCATAGTGCAATTTAACTTTCGGTCGCTGGGAAGTTTTTTTTTTATTAATACATGATCATGGATACAAAGTCCTTTGGACAGAGTATATGTCGTCTATGAGACACTTCTCTATGATCCTTTTTATTTGTTCTAAGTTCTGCTATTTATTATTAGTAATCTTAACGTAGTTTAGTTGTAGTTGTCTTGCAAATCATTTTTATTTTTATTGTTTTGTGCATTATATTTGTCTTTTAATTTTTGAGTGTGTTAGCTGGCGGGTGGTGCAGGGATAGCAGTTTAGCAATTGAAATTATTACTATTTTTTTAAGTTATATAATTTTAATTATACTAATTTATTTATTCTTATAGTTATAGGTCTATATTATTTATTTATTTTTATATATTCTATTACATATAGATGAGTTCCGATGATGATTCTTTTCTTTCTGCCAACGAGTTTTCTTCATCAAATGACAGTTATTGCTCTATTACTGAAACGTTAGGGGATTTTGTGCGACATAAATTCGATGAATCCCGCTCTTTGTTTAATGTTTGCCACATTAATGCACAGAGCGTACCTAGTCATTACAGTGATCTGATTGAGGCTTTCTCTGACGCAGATGTTCATGCCGTCTTGATTTCGGAGACTTGGCTTAAGCCCCATCTTCCTTCTACTTCTTACCCTCTCTCTGGCTTCAGTTTGATACGCAACGATCGAATTGATAGAAGACGGGGTGCGGTCGCTATATATCTTCGTTCTGACTTTTCTTATAAAATTCTTGCTTCTTCTTCCCCCTATTATACTGCATCTGCAGAATTTCTTTTCCTTGAAGTTTGCGTAAAAGGAGCCAAATTAGTACTTGGCGTTGTCTACTGTCCTCCTTCTGTCGATTACTTCTCCAGTCTTGAAACAATTCTGGAATCCTTGGGGTCGGAATACTCACATCACGTCATCATGGGCGATTTTAATACAGATCTCCTCACTCCGCACCTAACCCGTTCCTCCAAGCTCCTTCAAATTGTCGAGTCGGTTGGCCTCCACATTTTACCTTTACAAGCCACTCACCACAATATTGATGTGGAGGATACCTGGCTTGACTTAATCCTTACCTCTGCTCCTTCTCTTGTCTTCTGCCACGGTCAACACTTTGCACCTGCTTTCTCCTATCATGACCTCATTTTCCTTTCTTACGTCCTCAAACCTCCTAAACCTCCAGCTAAAACTCTACACATGCGTTGTTTTGGTCGCTTGGATATTGAAAAGCTCTGTATGGATGCATCCAAAATAAACTGGAACAGCGTGGTTTCTGCTCCCACTATGGATGAAAAAGTTGGGGCTTTGAATGAAGCTATCCTTAAATTATATGACGTACATGCTCCCATCAAAAAAGTGAAGCTCAAGCGTCAACCTGCGCCTTGGATGACGATTGGGGTTCGGATTGCGATGAGACGTAGGGATCGCGCTTTCGGCAAATTTAGAAGAGATCGATGTGATCAAAACTGGACGCTTTATAAAGTTGCAAGGAATCGGTGCAATCAGATGATACGCAACGCCAAACGCCGATTTATTCTTAGTAACATCTCATCTTCTTCCCCTGCTAATATCTGGAAGTTCCTTGGAACCATAGGTATCGGTAAACGACACCGTTGTGAGTTTCAAAGGACGATTGGTCTGGATGATATCAATTTTCATTTTGTCTCCAACAGTCCTCTTGATCACCAGACCAAGCGTCTTACTGTTGAACACTTAATGGGTTTACCTCGTCCTGATATTAATCTGTTTCAATTTTCTCCAGTAGCTGTAGATGAGATCAAGAAGATAATCCTTTCCATTAAATCTAATGCTGTAGGTTACGACAACATCAGCCGACGGATGATTATCTATATACTAGACCATATCCTTCCAGTCATCTCGCACATCATTAACTTCTCCTTGGATTCTGGTAATTTTCCCTCACTGTGGCGTAAGGCTTACGTTATTCCCCTACAAAAGATCCCAAATCCCACTTTACCCAATCATTTCCGATCTATATCCATCCTTCCCTTCTTATCCAAGGTCCTTGAGGCCTGTGTCCACAAGCAACTTTCGCAGTTTATCTCTCGTAATAACTTATTAAGTCCCTTGCAGTCTGGCTTTAGGCCCGGTCATAGTACCGTTTCCGCACTCCTGAAAGTAACTGGTGATATTAGGGCAGGCATTGAGGACACTAAAGTCACTGTGTTGGTTTTGGTTGACTTCTCGAACGCCTTTAATACCATTAGTTATGACATTCTAATTTCCATCCTCTCCCTTTCTATGATCTCACCCGAAGCACTGGATTGGTTTTCATCATATCTTCGAGGGCGCCAGCAGTCGGTTCGCATCGATGAGCTATCATCTAGCTGGCTTGACATACATGCTGGTGTTCCTCAAGGCGGCATATTATCTCCTTTATTGTTTTCTATATTTATTAATCTCATTACTCAAAACCTTCAGTCTGCGTATCATCTGTATGCTGATGACTTGCAATTGTACACACAAGCGAGTATTGACGATATTTCTACAGCGGTGGACACACTTAACAGGGACCTTGAGTACATTAAGAACTGGTATGACAGGTTTGGCCTAATGGTCAACCCTTCGAAGTGTCAGGCCATAATAATTGGTAGCCGTCCGATGATCCAGAGATTGAAAACAGTAGCTGTACCTCCTATCTTTTTTAATAGTACTGAGATTCAATTGTGTTCCACTGTGAAGGATCTAGGTTTATTAATTGATTCAACTCTGAGTTGGAAATCCCAAACAACGACCGTTAGCCAGAAAGTCACTGGTACCCTGCGTTCTCTTTATCGCCTGAAAAATTTTCTACCATCTGAAATTAAGACAATGCTTGTGCAGAGTTTAATTTTTCCCCTAATCGACTATGGTGATGTGTGTTATTTCGACCTGAATGCAGACCTTCTCAACAAATATGACCGTCTTCTGAATAACTGCATTCGATTCATTTTCAATCTTCGAAAGTATGACCATGTATCCACGTATCGATCACAATTAAAATGGTTACCTATTCGTCAACGCCGTAGTTTGCGTGCACTCACCACCCTTTATTCTATCCTGATGTCTCCAACTTCCCCTACCTACTTATCTCCTCACTTTCAGTTGCTTAGTGCTAGTCATGAGAGAAACCTCCGCTCTACGAACAACCTTCTTCTCCTATGTCCATCCCACAGCTCTGGACTTGTTCATTCTTCTTTCCACATTCAATCTATTCTCCTTTGGAACGCACTCCCTCTCGAAATCAGGACGGCTAGCAATCGGTACGCGTTCAAGATGAAGGTTCGGGAACACTTACTTAATAAATTGGCAGAATCATCATCCTCATCATTGGCAGAACCAGCGTCCTCATACGGCCAGCAGTGAAGGACCACGTCTCTGATCCATAAGACATCACTGGCAACACGCACTAGTTGTACATGTGTATATGTATGTATATGTGTATATATGTATGTATGTGTGTGTATGTATATGTATAGTTAAGTTGTTAGTAGTAGTTGTAGGTAGTAGTTAAGTTGCATAAAGACTACACAAATGTTTTAAAAGAAAGGGATCAGCTTCAGGAAACAGTCGATGAGTTTGACCGATGCAGCAAAGAATATGAGGAATAAGAGGAATCCTCAGATTAATTGCTGCATTGCAGTTGCAGTTAAGTGAGGCTAATGAGCAGATTTTGCAATTAAAACAATACTTAGATGAATTGAAAGTGTCCCAAACTCAAAGTCTATTCAATGAGCTCATAGAATGTAAATCTTCAAAAACATTGCATCCCTCCACAACAATCGATTTGACTGGTGATGATTTTGTCACATCTAGAACAGCAGAAAGGATTACATGCAGTAGAAGAAAATTAAAGAAATACATAAAAATTAATAAATATGTTAGGAAAGTACAAAAGTTAATTAAAACAAAAATTAATACAAAAAATTATATAAATATATGTAAGGAAAAGCATGTATTAATTAATAAACTTAAATTATATGCAATTGAGGTGGAAAATATGAAAAACTGTTATGAGACTGAAATAGAGTGTCTCAATTCAGAAGTTTTGTCGCTTAAAAACTCCTTACAAATTATCTCAAATAAATATGCATCGGCTCAGGTTGAGATAAAAGAACACATATTGGCCATGAATGATCTGGTAAAGTCATGTAAATACAATGAGGAGCGCTTTGACTCCTTAATAAAACATCAGAGTGAGAATCAACGCTCCATACCATGTTCATCGGGGACAATATGTGTAAATAGCAATGACTCCTTATTTTCACCAACACTCTATGACGGTGCCATAACACAGAATAAAAACTTAAAAAGTAGTTTAAATATTAAAAAACATAAAGTTATTATGTATTGTGATGACATAGGTAAAAATTTGGGCATGATGTTAAATAACCATTTAAAAGGACAATTGATTAGTAATTATTGTATGCCTGGAGCATCCTTTAGTCATATAATGAATAAAGTTTTAACCAGTAAGTTTTCTCCTAATAGCACATTAATAATTTTTGTTGGGAGAAGAGGCAATGTAAGCAAAAATCAATTATTAAAATATATTGATAACCTCAATACTTTAAATGTACATAAAATTATCTTGTTTACATTGCCTTACATACAGGGTTGGCCACAGGAGAATAAAATAAGATATGATTTAAATTTATTAATGAATAATTTATCATGTAATAATAATTTAAATTTGACATTTAATTGTAACAATTATACCAATAGAATTAATTTAATAGATATTAATAATTTAATTAAAAATTTTTTGACTACAGATAGGTACTACCTATCCAAATATAATTTAAGACAGATAGCAAATGTGCTATCTTATTATTTATATATTAACTCAGCCAAGGACTTGGCTACCCAGACATCTGCTCCTATTGAGCAGCATAATGATTTGACATGTAATTTGGAATCCGTTCCAAGTAATTTAAATTAGAAAATGAGACAATAGAGGTAATCTCTAGCAGTTATAATAATTTAAATAATTTAGAATGTAGCTTACAAATCCTTAATAGTTGCAATTGTATAACTCCAGAAAATGATAATAAAAATTGTTTACACCTGGTGCATCAGAATATACAAGGCATGATAGGCAAAGAGCTAGAAATTGAATTGTTTTTAAATAGCAACAATATTCATATTTTATGTATTACTGAACATTGGTTAAAAGCTCATAATTTAATGTTTAACTTTAGTAATCACCAGGTGCTCAGTTCTTTCAATAGAGAAACGATTTTAAGAGGTGGCTCCTTAATATTAGCTAGTAAATTATTATCGTATAAAGAACGTAAAGATATTGTGAGCCTCTCTGTTGAGCGAACTGTAGAAATGGCATGTGTTGAGTTTGAGCACCTCATTGTTGTGAGCGTTTACAGACCCCCATGTTCGTTATATGATACTTTTGAAAAGATTATGGAGGAAGTTTTCGCTAAGCTTAATAAACAGAATAAATCTGTTGTAATATGTGGAGACTTTAATATCAATCTCCTAGAAGCTTCCTCCACTAATATTAAATTTAGATCATTGTTTAAATCTTATGGTCTTTTTAATTTATTTTTGGAGCCAACACGTATTGCTGAATCTAGTGCAACATGTATAGATAACATTTTTACAAATGTTAAGCCGTTCAATAAATGTATAATTCAAAAATTGAGCTCTGATCACTGTGGACAATTTGTTTCATTACCTTATGTTCACAAAAAGCAAGTAGATAAAAAAGTAGTGTTTGTTTCAGTAAATGCACATCGCTTGGAGAAGTTTAGAAGTAACATAATAAAAAAACTTCCATTACTTTCATACCAAAATAATCCAAATTTTTTGTATGCAACATTATTTAAGCTCATTTGCAATGAATTTAATAATACTTTTACTTCTAAAACATTCTCCTTGAATAATCGTAAAGCATTTAATGAATGGGCGACAGTAGGAGTCCATAAGAGTAGACAAAGATTATATGAACTTTACAATGAAAGGTCATATAATCCTAGCGTCGAATTTAGGGAATATGTAAAAAAATATTCCAAAATATTTAAAAGAGTGTGCTCCTTAGCCAAGTCATTGTATTTAAGCAACAAAATAAAGACTGCTTCTAATAAAATTAAAATGACATGGAGTATAATTAATAGTGAAACTGGTAAGGTCAACTCTCGCAATTCAAACTACCAGTTAAGTTTTAACAATAAATTAACTAAATCAGATCAGGACGTTGCAATGGTTTTTGAGAAATATTTTACTGATATTCCGATCTTAACCACTAAGTCACTGAATTCTTCTCCTACCGTCGCCGAATCATTACTTAAACAAAATGTAAATGTATGTACAAAGAATTTTACATTTCATAAAGTTTCATCAAAAGATATTGTAAAATATTTTAAGACTATTGATATTAAGAGAACCGCCGATCTGTGGGGGATTTCTGTTGAAGTTATTGCGTCTATAATAGATACAATCGCACCTCAACTATCTATTATTTTTAATAGTAGTATCAAATCTGGTGTGTTTCCTGATTTAATGAAGCATAGTAAAGTAATACCTTTATTTAAATCTGGTAGTACATTGGACCCCGCTAATTTTAGACCTATTTCTGTGCTGCCAACACTTAGTAAAATTTTTGAAAAAATTATTCTTGATCAATTGTTAATTTTTTTTAATGTAAATAAATTACTTCATAAAAATCAATTTGGTTTCACAAGGGGTCGCTCGACAACTGATGCTGGTGTTGAGCTGATTAAATATATATTTAATGCATGGGAGAATTCACAGGATGCTTTGGGTGTGTTCTGTGACCTATCCAAAGCCTTCGATTGTGTTCACCATGAAACATTAATCAGGAAACTTCAACACTACGGTGTAAGAAATGATGCTCTTAAATTAATTATTTCATATTTAAGTGACAGAACACAAAAAGTTGTTATTAATAGTATGAGTTCTTCCGGGTCCATTGTACAAATCGGCGTGCCTCAGGGCTCAATTCTCGGCCCTTTTCTGTTTCTTGTATATATTAATGACTTACCTTACATAGTAGGGGATAACCATGATATAGTATTATTTGCTGATGATACTTCATTAATTTTCAAATTAAAACGACAATTATTAAATTACGACGAAGTAAATAATGCTATAGCTAAGTTAGTCAATTGGTTTAATGTTAATGATTTGCATTTGAATGGAACTAAAACTAAATGTATGAAATTCTTAACTCCTAATGTTAAACATGTCAATACTAATGTAATTTTAAATGGGGAGGAACTGAGTCTTGTTGATACCACCATTTTTCTTGGAATCACACTGGACGCAAAGCTTCAATGGCTCCCCCATATATCAAAACTAGCTAGCAGACTTAGTTCTGCAGCATATGCTGTAAAAAAGATTAGAACTCTTACCAGTGTTGAAACAGCTAGATTAGTTTACTTTAGTTATTTCCATAGCATTATGTCGTATGGTATTTTGCTTTGGGGACACGCGACTGACACTGAAATTATATTTATTTTACAGAAGAGGGCCATTAGAGCAATATATAATTTAAAACCAAAAGAGTCACTGAGACAAAAATTTAAAGAAATTAATATATTAACTCTGGCCTCTCAATACATTTATGAAAATGTAATGTACGTACACAAAAATAAAAGTAGTTTTGCGAAAATAGGTGATATTCATTCTGTAAATACTAGGAGCAGACACAAGCTGGTAGTACCAGTTACTCGACTCCACCGAGTCAGTAATTCATTCTTGGGGCGATGTATACGCTTTTACAACAAAATCCCAGAAAATATACAAAATTTGTCATACACAAAGTTCAAAAATGTTATAAAACTAAGTTTGTATAAAAAGGGTTATTATAATATTAAGGAATTTATAGATGATAATAACCCCTGGGAAGGGTGATCGCTACCAAGCTATTTCTAATTTGTCTTGTGTTGTTGATTGTAAACATGATTGTAAGCTATTATTAAAAAAAAATAGTCCCGCTGGGTTTCTTGCTGGTTCTTCCCAGGACAGAGGTTTCTTTTGCGAACCAGTGGTAAATTAAAAAAGTGACTTTCAATAAGTATTTTTATAATCTACATTGAATAAAAAAGTTTCTATTTCTATTTCTATATATATATATGTATGTTTATATGTATATATATATATATATATATTCTTATTGTTCTTATTGTAATTATGTATATTATATATTTTATATACATATATGTGTATGAATATTAATATAATTTTATCTATTTTTTGCGATGTACCATTTATATCTTATGTACTTTATTTCCATGTATTACATTTTTTTGTTATTTTATTTTAGTATTCGCATATTAACTTTTTATTACACCTACTTTATTCTATTTCTGCATCATCCCAAGGTAGACTGGGAGAGAATGCCTTAGGCATTAAGTCCGCCTATATACCACTTGTGTATATGAAGTTTTAAATAAATAAATAAATAAATAAATAAAAGTCTACACTGACGGAAGTAAACTTAACAATAAAGTGGGAGCAGCTGTCACCATCTGGAACGAGAACACCGAAATAAAAAGTATTAACTTCAGACTTGAAAACTATTGCAGCGTCTACCAAGCCGAACTCGTGGCAATTCTGATGGCATTAGAATACCTAATAGCAAAAACCATACTGAAAGCAAATATTTTCAGCGACTCCAGATCAGCAATAATGAGTATCAGTGATCCATCATCCTTACACCCTCTTGCTGCTGAAATTAGAAATAATATAAAAACAATAGAAATGAAAGGGGGCGTCATAAGATTATACTGGATCAAAGCACACACTGGAATAAGCGGAAATGAAAGAGCAGATGATTTGGCTAAGTACGCAGCTGTTAAAAATAAACAAAAGACCAGATACGATAGAGTTCCTTTGTCGTATGCAAAGCGCCTTACCAGACACAATACACTACAAATGTGGCAGGCAAAGTATTAAGAATGTACGGGCAGCGAAGTAACGAAGACCTTCTTAACTAGTATTGAAACGGCCTATAAAATACTAAAAAATATCAAAATGACTAATATGTTAACTCAACTTTTCACAGGTCATGGTGGCAACAAAGCATATCTACATAGATTTAAGCTGTCGCCATCCCCATACTGCTATTGCGATAACGAAAGTCAACAAACGATCGAACATATTTTAATAGAATGTCCTCGATTTGCACATAAAAGATTTGAGTGCGAAAGCGGAATGGGCTTGGTCATAAATAACAAATCATTATCATTAATCGTTGAAGACAACAATTGCCGAACTATATTTCCGGAATTCGCACTGCAAATACTAAAAATAATTAATAAAGAAAACGGTAGTAAGATAATAGATTAGTAATCGTGTAATTATGAGTATAGCGGGTAAATAGATACATTTTAATAAAAGTAATTGTAATTAGTATAATTTTAATAGGAGTAAATAAATAGGCTGTTAAAATGTCAAAGTAACCATAAACAGCGCAAATTATTAAAAAAAATTGTTACTAAAAATAGGACTAGAATAAGTGTAGATTATTTATACAAGATAGCAAAACAATAACTAACAAGGAATGAATCCAGATAGATTATTAAAATTAGGTAACCAGTTGTAAATTCAAACAAAGCATTATGTTATGAATTGTTATTATAATTAGAATTACAATAAGTGTAGATTAACTATAAAATAAGAATATATTAATTATAAAAAGTAACTGTAAGAATATGCCAAAGCAAATTGTAAGCAGTACAACACCAAAAAATATATATATATATAAATATAAAAATAATAATAATAATAATAAAAAATAATAATAATAAAAAAAAACATTGAATACAACTACACAAAGTTAACTATAACAGAAAGTAGGGTACTGCAGAATAGTAGTAGTAAAGTAAGGAAAAAAAAACCTAACCTAACCTAACCTAAACTTTTTTTTACATGGATTTCCCCATGTAACCACCTAACCTTTTTTTTTTTTTACATGGGGAAATGCCTACGCATACCCGCCTAGCGGGGGCAAGGACGGGTTATGTCGGACTCGCACCGACTAAAACCCCATGGTGTTCCACCTTTGTCGCTTATTGGCAGGGCCACGGGAACGCTTTCGCACACTTCCGCGGCCCTACCAGCGACTGCCGCCCCATGGCAGCACCTCCTCGGGGGAGGAATATTCCTCCCGTTCTCCTTCCCAAGTACACCAGAACCGATGGCACGCCTTCCTCCACGGCCTCCAATTACATCTGCGCAACAGACGCCCCCGCGTCCGATGCGCGAAGTCCATGGGGCCAGGAAAAACGAGCACTTAGAAGTACTAGCCCTCCCGACCCCAGCGGCGGATCTGGTCTATGGCTCCGCCGCCAACCAAGATTCGGCTGCGGAGAATAGGGAGAGCGGCGCCTCGCAATACCGACAATCCTCTCCCCCCGCAGCCCAGAGGATAGGGCGAGTTACGCATCGCCATACCAAAACTCCTCCTCCTCCGCGACTCCACCTCGGCTGCAGCGGTAGAGGGTGCGGAGTCCCCACTCGCTGCAGTCCACCAGCACACATCCAAAGTGGGCTCCCCAAGCCCACTCGGAGTGGCCACCTCAGGCCGGCCCTTCACCTCAGGCCAGCCACGTGGGTTCCTCTTTGTTCACCGTGGGAGACCAAGCCACGGCTACTAAGCCCCCCCCCCCCCGCCACGACAAGGCGGGAACCCGTTCGGGGGGGAACCTAACCTAACCTAACCTAACCTAACCTAACCTGCCATATATCGACAGGCATGATTTGTTCCGACTGCACTACACTCGACCAAATCTTGTGGCTAATATCAACCAAGAATGGCTCTGCACGCACAGAAACCCACTGGATGTAGCATATGCACTAAACGAAATCTATGATGGTATATACTCATCCAATACTAGGTTGCGATCTCTAGAGCTAAAGAGGTACATGGGTTCACAGATCCCAAAGTCCCTTGAAAATACTTTATACTTGGGACACATCCAGGCTGAAAAGGAAAATCTCATCAGCCAGGGCTACGGAAAAGGGAAGGGATCGCGAACTCTAACCATACATGAAGCTCAGGGGCTCGTGAGCGAGACGGTGGTAATCGTGCGATCTAATAGAGAGAAACAACGCCTATATAACAGTATCCTTATGCAGTGGTGGCAATCTCGCGCCATACGAGCCATTGCATCTACTACACCGATTGGTGTGAGGAAGATGCAATTGCCTGTTTCATTTTGCGCGCCGGGGCTGCCACCACAAGCAGAATTAGGGATTACAACATGAAAATGGCAATACATCATCGAGACTTAAAGGTTGCAAGAAACATTATGAACGTGGTCCGAGACGAAGCGGCGTAAACGACAATCAAACGGATGTTAAATGACATAACCGCAACAATTTTACTTACAATTAAAATTGGAAAATTTTTGTGAATTATAGTTATGTTAGTTATAAGTTAAGAATTAAGTATTAGAAGTTTATATCCATAGTTAAAGATGCATGAAAAAAAAAGAACAAAATGAAACAAACAAAAAAAAGCCCTGGCAACAAAAAAAGAAAAATTTTATGAATTAATTATAAGTTAGTTATAAGTATGTAGACAAAAGTTTTAATACCATAGTTTAAGATGCATGAAAAAAAGAAGAAAAAAAAAGAACAAAATAAAACAAACACAAAAAAAAGAAAAATAAGAAAAAGAAAAAAAAATAGAGGGAAAAAAAAACAAAAAAATAACGCTAACCGTTAGATATAAGGCATGTTATTATAGTAACCTTTTTTTTTAACCTAACCTAACCTAACCTAACCTAACCTTTTTTTTTACATGGGGAAATGCCTACGCATACCCGCCTCGCGCGGGCAAGGACGGGTTATGTCGGACTCGCACCGACTAAAACCCCATGGTGTTCCACCTTTGTCGCTTATTGGCAGGGCCACGGGAACACTTTCGCACACATCCGCAGCCCCACCAGCGAATGCCGCCCTATGGCAGCACCTCCTCGGGAGCAGAATACTCCTCCCCGTTCTCCTTCACAGGTAAGGCGTACCAGAACACATGGCGCGCCTTCCTTCTCGGCCTCCAATTACATCTGCGCAACAGACGCCCCCGCGTCCGATGCACGAAGGCCATGGGGCCAGGATAAACGAGCACTTAGAAGTACTAGCCTTCCCGACCTCAGCGGCGGATCTGGTCAATGGCTCCGCCGCCAACCAAGATTCGGCTGCGGAGGGTAGGGAAAGCGGCGCCTCGCAATACCGACAATCCTCTCCCCCCGCAGCCCCACCACCACCGCATCATCGGTGCGGCCCCGTTTGAGTCGCGGAGGATAGGGCGAGTGGCGCATCGCCATACCAACACTCCTCTTCCTCCGCGACTCCACCTCGGCTGCAGCGGTAGGTGGGGAGGACACACCTCTCACCGCAGTCCACCAACACACATCCGAAGTGGGCTTCCCAAGCCCACTCGGAGTGGCAACCTCGGGCCGGCCCTCCACCTCGGACCAGCCATATGGGTTCCTCTTTGTTTCGCCGTGGGTGACCAAGCCACGGCTTCTAAGCCCCCCCCCCCGCCACGACAAGGCGGGAACCCGTTCGGGGGGGAACCTAACCTAACCTAACCTAACCTTTTTTTATTTACATGGGGAAATGCCTACGCATACCCGCCTCGCGGGGGCGAGGACAGGTTATGTCGGACTCGCACCGACTAAAACCCCATGGTGTTCCACCTTCGTCGCATATTGGCAGGGCCACGGGAACGCTTTCGCACACTTCCGCGGCCCTACCAGCGACTGCCGCCCCATGGCAGCACCTCCTCGGGAAAGGAATATTCCTCCCCGTTCTCCTTCCCAAGTAAGGTGCACCAGAACACATGGCGCGCCTTCCTCCACGGCCTCCAATTACATCTGCGCAACAGACGCCCCCGCGTCCGATGCACGAAGGCCATGGGGCCAGGATAAACGAGCACTTAGAAGTACTAGCCTTCCCGACCCCGGCGGCGGATCTGGTCAATGGCTCCGCCACCAACCAAGATTCGGCTGCGGAGGGTAGGGAAAGCGGCGCCTCGCAATACCGACAATCCTCTCCCCCCGCAGCCCCACCACCATGCATCAACGGTACGGCCCCGTTTGAGTCGCGGAGGATAGTACGAGTGGCGCATCGCCATACCAACACTCTCCTTCCACCGCGACTCCACCTCGGCTGCAGCGGTAGGTGGTGAGGACACCCCTCTCACCGCAGTCCACCAACACACTTCCAAAGTGGGCTTCCTAAGCCCACTCGGAGTGGCCACCTCGGGCCGGCCTTTCACCTCGGACCAGCCATGTGGGTTCCTCTTTGTTTCGCCGTGGGTGACCAAGCCACGGCTTCTAAGCCCCCCCGCCACGACAAGGCGGGAACCCGTTCGGGGGGGAACCTAATCTAACCTAACCTAACCTAACCTAACCTTTTTTTTACGGGGGGAAATCCTCATGGACTGCCCCTGCCTGGGGAAAGGCGGAGGGGTGTGCCGGACTCTTACCGGCTAAAACCAACCCGGTGTCTCCTCGCACGTCCAAATTCTTCCGCAGCCCCAAACTAGTGCTGGCCCGGTCTGTACGGGCCTCATCTCCTGCACGGGGTAGGTCCCAGAGCGGGGATCCGGCCAGGACGCAAGCCGCCTCGTAGGAAATCGTGCGATAGCCGCGGATGACTCTGACGGCCATTACCCTCTGCGGTTTGCGCAGAATGGCGAGAGTGCTGGCCGTCATGTCCATCGCCCATACAGGGGACCCGTACAGGGCCATGGACCGCACGATTCCCACGTACAACCGCCTACAGGTGGCGCTCGGGCCCACTAAGTTGGGAAGCAGCGTTTGAAGTGTGCCAGCTGCACGCATCAGCTTGGTCGCCAGCCGCCGGAAGTGGGGCCCAAATTCCCATCTGCTGTCGAGCACCAATCCCAGGTACTTCATGGTGGGCTCGACAGCTATCCGGGCTCCGCTGACCACGATGTGCGATCCCGGCGGCGGCGCGCGGCGAAGGCCACGAAACATCATGGCCTCCGACTTGTCAAAGACCACCTCCAGGCCCAGGCACCGGATGCGGTTCACCACTTGTGAAACCGCAGCCGTGGCAACCAACGCTGCTTCCCTGTGCGAGCTCCCCCGGGCAGTGACGAGCGTGTCGTCTGCATAACAGGTCAAGTCAGCGCGCGACGGGAGCTCACCTCTCAGCACCCAGTTGTAGCCGATGTTCCACAGGAGCGGTCCCAAGACCGATCCCTGTGGAACACCGCACTACATGACGCGCCGACCAGCGCTGTCACGTCCCCAGTACGTGACGAATCTCTCCTCAAGGTAAGCCCCTATTGTGCGGCGGAGGTAGGGAGGCACGCGATGGTAATTAAGCGCCTCCCGAATACAACTCCAGGGTAGGGTGTTGAAGGCGTTGGAGATGTCTAATGACACCGCCAGCACCACCCCACCCCGGGATACTGTCTCCTCCGCCAGGGCTCTCACGCGTGTAATAGCGTCTATGGTGGAGCGCCCGCGACGAAAACCAAACTGGTTCTCGTCCAGGTCTAGCCCCACTCTGCACAATTGGCTGACGAGGCGATCTGCGATGATACGCTCAAGAAGTTTGCCCGCCTCGTCGAGCAGCACTATGGGCCGGTACGCGGACGGTGAGTCCGCGGGGCGCCCCTCCTTCCTGAGTAGGACCAGCCTTCCCTTCTTCCACACACTGGGAAACTGACCCTGCTCGAGACATGTCGTGAAGAGCCCCCTCAGCTGGGGCTCCAGCTCCTCCAGAGCCAGGACGAGAGCTTGACCAGGAACTCCGTCGGGTCCGGGCGCTGTGTTCTTGGCCCGAAGTCGCGCCATGGCCGCTCTCATCTCTGCTTGCGTCACCTTGGGGACATCGGTGCTCTCCTCCTCTGGAGAGTCTGTGCCTGAGGGCGAAGCCATCGCCGGGGGAACGTGTTCCACTCGTTCAGGGAAGAGAACTGATACCACCGTCTCTAGCAACTGGAGTTGCATTGTTTGCGTTAGTGGAGGCGCCCAGGAACGCAACTTGCCCCGTATTGGGTACGGGGCAAGTTGCGTTCCTGCGGTAGGGGCGCCCCCACGGATCCCGATCTAGGGACTCCAGCAGCTCCTCCCTGGCACGCGACTTCGAGTCGCCGATGGCCAGCCACAGAGTCTCCTTAGACGCGCGGTACACCTCATACAGCGCGTCCTCCTCGGCGGAATCCCGTCGACGCTGTCTTCGGTATCGGGTGTACCGGCGACGGGCCGTAACGCACGCTATGCGCAATTGCGCGATCTCGGCGGTCCACCAGTACACCTGGTGCCTTCCGGACCGTTGGCGGACACGGGGCATGGACGCGTCGCAGATCTGCGTCATCGCCCCGCGAAACCATAGCGCCACTGCTTCGACGTTGACGGGGCCGTCCGTTGTCGATTCCCAGATCCAGGACTGGACTAAGGCAGCTTCCTCGAATAGTTCCCTGTCGATGCGCTTATGCGCCCAACGCGGGCCGTCGTTAATCGGGGTAGTTGGATGGCGGCCTCTCGCAGTCTGGGCAGAGATGTCGAACCGGATATACCGATGGTCCGACAACGTCTCCACCCCTACGGCGACACGCCAGTCGCGGACTCGGCTGGCGACAGAGGGGCTAGCGAGCGAGACGTCCACTATCGACCCGCCTCGCTACCGCACGCACGTGTATTCCGAACCCCGATTCAGGACGACCAGACCAGTCGTCACTGTCCACTCTTCTAGCACCTCGCCCCGAGGATCAGTGACCGGAGATCCCCACGCTGATGACTTTGCGTTGAAATCCCCGAGCACCAGAACGGGATTAGGGTGATAGCAACCTACGACGGCGCCCAACTAGAGAAGGAAACCCTCAAAGTCGGCGAGACTCTTGTTGGGGGAGAAATACGCCCCCACAATAACGATGCCACCCGAGACCGCAGCAACCCAGCCACGGCCCCGAGACGGGTCGATCAGAGTCTCGCCAATAATGGCCACCAAACCATCAGCGCATTCCAGCCAGTTGTCACGGGCGGGAATAAAGTACGGTTCGGCGACCACAGCCACGTGAATCGACCACTCTGCCATGCTCTGGAGTAGGAGATCCTGAGCTCTGGCACAGTGGTTGATGTTGCCCTGGGGAAAATGGAACTTTGCCATTATTGACATTCCATTCCCTCGGCAATGGTCCTGGGCCGGGAGTCGGCCGCGGAGCTACTGGCCTGTGTGGGCAGCGAGGTTAACTCGGCAGGCTTGGTGCTCCTCTTCTTTACTTTTTTGGTCTTGGACTTGCTGGTAGGCGCCCCACAGGCCCCTCCGCCTACTCTGTGCTCCGCTGGCCTTCCCGCAGCAGAGCAAAGGCTGCAGTTGAACGCCGCGGTGCACAGGGCCGCCTTGTGGCGAAGCACTCACCCCTCTCGATGCCTGCCGACCCCTCCTTGAAGTCGCCAACTTGGGGGCTGGCAGGCCTTCCTCGTCCGAAGACCGGCACACTGGACGTTTCCTGGCGGAAGACGTCCCACGCGATCTGTCCACGTCTGATCCATCCTGTTTTCCTATATCTACATTTTTTAAAGATTTATTCATTTTTTTTTCCCACGAGTGTGGAGGAAGTAACGGTCCATCCGAGCAGAGCCCCCTTTGCCCGGATAAGCCTATGCATAACCCGTCAAGGGTGTTGGCCGTTACCCTGACGAGGGGCAACGCTAACGACTGAACATTTACCCATCAGCCATGCAGCTCCTCACGGCGTGCCACGCTTGAGCTTCGGGTGATTTTTTATAGAGGTTATCATCCTCGTGACTCCAGGCGGTTAAGCCAAGAGCCATCGGCCCCTCAGGCGCCGCGAGACATGATCCACGACACGCCAAAGGGATTCCGAGGTTCGAACGGTGGCAGAGTCGATACGGGTTCTTCCCATGCCTGCCCAGAGACCGGGTGAGGGAACTCTGAGCCCGTTCAATTCCCGCGATGACGGGTTGCCCGGCGTCGGCAAAAGCCGAGTGCACCTGGCATCTCACCGCGCATGTTACATCCTCTGTTCCTCTCAGTGGAGAGAATACGGGAAGCAACTAGCAGGTACCTGATTCCATTCGAAACCAGAGGTACGCCCAAACCCAGCCAGTTTTGGTCCGCGACGGTTTTCCGCTACCACTCATATCTGAGTGGCATTCCCCTATCCGCCACCTGGGGACGCGCCCGATTGGAGGACTGGCAACTGCACACGGGAACCTAACCCAACCTAACCTTTTTTTTTTACATGGGGAAATGCCTACGCCTACCCGCCTCGCGGGGGCAAGGACGGGTTATGTCGGACTCGCACTGACTATAAAACCCCATGGTGTTCCACCTTCGTCGCATGTTGGCAGGGCTACGGGAACGCTTTCGCACACTTCCGTGGCCCTACCAGCGACTGCCGCCTCATGGCAGCACCTCCTCGGGAAAGGAATATTCCTCCCTGTACTACTAGCAATGCTAGGGATAACGTAACGGGTAAATAAAACGCCTTGATACGTTATCTGAACTGATTTAATAAACAATATTTTAGTTTGCCCTTACTGTACTACGATACGCAGATGATACCGGGTAACAAAGTACCACTAGCGCCATCTAGAAATTACAAAATAAACTAAAATATTTTACATGCAAAAACATTGCTTTTTGCTTTTAAACATACCGCCCACCAAGGACATTTAATTAAAATGTCCTTAATTAGCGAATGCCGCCCACCATGCCCATATTACATAGATATTAGTGGATATATTTTACTCATACAACAAATAACCATAGAATTTTAAATTTAAACCCACGTGTAAAATACAGATAATATTCATTTACAGATGATATGAATTTCAATAATAACTTATGTCATTGTTTCTTTAATAGCGTTGTATTCTAATTTAGTTGTCATCTATTAGTCTGTGTTGTTTTCTACTGTATTGTAAATGATTGAACACTAGGTGTCGCCGATTTTTTATAAGGTAAAAATTAATTCACGATGTAGAGAGTGTCCAGCCGGACCATTAAGTAAATTTGCGATTTTTGTACTCTTTATCAAATACATGCACTACATCCACCGTACATTTGGAGTTTCATTTCTGATGAACACATATAGTATTGGTGAAGATTTTTGAAAGTGTGAAGCTGTACATGGTCCTTCGAGCCAGATATTATCTCTGGGACTGTCGGCAGTATTCATAAGGACGCTGACGAGGCGATGAATTGTCGTCGATAGTGTTCAAGCGGCATATATTTTGCTCCCGCCTCTTCTTTACATTTGAAGCGGAGTGAAGGAGATAGCACTAACTTTGTTAATGAAGATGTGAAAAGGTTAGAGCAAGTAAATTAGAGGAGGTTACAATAGAAGCAGAGCAGGAAGAACAAGCTTATTGAACGTGTCTAAGATATTGAAGCAAAAGGCTGGCGTCACTGACAGAATACTAATGTGTACATCTGTAGTAAGTTGAAGTGTCAAACCGTGAGTACATTTTATTTGTTTACAAGTTGTTGTGTTAAGTGAAAAGAAGCAAAATTGAACATAGTAAAATTAATTCTAAATATGAGCTTTGCTAAATAATTTATATTTAGATTTAGAATAATTTTAAGAATTTTGTACATACGGGGAACCTATGCCCGATTTTCCCCTGAGTGATAAGTTCAAAACACTTGTAAAATTTTAAAAATTAAATTAGTAGATATTTAACTGTGCAAAAAGAGATCTTGTTATGGACTTAGAAAATTTTGCAATATTGTAGTTTGGACTTAGTATAATTTTTAAATT
The DNA here is from genome assembly GCA_036936625.1 of Parnassius smintheus behrii. NCBI lineage: Eukaryota > Metazoa > Arthropoda > Insecta > Lepidoptera > Papilionidae > Parnassius > Parnassius smintheus. The sequence goes on from JAUPFT010000011.1 coordinate 344,273, forward strand.
TGTTACATACGGTGAATCCATGTCCGATTTTTGTCAGAGTTAAAAACACTTGTAAAATTTGGTCAATTTTACAATACTTAGAAAAAATTGTGTCTATTCAGTTCTGTTGAATAAGTCTTTTGACACATTTGTTTACACTGAGTATAGATTATAAATTTAGTAAAATGTCAACAGAAAGCTCTAAGTCAAAACTGGAAGCTTACATAAGGTTGCAGGATGAGAATAAAGAAATTATAACGAAAGGTAAAGTAAATTTTCAGAAATCTCCTAAAGAAAGAATATCTGTTCCTTATTGTGAAACTAGATTGGAGAGTTTAGAGAAAAGTTGGTTGTCATTTTCTTCTTTACATAATCAAATTATATCGGAAATAGATAAAAGTGATTATATAAAGTCGAGTTATTACAAAAATAATATTTATGCAGTTACTGAAGAATTGTACTATGACTAAAAAACAGAGTTAAAAGAGTGCATAGAGAATGTAAAGTTTAAAAATTGTGAGAATAACAATAAGCCGAACAGCTGTTACGTCACATACCTATTACTTTTGGGAATTATAATGTTTGTTGGAATTTACTAGAGTCGCTATGATAATAAAAATATTTATGTAATCAAATATTAGATAAATTAATGGGACAAAGAGCGTTAATAGGTGAATCGGCGATGGCAATTAAGGGCGTTTTAGACAATATGAACGAATGTTTAAATGCATTAGTGAATATAGGCATTAATATTGCGACGTGGGATATTATTGTTATATACATTATAAGTCAAAAGTTAGATCCTATCACTAGAAAAGAGTGGGAAGCTAAAGCCACGGAATCTGATGATTTATCAACTTTAAATGAATTCAAGGAATTTTTAAATCACAAATTCAGGTCACTGGAATTTTTGGATAAATCAAAGTCTAAAATTATTGCAAGCAATAAAAGTGTAGTTCGTGTTGTTAATGAACATGGCAATCGTAAAAATAATAAAACGACAACTTGTTTATACTGTAGGGATAATCATAGGCTTTCTAAATGTAAGACGTTTCAAAATGAATCCTATGAGACACGGCACAACTTCGCCCAAACAAAGGGATTGTGTTTGAATTGCTTAGGCACGAATCATTCGGTTTATGCTTGCCGGCAGCCTGTAAGATGTAGTGTGTGTAAACGGAAGCATAATGTGTTGTTACATCCAGATAGCAACATTTCAACTGAAAGAACGAGTTCAGTTGCGAAGAATGTAGTTGATACAAATGCGAACATCAGCCCCAACGTTAATGAACCAGTTGAGGTGGTTACGAGTTTTTCGTCTGTTCGTAGTCAAGTATTGTTGGCCACCGCATTGGTCAACATACAGGCGAAAACGGGAGTTGAGGTCACATTGAGGTGTTCATTGGATCAAGGATCCCAAGCCTCTTTTATTACGGAGTAGCTGACTCCGTGCAGAAGCTTGGGCTTAAAAAGGTCCCAACAAAAATATCAGTGTCAGGAGTTGGTGGTGAAGACAAATCGCTGATTAATTCCAAAGCAGTGGTTTTTATTAAACTCAGATCAATTCATGACCCCACATTTATATTAGAAGCAAGAGTTCACGTATTAAATAAGTTAACAACTTTGTTACCGCCTAAGAAGGTAGTTGTTCAAATGTGGTCAAAATTAAAAAACATGAATTTGGCTGATCCTCGTTTTGATGTACCTAATAAAGTGGATTTACCTCTAGTCTAGTCTTCTCGTCTAGTCTAGTGAAATTTATGGTCAAATCTTAATGGAAGGTGTTTTAAGAGGTCCTCCAGGAACGCCAGTTGCCCAGAAGACGAAATTAGGCTGGATATTGTCGGGCTTAATACATTCTAAGTCATCAGATTATAATGACCTAGAAGACGGACCCGCAGTTTTAACGCAGTTATAACGCCGTAGTTCAAGATGATTGTATATTGAAGAAGTTTTGGGAACTAGAGGCAGAACCTTCCACAACATCTAGTAAAAAAGTACTCACAGAAGAAGAGCAGATGTGCGAATATATATTTCAAAAGACCACAAAGCGTGATGAAGCAGGCCGTTACGTAGTCAAATTACCATTTCGCACTAATGAACCAAACTGCAAATATGGCAACTTGAAGGATATTGCTTCAAAATGTTTGTATCGTTTAGAACAACGTTTGTCAAAAAATCCAGAGTTGATGAAGCAATATTCTGAAGTAATGAAAGAATATCTAGACCTTAACCATATGGAGATTATTCCTATCAACCAGGTAAATAAACGCAGTAGTTCGAAATGACAAAATCACGACAAAAATCAGAGTTGTACATAATGCATCACAGAAGGGTGTAAATGGAGTTTCGCTAAACGATGATCTTATGGTTGGTCCTAAATTGCAGCCTGATCTGAGACACATAATATTGAGGTGTCGCAAGCATCCTATTTGCTTATCTGCCGATATAGTTAAAATGTATCGGCAGGTGAAGATAGCAGCTGAAGATACAGATTATTTGCGAATTCTTTGGCGCGATAATGAGAGCCGATTACAACATTATAGAATGCTTCGTGTCACGTTTGGCACCTCATCAGCCCCTTATTTAGCTGTAAGGGCATTGCAGCAACTAGCATATGATGAAGGTCATGATTATCCAAAGGCATCTGAAATAGTTTTACGTGATTTCTATGTAGATGATTTGTTAACAGGCTGTGAGACCGCCGATGAAGCCCTGAAAATATACAAAGAGATTAATACATTATTAAATAAAGGAGGATTTGAACTACAAAAATGGGTCACTAATAGTGTGGAAGTATTGGATAGTATTGGAGTAGGTAGAACAAATAAAGAAAAAGGAGTGAACATAGAAATGGATAAGGATGTGGAGGATTCAAGAAAGGTTTTAGGATTAAACTGGAAAAGTATCATTGACTCCTTTGAATATTCCGTTAAACTTCCTGAAATGGAAACCCCTGTAACTAAACGGAGAGTTATATCTGATATATCTCGCTTATTCGATCCTCTAGGTTGGATATCTCCAGTTATAATAACCTCGAAGATACTCATACAAAAATTGTGGCTTTCTGGTATAGAGTGGGATCAGGAATTGCCATTCAATCTATTAAGCGAGTGGACCAACTTTAAAAGCGAATTACCAAAACTTACTGGTCATAACATAAGCAGATGGATTCAGAAACGAGAAGACCGCAGCATTGATCTTCAAGGCTTTTGTGATGCTTCTAATGATGCATACGGTGCTGTAGTTTATGCACGAGTTATAGATCGCCACGGCAACGTCTATGTTCACCTGATTGCTGCTAAAACGAGAGTGGCTCCTGTGAAGCAAGTATATATTTTTTTTTTCGTGGGTAGGTGTGTAACAAGTAACAGCTGACTTATTAGCTCCTATATTTTATATACTTTAAAATTATTTTAAACCAGTGTTAGGACTATATTTACATATCAATTACATCTTTATTACCTTTTCTTTTGAAGTCCTATTGAAATATATGTCCAGATAAAATATTTGTGACATTCACATACCACCCATTAGTGTCACTTTGTTTTTGCAAACTATATCATTCATTAACACTTCACTTAGTGTTCACTAATATCACAGCAAATATTGGAAGAAATGGCAAGAGTAACTGATGTGGAGGTCATGCAAAGAGAACTTGAAGGAAGCTGGAGTCGCAAAATGGCTGAATTTGAAAACAGATTAAAGGCTGCCTCCACACCTACTAATCCCTCTCTTAATCAACTCCGCGAGGAGTTTTATGAATTCAAGGATGTCGTTTGCTCCATGCTCAATCTCCTTCGGCAACAAATTCAAGCCTGCACTAAGTCAATTGATGCTATTGATATGAAGCACAGACAGAATATCCTTCTATTTAATGGGATCTCTGACTCCCCAGAAGTTAATATTGAACAAGAAATACTGGGTATCATACATAAGAAAATGGGCATCCCACATGTTACAAATGTGGCCTTAGTACGTTGCCATCGAATTGGTGTTCAAAAGGATGGTCGTTCACGTCCAATTCTTGTACAATTTCATGAGCATAACACAAAGTCTGAAGTGTGGAAAGCTAAAACTAAGTTAAAAGGATCTCAAATATCTGTGTCTGAGTTTTTAACTAAAATGAAGCAATCTGTTCTTAAAAAAGCCCGCAAGCATTTTGAAATGAAGAATGTGTGGACCTTAGATGGAGCAATTTTCATCAAACTTCTCAATAATGAACGGGCAAAAATCTTCACTGAAGAGGAGATTGATACTCTCATTAAACAGTTTCCTGTTGATTTTTCATCAGCAAGTCTTAGTATGGCCCCTAACAGCAGTATCACTAATAGCGTCAAGAAACCCATACAAGCACTGCAAAGTTCTTCAAGCACAAAAATTCTGTGTGAGACTTCTCCTCGCAATCAAGATGATGTGGTGGTGCAGAAAGAGGATTCTAAAAGGTCCCGCCGTTTAATTGCTAAAAAATAGCTTGCTTAATTTACATATAATGGTATTCCTAGGTGGTTGCGCGGAAAAAACCATTGGATTATTATATTTGACGGTAGAGGTGCCAAGCCGCTTGTTCTTTTCCGACAAACGATATCATTCATACCCTCCTCGATCCTCCATCGACACATCGGGGTGGTGGGGTGGGAGGGGCAAGAAGATGATTTTAGAATGTCACGTAATCATCGGGGCCGAGGACATATAAGGCACGCGCGACCGTTGCGCGCCCTCTTTCCTACCGCGCCAGTCATTGGAACAACAGCTCTTTCCGTCACAGTCGTCGTTGAAACCACACCGCTAGTAGAAACCGCTTTAGCCTGGAAGCAGTCGAGCTCCAGGAGACCCGCCTCACATCGTGTGAGATATAGTCGCGCACCGCCTCTCTCCGGAGTGTTCCAGAAGAAGTTCCAGAAGTTGCAGCTATAGTGCTCAACAGGATAGAAGAAACCCCGGTGAGTCAAAATTCCTTAATTTAGTTCCTGCCTTACATAGTTTAACCCGCTCCAATTTTGTTGTTCTCCTAATAAGGCAGGATTCCTTTTCAGCGATTTGGCACAATAATAGTTTAGTTTTAGGGAAGAGCGAGTGCATTATACCGCATGCTATAGTAGTCGCCTTTACGTAAGCGTAGAAGCAACCGCATATACAGTCCACTTTAGTTAATATCTCGCGTAATAGGTTTAAGGTTCGACCGGGGAACTAGACTCCGGCAGCCTTAAACACGTGGCTCCACCATTTTATGGTCACTTCGAGCAGGATTTTGGTCGAATTGTTGAATTAATTAATTAGATAATGCACTCCAATTTATAGAATAGACTTAAATAGTGTTCGTTTAAATTTAAATTTTGATTAGGTACTCGCAAACAGAATTATTCGTTTTATAGCGCACGTATTTGATTAAATTTAAAGCCTATTAAATAATTGAAACAGTGTAATAGGAACCGTTTGATACGCTTACCCACAATCTTGATAAAATTATTGAGTCTAGCAAATGACGCGTCACCTCGACTCGCTGCGCAGGTGTTCGATTTAATTACGTAATACGGCATACCGAGTATCCATCCTTTATTGTTTGTGCGTTGTGAGATTAATTGTGATTGATATAACTTTATTATAATAGTTTAAAATGGCAGTTAGTGGAAGTGAAATCAAAATTAAAACGCTTTATGCTAAGAGGGACATACTCTTTTCACGTATGCAGAATATAAGTGATTATATAAAGAACATTCATATAGAAGCAGTGCGGGAAACTTTTTTGACTGAAATCGAAACGATAGATTCTTTACGAATAGATTACGAAAAAATATTAGACCAAATTAATCATTTGGAATTACAAATCGACCCGAAATACATAGTGAACTACCAACCGCTGCTGGCATTCGAAGATATGTTGTGTCGCGTGAAAAGAATTGCGAGATCCCTACTATCTCAAAACGAAGCAAAGCCGGAAAAACAGGTACGTCCAAGCGACTCGATTAGGTTGCCGCCAATAGATATTCCGGTATTTAATGGTGATATTAAGACGTGGCCCTTCTTCTTCAGTAGTTTTCAAAACAATATACACAATAACCCATCGTTATCGGACGCCGAAAAATTATATTACTTAATCAGTAAACTTAGTGGCAGGGCACAGTCGATCTGCTCTGGTTTTACACCTACAGCAAACAATTACTTATTAATATTCGAAACGCTTAAAACTAAATATGAAGATAGGAGAATGTTAGCTTCCGAATATTTGAACCAGATATTCGATCTTAAACCTATATCATCCGCGAACATCAACGGCTTAGAGCAATTTCTAGATAAATTTGTGGCATCTGTGGCTGCACTTAAGAATTTGAAATTTAATGATCTTATGGACGTGGTGTTTCTCCATATTGCACTGAAGAAGTTGGACCCCGACACCGTGCGTGCGTTTGAAATGGAGCATCGCAGCTCGGAGATGCCTTCCTTTCATTCATTAGCATCGTTCGTGCGAGATCAAATAAAGGTGATGCAGCGCTCTCCGAACGTTAAACAGGAGAATAAAAGGTGCGTCGACCGTAGACAGACTCAACCATCTAAAATAGCAGGGTCGTTAACTTACGTAACCGCTACGCCAACATCACTCCAGCATACTTGTTTAGTATGTAAAGATAGACACGGTAATTTATATAATTGTGCGACTTTTCGTAAATATTCACCAAGCGAGCGTTATAAATTAGTAAAGACAAACAACCTATGTTTGAACTGCTTAAGCGATAAGCATTTAGTTGCAAAATGCAATTCGAGTTCCGTATGTAGCAAGTGCGCCAGGAAACATCACACGCTATTACATTTTGAAAATAGCAACATAGCGGCGTCAAGTAAAGCGGATAAGGAATTCGCCCCTACTAAGGTCAACGATTCTAGCGGTCGACCTGGTGATGTCGCTCTGTGCTCATTGGCAAATATGGGAGCACAACCTCCTTCAACCGTGTTACTGGGTACGGCACGTATTTTGGTTAGGGATTCGCGTGGAAACGAACAAAGCGTCCGTGCACTGCTGGACAGCGGAGCATAAAATAGCTTTATAACACGACAATGTTGTCGGCGCTTAGGCTTAGTAATAAATAGGTCACTTTCATGTCCTGTAATTAAAGGCATCGGAGGCACTAGTAAATCGACACAGGGATATATAAATTTAAAAATTTATTCTCGGATAGATCGTAATGTTAACTTTGATATAAATGCACTAGTAGTAGATAGGGTCACTGAACGGTTGCCAACCGTTTCGGTTGACACCTCGGCAATGATTGAATTTAAGAATTTGACTCTGGCGGACGACACTTACGCCGTTCCTGGAAACATAGACATGCTCATTGGAGCATCGCTTTTCCCTTATCTTTTGTTAAACAATAAGGTCAGGGGCAACTCTTCGCATACCGCGCCTTACGCACTGGAAACCGTATTGGGCTATGTGATCCTTGGCTCCGCCCCCATCATAGATAGTATTTCGGCAACCTCTTATTGTGGTATGGCTGTCGAACCGCTCGAGTCGTTAGTCCGTGTCTCAGATGACAGATTAAGCGAGGAAATTTACGTCCGCACGACCATTCGTGATCGCGACGGTAGATATAGTGTAGCGCTACCCTTTAAAGGAGATGTTTTATCTCTCGGCGATTCGCGTCAAATGGCGGAAAAACGTTTCTACAGCTTGGAGCGTAGGATGCTCGCTTCACCCCAGTTAAAGGAAGCTTACGACGGCGTCATTAACGAATATATAAGAGAAGGTTACATATCACTTGTGGCTTTGAAATTAGATAACTACGAAGACACACCGACATATTTCATACCACACCACGGAGTCATTAGAACTTACATCTAAGTTACGTGTAGTGCTCGACGCTAGAGCTAAAACTAGCACTCACCTGTCGCTTAACGATATCCTCTATAGTGGGCAAAATTTACAGGGCAGTTTATTTAATATAATAGTCAATTTTCGTTTGTTTAGTATAGCACTATCCGCCGATATTCGTCAAATGTTTCTTTGCATAGGGGTCCGTGAATGCGACCGTAGATTCCAACGCATTTTATATCGTTTCAACCCAAAGGAACCTCTAATGGTGTTTGAATTTAACCGCGTTTGTTTTGGTTTAAAGTCGAGCCCATTTCATGCGTTACGCACGGTGAGACAGCTCGCTCACGATGAAGGTCCCTCTTATCCTAAAGCTAAGAGGGCAATTGAGAGCGGATTATATATGGATGATTTTGTGTACTCGGTCGATAGCGTGGAGGAGGCAACCCTAACCACCACCGAGGTTATAAGGCTCATGAAATCGGGTCAATTCGATCTTGTGAAGTGGACTAGTAATTCGCGTCCGGTTTTGGATACAATCCCACTATCACACCGTCTTTCGGCGGTCTGTGTTGGTCACCAGAGTCCGACGTGTTTAGCCTTAAGGTAAATCCGCCCGTAGAGAAATGCACAAAGCGCACAATACTGTCATGCGTTGCTAGATTATGGGACGTCATGGGTTTCGTAGCTCCGGTGGTATTATACGCTAAGCTTTTAATTAAACAACTTTGGTTATTGGAATGCGACTGAGATGACTCGCTGCCTGACAGCATTGTTCGGTTGTGGCAGCTCTTTAGAGAGGAACTTCCTTTATTAAGAGAAATTAAAATACCGCGTCATATCAACGTAGATAGAATTAGCGCCATGACAGTCGTTGGGTTTTCAGACGCCAGCGAGAAGGCTTACGGGGGCGTTGTATATTTCCACGTCCAGAATAATGGTAGAAATTCGATTAGCCTCATTAGTTCTAAGTCGAGAGTCTCCCCCCGTAAGGTTGTCTCTCTGGCGCGCTTAGAGCTTTGCGCAATATTAGTACTCACCAAGCTTATTACCGCAGTTATCAGCGCATGTAGGGATAGAGTTCACATAGAAAGGATATTTGCCTTTTCCGACTCCACCGTCGCCTTATGCTGGGTTCATTCTTCACCCCACCGTTGGGATACGTTTGTTGCGAACCGAGTGGCCAAGATACAAGACGAGTTAGAAACGCGGAACTTTTATCACGTGTCCGGTACGGAAAACCCCGCCGATTGTCTATCCCGTGGACTCACCCCGATGCAAATAATGGACCACCCGCTTTGGTTCCACGGACCTGCTTGGGTTCACTTGGATCCCTCGCAATGGCCAATAACCGACTTCGAACCTTCGTCAGTGTCACAACCGCCGGAAGAGAAGAGACACGCTCTAGTGGCGAACGTTTCGAGCGAGGTTTCTCCAATCATTGCTTTGGCGAACCGCTTGTCCTCTTGGTCGAAATTATTGCGTAGCGTAATTTACGTTTGTCGATTCGCGAAGCTGTTACCGCGACATTCGTATGTCTTAGCTTCCGATTACAACTATGCCGAGTCGCTAGTATTACGTGAACTTCAACGTGCGCACTTCTCTGAAGAAATTAGAAGATTACAATCGAATAGAGCTTGTAGTCGCGCCTTTCAACGCCTTAAGCCATTTTTACAGGATGGGATTGTAAGGGTAGGTGGACGCTTGTCCAACTCGCAATTAAGTTTCGACCAACGGCACCCTATTGTTTTACCGCGTAAAGACCATATCATGAACTTATTAGTCAACTACCATCATAAATTGAACTCGCACGCTGGCCCCGACTTGTTGATGTCGATTTTGCGTCAGAATTATTGGATTCTTTCTGCACGTAGTTTAATACGCAATCGGATGCACAGATGTATAGCTTGCTTTCGGGCACGCCCCAAGCCGTCATTTCCGGAAATGGCGGAACTTAGATCTTGTAGAGTAATACAATCAGTAAAGCCCTTCACACACACCGGGTCTGATTTCGCTGGTCCGTTTAAGGTCACGCTCACTCGCGGGCGTGGTATAAGATCCACAAAGGCTTACGTCTGCATTTTCATATGTCTAACTACTCGAGCGGTGCATATAGAACTCGTTGGTGATCTAAGCACAGCAGGCTTTATGGGTGCATTTAAAAGATTTCTTTCCCGCCGTGGCCCTGTAAGTAAATTGTATTCGGATAACGGTACGAACTACGTCGGTGCAAAACGTATTCTATCGGAACTACATGAGCTCTTAGCTAGCAAGTATTATAATTCGGAGTTCGCTCACATTCTAGCCGAGAACCGCATTGAGTGGTCTCTGAACGTCCCAGCCGCGAGTCATTTTGGGGGCAATTGGGAGACTAATATCAAGAGTCTAAAGAGTCATTTATACCGAGTAATAGGAGATCAAATTTTGTCCTTCGAAGAGCTAAGTACGGTGCTCGCTCAAATTGAATGCGTAATGAATAGTCGCCCACTTTGTCGTACGTTGTCTAGTGACCCCTCGGAACCGCTGGCTCTAACTCCAGCACATTTTTTGAATTTAACGCCTTTAAAGTATTTGCCAGCCGCAGATATGGATGAGAACAGACTTAGCATTTCCGCACGCCACAAATTATTAGATCGGTTAGTGCAATCGTTTTGGAAACGATGGAGGATGGAATACTTGCATACTTTGCAGTCTCGACAAAAATGGAACACAGCAACTGAGCCTTTAGCTGTAGGAACTGTAGTTGTGCTCACCAAAGAGAATACGCCGCCTCTCCACTGGCCGTTAGGAATTGTCGAAGAGGTCTTTCCCGGTTCCGACGGAGTAGTTAGGATAGCTCGCGTTAAGACCACGGTTGGGTCTTACTTGCGACCGGTTGTCCGTTTGTGCCCCCTGCCTCTTCCATAATTTAAATTAGCTTTCTAGATTAAATTGTAGTTGAATTTAGGTAATCTTAGCGTTAGTTAGTTATTTTGTTAGTTGATCTTAGCTCTAGTTGTATTAGTTAATTTTGAAGGAAATCCTTCAAGGGCGGGGGAGATGGTTGCGCGGAAAAAACCATTGGATTATTATATTTGACGGTAGAGGTGCCAAGCCGCTTGTTCCTTTCCGACAAACGATATCATTCATACCCTCCTCGATCCTCCATCGACACATCGGGGTGGTGGTGTGGGAGGGGCAAGAAGATGATTCTAGAATGTCACGTAATCATCGGGGCCGAGGACATATAAGGCACGCGCGACCGTTGCGCGCCCTCTTTCCTGCCGCGCCAGTCATTGGAACAACAGCTCTTTCCGTCACAGTCGTCGTTGAAACCACACCGCTAGTAGAAACCGCTTTAGCCTGGAAGCAGTCGAGCTCCAGGAGACCCGCCTCACATCGTGTGAGATATAGTCGCGCACCGCCTCTCTCCGGAGTGTTCCAGAAGAAGTTCCAGAAGTTGCAGCTATAGTGCTCAACAGGATAGAAGAAACCCCGGTGAGTCAACATTCCTTAATTTAGTTCCTGCCTTACATAGTTTAACCCGCTCCAATTTTGTTGTTCTCCTAATAAGGCAGGATTCCTTTTCAGCGATTTGGCACAATAATAGTTTAGTTTTAGGGAAGAGCGAGTGCATTATACCGCATGCTATAGTAGTCGCCTTTACGTAAGCGTAGAAGCAACCGCATATACAGTCCACTTTAGTTAATATCTCGCGTAATAGGTTTAAGGTTCGACCGGGGAACTAGACTCCGGCAGCCTTAAACACGTGGCTCCACCACTAGGTATCCTTTATTTTTGTAATCCATTGTTTTATATTATTGATTTACATATATTTAGTTAAGTGTTTATAGTCCTGCATCTTCTTGGTTGTAATGACTGTAGCACAGAACAATATTGTCTGTACTGTAGTCATAAGTTGTTCACTTTTTTACAGCAGTATAATTGCAATTTTTTTTAAGTTGTTTTCTTCTAATAGTATAGTCTGCATAGGAATTTTTATTTCTCTAAATATAAACTTAATGAGATTTTATCTTGTAATACATAACTTGCTTGGGTTTAGTTTCCTTTTGTTTCTTGGTTGAGGTTTCTTACTTAGTAGGTTTGTTTATACTATGCTTGATATTGGTAACAATACTTATCTTTTTGTAAATTTACCTACCACATATTTTTAATTTGATTTTTTTTTGTTAAATTTTGGGTTTTGATTTGTTTGATTTGACAATGACAACTATGTATTACTTTTTTTTTGCCTTTTATAGACAAAGGACACATGAACCATACAGCCAGCGTCGATCTTATACTTTGCTTTAATCGATTTTCTCTTGGTAAACATTTTCCTGTAATATTTTGTGTGACATCTACTTAGGAACTTTATTATTAGTCAAGATTATTTTTGCCACTTTAGATATTTTAGATCATAAGTTTGCATATAAAATTTTATTTATATTAAGTTTACTCTATAAACAGTGAACTGATGGGTTGGTGATGTTTATGTTTAGTAATTGTTAGTTAATAGTTATAGTTTACATAACTTACTTTTTTATTTTTTTATTATTATTTTTCTATATATTTATTTAATTTATTTATTATTTTAGTATATGTAATATGTCTGATGTTGAGTCGTTTAGCTCTGCAAATGATTCTTCTACTTTGTCATTTCACTCTTGTAATGATTCTCTCAACGATAGCGTGCTTAATTTACACGAACTACTCAAAGGAGTTTTTACGTCTTTTAACAACTCTGTGAACATATGTCATATTAACGCTCAAAGTATCCCGAGCCACTATTCCGAACTTGAAGCTTCATTTTTCCCCGAGTATATTCATGCTATATTAGTGTCGGAAAGTTGGCTGAAACCTTCTTTACCATCAACTTTATATCCCTTACCCGGCTTTGTACTTGTTAGGAATGATCGTGTTGGAAAGGGTGGAGGTGGTGTAGCAATCAACCTACATGCATCAATTCCTTATAAAATTGTCTTAGCATCTCCCTCCTGCTATTCCGCTTCTTCTGAGTTTTTATTTGTGGAACTCGATGTCAAGGGCATCAGGATGCTTCTAGGGGTAGTGTATTGCCCCCCATCTACCGACTACTTCGCCACTTTAGATATGGCTCTTGTTGATATTTGTTCTGAGTACACTCACTGTATAATCATGGGTGATTTCAATACTGAGTCGACTTTCAATTATTGAGTCGGTTAATCTTTCTATTCTCCCTTTAAAGGCTACTCATCATAATATCGGAACCGATGACTCATTGATTGATCTAATCCTTGCTGCTTCTCCTGAACATGTGATAACGCATGGACAGTTACCTGCTTTGGGTTTCTCACGCCACGACTTAATTTATGCATCGTATAAGCTTAAACCTCCTAAATATTCCCCTACTGTAATGCATCTTCGCAGTTTTTCTAAAATAGACTTTGACAAGCTTAGGAATGACGCTCTTAATCTCGATCTAGCCTCCTTAATAGCAGCATCTACTGTTGACGATAAAGTCACTATCCTTAACCACAATATTCTTAGCCTTTATGATGCTCATGCTCCTGTTCACAAGGTTAGATTGAAGCGTCCCCCTGCCCCTTGGATGACAGAGGGCATAAGGATGGCAATGGCTAGACGAAATCGTGCTTTTCTTCGTTTCAAGAGAGATCGAACCGAAGAAAATTGGTTATCTTTTAAAGCAGCCAGGAATAGGTGTAATCATATGGTACGTGCAGCTAAACGCCGATATTACCATAACTGTATTAATAACTCTTCTCCAGTTTTAGTGTGGAAATTCCTAAAATCTTTCGGGTTTTGTAGACCAGCTACGTTGGATTGTGGTCCTTCTCTGTCACTTGATAAAATCAACCAACATTTCGCTTCTGTAAAAGCACTGGACCCTACAATTCGTTCCCAAACTATGGCTTCCATTGCTTCTATGCAAATTCCTAACATTCCTACCTTTAATTTTTCTCCTGTTTCTCAGGATGATGTCAAAAAGTCAATTTTAGCAATCCAGTCCAAGGCCGTGGGTTACGACGAGATTAGTAGACATATGGTAGTATTTATACTAGAGCACCTTCTCCCGGCAATTTCCCATATAATCAATTTTTCTCTTGATTCAGGTCAGTATCCTAATCTTTGGAAGAGAGCTTTTGTAAAGCCTCTCCCAAAAGTTCCTACTCCCATTCTTCCCAATCATTTTCGTCCAATATCCATTCTACCCTTTCTTTCCAAAATTTTAGAATCCTGTGTTTACAAGCAAATTTCTACTTTTGTTTCGAAACATAACCTACTGAGTATATATCAGTCTGGGTTTCGTCCTGGTCATAGTACCACTACTGCATTAATTAATGTTATTGATAATATTAAACAAGGCATGGAAGAAAAAAAATAACAGTACTGGTACTAGTTGATTTCTCAAATGCTTTCAACACAGTTGATCACGAAATCCTTCTTTCCATACTGTCTCACCTGAATTTTGGCCCTACTGAATTGGATTGGTTTACATCTTATCTTCGCGATCGACAGCAGTCAGTCAGTGTTGCGCAACTGTCCTCAGCGTGGGCTGATGTGGATGCTGGTGTACCGCAAGGCGGTATTCTTTCTCCTATAATGTTTTCAATTTTTATAAACTTTATTACCTCCATCATCGACTGCTCGTACCATTTGTATGCCGAAGACCTTCAGCTTTATGTGCAAACTGAGATTGGGGATATCCATAAAGGGATCAAAAACCTTAACGGCAACTTAGCAGCTATCAGGGATTGTTCAACTCGTTATGGGGTTTTGGTCAATCCTTTGAAATGCCAAGCTATACTGGTGGGTAGCTCAAGGATGCTGGCTAAGATTAATCTGACAGACTTACCTCCTATTTACTATGATAATACTACAATTCCATTCAGTAATTCTGTTAGAAATCTTGGCCTTCACATCGACAGCACGCTGAATTGGAGAACTCACCACAAAATCTAAGATCATGCAGATGTGTGTTACCCAGACCTGTCCCAAGATCTTCTGAACAAGCTGGAACGCCTCTTCAATAACTGTATAAGATTTATCTTTGGGCTCCGTAAGTATGATCATATTTCGCAATACAGATCTAAGCTAAATTGGCTTACAATCCGGCAGAGGCGCAACTCCAGAATATTACTTTTACTTTTTTCCATATTAAATGATCCATCTTCGCCTTCTTATCTTAAGAATAAATTTCATTATCTTTCCTCATCTCATGATAGGGTCCTACGCTCTTCTTCTAACAACAAAATCTGTACTCCAGTTCACTTCACCGAGTTCTATGGTAACTCCTTCACAGTTCAGGCTACACGCCTTTGGAACTCCTTGCCCGATGACATCAGAAAAGCTCCCAATAAGTACGTTTTTAAAAAGTTGGTCCGTGATCATTTATTAAAGACAACGCATTCTACATGACTCATTTATTTAATATGTATTGCCGAACAGACGTATATATTCATAGTCATTTGTATATACTAATTATATATGTATTTAAATATGTTTACTTGTATGTATATCCATTTATTTATATATTTGTATATTTGTAGGGATAGATCATATATGTATAGTTTATTTATTAGTAGTTTGTATTTATTATGTAGTTAATTATCATTTGTATTGTTTTATCTTATTCTATATTGCCACACCTACGTCAAACTCTCACCACTCCATGGGTTGACTGGTAGAGAATGCCTCAAGGCATTAAGTCCGCCCTTTGTATTCTTTTGTTAAGGATGCAATAAAGAATAAAATAAATAAATAAATAAATATCCATACCTCGTTTGGAGCTATGCGGAGCCTTACTACTTGCCAAATTATTGACAGAAGTGGCTGAAGTTATGGAAGTGCCTAAGGACCACGTTCATGCTTGGACAGATTCCTCAATTGTTTTGGCGTGGCTCAGTAGTCACCCGGGAAGGTGGAAAACTTTTGTGGCCAATCGTGTGTCTGAAATTGTCACATTATTAAGTCGAAAACATTGGTCACATGTTCGATCGGGAGAAAATCCTGCCGATCTTGCTTCGAGAGGAATGAAGCCGACTGATTTAATAAATAGTTCTCTCTGGAAACATGGACCTAATTGGCTACGTCAAGAAAAGCTAAGTTATTGTCCAGAAGGCGAGATAAATATTAAAATTTATGACACGAAGATGGAAGAGAAAACTAAAAGATTATGTTGCGTTACCACGTTTCCAGAGGAAGAAAATGATATCTTCACTAAGTTCTCATCTTTACGGAAACACATTCGAATCATTGCATGGTGTAGACGATTTTACAAACGTACCTACTTTAAGTTGAAGTCCGATTTACCATTGTGGCTTACTTGTAATGAGTTACAGGAAGCATTAAAGCTATGCATCGTTAGGTGTCAGAATATTTTCTTTTGTGATGAGATAAAATGTTTAAGAAGTAGCAGAACTATTCCCAATAAAAGCAAATTGCTATCTTTTGCCCTTTTCTAGACAGTGATAGGGTTTCTTAGAGTTGGAGGGCGTCTGCAAAATTCCGAAATGAGTGAAGTTCAAAAGCATCCGATTTTGATTCCTCATCCTTCGCATCTGGCAAAACTTATTGTGGGTGATGCACATATCAAGACCATGCACGGTGGACCTCAGTTGATGATAAACTACATTAGGTCAAAATATTGGATAGTTGACTTGAAAAGGCTAGTGAAAGGTTTCATACACAAATGTGTGATATGTGTAAGACACGCGGCCCGGTCGAAAAATCCAATTATGGTACAGTTGCCGGCAGCTAGGGTAACTCCAAGTCGTCCTTTCAGTCACAGTGGTGTAGATTATGCTGGCCCTTTTTCTGTAAGGACTACAAAAGGAAGAGGTCATCGCTCTACTAAGGGTTATTTGTGCCTATTCATTTGTATGGCTACCAAGGCAATCCACCTTGAAGTTGTAAGCGACATGACATCGGATGGTTTTGTAGCTGCTTTCAAGCGCTTCGTAGCGAGGCGTGATCATTGTTCTAATCTTTGGAGTGATAATGGCTCTAACTTCGTTGGCGCTGAACGAGATCTAAAATTTCTACTTGCTGACGAAAAATCAACTGTTGCTGTAGACATCAGAGAATGGCTAGCCGTAAATGGTACTGTATTTCATCGCATTCCACCCTATAGTCCAAATTTTGGAGGACTTTGGGAAGCTGGAATTAACAACAAAACAGCATCTCAAACGTGTAATTGGTACAACCACTTTGACTTTTGAGGAACTGACTACAGTTCTGTGTCAAATTGAAGCTTGCCTTAATTCAAGACCTATAACTCAGGTTAGCACTAATGACTTCGAAGATCCATACCCGTTGACGCCTGGTCACTTCCTAGTGGGTGAGCCCCTTTTATTACTACCGGACTGGGACTACAAAAATTCTAATATTACTTACCTTAAAACATGGCAATTAACACAGAGAATGGTTCAACAATTTTGGAAAAGATGGTCCAAAGAATATTTGACACGGTTCTTGCAACGATACCGGTGGCAAAAGCTAATTCCAGAGCCAAATGTGGGTGATTTAGTTTTAGTTATGGAAGAAGATCTTCCCCCGGCTCGATGGTTGCATGGTATTATTGTAGAGAAACATCCTGGTTTGGACCAAGTTACCCGTGTAGTCAGTTTACGATGTAAAGGGAGTGTTATAAAGAGACCTGTATCCAAAATTTGTATTCTCCCAGTTCAAAATGATGACCTTTAATAAGTATACCTAGTGTAAGTTTTAGTTCAATTTCTTATTGTTGTATGAATTTGTTTTATATGTTTTAGTTTAGTTTGCAATCTTTGTTTTATTACTAAAATGTTAATTATGAACCATTCGTTCATGGCAGGCGGAATGTAAAATACAGATAATATTCATTTACAGATGATATGAATTTCAATAATAACTTATGTCATTGTTTCTTTAATAGCGTTGTATTCTAATTTAGTTGTCATCTATTAGTCTGTGTTGTTTTCTATTGTATTGTAAATGATTGAACACTAGGTGTCGCCGATTTATTTATAAGGTAAAAATTAATTCACGATGTAGAGTGTGTCCAGCCTGACCATTAAGTAAGTTTGCGATTTTTGTACTCTTTAGCAAATACATGCACAACATCCACCGTACATTTGGAGTTTCATTTCTAATGAACACATATAGTATAGGTGAAGATTTTTGAAAGCGTGAAGCTGTACACTACGACAAAAAAAATTATATTATATAGGAAATCTGAATAGGTCCCGCATAGTCCACTCCACTGTTGAGAAATGGCCTCGCAGGTGTGCATCTTACAGATGGTAAATCACCCATGAGCTGATTGTGAGTAGTTGCAATATTTTTTACACATGTAACGCATTTATGGATATGATGTCTTACCAAAGCCTTAGCTCCTATCACCCAATAAGCTGTCCTTAAATAATTGAGCATCAGCTACTGTCCTCCGTGAAGAGTTTGAACGTGTGCATCCGCAATGATCAATTTAGTGAATGGAGAATCACGAGGTAGAACAATAGGGCGCTTAATGGTATCATCCATTATTGCATTTCTCAGGCGACCGGCAACTCTAATTATTCCGTTATCATCCAGATAAGGGCCTAACGTTCTTAGTTTGCTTTCTTTCTTTTTTATAGGCCTTCCAGATTTTAAGTCTGCGTATTCTTCCGTGAACTCATCCATTTGTACCTTTCTTAGGCAACACTGTAAAGCCTTCTCTATTTCTGTCCTTTGTAAATAGCGATTCTTTTCGGACCCTTTGAGAAATTTTCTTCAATAAGCGACAACTCTCAAAAGTTTTGCGAGTGAAGAGTACCGCTTAAAAAGTGAGTCTTCTTCACATTCGGTAACTACTCCCACATATGCATTTACAGATTCTTCTTCCTGTGTATATAAATTATTTGGTCTATTATATGAAATATGTTGTTCTTTTAAAAAACTAGGTCCTGAAAACCATAAATCATTTTCAGCCAGTAATGCAGGTGAGACACCCCTAGATGCGCAATCTGCTGGATTTTGCTTGGTGGAGATATGATACCATTGTGATGATTCTAGGGTAGTCAGAATCTCTGACACCCTATTTCCAACAAAAGTTTTCCAGCGGCTCGGATGGTTATTAAGCCGGGCCAAAACGATGGTGGAATCAGTCCACGCATGAACCTTGTTCTTAGAAATATTAAATACTTCTGAAGTTTCCGCTAAAAGTCGCGCCAACAGAACTGCTCCGCATAGTTCCAGCCTTGGAATGCTCACTTGTTTGACAGGAGCTACTCTCGTTTTTGCTACCACAAGTGATGTTTTAACTTTATTTGAACTATCGATAATTCGCATATATATAACTGCTGCGTATGCCAATTTCGACGCATCGCAAAAGCCGTGCAATTCTACAGCAAGATCATTATTCTTCGTTCCGAGCCAGCGTGGTATTCGCACTTTGGATAATTCATCTAACTCTACCATGTAAGTATCCCATATCATTTTTAATTCATTTGATATCTGTTCATCCCAATTGATTCCTGACAACCATAGCCTTTGAATAAATACCTTTGCTATGATAACACTAGGTGCAACCCATCCTAGTGGATCAAATATTCTCGCAATTTCTGACACTATCTTTCTTTTTGTTTCAGGTCCTGTCACCGGGGAAAGCTGTACTGCGTACTTATATTCATCTTCAGCGCGGCTCCAGGTTAGTCCTAAAATTTTTATTGTATCATCTGATCTTATTTTGACTTCACTCATTTCATTTTCTAACAGTTTTACTTCTTCTTTATTGTCCTTCAATATTGTTTTCTTTATTATAGGGTCCTTTCCTTCACATTGCTCTATGTGTTTCATCAGCTGTTTACTGTTGCTGTTCCATTTCTGCAATTCAAATCCTGCCTGCCCTAATAGTTCCTTTAATTGTTTAAAAATTACGCAACCTTCTTGAACAGTATCACAACCTGTCATTAAATCATCCATATAGAAGCAGTTCAAGACTTGTTCCGCAGCGATTGGGTATAGAACTCCAGCATCATAAACTACCTGATGGAGTGTTCTCACAGCTAGGTAAGGCGCCGATGCAGTACCAAAAGTGATTGTTAAGAGTTCATAATCTTTTATTTCTTCCTTAGGATCTTCTCTCCACACAATGCGTTGATACATGTTAGCATCTGCTTTGGTTACAAGCACTTGGCGATACATTTTTACAATGTCTGCTACTAAGGTAATCGGATGGGTTCGCCAGCGTAACATCGTGTGTCTAAGATCTGCTTGTAAGGTAGGTCCTACCATCAATGCATCATTTAATGATACACCCAACTTATTTGGCTCTGACGCATTGAAGACCACTCTAACCTTTGTGGTGGACTTGTCCTCTCGTACCACGGCATGGTGTGGTAAATAACTATGTTCGTTAATCCTTGGATCATGGCTACTTATTGATCTCATGTGCCCAAACTGTAAATATTCCTTTAAAACATTATGATATTTTTCCCGTAGCTCTTGATTCTTACTTAGTCTCGTTTCTAATGACTTTAGTCTCTTTATCGCAATGTCTCTAGAATTGCCATTCTTGCAAAGTATCTCTTCGTCTCGCAATGGTAATTTTACTATATATCGCCCTTCTTGCGTTCTTTTAGTCGTAGTCTCATAAATTCTTTCACATTTTTGCTCTTCTTCTGTAAGTATTTTCTTTTTATTATAAAACGTACTTTCTTCTATTTCCCAGAACCTCTTCAGCATTTCATTTTCCATGACCTGTGCATGCATAACTTGAAGTTTTATTGTAGATGCATTATTTTTGCTATTTACATTGTTTATTACACCGGAAAGAATCCACCCAAGCGTGGTATTCTGTGCTATTAGGGACCCATTTGTGCACTTCTTTATCCCATGCTTAATTATGGTGCTATAAACATCCGCACCCAATAAAATATCAATTTTATTGGGTACGTTGAACTGTGGGTCGGCTAACGTTAGTTGGTTAAGCTCTTCCCAAGCTATTGCTTCTATCTTCCTTACAGGTAGACAGTCGGTGATCTTGCTCAAAACATAAGCTTCAATTTCCATCTTAAAATTTGGATCAACACATGATTGCACTTGGAATCGAATCTTAGATTGAGCGCGCATAACTTTATTATTTGATAATCCTGAAATCACCCCGACCGCTGGAATTTTCTTCAATTGAAGATATTGAACTATTGCTTCTGTAATGAAGCAGCCTTGAGAACCTTGATCTATAAGGGCTCGTACTAGCCTATGTTCTCCAGTTTTAGATTTAACTCTTATTAGTGCAGTAGCTAATAAAACCTGCCTGGGCTTAGGTAGGTGACCAGTAGAAAGGCAAGCTACTACCGGAACTTCAGATTCCGAAGTGTCAGTGCAAATGGCCGACTGGTTTAAAACAGCAGCCTGTTCCTTTTTCTCTTGATTGTTGGTGGGATGCAATAGTGTGTGATGTCTTTTTTGACATATCCTACACTTTGTCGGTTTTTTGCAATCGTAGGAAAGATGATTTCGGCCCAAACAATTAAAACACATCTTTCTTGTTGTCACAAATTCCCGTCTACGGTCAACATCTTGACTCGAAAACTGTTTGCAGAAACATAATTTATGATTCTGGGAGCAGTATTCACACTTTAAACTAAAAGATTTAGTTGCTAGCAAAACTTTCGTGTTCGGAGAGTGGGTGGCATTATGAGTAAGTATTTTACGTGGTTCAATTGTTTCTAATGCTCTAAAACGATTTTCGATAAATATTTTAAACTTGTCAATTGTAGGTAAAGAATCATCACTTGCTATAAATAATTCCCACTGCTTACGTGTTTCAGCATCCAGTTTATAGCTTACAAGATAAATGACAATTATATCCCATTTGCATATCTATATCTAAATTTTTTAATGCACTTAAACAATCCATTGTGGTATCTAACAATTCTTTTAAGCTGGATGCCGATTCACTATATATCCGTTTTTGACCAAACAATAGAAATAGAAATAGAAATAGAAATAGAAACTTTTTTTATTCAATGTAGATTATAAAAATACTTATTGAAAGTCACTTTTTTAATTTACCACTGGTTCGCAAAAAAAACCTACTTACAAGACCAGTAGTCAAAGTCTGCCCTCTTCCTCTTGATTGAATCTTATTTTTATTGTTTTATTAAGCTAGATTGTAAGTTCTAATTTTAAAATTAAATTAACTAAGTTTGATTTTCTTTTGTAGTTTAGTTAAGGTTATCAATGCACAACTTAGCTCAGATATCTATTTAGTTTATATTAATTTAGATTCTATGAGCAACTGGGGACCTGGAAAGCTACCGGGTCGATGGTTGTCCTGTGAAATCCCTAGGTGATTTCAGGCTTCGGAACAGTCCCGATATAACATCCTTTTCCTAAGTGTTTCCTATCCTCCCGCCTCCCCCGTATACGCACTGCTCAGAATGGTGCGCCACCTATTCGTCGAGAAAAATAAGAAGCAAGATGGCCGCGCACGCATAAAACGTGTTCGTTACCGCTCGTTTAAAAATAACCAATAAATAAGTTGTAAGACTATCGTGCAATTGCTCGTGTCCATATACATTCGAAGTGCAGTGTGGTATCTGTGTATACACGAGAACTTCAGCCTAAATATACAGACTTCACCATAACCACGATGAGTGCTCCAGTCTTGTGAGTATCCTTACCTTATCTACCCAGTTCTAAAGCTATTTTCGTTTACTTCCCGGTTGGGATCATCGGGTTAGCCGGCCCTTGGTTTGGTTGTTCTCTGGTTCCCAAAACCACCCACGAAACACATTGTGAAACATTCAAGCCGTAACATAATTTCTGGTCCATACGATCCGGGTACCTATGGATTTCTATTTTTATACAGTCCGCTCCTCATAAAGATAATATCAAGTTCAATTTCTAAGGAAAACTTTGATATTTAATCTATTTTTCTCATAATTGAAAGTAACTAATTCATTTCAATTATAATCCTGCTAGACTTGAATGCTCGGGAAGTGTTTCGTAATGCTCAGACTTTGCAGACTTATCTTATTTGGTTGCGTTATAATTGCTAAGTTTATTTCGAATGTGCATTGATAGTCTTACGCTTTGAAAATTATTATAATTTGAGGGTATTTTATAATTATTGTTAGAAAAAATTACTAAATCAGTTTATGGAAATGATCAATTTGGTCTTAGAATAATATCACTTAAGTATGAATGCTTGTATATCTATGAATGTTGGGTCGTTTGTTAATTGTTATCTAATTCAAATGGTTAAAAAACGTTAACATTAAATTCAGTATTTGAATTTTAATTTAGTTTGGAGAAACTTAAATATTGTTTTAAATATATGTCGTTAATAATTATACTTAGCATTCATATTTAATTTTTCGCTGTTATTTTATAATCATGTCGCAAGAAGAAATGAAACTTAAACTTTATACGTCACAGCGAGAGTATGTTTTTCGTTCTATTCAAACTCTTTTCGATTTATCCACTCAAATACGGGAAGACTCCAGTTCTTCTAAAGTTAGCCAATTTAAATCTAGATTTCTTAAAATTGAGAACATTCGTGATGAATATGTATTGCTTACGGAAAAAATTAATTCGTTAAAACTGGCACTGTTTCCTAAAGAAAAAATAGATATGCAA
The DNA here is from genome assembly GCA_036936625.1 of Parnassius smintheus behrii. NCBI lineage: Eukaryota > Metazoa > Arthropoda > Insecta > Lepidoptera > Papilionidae > Parnassius > Parnassius smintheus. The sequence goes on from JAUPFT010000011.1 coordinate 367,644, forward strand.
GCGTTGTCTGCATTTGATGATATGTACTATGAAGTTCTAAGTTTTGCCGCGGAGATGTCCCTACCGGAGCGCAAACGAGGCAGCAGCCCAACGTCCGCTGACGTTAACTACACCTTTACGCCTGACGCGGAAAAGGTACAAGCTAAACTGCCACAAATTGAGCTTCTGAAATTCGACGGAAAAATTGAGAATTGGCAAACATTTTACGACACTTTCGTAACGTTAATTCATAATAATAAATCAATCGCGAATATTACTAAATTTCACTATCTCATTTCTTGTTTATCGGGATCCGCTTTAGGGATCGCAAAGAAGGTAAAATTAACTTCCGATAATTATGAGCTTGTATTCAATGAACTTATTAAGCGTTATCAAAATAAGCGCATTTTAGCAGTGGCGTATTTAGATCAAATAAATAACTATCCTTATTTAAAAACTCCTAATTTCAATGATTTACAAACATATACTAATATTCTTTGTGAGTCAGTCAATGCCCTTAAGGCCTTAGAGCTAGATGACTTAGGCGATTTTATTTTATTTAACGCAGCGTTTCGCGCACTGGACTCCGATACGCGCCACCGCTTCGAATCTGAAAATAAATCGGAAATTCCTTCTTTTCAAAGTCTTATGCAGTTTCTTCAAAACTATGTAAAAGTTTTAGAAATAAATGCTAGTGTTGACATTAGGGCGCGATCTTCTCAATTTTTAGGCGGTAAACAGATCAAGAATGTTTCACCGCGGGCACCGAACCTGAAACGTTCCGTGCTCACTACTCAGTCTAAGCCTACTAGTTCGAAGCAGCTGGCTTCACTAGAGTGCTATTATTGTGGCGCAGCACACAGTATCTATAAGTGCCCCACTTTTCAATCTTTGGACACCAGGCTAGAATAAATATTGTCAAACAAAATAATTTATGCATTAACTGTTTACGAAAACATTCTCTTGATAAATGCGTCTCAAAAATGAGATGTTTTATCTGTAGTGGTAATCATCACACTCTGGTACACATCGACAACCAAGTTCGATCACCGACCGCGGTGACCACCGGTTCGAGTAGTGCCCACACTAACACGAGTGCGTTCGTGGGAGAGGCTAGTGGCCCGTGCGTGGTGCTGCTCGGGACGTGCATGGTGCGTGTGCAGGACTCTAGTGGCACGTTCCATCAAGTTAGAGCGCTCATCGATAGCGGCGCTCAGGACTGCTTCATCACCATGAAATGCGCAAAGAGACTTGGTTTTCAATTACGTCGATGCACCACAACTGTGGCTGGACTTGGACAACAGTCTGTGTGTCAAGTCAAGGGAGTGACTCAATGCTCTATACGCCCGTGTGATTCGAATGACCCACAATTTGATATTAATCCTATAGTCATGGATAGCATTACTTCTAAAATGCCAACCACTGATATTCCTCTAGCGGTTCGAGACTGTTATAAACACTTAGTATTAGCGGACCGTGACTTTGACAAACCGTCTGATGTTGATTTATTGCTGAAGTAGTTCATCACATCTATGACGGCCGTGTCATTCAACCAGAGCCCGGCTATCCTGCTGCTTTACATAGCGTCTTTGGGTGGGTTCTCTCAGGACCCACCAATGTGGAGAGTCCGGTAAAATCGGTTGGCACTTCGTTAATTACTTCAACCAATTCATTGGAGAAGATGATGAAACGATTTTGGGAAGTCGAGGAACCGCCTCATCAACATATACCTGCTCCAGAAGATGAGGAGGTCGAACGCCTGTATTCCACTCAAACTTATAGGGAATCGGACGGTCGATATGTAGTCCCTATCTTATTGACGCAGTCGTCTGTCAATATGGGAGGCTCATATAATTTTTCTTTGTCGCAGTTTATAAATCTTGAGAAAAAACTTTGCCGACAACCAGATCTTAAATCACTTTATAACGATTTTATGCGTGATTATGAGCAGCTTAATCATATGCAATCAGTGGGAAAGGATATTACCCCTCGTAGATATTTCATTCCTCACCATTGTGTGATTCGTCCAGAAAGCATAACGACCAAACTTCGCGTTGTATTCAATGCGAGTCACAAGACGCTAATGGACTATCTTTAAATGATATTGTTTACACTGGACCAAAGTTACAGGCTGATTTGGTTGACATTATTACTGGATTTCGGGTCCATAATATAGTTTTTACATGTGACATATCTAAGATGTACAGGCAAATCTTGATAAGGCCTGAGGATCGAGTGTGGCAACACGTACTATGGCGTGAATCCCCTTTCTTGCCTGTTCAAGAATTTGAACTTCGTACGGTCACATACGGAGTCAAAAGCTCGCCGTACTTAGCGATACGAACATTACATCAGTTAGCTGCAGATCACGGTGATCAGTTTACTCATGCAGCTGAAGCTCTTCGGCATCATACTTACATGGACGATATTACTACAGGTGCTTCCTCAGTCGAAGCAGCCTCTCAGCTTAAAGAAGATTTAATCAATCTTCTTAATTGTGCTCAGCTAGATTTGCGTAAGTGGAGCAGTAACAGCCCTTTATTTCTTCGATCGTTACCCATGGAACATTGTCAGTGTCCGAAGACATTTTCTGATGATAGTTCAATAACGCTTAAGGTTTTAGGAGTTCAATGGGATCCTGCGGAAGACTATTTCACTTACTCCGTCTCTCCTGTGAATGTGGAGTTTACGAAACGTTCAATCCTGTCCCACGTAGCTCGTATTTATGATCCGTTGGGTTGGCTTTCACCTTTTATTCTTTTAGCCAAACTACTTCTTCAAAACTTATGGCGTATTGGATTGTCTTGGGATGAAATCATGCCCGCCAATCTGTGTGACGATTGGGTTTCATTTGTGTCTGACTTGTCTAATATAAAATCGATAAAAATCCCTCGTAAAACCGTGATTGATTTAACAGCTACACACCAGCTGATTGGGTTTTGCGATGGATCAACCAAAGCATATGGGTGCTGTGTCTATCTCCGATCAAGTATCGATGATCAAAACCAAGTTTCTCTTTTGATTTCTAAATCTAAAGTGGCTCCGATTAAGCCTCTAACAGTTAATCGTTTGGAGTTGTGCGGTGCGCTCTTGTTATCACGTACTCTCAAACACATGCAAACTTTACTTATTTCGAAAATAAATATATCTCATATTGTAGCCTACACTGATAGCTCAACTGTATTACCTTGGATCAATACAGAGCCATACAAATTGAAACCTTTTGTTGCGCATCGAGTAGTTAAAATAACTGACGCAGTTGAACCTTCTACCTGGAGGCATGTCTCGACTCAGGACAATCCTGCTGACTTTCCTAGCCGAGGTCTCTCGTGTGCAGAATTGGTCAATTGTAAGCGATGGTGGTCAGGACCAGATTGGATGCTTAGTAGTCCAGATCACTGGCCAGCTCAAATTCGGTGTAAGCCCCAGGATGAGTTGCCAGAGTTGAGAACACGCACTCTGATTGCTCAATCTCGGGAATCTGATAAAGACATTATGAAGGTGTTATTAAATCGGTATTCATCCTTATCGCGACTACAGCGAATATTGGCATGGGTCTTTCGCTTCATTTCTAATTCGCGCAAAGAACCAAGCCAACGCGAGAAAGGTCACTTGACTACGAATGAGGTAAAGTGCTCTCTACTTAGCCTTATTAAATATGTCAAATGGGGCAGCTTCAATCAAGAGATGTCTAAATTAAAATCGCAGAAGCCTCTACCTAAATACTTACAAAAGTTGTCTCCGTTTATTGATAACCTAGGACTCATGCGAGTGGGTGGACGACTTACCAATTTCAACTTACCTGAGCACACAAAACATCCATATTTGTTACCGAAACCATCTATTTTATCTCAATTAATTATTAGCTATTATCATAAACGGTATTTGCACTGTGGATCTCGCACGTTACAATCACTAATTGTTCGCAAGTTCTGGATTTTAGGAATTAGAAATCTTATTCGTTCTGTTTTAACAAAGTGTGCGACTTGCTTTCGGGTTAAACCTATACCCTATCAGCCGTCTATGGGCAACCTGCCACCTTGTAGATCTCAACAAGGTTACTGTTTTCAACAGGTAGGGATTGATTTTGGCGGTCCTTTTCTTATAAAAGAAAACAGACGACGTAACGCACGGGTCAGTAAGGCTTACATATGCTTGTTCATTTGTTTATCTGTAAAAGCAGTTCATTTAGAACTCATATCTGAACTGTCTACAGAAGCGTTTCTAGCCGCCCTAGACAGATTCGTGTCTCGACGTGGAATATGTCAACATATTGTGACAGATTGTGGCACTAACTTTGTAGACGCTAAACGATATCTTGAGGAAATGGTTAAATTATTGATAGATAAAAAACAGGATATTTCCGATCAATTAACATCTCGTGGAATCTCGTGGAAATTAAATCCACCTTCAGCACCTCACTTTGGAGGCATTTTTGAAAGTGGTATAAAATCTACTAAATATTATCTCAAGAGGGTCATAGGCTCACAAGTCCTGACGTTTGAAGAACTAACTACAGTTTTAACTAAAGTTGAAGCGATGCTGAACTCAAGACAGATTTGTCAGTTATCGTCTGATCCTGGCGAACTTGATGTTCTCACGGCCGGTCATTTTATTAAAGGACGTCCTTTAGTAGCTCTACCAGAACCGTCCGTTGAAGATATGAATCCTAGAACACGCTGGCAGTTACTTCAAAAGCTTTCTCAAAGTTTTTGGCGTATTTGGCAAAGTGATTATTTACATACGCTTCAACAAAAGGTTAAGTGGTTTAAGGATGATCACAAACATCCTAATATTGGTCAACTCGTTTCAATCATTGAACCTAATCTATCACCTAACGAATGGCGCCTAGGTCGAGTAGTCCAAATCCACCCCGGAAAGGACAATATTATCCGGGTTGTGACCTTAAAGACCAAAAGAGGCCTACTTACAAGACCAGTAGTCAAAGTCTGCCCTCTTCCTCTTGATTGAATCTTATTTTTATTGTTTTATTAAGCTAGATTGTAAGTTCTAATTTTAAAATTAAATTAACTAAGTTTGATTTTCTTTTGTAGTTTAGTTAAGGTTATCAATGCACAACTTAGCTCAGATATCTATTTAGTTTATATTAATTTAGATTCTATGAGCAACTGGGGACCTGGAAAGCTGCCGGGTCGATGGTTGTCTTGTGAAATCCCTAGGTGATTTCAGGTGGGAGGGAATGTTGTGGCTTCGGAACAGTCCCGATATAACATCCTTTTCCTAAGTGTTTCCTATCCTCCCGCCTCCCCCGTATACGAACTGCTCAGAATGGTGCGCCACCTATTCGTCGAGAAAAATAAGAAGCAAGATGGCCGCGCACGCATAAAACGTGTTCGTTACCGCTCGTTTAAAAATAACCAATAAATAAGTTGTAAGACTATCGTGCAATTGCTCGTGTCCATATACATTCGAAGTGCAGTGTGGTATCTGTGTATACACGAGAACTTCAGCCTAAATATACAGACTTCACCATAACCACGATGAGTGCTCCAGTCTTGTGAGTATCCTTACCTTATCTACCCAGTTCTAAAGCTATTTTCGTTTACTTCCCGGTTGGGATCATCGGGTTAGCCAGCCCTTGGTTTGGTTGTTCTCTGGTTCCCAAAACCACCCACGAAACACATTGCGAAACATTCAAGCCGTAACACGTATTTTAAATCTATTTTAAGTCCCATTCAAAGTTAAAACCATGCGCAAATTTCCTAAGTGTGTACGGCTATACTCCTTGGCAACTTATTTAGAATATTATCATAAGTTTTAAAATTACCACAAATACAAATTTAAAGAAGTTATTTTCACTTTATAGTCCAAATTGCTTGACATACAAATTCAAAAGTACTTACAGTTTTTTTTTCTTTCTTGCACTCACCACTAAATAATTACACTTTCACTTTAGCTTTTAACTTGATCACTGGTATTGACTTTGCACTTCACACTCACTACTAAAAGCGGTGCCATCTATATAGACACCTCTTTCATCTTCACTTGTTGCGATTGACAGCTCCCTCTTCAAAGTTGACAGCTGTAGCTGAACTCTTGTGTCCTCCCCTCCACTGTAGCGGTAATGGATCCTGCCTGGCAGAAATCAACACCACCACTAACCAGTGCCTGAACTCCTGCTGCAGCGATCCACTGCGAGTTCAGGGGGTGTGGTCCACAGTTACTGACCACCGCACTTCACTGACTAGGCCTCAAATCATGAACACTTTATCCGGTTCGAATTAAGGACCAATGTACTACTAGCAATGCTAGGGATAACGTAACGGGTAAATAAAACGCCTTGATACGTTATCTGAACTGATTTAATAAACAATATTTTAGTTTGCCCTTACTGTACTACGATACGCAGATGATACCGGGTAACAAAGTACCACTAGTGCCATCTAGAAATTACAAAATAAACTAAAATATTTTACATGCAAAAACATTGCTTTTTGCTCTTAAACACTCCCCGTTCTCCTTCCCAAGTAAGGCGCACCAGAACACATGGCACGCCTTCCTCCACGGCCTCCAATTACATCTGCGCAACAGACGCCCCCGCGTCCGATGCGAAGGCCATGGGGCCAGGAAAAACGAGCACTTAGAAGTACTAGCCTTCCCGACCCCAGCGGCGGATCTGGGCTATGGCTATGGCGAGTGGCGCATCGTCACACCAACACTCCTCCTCCTCCGCGACTCCACCTCGGCCGCAGCGGTAGAGGGTGCGGAGTCCCCACTCGCCGCAGTCCACCAGCACACATCCGAAGTGGGCTCCCCAAGCCCACTCGGAGTGGCCACCTCAGGCCGGCCCTTCACCTCGGGCCAGCCACGTGGATTCCTCTTTGTTCACCGTGGGAGACCAAGCCACGGCTACTAAGCCCCCCCGCCACGACAAGGCGGGAACCCGTTCGGGGGGGAACCTAACCTAACCTAACCTAACCTAACCAGAATTTTTTTTCCTTGTACTTAATGTCATGGAGAGTGCTCCATCTTTAACTGTTTGACATATCTATTGACAGGGCTTCCACGATAGCTTCGTCTCTGTTTCTAATTGCCATTTTCAGATTATATTCTTTGATTCTTTTCGTTGTCGCAGCCATTACGCTCTCAACCAGCCTTCCAGTTGCATCGTCGCAATCGTCCATGTAATAAACACAGCTTTCTGTGTGCCTGGACACTGCCACTACCGCGTGTTGGATCAATCAATCAATCAATACATGTAATAGAAATAGAAATAGAAACTTTTTTATTCAATGTAGATTATAAAAATACTTATTGAACGTCACTTTTTTAATTTACCACTGGTTCGCAAAAAAAAACCTCTGTCCTGGGAAGAACCAGCAAGAAACCCAGCGGGACTTTTTTTTTAATAATAGCTTACAATCATGTTTACAATCAACAACACAAGATAAATTAGAAATAGCTTGGTAGCGATCACCCTTCCCAGGGGTTATTATCATCTATAAATTCCTTAATATTATAATAACCCTTTTTATACAAACTTAGTTTAATAACATTTTTGAACTTTGTGTATGACAAATTTTGTATATTTTCTGGGATTTTGTTGTAAAAGCGTATACATCGCCCCAAGAATGAATTACTGACTCGGTGGAGTCGAGTAACAGGTACTACCAGCTTGTGTCTGTTCCTAGTATTTACAGAATGAATATCACTTATTTTCGCAAAACTACTTTTATTTTTGTGTACGTACATTACATTTTCATAAATGTATTGAGAGGCCAGAGTTAATATATTAATTTCTTTAAATTTTTGTCTCAGTGACTCTTTTGGTTTTAAATTATATATTGCTCTAATGGCCCTCTTCTGTAAAATAAATATAATTTCAGTGTCAGTCGCGTGTCCCCATAGCAAAATACCATACGACCTAATGCTATGGAAATAACTGAAGTAAACTATTCTAGCTGTTTCAACACTGGTAAGAGTTCTAATCTTTTTTACAGCATATGCTGCAGAACTAAGTCTGCTAGCTAGTTTTGATATATGGGGGAGCCATTGAAGCTTTGCGTCCAGTGTGATTCCAAGAAAAATGGTGGTATCGACAAGACTCAGCTCCTCCCCATTTAAAATTACATTAGTATTGACATGTTTAACATTAGGAGTTACGAATTTCATACATTTAGTTTTAGTTCCATTCAAATGCAAATTATTAACATTAAACCAATTGACTAACTTAGCTATAGCATTATTTACTTCGTCGTAATTTAATAACTGTCGTTTTAATTTGAAAATTAATGAAGTATCATCAGCAAATAATACTATATCATGGTTATCCCCTACTATGTAAGGTAAGTCATTAATATATACAAGAAACAGAAAGGGGCCAAGAATTGAGCCCTGAGGAACGCCCATTTGTACAATCGACCCGGAAGAACTCATACTATTAATAACAACTTTTTGTGTTCTGTCACTTAAATATGAAATAATTAATTTAAGAGCATCATTTCTTACACCGTAGTGTTGAAGTTTCCTGATTAATGTTTCATGGTGAACACAATCAAAGGCCTTGGATAGGTCACAGAACAAACCCAAAGCATCCTGTGAATTCTCCCATGCATTAAATATATATTTAATCAGCTCAACACCAGCATCAGTTGTCGAGCGACCCCTTGTGAAACCAAATTGATTTTTATGAAGTAATTTATTTACATTAAAAAAAATTAACAATTGATCAAGAATAATTTTTTCAAAAATTTTACTAAGTGTTGGCAGTACAGAAATAGGTCTAAAATTAGAGGGGTCCAATGTACTACCAGATTTAAATAAAGGTATTACTTTACTATGCTTCATTAAATCAGGAAACACACCAGATTTGATACTACTATTAAAAATAATAGATAGTTGAGGTGCGATTGTATCTATTATAGACGCAATAACTTCAACAGAAATCCCCCACAGATCGGCGGTTCTCTTAATATCAATAGTCTTAAAATATTTTACAATATCTTTTGATGAAACTTTATAAATGTAAAATTCTTTGTACATGCATTTACATTTTGTTTAAGTAATGATTCGGCGACGGTAGGAGAAGAATTCAGTGACTTAGTGGTTAAGATCGGAATATCAGTAAAATATTTCTCAAAAACCATTGCAACGTCCTGATCTGATTTAGTTAATTTATTGTTAAAACTTAACTGGTAGTTTGAATTGCGAGAGTTGACCTTACCAGTTTCACTATTAATTATACTCCATGTCATTTTAATTTTATTAGAAGCAGTCTTTATTTTGTTGCTTAAATACAATGACTTGGCTAAGGAGCACACTCTTTTAAATATTTTGGAATATTTTTTTACATATTCCCTAAATTCGACGCTAGGATTATATGACCTTTCATTGTAAAGTTCATATAACCTTTGTCTACTCTTATGGACTCCCACCGTCGCCCATTCATTAAATGCTTTACGATTATTCAAGGAGAATGGTTTAGAAGTAAAAGTGTTATTAAATTCATTGCAAATGAGCTTAAATAATTTTGCATACAAAAAATTTGGATTATTTTGATATGAAAGTAATGGAAGTTTTTTTACTATGTTACTTCTAAACTTCTCCAAGCGATGTGCATTTACTGGAACAAACACTACTTTTTTATCTACTTGCTTTTTGTGAACATAAGGTAATGAAACAAATTGTCCACAGTGATCAGAGCTCAATTTTTGAATAATACATTTATTGAACGGCTTAGCATTTGTAAAAATGTTATCTATACATGTTGCACTAGATTCAGCAATACGTGTTGGCTCCAAAAATAAATTAAAAAGACCATAGGATTTAAACAATGATCTAAATTTAATATTAGTGTTAGTGGAGGAAGCTTCTAGGAGATTGATATTAAAGTCTCCACATATTACAACAGATTTATTCTGTTTATTAAGCTTAGCGAAAACTTCCTCCATAATTTTTTCAAAAGTATCATATAATGAACATGGGGGTCTGTAAACGCTCACAACAATGAGGTGCTCAAACTCAACACATGCCATTTCTACAGTTCGCTCAACAGAGAGGCTCACAATATCTTTACGTTCTTTATATGATAATAATTTACTAGCTAAAATTAAGGAGCCACCTCTTAAAATCGTTTCTCTATTGAAAGAACTGAGCACCTGGTGATTACTAAAGTTAAACATTAAATTATGAGCTTTTAACCAATGTTCAGTAATACATAAAATATGAATATTGTTGCTATTTAAAAACAATTCAATTTCTAGCTCTTTGCCTATCATGCCTTGTATATTCTGATGCACCAGGTGTAAACAATTTTTAATATCATTTTGTGGAGTTATACAATTGCAACTATTAGGGATTTGTAAGCTACATTCTAAACTATTTAAATTATTATAATTGCTAGAGATTACCTCTATTGTCTCATTTTCTAATTTAAATTACTTGGAACGGATTCCAAATTACATGTCAAATCATTATGCTGCTCAATAGGAGCAGATGTCTGGGTAGCCAAGTCCTTGGCTGAGTTAATATATAAATAATAAGATAGCACATTTGCTATCTGTCTTAAATTATATTTGGTAATATAATTTAAGACAGATAGCAATAGATGGTAAATAGTATCCATACCACAATTGTGCACAGACAAGCACTTTATTTTGTCAGAACCACTCGAAGCATTTTCCATCGATCTCAAAGTACCTATAAATGCTGAATGTTTTTGAAAACTACTAGACAATTACCTTTAGTTTGTTTTTAGGTTATTGTAAGATTCATATTTTAATTGTTAATTTCTCAGTACTTCGTTTAGATACGGTAAAACTAATATTACTATTGTCATCTATAGATGATAAGGAATAAAACCATTTTCGCTTTAAAAAATTGTAATAAATAGAAACATATATATACAAAGCAATGTGTGTGAGAGAGAGTTGAATAAAAGAGGGATGCTATTTTTGGCGTGGAAAAAATACACTAACATAATCAATAGAATTCTACATGTAAAATACTGGTTATACTGGTTCTCTAAGCTCTTTAAACAATGCAGGCACTGCTGTTGGGGGGGGGGGCAGGTACAAGGGTGGTGCCCATCCAGGCGGACTTCTAGCCATACAAGGATCCCGCCACCTGATCGCTCAAGTTAATAAGTGTTGGTAAATAAGAACACAACCATTTGTATTCTGAATTTCGTCGTCAGATTCCTGCCACTACTCTTTATTGGTTGTTTTTTCATCGCTGTCGGCATTTTCTAGTCACAAGCGCTAAAGAAATTAAAAAAAGATATGACCTAGATGATCCAATTCTATCAAAAATAGGCTGTATTGAACCTACCAATGCTGTTGCTAGTAATTACTGGAATAAAGTACCTTACAGCCGCTTATGATACTTGTTCCAAGAATCGTAAAACCCGACGACATTCAAATGATACAGGCAATAAATGACGAATGGCGCAGTTTTCCCAACATTTCAGATAAAATTGATTTATCTATGAATACCGACGAATTTTGGGGCATCATCAAAAACAATTTGAGAATTTTAAAACACTGGCTCAATTTGCCTTAAATTTGTTATGTTTGCTCCATTCTAGTGCAGATTGTGAAAGAGCATTCAGCGAAGTAAACTTAATAAAAACAAAACTTAGAAACAGTGTATCGAATGAAACACTAAAGGGAACATTATTAGCCAAACAATTAATAAGAAGAATTGTACGAAGTTTAAGCCAACAAAAGAAATGTTAAACAATATGACCACAGAAAATTTGTATAATTCTAATAAATAGTTTTTTAATTGTGTAGTTTTAAGTTTTTATGTATATAATGTTTTCTTTCTTTATTTCTTTTATTGCATTTCTTTTCTAAAACTAAACGATTATTTGTTATTTTTAATAAAAACTTTGTACTTATAAGTTGTACGATCTTTTCATTTCTAAATTTCCTTGGCATACGATTTTTTTTAGTTGTCGTACGATCACACCATTTTTGCACCTGGCAGCCCTGTTATGTGAATAAGATAATGTCCACAGCTCATAGGCTTAGAAATATCAAATTTGACATTGACGATGAATGGCTTGGAACGCTTATGTTGGCTGGCTTACTCGAAATTTATAAGCCAATGATAATGGTATTGGAGAGCTCAGGGATCAAGATTTGTGCAGACTCCATCAAAACTAAACTCCTTTAGGAAGTTCAATGCTCAGAAAGCACAGCATTCTTCACTAAGAAGACAGCCGTTCTCAGGAATCACAGTACAGGAAATGCTTGTAATCAGAAAGGGCCCCGATGTTATAATTGTAACAAGTACGGACACTTCGCCAAGAACTGCCGTGCTCCGAAGAAGAAGAATATTGAAAAAGTAGAAAAAAATAAAAGTTATGTTGCAGCTTTTTCAGCATGTTCTCAGACAATGAATCCGGACCTTTGGTATGTGGACTCAGGTGCCTCTATGCTCATGACCAATAGATGTGACTGGATATATGATGTAACAAGTCCACCGATACCCACCATAACTGTTGCCAGTACGACACCACTACCCGTGCAAAATATGGGAAAGGTTAATTTATTAATGAATAATAATAAACAAAGTAAAATTCAGGTAAGAGATGTTCTGTATATACCTAAACTTGCTGACAATCTCTTATCAGTAAGCGCTATCGTGAAAAGTGGCTGTAAGGTAAATTTTAGAGATTAATGTTGTGATATTTTTGATCATAATAATAAATTCCTCTGTTCAGCCACATTAGTAAACAATTTGTATCAGTTAAACACTCACAGAGAAATGTTCTCTAATCTAACATGCTCAAATAACTTAAATGATGTTGTCCTATGGCGTAGACGCATGGGACACCTGAATTTTTCAGATGTTAACAAGTTACCGGAGTGTGCAGAGGGAGTCGATCTGTTTCCTGACAATAGTAAAGGTCCTTGTACCACCTGCTTCGAAGGTAAACAAAGCAGATTACCCTTCAACAACATTGGCTCCAGAGCTTCACATCCACTGCAGCTTATCCATACTGACTTCTGTGGACCGATGGAGCAGATGTCGCTGGGAGGTATGAAGTATTTCATTACCTTTATAGATGACTTTACTCGAAAAGTTAATGTCTATTTTTTGAAAGACAAATTGAGTGTACTAGAAGTGTTCAAAGATTATAAAAGTAAAGTAGAGAATGAACTTGATACTAAAATAAAAATTGTTCGGTCACATAACGGGAAGGAGTACTGTAATAAGGTATTTGATAGTTTTTTAAATAGGCATGGAATTGAACATCAAACAAGTACTCCATACTCACCGCAACAGAACGGCCTAGCTGAAAGAATGAACAGGACGCTGGTAGGAAAGGCCAAATGTATGTTGTTTGATGCTCATTTGCCAAAGCAGTTTTGGGCAGAGGCGCTAGCAACAGCGACCTATATAGTTAATAGGTCACCCACTAGATCACTTGATGGCAAAAATCTAATAGAGATGTGGTCAGGCAAGAAACCCAACTTATCAAATATAAAAATTTTTGGCTCTGAAGTAATGGCTCAAGTACCTAAAGAAAAACGTCAAAATGGGATTCTAAATCTAAATTTTTTTTTTATTTCTTGGTTACTGTGAATCTAGTAAGGGATATCGGCTACTTGATCCTGACACAAATAAAATTGTCAAAAGTAGAGATGTAGTGTTTTTAGAAAATGTTCAAAGATTTGAGCATAATGTGTACTTACCTTGCTTACCTAACAGTGATCCTAAAATACAGTTAACTGAAGAACCCTGCAAAGAAGAATCACGAATCAGCTCTGATCGATCTGCGAGTGATGAGCACCTGTCAGGCGACAGTGATGATCCATCTTACATACCAGAGGAATCAGTTGACCTTCCGACACCAGCGCGTAATATAAACTTACGGCCACGCAGAGCTGCCCAGTATGCAGAAAGGGATGAACATGATGTGAGTTACTTATGTCCAATTCTTAATTTATGTGATCCTCTCACTGTTGATGATGCTCTTTCATCTCCACATACTGATCAGTGGAAGAAGGCCATGAAGGAGGAATATGATTCCTTAGTAAAGAATAAAACTTGGTCACTGGTAGATTTGCCGTCAGGTAAGAGAGCCTTGCCATGTAAATGGGTGTTTAAAAGTAAGACAAATGAGAAAGGTGAGATTGTTCGTTTTAAAGCAAGATTAGTCATTAAGGGATGTGCTCAAAGAAAAGGAAATGACTACGATGAAGTCTATGCTCCAGTAGTAAGATACACCTCAGTCCGATTCTTGCTTGCTCTAGCTGCTAAATACGACCTAGAAATGTTTCAGATGGATGCTATAAGGGCATTTCTTCAGGGTGACATAGACGCTGAAATTTATATGGCACAACCAGAATGCTATGAAGAGAATGATCAGGTGTGTCACCTACATAAATCAATCTATGGGCTCAAGCAGGGTAGTCGTCAGTGGAACCTGAAATTTATATGGCACAACCAGAATGCTATGAAGAGAATGATCAGGTGTGTCACCTACATAAATCAATCTATGGGCTCAAGCAGGGTAGTCGTCAGTGGAACCTGAAATTACTAGTCGTCAGTGGAACCTGAAATTAAACAATGTTCTACTTAAAATTGGATTGGAAACATCAAAAATAGACCCAGGCATCTATTATTCTGTAAATGAATCAAAAATGATTTTTATTGCTGTCTGGGTGGACGATTTCATGATTTTTACAAATGAGAAGAAAACAGCAACGGATATCAAAGAAAAACTCAAAGAGGAATTCTTTATGAAAGATCTGGGTGAGATACAGCAGTGTATTGGCATAAATATAAATAGAAATCGTGAGGCAGGTGGGTTCATGTTGGACTAAGAAAAATATATAAACCAAGTGTTAGGACGCTTTGGCATGTCTGAATGCAAACCAGTTTGCACTCCGATTGAGGTAAATATGAAATTTGATAAGAAATCTGAGAATGAAGATGGTAATTTCCCGTATAGGGAAGCGGTGGGCTGTCTGATATATCTGGCATAAGTTACACGGACTGACATCACATATGCGGTGAACAAGTTGAGTCAGTACTGTAAAGACCCAGGGATCCAACACTGGCTTGGAGTAAAAAGGGTCATGAGATATCTTCAAGAAACCAAGAACCTAAAGTTATGTTATGTCAAAGATGAGTCTAAGGATATAACTGGGTATTGTGATGCAGACTGGGCTTGTGACCCACAAGATAGAAGATCATGCAGCGGTTACACTTTTATTTTTCAAAATGCTTGCATATCTTGGAATTCGTGTAAACAACAGACTGTGGCACTCTCGACAGCAGAGGCTGAATATATGGCGATGGCTATGGCGACCCAGGAGGCGTTGTGGCTTCGGCAACTGCCAGATGAGCTCGGGCAAGGCTTGGACAGTGCATTACTCATTTATAGTGATAACCAAAGTGCAATAAGGCTGGCATTAACTGATTGTTATAAATCTAAGACTAAACATATAGATATAAAGTTGCATTTTATTAGGGAAAGTGTTGTTAAATGTAAAGTTAAATTTTTATTTGTAAATGGTTGTAACATGATAGCTGACAATTTGACAAAAGGTGTTACACTTGCAAAACATTTATATTGTATTGTAGTGTATGTGCCTCCACCCTACTAGCATATGATAATAAATGTACTTACTCTTAGGTTTAAGTGACAGTATAATTAAAGTCTTGAGTAGAGAAACACGTCTCCCTTTTATTTACCAACAGTACAACATTGCATGGCGACCCTGCCAGGCAGTGCGCGTGCATTGTCGCAGCGCACCGCCGCGGCCTGCATTTTTTTTAATAAAATGGGAAAATAATTTAAATAAATAATAAAGAAATAATATAAAGAAAAAAATCAGTTATTTAATTAACATACTACCGGATGTGACAAGGAAACCAAAAACTGATACGAGAAGTGGCCACAATAATAATTTAAAGAAGTTTACTCAAAATGAAATATGTGTAGTACTATAAAGATAATCAAACTATAAAGATATTAATTTATTAATTGGTAAAAGAAGAATGAGGAAAGTAAAATGTGGATTTCAAGATACGGCATATTAATTTAAAGAGGCAAGAATCAGTTGTACTCCAGCGAGCTTAGCCCAGAATATTATAAAAACTGCGCCAAAAGAACAAAGAAGAAATCAGGAGGTAATTTTCGTACCTGAGTGACTTTTATTCAGTTATAATTTTATATTATTTTATTACTGTGTTCTGCCTAAAAATTTACGTGATAATAATATAATAGATTACATTTCTACGTACTTGATTTGAAATTTCACTGTAATATATTTCACAGTTTTTTTTCCGTATCCAAAATTTGAAAATATCGTTTTAGTATTTAGTTTATTTCTGTAAAGGCATTAAAACATTAATTTATATAATAACTTACGAAAAATATTAAATTTTGTTCTTTGAATATTTAAGTAAATTAATGTGGCGTTGTGTTAAGTTCATAGATGTTATACTGATTTTAATCATTTTGTGTACTCGATACAATAAATATCGTATTTCTAGAAATCTTTTTCGATCTACGTAAAAGTAATATAATTATTAACAATGTAACTATTTCTTGACTTTTGTGTAAATTAAAGAAATGTTTAAGAATCACCTTTAAGGTACATTTTACTTGAATACATATTATACCATATTGTACAAGTTTTCTAAAAATTAGGTGTGAATCACAATGTGTGGTCAAAGTTCGATATAAATGCAAACATTTCCATATACGTACGTTGAAATTTAATACAAAGCCGTTAATTAATTATATTAATTTTTTCGTAAAAATAATAAATATCTGTGAGTGAGCCAGTTATGCGTTATCATATTTCATAACGCTATAATTCTAAAGGTGCTAAAACCGCGCGAGGACATTTAGTAATAAGACACCAAACGGAAACAAAAGGCAACGTCGGACTTTTTCTTCGCATTTATGTAGAATGTGTTACATTTGTGCAATTCTATTATTAGATTAAGAATATTATGTTTGATATTTTGGAACAAAATTATGTCAAATTTATTAATTCCTTATTAAGCAATGTTCAAAAAAACATTAATAACTAAGAACGTCGCTATCGTATAACTTCTATTAAATAATAACAATAACATATTCATGTACATAACACCAGCATATCCTTAGTAGGGTAACACATCATAATAAAAACGGAAAGGGAAACTGACTAGAAAAATGCTATTCTATTATAAAAGTATGTACTTCGCCGGCCTAAAAGAGTTTTAATAATAATGTTTACTTAACTGAGTTAAACGTTGACTGAAAAAAAAATTCATGTTGTACAAAAATTAGCAATGATGCATTTAAAAGGTGTGAGGAATGAAAGAAAGAAATGCTTAAAAGTAGAATACGAATGATTGAGTGGTTAAGTTTCGTCAATATTGGACTGATCACCCAAATATTTGATGATGCTTAAACTAGTAGTATTGAAGCCGTTAGGAGCAAGAATTATGCATGGAAAGAGTAGATATAGAAGAAAATAATTGACCTTAGTAAAAAGGTAATGGAGAGATACGGGAACGTCAATCACTGGTATAACATATAGTCCTCGAGCAGGGTATGTTTCCATGATTGGATGATAAAATCGGGCGTAACGGGTACTAGGGAACAATACCTTCAGTACAAGTGATGTACACGTGTTGACTCATATTAGTACTGTTAGGGACCAGAGAAGTCTTAAATTTGTTACCCTTAATAATGGTACATTGAGATCACATCCTTCGTTGGATCATGGTGCGAACATAGTTTTCCTCTGTGACAATTGTTGGAGTCCTTTAAAAGTGACTTAAAAACGTAGACCTCAGGGTTGTGCGCACAGCCCAAGGTACGTTTTACCTTGATATAAAAAGAAATGTATGTACCAATAAAATGAAATGAATTTTACGAAAATGAAATATAATACCCAAATAAATGGGGGGCCCATATTTATAAAGTACCCGCGTGATAAATATCACGAAATAAAATATAAATGAAATGAATTAATACTCCGATTCCCGGTATCTAATAAATAAATAAATATATATAAATGAATGGAGAGAAAGAGAGCTAGCTAAATGTCAAAAATATTAAGAAAAAAAGAAAGTACGTACAAGAATTATGGAAAAAAAGGCCTATTAATTGATGACAATACGGGATAATAAGGGGATCCCCGAGCAAATTAAAAAGTATGACAAATGTATGATAATCTAATAGTGAGATAGGTATAATATTATAGTTATAGTTATTTTGCATTTCTGTATTAATGCTTACTAAAATGCCACTAACAAGTTACTCATGTAATAACTATGGGGATTGATGCACAAAAATAAACCTATTAATCAAATTATACAATAAACACATTTTCATGTTATTGTCTTACCACATTCTATAAGTACTTACGAGATTTTTGTTCATATTTAGGCACATTGATTCATAGTTACAATAACTCTACCCTTTTGTTTTTATGTTGTGTTTCTTTTTGGTTTATGTAAAATTTGTACATTTTAAATGCTTACTATAATCAAATCCAAAGTGTGTTATAAGCTTGATAATGTAATAGTTTTTTTTTCTTTCTTTCACAGCGAAACCTAAAATTATGTTAGAATATATTTATTTAAAAAAAATAGTTCTCTTCTCAAATGTTAATCAATATTTTGTTATAACTTTTAAATTAACTTTATTAAACCTAATTTTATCTATTAAACTCTGTGTTCAATTCAGATAAACGTTATTCTACGAAATCTTGAAATCTTAAAATAAATAGTAATTAGTTAATGAGTTTTGATTATTATGAATAACTTAATAAATACACTTTGTATGTAAATGTATTATAACAATGCAACTATCTTAACGACATAAATTTAAAAGTGTTTAAAACTATAATTTTCAGATACATTTCACTTGAATTTTTAAAAGAACATCTTATAAGTTATATTTAATTAAGTTCGTATGTGTCATAAGATGTAATTGCAAACCTTTCCTTATACGTGCTTTGGACTTTATAACAAAGATGTCACAATCCGCTTACGCGGCTGGGATTGCAAAATGTATTTTAATCTGTGTTGTTATTTTAATGATATGATACCGTTGCATTAGATTACGTTCTTTGTTTTGTTCATCTTAAAATGAAATGCAATATGTGCGGTGTTATATTCATAGAACCTTTAAACCATATGCTTTTAACTTTTATATGTCATTAATTTCTGAAATAATGGTAGAGTGTTTATATCTAACCCGTTTGTGTGGATCATTGAAGTAATGATTAATCAAATATTACGTGGTTATAAAAATAATAATAATAGAGAACTTTCTTTTTTTTTAAGTATCGGGGGAGGTGTAGTGTATGTGCCTCCACCCTACTAGCATATGATAATAAATGTACTTACTCTTAGGTTTAAGTGACAGTATAATTAAAGTCTTGAGTAGAGAAACACGTCTCCCTTTTATTTACCAACAGTACAACATTGCAGTATTAGTAAAATGGGATTGCGTTCTAGAGGGAGTGTTGGTAAATGAGAACACAACCATTTGTATTTCTTTGTTGGCTTTACTGCGAATTTAATTGCCTTATGTTGGCAACATTTTTATATTCTCCTCTTTTATAGTTTGTGGCACAGTAGTCTATGTTTTTTGTGGTTATTACTAATAAAACGTTGTTGCATATTTCCGTGTTCTACAGTTATTTTAATGATTTCATCCCAAAACATCAACAATAAGGAATGCAAGCTAGTTTTAAAAAAGGGCCTTTTATTCAGTTATTCAATAAATTATTTTAGATAACAAGGTACTATATATAGGTACAAGTACCATTGACAATTAAGGAACTTAAATAGAGTAAAATATCTTTAAAGCGCAGAGGGATATGGCGGTTAGACAGCGTGCGCGCAGTGGCAGTGGCGCTCGACATGCACGAGGCGCAACGCGGCCAGGAGGCGCGCGGGCGGATCCGCCGCATCAGCCAGCGCCAACGTCAGTGGCTGCAGCGCTTCACGCAGTGCACGCGTCGCCTGCCCAGCGCACACCAACACCGGCTGCAGCAGTGCGTTGAATGCCAGCGCCAGCGCGGGCTTTAGCACAAAGTCTGACAGTGTCTGTACAAATCCCACGACGGTGTCACGCATCGGCGTCAGCGCGGTCCGCAGCATGACTACCAGCAGGGCGGCTGGCAGCGCAGCCAGCAAGCGCGGCGCCGCCAGCAGCTCGCCCAGCAGTCTGGCGGCCGGTCGTGCACTCCTCCTCACCACTCGCTCCAGCTGTGTCGGCGGCACACCGCGTGCCATGAGCGTCGCACTCTCGCTCTCAAACCGATAAACATCCAACCGCTCTGGACCTGGATAATTTAACAATATTTTATGTTGCACAGCTTTTTATACTACCTACATTTTCTGTCGGATTTGCACGTGTTCACTATACTAGAAATCAATTGGTATATTTTGTAGCAATGTATTTGATTTCAATAATATAAGAAATGAACGAAAGTGATTTTCATTCCTAGAGAATTCCGCGAGTTTCATTCCTCTGGAGTTGACCACAACACTATTCGATCAAATGATATAGGGAAGTAACAGATTGGAAATGGAAGCAGATAAGACTTGAACACCTTGACCTTATATTATTATCACTCATTAAAAACATAACTAACCAAACCTCTTTAGATGCATGATTGTTTATTTTTGTTTTAATTATTAACCCTTACATTACTTATGTTTTTGTTGAGTTGTCCAATTACTAACTTTAGTTATACGTAAAACATTGTTACTAACTCATGAGGATCATGATGTCCGAAATAAACGTTTATTATTATTATTACCATCAAATGAATCCAAGTCTTCTTTAGTAATGCTTTTCATTTTCTTCCATAGGGACGTTTTGTCATCTTTCTGAAAAAATATGTGATGATTACTTGTATGTAACTGAATTGTATTGGAGTCAATGATTTCAAAAAGAAGGATAGGCCCTTCTAAATATTTTACTCATAACTTTTTCATACAAGAAAAAGTAGCGCATCTGTCATAATACAAACATATCAAAACACGACGTAACCAGGGTCGGATTTCCTAGTATAATTATCCTAATTGTATCATTATTTCATAGTTTGTAGTATATAGTATCGTAATAATACAATGCGAAAGTACCATAATTTGCCTAAAGGTCGACTTGTATTATTATTTGGTCCTATTTAATAATAACCCTACGATGTCGAGAATTTTTGTATTGTACATGAGTACCGCGTTTTTTTAATAAAATTAGAATTAGCTCCCTTTCTGGTCAATGCGATTATGTTGGATGCTTGATATAACTTTAATGAGGGCTACCTAACTAACCAAGATTAAAACTCTGTGCTCCAGAAGTAATCGGTTTGAAAACAGAATTTCAAAATATTTTATGAATCAGATTTTCAGATTCAATTAAGCAGATATGGTTTCTTTTGTAATCTTTTCGTTTTACCCTAATTGAATATAAAATATATTAGGTACCAATATTCAAAATTTAACTTACACTAAGTTCTTTAGACAAAAATTAAACAGAAATAAAAATAAAACCGTCAAAAAACGAAACGTATAGATAAACTAGTCGCGTGACGCCAAAATCCCGGCACATGGGGAAAAAAGAAACATGAATATATATCACGTATATAATTTTTTTAATTATATATATTTTGGGAGGGATTTAGATATAATTTTTGAGGGCCTGAATCCGGCCCTGGCCTAATCTTGGTAACGTCACTAAACAAACTGTAAAATAAAACTTTAAAAATGTATTTATATAATAATTTAATAGTAACAAAATTAATATAAGGTTATTTACCGATGATACGATATCCCATGTTTTTTAAATCTTTGTTTCATAATTTTTGCATTCATTTGCCATGCAACTAGACATATTTATGACAGGCAAATAAGTCCTGCGCGCGCACTACTGTCGACCGATTCGCGTTGACTCTAAACTGTAATTTTAGGGCCAGCGCACTGGTCCGTTTTAGTTGTTCGGTCGAGCCGGTCCTTACGCTATTAATATAAGTCAATGATTGGAGTGTGCTATGAGTGCAAACGCACCTCAGTCGCGGCGTGCGCAGGCCGCGTGCCGGCGACTGGCACCGGCGGAAGTTCGCGCGCCGCCGCCTGCGCCGCGCCGCATCTACAAATTGCAAATAAAATTATTATATATGTTTATATTGACAGTAGAAACACTTCTATGTATACCTACTACTAGATGGCTTTCGCGGCTTTAATACAATTGCGCACACAGTTATGATTAAACTTTTGATATTAGATAACTGAGAACATGTTATGAAGTGTAACGTTACAGAAGACGCTGACTCTACTGTATAATTGTTAATTCTGCTAAAACAAAGACGTCATACTTTCAGTCAATAAACATATTTTGAGCAAAAAAAACCGTTGCCTTTAGAATTAGATTCATATAATTCGCGCGCACGCGCACGCGCACGCGCACGCGCACGCGCACGCGCACGCGCACGCACACGCGCACGCACACGCACACGCACACGCACACGCACACGCACACGCACACGCACACGCACACGCACACGCACACGCACACGCACACGCACACGCACACGCACACGCACACGCACACGCACGCGCACACGCACGCACGCGCACGCACACGCACGCGCACGCACACGCACGCGCACGCACACGCACGCACACGCACAAGCACGCACACGCACACGCATACGCACGCACACGCACGCACACGCACGCACACGCACGCACACGCACACACACACACGCATGCACGCACGATCGCACGCACGCACGCACGCATGCACGCATGCACGCACGCGCGCTCGCACGCGCACGTGCACACGCACGCGCACACGCACACGCACACGCACACGCACACGCACATGCACACGCACACGCACACGCACACGTGCACGCACACACGCACGCACACGCGCACACGCGCACACGCGCACTCGCGCGCACGCGCGCAAGTGCGCACGCACGCACGCACGCACGCACTCACTCACGCACGCACGCACACACACACACACACACCATAACGCCTGGATGGTGGTGCCATCCTTTAGGATGTATCTCCGATAGTTGTTGGTCTTAATAACCTGATCCTCTATTGCACAGACAAAACCCTCGGTTTCCCCGAAGAGATCACCAAAGCGTAGCCAGTGGAGGGAGGCTACTGTGTCAACGAAAGGCTCATGTAGAGCCTTGTAGAACCTCCCGTGGAGCTCCTTCTCCTTCCGTACGGTCTCCCGGTCGGAAATTGACTGCACTGCCGGGTCTTGCCATTGCTCGTTGGCTAAGGATAGAGGGGTAAGTCCTTTATCACTAGAAATGACGTCCTTATAGAATGGATCATCCGATCTCGCCAGGGAGTAATTACGGAGGCTGCACACTTCGCGATTATATATAGGAGTGGTTCCTTGGTTCCACGACCGCCGCCCCGACATCCATTTTGAGCGCGCGACATCACCTGATTTGAGTCCAGGTGACGAGCGATTCTCGCGCTCAAAATGGATGTTAGTGTCTTGTATATGGTCGGTAGACACGTGATGGGGCGGTATTTGCTCGGGTCTGTGGTACCCTGGCCTTTAGGAACCAAATGGGTGATCCCAGTAGTGAAGAGGCTCGGGAGCGACTTCTGGTTGAGAACCTCTTGAAACTGTCGGGCGAGCACAGTGTGACACACCACGAACCCCTTCAGCCAGTAGTGATGCAGCCCGTCGAGTCCCAGACTTTTCCAGTTCGGGGCCCTACGGACCGCCTCAGCTACGTCATCCGGCGTTATGGTGACGGGGTCCATGGGCGTAATACCCGCACACTGACTCGCCACAACTTCCGTCCAAGGGCCCTCGTTGTGGTTTACGGGCTCCGACCACAGGCCGCGCCAGAATGCGACCGTGTCGGCCTGATTCGGTACTGGGCCCGTTCCACTTACCATTGGTCGCTCCAATGATTTATAGAGCCTCTTCAGATCACTCTGGAAGAGACGATTCTGGTTGAATCGTGTCGACCTCTTGGTATATCGCCGAATTCGCTTTCCCCAAGCAGCGATTCTCTGCTTCAGGTCGTCTATGCGCTCCGTCAGTTTTTGCATTATATCCGGCTGTGACAAACATTTGTCCCAGCAAACGCCATCCTGACGGTGCGCACAATCCTTGGCCTGGTATTGCCTGACCTGAAACATATCAGTCTGCCGATGAGGGCCCTAGCCTTTGCGATACGTTCTTCAATTCTTGTTCTCCAGGCTGGGATAGCACTACTTTGTCCAGTAGTACGTCCAGCCGTGGAAAGTTTGGCGCCTATAATACGGCAGACTGCCAGTGCGGCGCCAAAGAGAATTGAGTCCGTCTCGCAAAGGTCCCGGCTGGCTTCCAAATAGGTCACCAGCATTGGGTTCAGAGCCCTCACGACAGCCCGATTCCGCTTGCTTAGGGCTATGCGGGGAAGTCGCGGTCGATTTTCGAGAGGCGTACTGCGCGTTTCCATAATCGCCTCTTCCAATGTACTCCTCATTTGCTTTATTTCTAGTTCCTGGGTGAATGTTCCATCATCATTTGAATCAGCAACCACTGGGGTATTCACGGGGCATCCACGTGTGCGGGTTGTTCTGCAACTTGTGGCACCGCACCCTCACTCGTAGCGTTTTCATTTGATGAAGGAACAGCCTCACGTCGTAGCCGTTCGAGTTCGGCGCCATCAAATATATTTGAGCGTAAGATATACCGAACTCGGTCTGCCAGGTTTTGCTCGGTGACAGTAATAGATGGCTCCAGCTCAGTAAAAAGACGTTGCATCCTAGCCCGATACGCGAAACCTCCAATTTCTCCCCCTTTCGCCCTAAAATACGCCCGCAATGCGTTTGTATTCATATTGATGGTCCATCGCATGCGGCGTACTCCACCAGTGGCGGGTGCCGATTGCTGGGTCTGCAAATACCCTGCCGACACCAAGCAAGCTGGTGGGGATGATGGATGCGAGGGGCTGCTGGGTGGTTGTGCAGCACCTCGCGCTCGGCTGGCGGTTCGCATGCTGTCGCGTCCAGCGCCAGCCCCAGACGCGCCCTGGCGACCTCCATGCAGCGGCCCTTTGCGCAATCTTCTGTATTCCATCATCCATACAGGGCGTCATTTAACGGGAGACGCCCAGACCCGGCGCCGTTTCATGGTGAGGCCATATGGTATCTTTAAAAGAAGCTGGCTTGTTTAAAGGCGGTAAAACGGCGTTGTCAAAACTATTGCACGAAATTGGGTTTGAATATAAAAAAACGAATAAAAGGAAAATATTAATGGAAAGATTTGATTTAATAATTAAAAGGAGCGAGTTTTTAAGAGAAGCCAGAAAAATCGAGTCTTGGGACAACGTCGTTTTTGTTGACGAAACATGGTTAAATGCGAACCACACTGTGTCACGCTCTTGGACTGACGAAACAAAAGCATCAACCTCAAAGGTTCCAATTGGAAAAGGATCGCGACTGATATTTTGTCACGCCGGTTCTGCTGGAAGTGGTTTCTTTGAAAATAGACTGCTGGCTTTCGCGTCAAAAAGTATTTCCGATTACCACGAGGAGATGGATACAGACACTTTTACGAATTGGTTCGAAAATCAATTATTACTCAGCCTGCCAGAGCCTTCTATCATAATAATGGACAACGCTTCATATCACTCGAAACAAGTGAATAAAGCGCCTACTCAGGCCGACAAGAAAGCTGATCTCGTAGCATGGCTACACCAAAATGGAATTGAAACTACTGCCGAAATGCTAAAGTCTGACTTAGTAAAGTTGGTACGCAAAAATAAAACATCAAGAGTCCGTTATGAAGTAGATGAGATAGCTCTAGCACATGGACATCGGGTACTTCGAATTCCGCCTTATCACTGCCAGTACAATGCCATTGAGCTAATATGGGCACAAATCAAAGGTATTATTTTTTATCGCATAAGTTATGAATATGAATAATTTATACTATTATAACATCCAATATTCAGCATATAAGTAAAAATATACATAACTAAGAAATAAATATCTCATGTCCCTTACATGTAGGTAATTGTGTAACATTTCGTTTATTTAATGTAATAAATTAACGTTATTTAATGTTTACATTACAGGTTACGCAGCTCGTAATAATACGACTCCGCCATTCAGTACTAATAAAATGATGGGTCTATTAAAAGATGCTTGCAGCAAAATAACGAAAGAAGATTAGGTCAAGGTCGTCGAAAAGAATCGAAAACTAATAACAGAAGATTATGAACGCGATATAAGAGTGGACACCATTATAGAGAATGAAATTGTCATACAAGTGACTGATAGCGATGACAGCTCTGGCGAATCTGGTTCAGAGTCTGAATATTGAAATTGAAATTGTTTTAATAAATGATAGGTAGTCATTTATTAAAACATCTTGTACCTACTCTATTCATTAAAATGTGTAACAGTGTTTACAAATTTGTTTTATTTTGATATGTCCTCGACCAATAATAATAATAATAATAATAATATTCCACAACTATCACACAACGCCATCTAGTCCCAAGCTAAGCAGAGCTTGTGTTATGGGTACTAGACAACTGATAAACATACTTATATATTTCTAAATACATAAATATTATAGATAAATTACACCCAGACACAGAACTAATGATTATCTATGCCCATCAAGGATACTCCACCTAATAAAGAACCTGTGTCTTTAACTATTATTGTTTTGATTTTATTTAATTACACACTATACTATAATATTTAAAAACAAACTGTTCCCAAATGATATTAGGGTTACTGGTTCAGTCACTTCACTAGTATTGTCAATTCGTCATGTGTCAAATCGGTAATAACTCAGCGGCCGGAGTATAGTTAAGACCGCGTCAATGGATTCTAAGTATTTACTGGCATTACGAAAACTAGGCGGGCGATATGAGCATATGATTGTATAATCTGGCGTGATTTTTATTATAAAGCAGTTTCCATAGTGAAAGCTTGGCTCATAAGAGGATGCTGTAATATCTTCTCGGACGTATACAACCACCCCATCATTTTGATTTAAATATTTTTTCGTCCAGAAAATGTTATAATTTTTGAGACTCGGTGGTGGATTACTAACACTAGTCCTTCTGTCAAAACAAAAACATCTATGGACATGTCTAGACTAGATATAGATGCTATAAATAGATCAAAGTTACAATTAATGCTTCGTATATTCAATGTAACAATTAAAAATGTGTGTTTACTATTTATATCCGATTTTAAAAATTTAAGGCTGTTTAGGTCACTTAGTGAAAGACATTCTATCCTATTAGAGATATCAACTTCGGCTGTGATAAAAGAGTTATCATCCATTTCGAATCAAAATAGTAATGGGTTGCAGTGTACAATAATAATTTACATATTTCTGAAAAGTAAATATATCAAAACAATATATTATCAGATATCCGGACATAGAAACCATAAATTGTAACATTTTACTGGAGTATTTAATATTTATAATCCTTGAGTGTAAAGTGTAAGTGTGAATATTATGCACTAGATTATTAAGTGTAAGTAATTTATGATGTAATTTTATGTGTTGAGTTGTCAGCGAAATTATATGAATATGTATCAGTGATATACGCATATGAATTAAAGCTGGAAAAATTAAGATTAAACAACAAAAGCTTATAAAACATAGAGAACAATAAAACATGCATATTTTATGAAAATAAATAAAACAAATTAATAAATATAGTCATTTGTTGCTAATGTTATCTAGGTCGCTCTCGCTATTAACCTTTACAAGTGGAGCTCCATCCGCCCTCCGAAGATATATTTTACCCCTTGATGTCCAGCAATATTTAAAGGAATTAATTTTAGCAAATTCCCTCGACAGAAAGAAGAGTTTCTTCGTCTTAATTGTCAAACTCTCAGACACGAAAATCGGTTTTGGTGGACCATCAAGTTTTAAGTTTGAGGTATTCAACTTGCAGCTCGTATATTTTTTGTTGTAAGCCTTGACGGACTTAACTATTTGATTCTTTAAAAACACGGTTGACAACTCCGCTACTATGGGCTGGTTATTATCTTTCTTAGTGTTTATGCGGTAGACGTCACGGATCTCTTCCGATTGGATTGGTACACTGATGGCAGCTCCTACCTTTTTTATAATATTTAATAGGTCTTCTTTCGATTCGCCGTTTTTTTTTTGGGTAAATTTCGCACTTCAATGCTCGAGCTGCGATGATGATGCTCCATCTGCTCTAGTTTGTTCTCTAGAATCTGTATATATTTGCGGTTGGCTGCTTTTTCCTGTTCTAAAGAACTTATTCTTGAGAGTAATTCATCATATTTTTGGCTTAAATAGTCAATGGAACTAGAAATAGCCTTATTTTGCTCTGTGTGCATGTTAATACCACTCTGAACCCTATTCATTAGGGCGGTGAATTTGTCATTTTGTTCCTTTTTGCTAATGCTTTTGGCTAATGTCAATATCTCTCTTACGTTTCCGTATCGCAATATTAGGATCGCTCGTAGCCTGCGCGCGTGAAACGGTAGGCACAGCAATAGTTGTTTTTGTCGGTGAATCGGCAATATTAGAGTCTGATTTACAATGCAACATTGCAGTCGGCGTAGTAGGCGGTGTACGTTTAAGCGGCATAGTAGCCGGGCGTGAGCAAACGGCAAGTACTAGGCAAGCAGAAGCAATGTGCGTAGGCACGTAGTCGTTACCTAAGTACGCAGCTGCGTATGTGTGCAGTGGGTAAATTAAACTTATCAGAGTGCAAGTGAGTGCGTGTTAGATTCACTCACCATTAACACTGAACTGAGCGACGACACAGGCTTCTTATAGTTTATGCTCTCCTATTCCTCTCCGATATGTAGTACATCGTTGCGACTGAGACCGAGTCTTGACAGGTAAACGGGACGGTGGTGGAGTTTTGATTGCAGTGCGTCGAGGGTTGCCCATTGCTTGGTACGAACTAATAGGTTCACACGACTATCCTATTTCACCTTGTATTGATTATGTATTTCTCAGTCTTAATAGTCAAAAGGGTCATAGTACTATTATCTGCGGTATCTATATTCCGCCTAATATGAACGCTTTAACTTATGAACATTTTTTAAAATCCTTATGTAACAAAATTATGGAAATTAACTATCAGCACGTGTACGTTGTTGGTGATTTCAATCTTCCCAATCTATCCCAATCTACAATGGCTGGGCAGTGATCAAACGGTATCAAATATAACATCTACATCTTCTTACCTCAACAACAATAGAAACCCCTTGGGCCGAATTTTAGACTTGTTTTTATCTAACGACGATAATTGTGTTTATGAGCTGCCTTCAAACCCGTTACTGCCATTGGATCGTCTACATCCAACTTTCTACACGGTTATATCTCTAAGCCACACGTATAAATCTATGGCTCACTCGTTCATTCAGAGGTTCAAATATTTAGAAGCAAACTATCTCACCATTTGTAAATCAATCTCTGAGATCAATTGGTATTCTCTTATGAAAGGGCTAACTGCTGAAGAGTCAGTTAATATATTAAACTTAAACTTGTGTCTGAAATCGAGTCTTTGCTGAGCAGAGTCTCGGATTGAGGACGACTAAATCTAGTCCAGTTTAACCCTCAGAAGACACAAGTTTGCGCGTTAACCGCTAAAAAGAACCCCTTTGTCGTATCTCCTCAGTTTCAAGGCACTCCCCTTGTTGCCTTAGCCAGTATCGGAATCCTCGGCGTTAACATATCGAGTGACGTGCAGTTTCGTGGTCACTTGGAAGAGAAGGCCAAATTGGCTTCTAAAAGGCTTGGCGTTCACAGCAGAGCGGGACAGTATTTCATGTCGGCACACCACCTGCAACTTTACAAGGCGCAGGTTCAGCCGCACATGGAATACTGTTTCCATCTCTGGGCTGGAGCTCCCCAGTACCAGTTCCTTCCACTTGACCATATCCAGCGCAGAGCGGCTCGAATCGTCGACGACCGAGTGCTTTCCGATCGGCTCGATTCATTGGCGTTGCGAAGAGATGTTGCATCTCTTTGCGTATTTTATCGCATCTATCACAGGGAGTGCTCTGAGGAAATGTTCGAATTAATGCCAGCCGCCAAATTTCGTGAACGCACTACGCAGCAAACGTCCCGATACCATCAACACCATCTGGATGCTTGGCGGTCCACCACTGTACGTTTCAGAAGGAGTTTTCTTCCGCGTACGACCTATCTGTGGAATAGTTTACCACCGGCGATTTTTCCGGACCGATACAACCTGGGGACTTTCAAGAAAAGAGCTTACTCCTTTCTAAAGGGCCGGCAACGCACCTGCAATTCCCCTGGTGTTGCGGTTGACCATGGGCGGTGGTAGTAACTTAACATCAGGTGAGCCGCATGTTCGTTTGCCCCTATTCTATAAGAAAAGAAAAACATAGCCACCAAGCTTAGGTATTTAAGGTAATAAAAATCGACTACTGAAATAAAACAATAATGTCTAAATCTAAAATGCTTAAATATGCATTTTAGATTTAGACATTATTGTTTAAGTCACGTTATAAGTCGTTCTAATGTTCCAAGTAGTTATGCTACGTGACAAAGTCACGATGATTTTTTATTTGTTACTTTTTTGTAACTGGAACGATGGTCACGGTTATTTAAAACTAACACTTTCCACCGAGTATAGCGCCTCTTGCGACACCCACGGGATGATGTGGATATTCGTACACCGCCACAACACGGTAATGGATAATTTCTCAAAACATTTTATTTGTCAACAACATCTTTCAATCGTCGTTTCTCTAGCGCTCACTTGACCTTCGTACAAATCATTCGATATTTTAACTGTTAATAATTTTTATTTTTGGATAAGAACATGGTAATGACTATATGTTAAGTTTACCTTCATTTAAAAAAAATATTGTCATTGGCCTCACCTACTATACTCATTGGCTTACCATAGGTCTGACTAATTAGTCCAATACACTGTCGCGACCTGAGTGTTTAAAGGCAAGCAAATACACTTTAACAAGTATGATTACAGTAGCAACTCCAGGAATTATTTTATCATAAGTAACAATGAATATAAGAACTACAAGCAAAAGGACGTACGATTGATGAAGTGCAGCCAGCGCTGAGCAAGTTAACAAGGCATCAGGCCACATGCTGCACACGCCGCAAGCATCCTGCACATTTTTTTCATATTATTCATATTATACACATGCCAACTTCATTCGAAAGTCAAATAGTTAGATAAAAATTAAAAACGTAGTGAGCACCGTCGCAGGAAGTACCTTTGGTGCTGCACGCACATGTTGAACAAGCTGCTCCTTGGCTGAACTGTGCACTAATTTTGTATTGACTTTGAGGTCTGCTGGAGGTGTTGATGACAATTGTTTACTGACATCAGCCTCCGGAGGGGATGGAGTAGGCTCCACTGGGCTCGAAGGTCTGGGTAGCCGCTGCGCACCATCTGTGTCCCTTCTTCGTCGCTGCTTCTGGACTAGTACCTTGGACAAATAAAAATAGTCTTCAAAAGTAATACCTCACCATCATCATATTCATCACTACAACATATTAAATGTCCACATCTGGTAATAGGCCTGCCGCACTGATTGAAAAGTAATACATTATTAATTTTAAAAGAAGTTAAATGCATATATATGATATAAATGATAAAAATATATAAGTTAACCTGTATGTATGAGGCTGAATCGTCCCTCGATGGTGGAGAAGGAGGCGGAGCGGATGATGTACGGCTGCGATCAGTGGTCGCTTGACTCGATGGTTGTGAACTTGCATCTGCTGCGAAAAACTACATGCTATAAGAAAAACCTACGCAATATACTAGTCAAGGACGAAACCCGATGCTCCGTTAGCACATTGCCTTTTGCGTTGTCAGCGCAAAGACATACCTAATAAGCACTTGTTCAAGCACACACCCTTGCACACGAAAACGCCCCCCTTGCGAGGTCTCAGGTTCAATTAATTGTGTAACTAAAAGTCTAAATCATATTATGTTACACATTACTCATTGGAATATTTAGGCATGCTAATCTCGCTAGACCCTTTAGTCTACGTTCGACTTGTTAGTACTTAATTAATATTTTTATGGCCAATGGCCCTGGACACGCCTCGTACACACCTCGTCGCCTTAGGTTATTACGAGATGGGCCCTTTCCAGTCCATTGTTATTGATAGCTACTCCTGGATAACCGGATGCAATTTATATGCAAAACTTAGTGTCTTTGAACTCCTCATCCATGGGCCCTCAGTAATGACCTAACGAAAAAGACCCACTAAAACTGTGAAAATATATACCATATAGGGCAGTTGTGAAGACAGCCGGGTCATCAACTTATTATATACACTAGAGATCCGTCCCGGGTTCGCACATATGCATGTAATATACATAATATTAACCTTTCTCTTGAATTATTATGTCTGTTGATGAAAACCGCATCAAAATCCGTTGCATAGTTTAAAAGATCTTAGCGTACAGACGGCGAGAATAAACTTTGTTTTATACTTTGTAGAGAAATGTAGGTGTTCCAAAAGAAATAAACTTAAGAATATCGCACCTAAACGTATATCAGCAATTTCAACTTCCTTAGCCTCTACGCCTCGATTAGTGGTAGAGGAAGTAAAATAACATGTGTGTTTCTTCGGAGAGACTGTCATTTTAAACCAAAATAACGAGTTATATAATGCAACGTACAATGTCAATATATTTATTTATCATAGACATAGATTACTAATTTAAACTTGAAAGTTTGCCTTAAAGTAACTAGGTTGACAATGTAACAATTCGCATTTTATTTTTAAATTAAATCTGTCAGTTGAATAAAAAGTTTCACATAAAACATAGTGGTTACATTCGCTTTTCTTTAAGTGTAGATGCGAGGTAAGAACATAGAGTACCTACTACGTGCCCCCAGTGGATTGAAAGGGAGAAATCATACGCAGGCGTTCCCCTCTCCCGCTGGAGGACCTTAGTCATCACTGGCAACACGCACTCGTTGTACAATCTTGTTTTGTAGTTTTGAAGTATGCCTGACGAGAAGATGTGTTATAATATCCCAATCTGCCAAACCTAGTTGAATCCTTTGAGTGTCCTCTCAGTCGAAGTTGGGCTTACCTGGTCGGAATATTTGTCCCAGATAAATATACTCGTCAACTACCTACCGGCATAACCACCGGCATAGGTATGACTTGGGCGTTACACATGATGTTTCTTTCCATGTTTATCTTAACTTTACTTTATTGAGGTCATTGAGGACAGTACTAAGTTCCTCCAGGGATTCTGCCATAAGGACTATATCGTCAGCAGATCGGAAGTGAGTGACGCACACGCCATTGACGTTAATACCGTATCCTTTCCAGTCCAGTAGCTTGAAAACGTCTTCCAATGCAGCGATAAAAAGTTTTTGGGATATTATATCACCTTGTCTTACACCTCTCTGCAGTTGGATGGATTTCATCGCGTATATTAACTTTTTTTATATACCCAACGTTTCGAGCAATCACATTTGATAGACCACAAATCCTCGCTAAAAAACACCGATTCCTTCCAAGGATGATTCGCGAGGCTATTGAAATCAAAAAACATCCTAATTTCAATAGAGAAGATGGCTGGGTGCTACCATCTGCTTGGGATCCTATAATAACCCAAGCATACAACTGCAAGACTTCAAGATGCTATAAGTTCATACTGTGTAGATCGGAACAAAAAATAATAATTTTAATCTGTGGTAACCGTGGTTAACTAAGACATCTGGACGTTGAACATCTCAGTCCCACCCCCCGTGACCTTGGGTGCTGAAAAGTGCTTGAGACGTCGAGTATATAAAAAAAGTTAATATACACGATAAAATCTATACAACTGTATATAATAGTATTATTTAAATGTGTAGTGTTCACGTCAATATAGGATATCGGTATGTAGTTCCTTCAAGAGAGCATTTTCGCCTTTCTTGAAGAACTACCGCACTTTAGTTCTAATATGAGTAATGTCACTATGGAGGACGGAATTAAAGTACGTCTGAAGGACTTCAATTACTGGTTTTTCATCCGCTTTCAGAAGCTCCGCTGTAATTCCGTCCATCCCCCATTGAGTGATAGATTGGTGATAGAGAGCCATTGTAATCTTGCTCAGACTGGCCTCTGGAATATCATCGTAATAGTGTCGGATAAGACTTACTCTTGGATTGAAACTCACACTTTTGTGTGGCTCCAACGATGACGTACAGATACAGCTGTACAGCTGCCCATAGAACCTCTCCATTTCACTTAAAACCTCAGGTGTCATTCGGTCTTCAGCTTTGACAGTTGGCTGTTCCTGGCAGACACATCTCTGGAAAAGACTTTGAAGCCTTGGTTCGGCTCGATCGCTTCTTCAACACGAGCTGTATTGAAGTTGTGTAAGTCCCGCCGCGTGCATTTGGAGATATGTCTGTTCAGTTGCCTGTATGCTATCTATCTGCTGAAGACTGCAGCTTCACTTCCCGTCTAACTGCCGTGAGATTAAGAAAGTGATCGGAGAGTATTTGGGTTCTTCTGCAATGGGTCTTGCCTAACGGCACCGGCCGCATGAGACGTACTAAACATAGTTGCGCGGCTGAATGAATTTCCTACCAAAATACCAAATTTAGTTTTTTGCAGTAAAAAGAGATCTGCCACGTCAATTTTACAAAAAGATAGCGCTAAGTTTCATATATAAGTAAGTTTTAATCATATTTTGTTTTTTACTCCTTTTTAAACTTAAAAAATACAAGTATAACGATCTTGTTGTTTCGTATTTGTTTACCAACACAGGTGGTTCGCCCTCATACAATTTTCACGCCGGTCGATTTACTAATCCGAGTCTGTAACAGAGTTTTCGCTGTCACCAAGAGATTCTATTATAATGTATCTAGCATGTGTGTGTAAAATAATGAATTAAGTGTTTTAATAGTTATGTATGAGTTTCGTAGTAACAGACTCTTATTTTATTGTGCGGGGATTTTCCCCTCAAAAAAAAATGACAGTCAGTTTTGTATCGGAAAAAGGCTATGTCTTCTGCCCTCCCGTACGCCGGTGGCCCGTGGTTCTCTATGTGTAAGGATATGTCCATATCGGCTTGTGGATACCGAAAGAGGCGACTAAGGTAAGCTGAATCAGGAAGTGGGCAGCGGCAGCATCTTCCTGATAACTAAACATTATTAAAAAATTGCGTCCAACCAAGCGTGGCAACTTTGGCAACGGTGGTGGATTTTTTGGGTTGTAGGCAGTGGCGGCCCTAGGGTGGTGCGAGCGGTGCCACCGCACCGGTCGGCGTCATCGGGGGGGGCGCCGAAATCGACCGAAACGCTGCCAACGAGCAGCGGTCACCAATTCACTCACTCTTATCACTGACATTCCGTTTTGTTGACGCTAATTAGGAAGTCAAAGCCTAGTATTTTGTTGTTTACAAGCCATTAAGTGACTCTGGAAAAAGGACTTACTGGCCTCTTTCTTGATGCAATTGTACAAGTGTTTGACTTATAATGGTGCGAACATGGCAGAAAAATTAAAGGTGTTCAAATCATAATTTGACTCAATATTCTCGGGTATTTTTCAATCCACGTGTACCATTTATAAGTGGTAGAGCCGTGCTGCAGTTATATTAGTAGTATAGTTGTAGCACGAATGGGTCGGCTCGACCGGGGAAGGACCACGCTCTCACAGAATACCAGCGTAAAATAATAGCTTAATGCTGCTGTGTTTCGTATGGTGAGTGTAGAGAACCGGAGATCCTTTTTACTGGAAACGAGGCATTCCATCTTAGTCCTCACGGGTGACAACGCATCTGCATTTTAATTCGTAATCGAGGATAGAGTAGATGTCTATGGGCCACAGCAACCACTTACCATCAGGTGGACTGTGTGCTCATTTGTCACCCTATCCTATAAAAAAATGTGGTTGAAGTTATTAGAAATTAATTTGCTCATATTCGCGTAATAAAATAAAATGATGTGTCCTACCCAGCACCTCCCAACTTCCCTTCCTCAATTGCATGCACTATTCCCGTAACCACCACTCCCAGTACCACCACACCCAACACCACCAAACTAGAGACGACACACCACTCTCGATAATACGGTACGTGTTTCGACTCTACACGAGGTATCCACAGGTGAAGTAGTCTCTGCGGTGGCTAAAGGCTAAGTGAACGGTGAGCCGAAACAGTTGCTATTTATACAACTCGCTGATCAACGAACTGTGTAAATAGCAGCGTGTGGAGAGTGGAGAGAGTGCTGGGAGTGGTGGTGATGG
The DNA here is from genome assembly GCA_036936625.1 of Parnassius smintheus behrii. Classification (NCBI taxonomy): domain Eukaryota; kingdom Metazoa; phylum Arthropoda; class Insecta; order Lepidoptera; family Papilionidae; genus Parnassius; species Parnassius smintheus. The sequence goes on from JAUPFT010000011.1 coordinate 403,826, forward strand.
GATTAGTTGTAACGAAGATAGTGTCAGCCTCCGCAGAGTCTACTTCATCTGAGGACGCCTTGTGTGGTGGGTGTTGTGTCGTTCTTAGTGTGGTGGTGCTGGGATGGGTGGTGCTGGGAGTAGTGGTGCTGAGAGTTGTGGTGAAGGGGATAGTGCACGCAACTGTGGGAGGATGGGAGGTGGGTGCTCTTCAGTCTGGGCAAAACACATCATTGTATTTTATCAATGCGGAAATGGGCAAATTAAGTTCTAACAACTTCAATATAATGGATTTCCGCAAAGTAGCGCCTGATTCATTTAATTATCGAAAATGTTAAGTATTTGTGCGCAACAATCGACCAAAAAATAACGTGGAACTTTCACCTTTGCAACGTACGTCATACGGCTAAAACTGTTTTAGGTACGTGCCGTCGTATATTTGGGAACAATTGGGGCTTGCGTCCCAGTATGATCCTATGGCTGTACATCAGCATAGTGAAGCCAATTACCAGCTACGCTTCAATTGACTTGTGTAATAAGGCCAACCAAAAGACTACTTCGGACAGACGAAATAGTCTTCAAAGGACTGCCTGCTTAGTGGAAACTGGAGCGATGCGACCATTGCCTGGAACAGCTCTTAATGCGCTTCTGTTCATTACGCCCTTAATCTTTATTTAGACCAAGAGGCGAGGGCTAGTTTGAATGGTATTAACGCCCAAGGCGGTCTGCGCTTGCTTTTCTAGAAATTGAGATCCATACTCGACTCAATTAAGGAAACACGTCAGCTATCATGCATCCACTATACACTTTTAATAAAAGGTATATAGTAGAACTATCCTCCAGAGAAGACTGGCTGAATGGACAGGTTATGTGTGGTCGGTAATCTTATATGCTACACCGATGGGTCAAAAATGGGCCTTGAGGTAGGCTTTGGAATTTATGGGGAATGCTCAAAATTTTTTTTAATAGGATAGGGTGGCAAACGAGCACACAGTCCACCTGATGGTAAGTGGTTGTTGTGGCCCAAAGACATCTACATCTATCCTCGATTACGAATCAAAATGCAGATGCGTTGTCACCCGTGAGGACTTAGTTGGAATGCCTCGTTTCCAGTAAAAAGGGTCTCCGGTTCTCTACACTCACCATACGAAACATAGCAGCATTAAGCTCCTATTTGACGCTGGTATTCCGTGAGAGCGTGGTCCTTCCCCGGTCGAGCCGACCCATTCATGCTACATCTATACTACTAATATAGCTGCAGCATGGCTCTACCACGTAAAGATTCAAATTTAGTATAAATAAGGGTAGATTCACCTCTGTCTTCCAGGCAGAAAATTTCGTCATACTTCAGTGTGCGGAAATCAATATGCAAAAACCCTACGTCAATCATATAATCTTTATAAACTCTGATAGCCAAACGACACTGCTAGCGCAGAGATCAAACTTAGTGAGCTCGAAGCTGATTGGAGACTGCGTGAACCTTCTAAACGCCTTGCGATGTAACAACAGGATTATATTAGGATGGTGCAATACCATGCCATACCACGCGAGCTCACACGGGAGGGCATGAAGAACACACAATTCAGAACCGAGACATTTTGTAGAATCTCATAAAGCCTAGCCCGATTGACCCTTGGAACTCTTTATCGTAATAAATCACATAAGATATGGTCTGATACATCAGGCTTAAAACATTTTAAAACCTTAATCCGCGCTTTTGATCGTAAAGTCGCTTCAGAAGCCCTGGGATTAGGTAAAAATAAACTGCGCATCCTGGCAAGAGCCCTGACTAGACACTGTTGTCTTAAAAAGCACATGGCCGTACTGAAACTAAGCAACTCTAGGATGTGCCCTTTTTGTTCCTTAACGGAAGAAACGCTTCTGCACATCCTAACTGATTGTGGACCCTTAATGCGCAAATGTAACACATTTTTGAAACTATACTCTTCTTTGAAGACATAGGGCTTAGCAGTGAACTATAGCCACATCAGCGATCACAATATAGATCTTTTATGTCGCAGTGATACTGGTCTTTCTAGACCTGCATAGCTACTCGCACAAAAAAAAAGCTATGCAGTCAGAATCTATGAATTTACCAAGGGTAACAAACAGTACCGATCCTTTTCATCTGCTCTAATAACAGATAGATCCCATTTTTAAACCAGCCCAATCCCGAAGAAAAAAAATATTATTTGTGTACGAAGCCGTAGGTGAGACACCAACTGATCCTAAAGAATTGTTTAAAGTGAACGTTTTTGTCCTGTGATCAATTAAAAGTGCATTGGTTACTTGATTTAAGCTATAAACATTCCATGATACGTGTTAATTTTTATACAAAATGAAAATATTTTCTGAAGGTTCAAAACGCCTGTGTTGATTTGCAAATCAGTTGAAAAGATGGGCATAATGTGATTCGTCTGGTTGTAAATTGGTTCAGGAACTCATGAGCTTGAATCCATTATTTAAAGATCTTCAAATAGCAGAGCCACATAAAGTTCTCAGACTTATTAAAAATAATGACTGGCAGGATATTTTTTTTCAAATGTGTAGGCAGCACTTCGTATCTTGCTGACTATACCTGTACTATAAGGGTTCTTGTACACGCTAAGAAATTTCACCGTGTCTGCTGCAGATTAAACCAATTCATCATATATACGACAAGAGTTTTGTCGGATCTAGCCACGAAAATTTGTATTGTCTGCTTCAGACAAGATAAATAGAGACGTGTAAACGATAAGATTGTTTTCGGTCAGTCGTGCGTACGCTATGGTGCACTAATCAAGTTTGTTTGTAACGAATATAATCATGTTAACTACGAAGCAAAAAATGATTATCGCATATTGTATATATTTTTGTGTGTATATATACATTATATATATATATATATATATATATATATATATATATATATATATATATATATATATATATATATATATATATATATATAGATATGGTTCTTCTTGCTTGGCGTTTTGATGGCTAGTCGAATTACTAAACGGAACCAAAGAGTAAATAAATATTCACTATTACGAGACGTGCCCACTAACTGAAATTAATACCAGGTTGGCCAATAAGTTTTCGGAACAGAACACTTATCAATAAGTTATAAAAATGCGTTCTATTTTTTCCGAATCTTAAATTTGTTAGTACCTAGGCTGCACTAAAAGTATCGGGAATGGAATATTTCTACTGTTCCTGTCATATTAAAATCTTTTTAATCAAAAACTCTTTGGTTTTAAAAATCGAATACCATTCATGTATTTAAAAAAAGATTCTCGGTCTTGTCACAAGGTTTTATCAAACTTGTTTAGTCGTTGAGAAAATTGAATTGACTCGAGAAAATTCAAGAGCGATAATTTATTATGACTTTCGAAGTTGTTTAACACAAAAACAGTGCGATAACCGGATGATTTCTGCATTTGGTGATGAAGCCCCGTCGAAAACCACAATTTATCTCTGATTTGATGAATTTCAACGTGGACATGTCAAGGTCAGTGATGAACCCCGTCAAGGTCGTCCAAAAACTGCAGTCACCCAAGAAAACGTTGATGCTGTGCGTAAATTGATTGAGGAAGATCGACATGTGACATACCGCGAAATTCAGGCAACTTTAGACATTGGCATGAGCCAAATACAAATGATCTTGCATGAACAATTAGGTGTAAAAAAGTTGTTTTCCCGATGGATACCGCATGCGCTCTGTGAAGAGCAAAAAGCGACTCGCATTACTTGGTGCGTCAGAACTCTCGAAAGATTCCACGCAGGATCCTCAAATGCTGTATACAACATTGTATCAGGTGACGAATCCTGGATATACGCGTACGAACCCGAAACAAAAAAACAGTCACGAGTTTGGGTGTTCGAAAATGAGTTAAAGCCAAGAAAAATCGTTCGTTCACGGAGTGTTGCTAAAAAAATGGTGGCCACGTTTGTCTCCTAAACCGGCCATGTTACGACTATTCCTCTTGAGGGACAAAGAACGGTTAATGCAGAACGGTATGCCAGCATTTCTTTGCCACAGGTCGTTTCTGAACTCCGTAAAGAGAACTGCAACCGCCGCATCATCCTCCATCACGACGATACGAGTTCTCACACCGCACACAGAACAAAAGAGTTTTTAGAGCGAGAAAACATAGAATTATTAGACCATCCGCCGTACATCCCCGACCCTAATGATTTCTATACTTTCCCTAAAATAAAGAATAAATTGCGTGGACAGAGATTTTCATCACTTGAAGAAGCTGTGGACGCCTACAAAATGGCCATTTTGGAGACCCCAACTTCCGAATGGAATGGTTGCTTCAATGATTGGTTCCATCGTATGGAAAAATGTGTCAAATTTCGCGGAGAATACTTCGTAAAGCAATAAATACATTTTTAAATAGTAATGTTGTGTCACTTACTTGATTCCCGAAATTTTCAGTGCCGCCCTCGTATTGGCTACTGTATTGACCAGAAAAAACTAAATTAGAAACCATAGAATACGATACTACATAATTTATAGTATTCTTTGTTAAAAACGATACGTATTTTTTTTTCAAATTTCACATTTGGCGGGAATTTAGTTTGTATGATAAACGGAGAAACTCGAACTTCATGAGGTTATAAAATATTTCTGTATTTTATTATACAAAAGTGTTTTTAACAACTGCAGTCTACTTTGGCAGACAATGCTCTGTCTTATTCAATTATATACTGTACTTATACAATTGTATACTGGTGCGTATTGAATTTAAATGAGACCATCCGTTATTTAGCTGAGGTTCTAAAGCTTTCGTTTGGGACAATTCATGTTATTTTAACTAATATATTAAATTTCTAAAACCTGGCTGCGCGTTAGGTTCCTCAAATATTTACAGACACCCAAAAAAAGCAACAATTGAGATTTCAAAGCTAAATTTAGCAATAATTGAAGAAGATCCATATTATTTCTGCGCTCGCTTCATAACCATAGATGAAACATTTTGACCCGTCAACGAAAAATCAAAGCAAGGTCTGGGAAAAGACTGTCATCCCCGCCAGCCAAGAGACTCAAGGTGTCTGCCTCCGCTGGAAAAATAATGGCCTCTGTCTTCTAGGATGCGGAAGGTATAATAATGATCGACTATTTAAGTAAAGGAGAGACTAACCGGAGGTTATTACACATAATTAATCAAAATCTACGCGAAGAAGTAAGGAATAAATGTCGAGGAAAATTGAGTGCCACAGTGCTGTTTCACCACGCTCATACTCTTGTCCATCGATCTGATGTTGCAGACGCTGTCATCCGAACTATTCGGTTTCAGTTAATTCAGCACCCATCATATTCTCCGGACCTAGTTAGAAAGAAAGAAAGAAAGAAAGAAAGAAAAACTTTATTTGAAATCACAAAGATAAACAAAAAACACGAAATATTACAATAAAAAATAAAATGGATTTTGTGAAGTCAAATTAGGTCCCTATTTCAGCTAACTGCTGCTGTACCAAATGACAGCAGCGCTGATTTTCAAATAGAGCCCAATATTCACTTCACGGACGGTCATACATTACTAAAAGCTAAAAATAAAAAATAAAATAAAAAACAACCATTCTGAGAAGTGAGTGGGAAAGGAATGAGTATAAAAGAGGTATTATTTGGAACTAGTAACAAACTGTATAAGTGAACTGTACACTTGCATATCATATACATATCTATACATCAATACATACGTATATACATCATACACATTTAAATGTACGTATATATACATTATAAAGTGCTCAACAGCTCAACATCATAATATAGTATATTATCTAATCTTAATGAACTAAAAAAAAAACTGAATTTATTTGTAAAGTCTTTACGATTTAACAACCATAAACAAAAAGAAACAAAACAGTGAGTAAACTGACAAATTAGTGACGGAATTAAAAAAAAAACAGTTAATCTTATCCAACAATTTTTCTAGCGTTGATTAGAGGACCCCTTTATATTGTGCAAGTAAAACAAAAAAAAATAAAGTAAAAAAAAATAATTTTAAAATTACGAGGGATTATGGTCTTGTTTTAAAATTGCTGATAGTTTTTTTTTAAATGTTCCTATAGTTTTTAAAGCACGCATTGGTGGAGGCAGATCGTTCCAGCAGCGAGAAGCTGCGTACCTGAAGGACCCTCTAAATGCCATTGTTCTATGTTTTGGAATAACAAAGACGTTAGAACATTTACGTTTCGGATATTTTGACTGTTCGCTAACCCACACTAATTTGTCATATAAGTAACGAGGTGTTTTTGAAGAAATTATTCCAAATAATAAGGTAGCAAGGTGTAACTTTCGACGCGACGACATTTTTAATAGGCCTGCATTATTAAGAAAAGGAGTAACATGCGTACGTGGTGGTATATGAAAGCAGAACCTCGCACATGCATTTTGTACACGCTGTATAAGTCTCTGAGTCCTACTTACTAGACATGGTCCAAACACTACGTCACAGTAATTTAATTTGGACAAAATCAAAGACTCGCATAATCTTATCCTTGTTTTCTCTGTTAGAAATGGCCTGATTTTATATAAGATTTTTAATCTATAAAAACAGTTTCGTACACTTTCTGTGACATGTGCTTCGAAACGCAGATGCTTATCAAGCTTTAGGCCAAGGTTTCTAGCCTCGGAGATTTGATCAATTGGATTGTTTCCAATTTTTAAAACTATTGGGACATTTACAAGTTTAGCAATCATTTTTTGACCCTATTAACATAAACTTTGATTTATCGGGATTTAGAACCAAAGAATTTAATTTTGACCAAGCAGAAATAGACTCTAAATCGTAATTTATTTTATTAATAGCTTGAAGAAGGCACATTGGCGATGGTATAAATGAAAAGTACATTTGCAGGTCATCAGCATATAGGTGATAATGACAATGAATAATGTTCTTAACGATATCTGCAGAATATAGCGTGTAAAGAACAGGCCCAAGTACCGAGCCCTGTGGGACGACTCGTGTAACATTCTGGGGGGCTGATTGAATCCTAGTACCGTCACTTTTAATGATTTCTACACATTGTTGCCTTCTCGTGAGATAGCTGTCAAACCATTTGACTGCTACTGAGAAATCTAAGAGCACTAAAATTGAGCACATACCTCCATCTTGAGCCGCAAGTAGGTTATCGGTTACCTCAAGCAAAGCTGTAGTAGTGCTGTGGCCCTTACGAAAACCAGATTGCATAACAGGCAGTACGCCATTAATTTCAAGATAATCTGTCATCTGCTTGCAAACTACTTTTTCTAGTATTTTGGATATGCGGGGCAATATACTAATAGGTCTTAGGTCTTGAATCGAAAGAGGGTTGATCTTCTTTGGTAAAGGCTTGACAATTGCGAGTTTCCATAAATTTGGAAAAACCGCACACTGGATCGATTTATTAATGATAGTAGTTATTGTCGTTAATGATTGGGGTAGAGTCATTAAAAGCATCTGTAGGGAGATATTGTCTATACCTACGGCATTGGATTTTAATTCTTTAATAGTTTTTAATATTAATTCTTCTGCTACTGTAGTAAAATTAAACTACTTTTACTAAAGTAAAATTATTAAAATTGTGCCTATTTTGTTTATAGTAATCAATATGAGTAATTGGTACAGTGTCATCCTCAGGTATATTTAAAAAATGTCTATTTATCAAATCAGGGTCATTGAACTGATGAGGAAGTTCCTCAGCCTTATTTTTGAGATTTACTACGTTTTTCAAATGTTTCCACATAGTCTTGGAATCCTTAATACTTTTATTTATGTACTTTTCGAAATATGCTTTCTTTTCATTTATCATGGCTTCTGTTACTATCAGCTTCATGTTTTTATAACAATTTTTAAATGTGTTATTTTTTGATTTTTTGTATTTAGCATGGTAGTGGTCGCAAATTTTGATCATTTTGCGTATTGTATCAGTAATCCAAGGGTGAGGCGGTGATTTGAAATGAGTGGTTTTAAGTGGAGCATGCAAATCGAACAGAATTTTTGTAGCAGAACAAAAAGAAGTAACAATGTCATTGACGTCATTAAAATTTGTACAAAGTGACCAATTTATGCTTTCTAAATCACGAATAAATAATTCTGTAACAATATTATTTAGTTGCCTATATGTTATATAACGAGGACTAAGTTTTTCTTTTTTATATTAAATTCAGCAGAAACAATGGCATGGCTTCCCAAATCGGGCAAGTATTTGACTATGGTGTTTCGTACTCGAGCATCTGAACAGATCAAATCTAGCAGTGTTTCGCTGTGACTAGTGAAGTGTGTCGGAGTATTAACAACTTGTTTTAAGCTATGACATTCTAAGAATTGGCATAGCAATATAGTCTTGTTGTTTCCACTTTCCAAAATATTAATATTGAAATCACCAACCAAGATAACCTTATCCGCGTTGGCAAAAGTGGAAACAGATTCAGCCAACGCATCCAAGAAAATATTAATATCTAGCCAAGGGGGTCTATATGCGGTGCCAATGATAAGGTTGACTCCTGAAATATTCATTTTTATCCACATCTGTTCTACAGAGGGAGTAGAAGGATGTGGACAAATTTTGAATGCCAAATTTTTATGTATATAAAAGCCTACTCCTCCGCCTCTTCCTCTTTTAATTTGCTGAGGCCTAGGATTATGTTGCAAACGATATTCATCCAGTATGGGAGCTTTCGCCTCTTCTCCAGCCCTAAGCCATGTCTCATTAATGGCCATAATGTCTGGCTTTAGATCTTTCATGGCTACAATGAATTCCTCATGCCTAGAACCCAAGGAGCCTGCGTTTAACAAACCAACTTTTAAGTATTTCAAATTACCCATTCCAAATAGTATATGAATACTTTATTCTTTATTACAGAAGCTAGTAAATAACCAGTCTGTGCGTTATAAGTAGATACGGATGTTAAGGTCGGTAACAAACATATTAATGGTATATAAATTCTCCCGCAAAGTAGTATGGTGTAGTCATAATTATAGATAAATAAATAATATAAATATATGAATTGATGATTGTTTAAGTTAATAGAGAATGAAAGAATATACATTATAATATAATACAATAAATAAAAATAATATTTGTAATTTGATGGTTGTATAAATTGTTCCCAATAAATATTCCCCACATATTTGACGTAAAGAAGTAAATAGTACACAATCTTACTAATACAATAATTTGGTATAAAATATACATTCAACTTTCTCTTGAAATCATGATAAGACGTTATTTCAAACCTTATCGGAACCAAAAATACGAACAAAGTCATCCTCCGTACGAATATAGCAGGCTGGCTTCCCTTCACCTTGGCGCGCGTAAATGCGACCTCTCTTTGTCCACGAGTAACGCCACGAGAATTTACGGCACGCCTCACGGACTTTGTAGAAAAGCTGCTTATTGTAACGGGTTAGTCGCTCGTTAAGGTAAAGTCGGTGTGACGGGGCGGCTGAGCCCAGTTCCGTGGTGGTGAGCGTGCGGCGCACACGCGTGGCGCGCAAGAGCTCGTCGCGCAGCTGACGGCGCGCCAGCCGCACCACGACGCGGTGGCCCCGCGGTACTACGCTACCCGGCGACCCGCCACTAACCGTCGCTTGGACCGCTCCCATGCGCTCCGCAAACACTATGTCTCGCTCTTCTAGTGGCACACCTAGTCTGGCTGCGAGCACGGACACGGTGTGAATGATATTTTCACCCTTTTCTTCCGGTAGATGCCCGATCTCCAGATCCGATAGCAGTGCCTCTTGGTCCCACTCGTTGAGTTCTAGTTTTAACGAGTTCACCGTTCGCTCCAGTTCGTCAACCTCAACTGCGGAGGGTTTGTGCCTTTGCTCAATTATCTCAAGCCTACGCTCGATGCCATCCATACGCTCACTAAACCCTAATACGGACGCTCGAAGTTCACTAATCTCCTTTCGCAGTTCACGCATCTCAGCTGTGCAGGTCACTAGCTGGCGACTGAGCTCTTGTGCAATCGATTCTTCACCAGATTTCATGTGTAATGTCTTAGACAAATCGCTGCAGGGTGGACCAGTAGTGTCCTCCCGAGGTGACACATTATCTTGTGATATGTTACCAGATATCCCTCTTACAGGAGTAGATGTATTGTCCCCTTTTCGTGACTTCCTTTTGCATTCTGGGCATGCCCAATCTTTGCTTATAGTTGCCGTATCAGATACTAATAGACATCCACGATGAAACACAATCGCACAAACAGTACAAGTAACGGCACCTGTCGACGTAAGAAGTTTACCACACGCTCCACACTTTGGCATATTGAGTTTAATGGGTGCTAAAACTGTTGTACAAAAGATGGCGCTAATTAAACTCACCAACTAGTTGATATCAATGCTACTATGAAATTAAAGATCCATGTACCCTCTTCTGGGCTTAGAATGTCAAAGATCTTCTAGATTAGATTAGGCGAAAAAAACTCACAACCGTTTAAGTTACAACACCATAACGCTCACACAGAAAATTCATGTACTATTTCACTTATATATTATGTTAATAGGCCGAAACAAACTTTATTTCTATTTTTACGAATTAAAAATCTAAGCAATCTTTGTTGTTCATATACCGTCCGTGACGTCAATCATCAAAGTTCTGAGTGGTTTTCACCTTTTTACTCACCTGAAAAACCACTTGCGTGGTATAAAATTCGTCGGCGACGATGACGAGTTCCAGGATCAAGACTTTTTTCCAAGAGAATTAACTATTTTTCAAAACGTACTTACGTATTACAATTATCCTCGGTTTTCATTACATTTCCAAAAAACTTTTTGATCAACTAGTATAATTGATACACAGAAGCAACAGCGTAGGTAAAAGTGCGTAGCCTAGTGGAACACTAGCATCAATGGGCTCGTAGTTGGAGCATGCACCGTCCACTGACCTTCATTCTTCGATCTGAAAGAAAATTGACGATTCAATTGCACAATTTCTCGGGAAGCCCATAAGAAGGAAGCTTTTAAAGAAGCGCTTTGTGCCAAAGCCCATCGAAGGCCGTTAATACGTCCAAAGTTACGACCAAGGCCTCCATCTTGGACTCTCCTATTTTCGCTCATCTATGAATCAGAAAAATAAGAAGATTAGAACTAGAACCAGCTTATTAGTGGTCCTAAAGATACCTTATGAGCTGCCATAGCCATATATAGGGGATTCCATTGTTTTGGAGAACAAGGAGGTGATGGTCATAAGCCTATGGTTGGACGGGTCTGAGCGGTCGCAATTTTAGGGATAGGGTGCACTTTAGTGCACCTTCCATAAGTTCCGGATTACGCCTAGGGTGTACAGAAAGGACGCGTTAGAACCGTTCCTAACTACGGAGCCCCCATCTTCAGCGCTATAGGAGGAACTCCATCGGTCCCACCCGACTCGTTGACGTCCAAGGAGAGAAGTGCTTTGCACTCTCTTCCCTCCCGAATGTTGCACTGAGCGAACGTGTTCACTAGAAACTTGTATTTAATTTTTAAAAGTAAATAATAAATAAATATTCTATTAAAATTCCGTTTCGATTACTAGGCGAACATAAATAACGCGCGACTTTACGGCGAATGACGGTAGCGCTAAGTGTGAACGGGACTACCACCTGTAGGACGAAGATAACGAGATATAAGCAAGACCTGCTTTCGCGCAACCTGCCCGGCTAGCCCTACCAACCAATCAATCGTACACGCAACTCCTCCTACCTGGGTGATATCACGCGCTGTTATCGGCCGCTCCGCCTGCTACACAATACGCATTCCCGTCGGCTTTTATATCGCATTTAGGCCTACGCATATAGTTCCATAATGTCGGTTCAGAGGACACCTCCGTCTACAACTTCGAGGGAAAATAATCTGCAGCAGCAATCTGATGCGAGCGATGGTATGGGGATTCAAGCTGAAGCCTTGATGGATACACAGTATGAACATACTCCCCCCAGCTATGTTTTTCTTCGTAATAATAGAAGACCAAGAGAGGATGAATTCTCGCCTTCTCAGTTTCTTGATTTTAAACAGGAGATGACTAGACTCATTACGTCATTTATTAGTGAGCAAAAAAACTCACATTTGGAAATCACGAACACACTTAAGTCCCTCCAACAAACTTCTTCAAACATTAAACAGTGTGTATCTCTCTTAACTCTGCAAAATGAGGAATTCCAAAAGAAAATTGAGAAACTGAAAGCTCAAGCAAAAAAGGATCGCGAGTACATAAATATACTTGAAGACAAAATTGAAGATCTCCAAAGGACGTCACGCAAAGCTAGTCTAGAGCTAAAGAATGTTCCACGTAAACCCTCTGAGACCAGGGATGATTTAATAAATATGATAACTTCCCTATCGAAAAATATCAGTCTTGATTTGTGTGCGCGAGATATTAAGGATATTTTCAGAATTAGACCACGTAATGACAGGGAGAAAAATTCCCCCATAATACTGGAACTAGGATCCACGATCTTAAAATCTGAAATATTAAAAAAGTCTAAGGAGTTCTACAACAAAAATAAGTGCAGATTACAAGCAAAACACCTAGGCATTAATACGAGCGAGGACACGCCTGTCTATGTATCAGAGCAGCTCACCGCTAAGGGTGCCCGACTATTCTTCCTGTCTCGGGATCTTGCCAAATCCAATGGGTATAGATACTGCTGGACTGCGTTTGGAAAAGTTTTTGTGAGAAAAGATGATACATCGAAGATTATATGCATCCAGAGCGAGGCACAGGTGCACCAACTTCTTCAACAAAAATGACTATATTCAAACGATCCAGTGGTGACTTCTCTCTTCTTTATTCAATATGCGTGTTATTATATTGTTCTTGGTAAGATAACCGTTGTAAACTGTTCATGTCCTGTTAGCGCAACTTTCATTTGCACACATATACCTCAGGTCTCAAAAACTGTAAAAATACAACAACCAAACACACCTATATACAATACCACACGCTCACACCTCATAAACACGTTATTTACACATTTACAAAAAACTACACCCACAGTACAAACACATAACATACTACAACAACCATTCACTCTTACATACTACAATGTTAACAACCTACTCATATTGACGAAATCTACCTATTCTCGTGCCTACTTGCAAGTGTTATTAACAAACTTTTCTTCAATCACTCTATTTATTAACCTCTGCAGTGACTTACTCGGTACTTACTCTTTTTTAAATGGATAGCCAGCTCACTAACCAGGAACTAGACTGCATGCAAATAACACACTCGATAAAATGTAATATAGAAGATCTAACTTACCATGGGTTGGGTTCCTTCCGTAATAATCTATTTATTGTAACGCAAAATATGGCTAGTATCTATAAGAACCTCGACGACCTTTTGGTTACCCTATCAGTGTTGAACTTTGAAATTGACGTTCTAATACTTACTGAATGCAGATTAGACTTTAACAAACCAATACCATTTTTAAATAATTACACCTCCTATCAATCAAATAAACTTTTAAATCAGAACGATGGGGTAGTAGCTTATATCAAAAACAATCACCGAGCTAAGGTTATTGACCTTCACCTCTCTGACGCTACTGGGCTACAAATAGAGATTGATAAATATGTCTTGCTGGGTATATACCGCTCCCCCTCTTTTCTCAACGCCGATAGTTTTACTAGTTCTCTCGACTTACACCTGGAAACTATTAGTCATCATAAAAATGTGTCTGTCATAGGTGACATAAATATTAACCTGCTACCCGTAGCTACAGAGAAGCCTCAGTATCGCCGTAACAGACTCAGCTACTTAGAAGTATTATCCCTGCATGGCCTATTGCCTGGTCACACTTTACCTACGAGAAAGAGATCCTGCCTTGACCACGTAATGATAAAACTTGAAGTCAACCTCATTGCAGCTTTTATTGCCGTTCTTAACACGACGGTCACAGATCACAATCTTGTGTTGCTTCAGTTATCTAAAACATTGACCCAAAAAGCCCCCATTAAGTCGAAGTTAATTACAGATTTTGATGGGGCATATAACACCCTCATATTGTCAAGTGTCCCACTTTCAGAAATGCCAAATAGCCCTGAAGAATTTGCCAACCACTTTATTAATATACTTAAGTCAGCTATCCAACAAAACTCTAAATTAACCCACTCTTCTAACAGTAAAAGGATATTAAAACCCTGGATAACTCCCGGAGCTCTGAGGTGTATAAGGCTAAGAAATAAATTGCAACAAAAGGTAGAAAATGACCCCCACAATATAATCTTAAAAATAACTTACAAACGTTTTCGAAATTTCTGTTCCAACCTTATTAAAAAACTTAAACGACGGCATCATGGAGAACTTATTAAAAAATCTGCCAATAACCCCCGTAAGTTCTGGAAAACAGTTAATGAGATCACTCGGTATAAACCACCTAAGTCAAATAATGTAGCCCTAATTAACTTAAAACCGCTACCACTAGATTCATTGAACTATGTCAACAACTACTTTGCTTGTATAGGTGCTAGCTTAGCTGAAACAATTGCTACAAATTCAGGTACTAGAAGTAGTGTATTAGTAGCCCCTACCACTAATTATACACAAACCTCGTCCTTCGTCCTGCTAAACACTGACGACAAAGAAGTTGAGCGCGTCTTGATGAGTCTAAACACAGGGAGCTCACCTGGATGGGATGGTATCAGCACTGGTTTTTTAAAGCATGCTAGAGCCTTTGTTGTACCGTATATACGTAACCTTGCAAACCTTTGCTTTAGTACTGGTGTCTTTCCCAGCGCCTTAAAGAGGTCTATAGTAACCCCTGTGCATAAGAGCGGGGACAGAGAGGATGTAAGCAATTATAGACCTATCTCTGTCCTCACTTCCATCTCCAAAATAATTGAAAAGTTGCTCAACAATAGATTGGTTGATTACCTAAATAAATTTAAACTACTATCCAATTCTCAGTATGGTTTCAGAAAGGGTCTTTCAACTCAAGATGCTATTCTTGATCTCACTTCAACTATAGTTGGTGAAGTGGACAATGGCAGCAAATGTCTTACAGTCTTTTTGGACTTGAAAAAGGCTTTCGACACCGTCTCTGTGCCTATTCTTATATACAGGCTAGAATGCTTAGGTATTAGGGATACTCCGCTCATGCTTTTTAAAAGTTACCTGCAGAAAAGAACTCAGGAAGTAAAAATAAATGACTTATACAGTGAGAAAGCCACTACTAGTTTTGGGGTCCCACAGGGTAGTGTCCTGGGCCCGACTCTCTTTTTAATATACATAAATGATCTATGTAATCTAAGGGATGTCGGGTGCAGGATATACTCCTACGCGGATGACACTGCGCTTGTTTTTACTGGTAGTACCTGGAATAATGTCCAAGAAAGTACTGAGAGGGGATTAATTAACGTATATAACTGGCTTAGAGACAACCTTCTTACCTTGAACACTCAGAAAACTAACTACATCTGCTTCACTCCTTCTAATAAATCCCAACCTAACCATAACTTTGCCATTAAAATTCACACTTGCACTAACCCTGGTAACCTGATTTGCGACTGTCCTATTATTGAAAAAGTTAGCCAAACTAAATACCTAGGTATAATGCTGGACCAACGACTTAGCTGGCACTCACATTTGGAGCTTTTAACAAACCGCACTAGGAAACTCATATGGGTATTCAAATCGCTACGGCAGGTCATGTGTAACAAACTTAAAAACCGAATCTACGTGGCCCTGGCCCAATCGGTGCTCACCTACTGTATCTCGATTTGGGGAGGAGCAGACAAAACTCACTTCCTTGCACTCGAAAGAGCTCAGAGATCACTTATCAAAGTCATCTACTCCAAACCTTATCGTTTTGCCACTGATAAACTATATAGAATGAGTGGCCTACTCACAGTCCGAAAACTCTATATTCTGAACCTCATCTTAACGTGCCACAAATCTCTACCTTATGTCGACCTGAGTCATAAAAGAAAGAAAGATTTCGTTGCACCCGTCACTGCCGCACGTACTGCGCTCGCTAGAAGACAATATAGTAGGCAGTCTGCTTATACAACGTGGGGCCTACAATGGCGACTTTAATTTAACACACATATACGTTTTCACACTTTCATTTCATGACGAAATTATATTGCCATTAAACGACATTATTTAGGGATATATTTAAAATTTTAGAAAATAGCATGTTAGAGCAACCTGTACTTAAAGAACTGTCGCGCAGTGGTCATTTGCCGGGTTCACGGATCATAACATTGCATCATCGAAATTAAAACGAATAAGCAATACTATTGAAGGAAAGAAGATTTGTCGGCGAGCGGCCGGCGCAGGAGACACCTGCTCCTCTCCCGCACCCCGCCACACTGATATCGAAATATTTTTATAGTACTAGCTGAACCCGTGTCCTTGACACACTTGTTCATAGCAGTGCGCATAATTAGGTCGACTAATACTTTGGTAAATAATTCCGCGAAAAGACGCTTACCTATTGTTTTATTTATTAATTTTTGTGTAATTAGGTTATGGTACTGCGATAAAAACGCTTTGTTTTGGTTTTTTTCCAATTTAGTTGGTACATTTACATCTCTTGCGATACGGACGCTTTTATTTGTGTTATTAGTGCTTGTGTAAACCTGTGATCGTGATGGCAAATACACATCCGAACTACACAGCAGCTGAATATGCGGACATGATTCTAATTTACGGAGAATGTCATCAAAATGCCGCCCTTGCGATTAGAACATATCGCGAGAGATATGGCGATACAAGACAATGCCCTACTCATTCTCGCACTATTGTAGGAGCTCTTCAGCGCATCCGCGAAAACCGGCCAGTGGATCCTAGGTATCAACGCCCTGATCGACCGCCTACACGACAATACCCAATCCATTTAACTGAAAATGTGATACAACACTTCGAAGAACAACCCAAAACTAGCCTTCGCCAGAGTGCTAGGCATTTTCAAGTCCATCACAGAACCGTACATAGGATATTAAAGCGCGAAAAGTGGGACCCATTCAAGTTTAGAAAAGTACATACTCTGCTATCGCGTGATAAAATAATAAGAGTTAATTATTGTCAGTGGTTACTGAGAAAAATTGAAGAGGACAGTGAATTTCTTTCTCAAATTTGTTGGACTGATAAAAGCACGTTCACCAGAAACGGCATGTGGAACCAGCACAATCTGCACCACTGGGCACCTAAAAACCAAAATCCGCGTGTTTGGCGGGAGTCAGCCCATCAGTACAGATTTTCGGTAAATGTTTGGGCAGCTATTCATGGTGACAACATCATCGGACCCGTATTCATTGATGGGGCTTTGAACGGCGAAAGGTTTGTTAATCTATTAAATAATACGGTGTCAGAATACACAAACAACCTAAACGTCCATCGATACCAACGAATGTGGTATCAATTAGATGGCGCGCCTGCACACTCTGTAACAACAGCCAGGCAGTGGCTAAATGACACGTTTGGTGCACAATGGATTGGTAGATTTGGACCTCGTAGGTGGCCAGCAAGATCGCCAGACCTCACGCCACTCGATTTTTTTTTCTGGGGGTGCATCAAAAACGATGTATACGCGGAGAACGTGGATTCGGTGGAACAATTACGCCATCGAATAATAAATGCGTTTGAAAAATTGAAGGAAATGGCTATAAGTGACAATTTATTATCAAATGTGCGAGAAAACATGAAACGCCGTTTAGTTCTTTGTATCTGCCAACAAGGTGGGCTTATTGAAAACAAGAAAATTTAAAATAAAGACAAATTAAAGCAGTGATTAGTGATAACAGTTAACAAATAGTAACACGAGAGTGTGATATGATACGTGTTTGACTAAGCATCTCCGCTGTAGGTACCACTTAGGACGCGCGCCGCCACGCCGATAAGTTTCTTTGATAAACAAGACACTTTGCGCGGTTGCCAGCCCGCTAAACGCTGCGTTGCCACTCCGAGTTAACGTAAACCAACTAGGTAAGTATTTTCATGAATGAATTTTTGCAAGGATGATTCCAATTTTAGTTACTTTTTTAATATTTAGTTTGTTCGAAAAAAATAATTTTTCAATTTACGAGTAATTTTAACTTTTTAAAATGAATATGATTAATGGTCACTAGCCCTACCCGTGTATTAAATTAAAGTCGCCATTGTAGCCATACGTTGTATATACAACAAAGTAAACCGTATACTTAAAATATACCCTATGTTATCTTACACTTGCAGGAAAACTGTAAAAGAATGGTTGGATTCACTTAGCTATGAAGATGTTGAAAACCTTTTCATAAGAATTTGTTAAAATGTTTGGTTCAATTAATGCTGGTTCCTGTATGCGGAATGTTCATACCGATCCCAAGGAACCTTATCCGTAGGGCATACATGTAACCAACACATGCACACATGCACACTCCCATACAGACACGAGCTCGTATACACACATAAATACACTCATTCACACACGACGTACACATACATGTACACACACGTACACACACACACACATACACACACATACACACACACACACACACACGCACGCACACACATGTACAGACGCACACAAACATATATACACACTCACGCACATTTTATATACTACCATACATGCTTACATGAAAATAGTTCATTGCCTCTAGAGCCGCAATTTAAATTTAAATTTGAATTATATCAAAAATTTTATATTACAATGTAAAAAAAAAAATGTAAACCATACTATCCTAAACTAACCTTTTAGATATAATATACCTACCTAGTTTATCTTATTTAGCCAACTGTAAGGGAAGTAGCGAGTTATTCCCAACACAAGTGTCTCTGACTACTTAAAGGGAAGACTCAACAAATATTTGTAACAGGATTTTTGGAAATAAAGGAAATTTTAATTAATTAATTTAACACTGAGCGCTGTGTGAACCGCACATCCAGCATGAAGCAATCCCACCGCGGAATGGTCGGCGGTGGGTACCCCCATCATCAAGAGTCAAGTTTGATTTAAAAAAACAACCTACAAGACCAGCTTTCTCTTTAGCGGCATTGGCCAATGGGAGACCACTGTGGCCGTGGAAGAAAAAGGGAGATCTCCCACCGGGCAAGGTGTTCTGCCCGAGGAGCGTCCAAGACTCCGTATGATAGTTCGGAGATGTTCTATATATACTGTTTATGATTCGGAATATTAGCCTAGATAGCCTGTAGGTGAATCAGGTCCTGAAGAATGGCCGAACCTACAATATGTTTGTAGCATAAGAATACCTACTGTACGAAAATAACTCAAAATGGTGGGTCACCCCAAGCCCTCCGATACCATCGTAGTTCACAAGTTCCTGGCCTGTGTTAAAAAAATTGGGTATCGGTGGAGCAGATTCTAATGACTGACATCACCGAAGAAGAGATCATCCAAGCGAAGGTGCTAGCAGACTCAGCCGTGAGCAAAATCCGTCTTATCCCACGTCACAGGGATAGACACGGTAAGAAAGACCTTTTCCGGCTGTGCAATGAGACCGACCCTGTGATAACATCGCAACTTTCGTGCCACGTAATCTCAATAAGTTGCTCCCTGTGACGTTTGATCACGTAGAAGTGATCAGATTATTCAAAGATATCATCACATTGAAAGCCGAAGTTATTTAAAAGAAGTCTGCATACAGCGGAATAGAAATGCCTTTGTCACAGAATAAATAATAGTACTACGTACCTTTGTTTCAATTTACTTGCAACATTTTCATCATTTTAAAAACAAAATATTTATTGAAATATTTATTGTCCCGTAAAATGCAAATATTTATTTAAAAGTTGCCTTTTTGATACTTTTTGTGCTGAAGTTTTCATTATGGAGTGTAGAGGTAGGGAAAACCACAATCAGTTGAGCGACAGGTTGTTCCCTCGAATCCAGCTCGAAGGAACCAGAAAAATTGGGGTGCGAATGACCAGATCCAAGGCGAAGGAACGGAAATGGTGGCGCGCTAATAATTTGAAATGTTTTCAGCACGGGGTTCTTTGGTTCGATTCCCGGGTCGGGCCTTGACCTTGTTATGCGAGATGTTACTATGTGGACTGTATGAGCGGTTTCTTGAAAGCTCAAAACAAGATGGCCAACGTGGCACGTGACAGCCTTGGAAGATGCACTCATCATCATCGTCATCATCATTACAGCCCTTCACAAGTCCACTGCTGAACATAGGCCTCCCCCAAGGTATGCCACAAAGCACGGTCCTGAGCCACCTGCATCCATCGACTTCCTGCATGTCTTACCAGGTCGTCACTCCATCTAGTGGGGGGTCGCCCTGCACTTCGCCTATCGGTACGAGGCTGCCACTCAGGAACCTTTTTCCGGTTGTCGGTGTGTCGGTTCTTCGAGCTATATGGCCGGTCCATTGCCAGTCCTTCAGCTTACTAATCCGTTGGGCTATGTCGGTCACTCTGGTTCTACTGCGTATATCCTCATTTCTAAATTTATCACGCAGAGAAACTCCGAGCATAGCCCTCTCCATAGCTTGCTGAGCGACTTTGAGCGTCCTCATACGGCCAGCAGTGAAGGACCACGTCTCGGTTCCGTAGATCATCACTGGAAACACGCACTGGTTGTACAACTTAGTTTTCGGGTTTTGAGGTATACCTGACGAGAAGATGCGTTGTAATTTCCTGAACGCTGCCCAGCCGGTTTTATTTATTTATTTATTTTTATTTATTTATAAGGGTCACCGACAGATGATACACAAATACTAAAACAAGAACCAAGCTTTGTGAGAAACATGCAATGTGCTCACCCAGTTATAGGTAACCACAGCTAACACAGAGTAATGTTGCGAAAAGTTAATTAAAATTTAATAGTACAGTAGCAAAATTGCGTATTTGTGAAAAAAAAGAAAAAAGGGTTTTACATTTATCATCTAAAACTTGGATTCTAAATAAAGTAACATTTTTCTTCTGAAATTATTTAAATTGTCATTGAAAATATCTAAATCAGATGGCCTAGATATATCATTATACGGTCTAAACATTCTGCACAATGCTGAATTAAGACCGAGGTTAGTCCTGTGAGGTGGGACCATAAACAGCTTGTAGACATTAAATCGTGGTAATCTGCTTGGAGCATTAATGTTAACCATTTCAAGTAATTGAGGACAGTCAATGCCATTATCACATAGTTTGTGGAGGAAGCTCAAATCCAAAAGTTTGCGCCTGTTATATAAGGAAGATATACGGAAATGCTTTAGCCGTTCATCATATGAAGGAGCGGTGTCGGTTAAATTTCAATGCTAGCATACTAAGGAACCTCCGCTGTACTCGTTCAATTCCACTCTTATGAACCTCATAGAAAGGAGACCAAACTTGAGAACAATATTCAAGGTTGCTCCGAACTAAGCTGTGAAAGAGTAGTAGCAATGTTCGAGTATGTCTGAACTGTTTGGTATTTCTACCTAAAAAACTAGACTGCATGCAAATAACACACTCGATAAAATGTAATATAGAAGATTTAACTTACCATGGGTTGGGTTCCTTCCGTAATAATCTATTTATTGTAACGCAAAATATGGCTAGTATCTATAAGAACCTCGACGACCTTTTGGTTACCCTATCAGTGTTGAACTTTGAAATTGACGTTCTAATACTTACTGAATGCAGATTAGACTTTAACAAACCAATACCATTTTTAAATAATTACACCTCCTATCAATCAAATAAACTTTTAAATCAGAACGATGGGGTAGTAGCTTATATCAAAAACAATCACCGAGCTAAGGTTATTGACCTTCACCTCTCTGACGCTACTGGGCTACAAATAGAGATTGATAAATATGTCTTGCTGGGTATATACCGCTCCCCCTCTTTCCTCAACGCCGATAGTTTTACTAGTTCTCTCGACTTACACCTGGAAACTATTAGTCATCATAGAAATGTGTCTGTCATAGGTGACATAAATATTAACCTGCTACCCGTAGCTACAGAGAAGCCTCAGTATCGCCGTAACAGACTCAGCTACTTAGAAGTATTATCCCTGCATGGCCTATTGCCTGGTCACACTTTACCTACGAGAAAGAGATCCTGCCTTGACCACGTAATGATAAAACTTGAAGTCAACCTCATTGCAGCTTTTATTGCCGTTCTTAACACGACGGTCACAGATCACAATCTTGTGTTGCTTCAGTTATCTAAAACATCGACCCAAAAAGCCCCCATTAAGTCGAAGTTAATTACAGATTTTGATGGGGCATATAACACCCTCATATCGTCAAGTGTCCCACTTTCAGAAATGCCAAATAGCCCTGAAGAATTTGCCAACCACTTTATTAATATACTTAAGTCAGCTATCCAACAAAACTCTAAATTAACCCACTCTTCTAACAGTAAAAGGATATTAAAACCCTGGATAACTCCCGGAGCTCTGAGGTGTATAAGGCTAAGAAATAAATTGCAACAAAAGGTAGAAAATGACCCCCACAATATAATCTTAAAAATAACTTACAAACGTTTTCGAAATTTCTGTCCCAACCTTATTAAAAAACTTAAACGACGGCATCATGGAGAACTTATTAAAAAATCTGCCAATAACCCCCGTAAGTTCTGGAAAACAGTTAATCAGATCACTCGGTACAAACCACCTAAGTCAAATAATGTAGCCCTAATTAACTTAAAACCGCTACCACTAGATTCATTGAACTATGTCAACAACTACTTTGCTTGTATAGGTGCTAGCTTAGCTGAAACAATTGCTACAAATTCAGGTACTAGAAGTAGTGTATTAGTAGCCCCTACCACTAATTATACACAAACCTCGTCCTTCGTCCTGCTAAACACTGACGACAAAGAAGTTGAGCGCGTCTTGATGAGTCTAAACACAGGGAGCTCACCTGGATGGGATGGTATCAGCACTGGTTTTTTAAAGCATGCTAGAGCCTTTGTTGTACCGTATATACGTAACCTTGCAAACCTTTGCTTTAGTACTGGTGTCTTTCCCAGCGCCTTAAAGAGGTCCATAGTAACCCCTGTGCATAAGAGCGGGGACAGAGAGGATGTAAGCAATTATAGACCTATCTCTGTCCTCACTTCCATCTCCAAAATAATTGAAAAGTTGCTCAACAATAGATTGGTTGATTACCTAAATAAATTTAAACTACTATCCAATTCTCAGTATGGTTTCAGAAAGGGTCTTTCAACTCAAGATGCTATTCTTGATCTCACTACAACTATAGTTGGTGAAGTGGACAATGGCAGCAAATGTCTTACAGTCTTTTTGGACTTGGAAAAGGCTTTCGACACCGTCTCTGTGCCTATTCTTATATACAGGCTAGAATGCTTAGGTATTAGGGATACTCTGCTCATGCTTTTTAAAAGTTACCTACAGGAAAGAACTCAGGAAGTAAAAATAAATGACTTATACAGTGAGAAAGCCACTACTAGTTTTGGGGTCCCACAGGGTAGTGTCCTGGGCCCGACTCTCTTTTTAATATACATAAATGATCTATGTAATCTAAGGGATGTCGGGTGCAGGATATACTCCTACGCGGATGACACTGCGCTTGTTTTTACTGGTAGCACCTGGAATAATGTCCAAGAAAGTACTGAGAGGGGATTAATTAACGTATATAACTGGCTTAGAGACAACCTTCTTACCTTGAACACTCAGAAAACTAACTACATCTGCTTCACTCCTTCTAATAAATCCCAACCTAACCATAACTTTGCCATTAAAATTCACACTTGCACTAACCCTGGTAACCTGATTTGCGACTGTCCTATTATTGAAAAAGTTAGCCAAACTAAATACCTAGGTATAATGCTGGACCAACGACTTAGCTGGCACTCACATTTGGAGCTTTTAACAAACCGCACTAGGAAACTCATATGGGTATTCAAATCGCTACGGCAGGTCATGTGTAACAAACTTAAAAACCGAATCTACGTGGCCCTGGCCCAATCGGTGCTCACCTACTGTATCTCGATTTGGGGAGGAGCAGACAAAACTCACTTCCTTGCACTCGAAAGAGCTCAGAGATCACTTATCAAAGTCATCTACTCCAAACCTTATCGTTTTGCCACTGATAAACTATATAGAATGAGTGGCCTACTCACAGTCCGAAAACTCTATATTCTGAACCTCATCTTAACGTGCCACAAATCTCTACCTTATGTCGACCTGAGTCATAAAAGAAAGAACGATGTCGTTGCACCCGTCACTGCCGCACGTACTGCGCTCGCTAGAAGACAATATAGTAGGCAGTCTGCTTATATATACAACAAAGTAAACCGTATACTTAAAATATACCCTATGTTATCTTACACTTGCAGGAAAACTGTAAAAGAATGGTTGGATTCACTTAGCTATGAAGATGTTGAAAACCTTTTCATAAGAATTTGTTAAAATGTTTGGTTCAATTAATGCTGGTTCCTGTATGCGGAATGTTCATACCGATCCCAAGGAACCTTATCCGTAGGGCATACATGTAACCAACACATGCACACATGCACACTCCCATACAGACACGAGCTCGTATACACACATAAATACACTCATTCACACACGACGTACATATACATGTACACACACGTACACACACACACACACACATACACACACATACACACACACACACACACACACACACACACGCACGCACACACATGTACAGACGCACACATACATATATACACTCACGCACATTTTATATACTACCATACATGCTTACATGAAAATAGTTCATTGCCTCTAGAGCCGCAATTTAAATTTAAATTTGAATTATATCAAAAATGTTATATTTCAATGTAAAAAAAAAATGTAAACCATACTATCCTAAACTAACCTTTTAGATATAATATACCTACCTAGTTTATCTTATTTAGCCAACTGTAAGGGAAGTAGCGAGTTATTCCCAACACAAGTGTCTCTGACTACTTAAAGAGAAGACTCAACAAATATTTGTAACAGGATTTTTGGAAATAAAGGAAATTTTAATTAATTAATTTAACACTGAGCGCTGTGTGAACCGCACATCCAGCATGAAGCAATCCCACCGCGGAATGGTCGGCGGTGGGTACCCCCATCATCAAGAGTCAAGTTTGATTTAAAAAAACAACCTACAAGACCAGCTTTCTCTTTAGCGGCATTGGCCAATGGGAGACCACTGTGGCCGTGGAAGAAAAGGGGAGATCTCCCACCGGGCAAGGTGTTCTGCCCGAGGAGCGTCCAATACTCCGTATGATAGTTCGGAGATGTTCTATATATACTGTTTATGATTCGGAATATTAGCCTAGATAGCCTGTAGGTGAATCAGGTCCTGAAGAATGGCCGAACCTACAATATGTTTGTAGCATAAGAATACCTACTGTACGAAAATAACTCAAAATGGTGGGTCACCCTAAGCCCTCCGATACCATCCTAGTTCACAAGTTCCTGGCCTGTGTTAAAAAAATTGGGTATCGGTGGAGCAGATTCTAATGACTGACATCACCGAAGAAGAGATCATCCAAGCGAAGGTGCTAGCAGACTCAGCCGTGAGCAAAATCCGTCTTATCCCACGTCACAGGGATAGACACGGTAAGAAAGACCTTTTCCGGCTGTGCAATGAGACCGACCCTGTGATAACATCGCAACTTTCGTGCCACGTAATCTCAACAAGTTGCTCCCTGTGACGTTTGATCACGTAGAAGTGATCAGATTATTCAAAGATATCATCACATTGAAAGCCGAAGTTATTTAAAAGAAGTCTGCATACAGCGGAATAGAAATGCCTTTGTCACAGAATAAATAATAGTACTACGTACCTTTGTTTCAATTTACTTGCAACATTTTCATCATTTTAAAAACAAAATATTTATTGAAATATTTATTGTCCCGTAAAATGCAAATATTTATTTAAAAGTTGCCTTTTTGATACTTTTTGTGCTGAAGTTTTCATTATGGAGTGTAGAGGTAGGGAAAACCACAATCAGTTGAGCGACAGGTTGTTCCCTCGAATCCAGCTCGAAGGAACCAGAAAAATTGGGGTACGAATGACCAGATCCAAGGCGAAGGAACGGAAATGGTGGCGCGCTAATAATTTGAAATGTTTTCAGCACGGGGTTCTTTGGTTCGATTCCCGGGTCGGGCCTTGACCTTGTTACGCGAGATGTTACTATGTGGACTGTATGAGCGGTTTATTGAAAGCTCAAAACAAGATGGCCAACGTGGCACGTGACAGCCTTGGAAGATGCACTCATCATCATCGTCATCATCATTACAGCCCTTCACAAGTCCACTGCTGAACATAGGCCTCCCCCAAGGTATGCCACAAAGCACGGTCCTGAGCCACCTGCATCCATCGACTTCCTGCATGTCTTACCGGGTCGTCACTCCATCTAGTGGGGGGTCGCCCTGCACTTCGCCTATTGGTACGAGGCTGCCACTCAGGAACCTTTTTCCGGTTGTCGGTGTGTCGGTTCTTCGAGCTATATGGCCGGTCCATTGCCAGTCCTTCAGCTTACTAATCCGTTGGGCTATGTCGGTCACTCTGGTTCTACTGCGTATATCCTCATTTCTAAATTTATCACGTAGAGAAACTCCGAGCATAGCCCTCTCCATAGCTTGCTGAGCGACTTTGAGCGTCCTCATACGGCCAGCAGTGAAGGACCACGTCTCGGTTCCGTAGATCATCACTGGAAACACGCACTGGTTGTACAACTTAGTTTTCGGGTTTTGAGGTATACCTGACGAGAAGATGCGTTGTAATTTCCTGAACGCTGCCCAGCCGGTTTTATTTATTTATTTATTTTTATTTATTTATAAGGGTCACCGACAGATGATACACAAATACTAAAACAAGAACCAAGCTTTGTGAGAAACATGCAATGTGCTCACCCAGTTATAGGTAACCACAGCTAACACAGAGTAATGTTGCGAAAAGTTAATTAAAATTTAATAGTACAGTAGCAAAATTGCGTATTTGTGAAAAAAAAGAAAAAAGGGTTTTACATTTATCATCTAAAACTTGGATTCTAAATAAAGTAACATTTTTCTTCTGAAATTATTTAAATTGTCATTGAAAATATCTAAATCAGATGGCCTAGATATATCATTATACGGTCTAAACATTCTGCACAATGCTGAATTAAGACCGAGGTTAGTCCTGTGAGGTGGGACCATAAACAGCTTGTAGACATTAAATCGTGGTAATCTGCTTGGAGCATTAATGTTAACCATTTCAAGTAATTGAGGACAGTCAATGCCATTATTACATAGTTTGTGGAGGAAGCTCAAATCCAAAAGTTTGCGCCTGTTATATAAGGAAGATATACGGAAATGCTTTAGCCGTTCATCATATGAAGGAGTGGTGTCGGTTAAATTTCAATGCTAGCATACTAAGGAACCTCCGCTGTACTCGTTCAATTCCACTCTTATGAACCTCATAGAAAGGAGACCAAACTTGAGAACAATATTCAAGGTTGCTCCGAACTAAGCTGTGAAAGAGTAGTAGCAATGTTCGAGTATGTCTGAACTGTTTGGTATTTCTACCTAAAAATCCGCACATTTTGGACGCCTTCGTTATTATACTGTTTATATGTGGTACAAAAGACAGTTTACTATCCAACAAAACGCCCAGGTCTCGTATACCCTCTACTTGATTGAGTACTGTGTTGCCAATTTTATATGTAGTTTGGATAGGAGTATGTTTGCGTGTGAATGACATATGATAACACTTTTTAGCATTCAGAATCATATTGTTTTGAGTACACCACTCGATCAATCTATCAAAATCGGCTTGAATAAGCTGGGAGTCTGTTGATGATCTAACGGGTCTAACGAATTTCAAATCGTCAGCAAACAGGTAAACTTCTGTGTTTAAAAAACATTCTGTCACTGAGTTGATCAAAATTAAAAACAAAAGGGGCCCTAAATGTAACCCTTGAGGAACTCCCGAGGTTACCTTAAACGGTTCAGACTGGCTTCCATTAACAACTACATAACACTCGCGACGAGTTAAGTAAGATCTAAACCAATCCAAAATAGGGCCACCAATACCACAACTACTTAATTTCGTCAAAAGTATCTCATGGTCAACTTTATCAAATGCCTTGCTAAAATCAGTGTAGATAGCATCGACTTGAGAACCCTGATCGACATACTGGATAACATAATTGGTGAAGGCAATTAAATTAGTAGCGGTGGACCTATTTCTAACCATGTTGACGATCAGTAATTTGAAATTTTAGTAAATTGTAAACATAAGGGTAGATTAAAACTTCAAAAACTTTAGGAAAAATAGATAAAATGGATATTGGTCTGTAATTTCTAATGTTATTCTTAGTACCATCTTTGTAAATGGGAACAATTTTAGCCATTTTCCAGTAGGTAGGAAATATTCCAGTTTTAAGAAATTCGTTGAAGATACAAGTAAGTGGTAATGATAGTTGCTTAGCACATTGATATATAAACAACGGTGGTAATCCATCTAGGCCAGGACCTTTATTTAAGTCAAGTCTATTTAGCCTAGTGAGAATTAAATTATCCGACAGCATAATAGAGCTAAGCGAGGATGAAAATGAATGGACACCATCGCGTTTATTGTAACAAACTTGTGGATTTAGACTTTTACTATAAATAGATGAAAAATTCTTCGCGAAGAGTTCACTTATGCTTGTTTCATCCGCATCCGCATTCAGTTTCATGGTCTAATTGCATACGGGATGGTATATTGCTACTATTTTTACGCTTATGCTTTATAAATGTCCAAAAATACTTAGGATTTGAGGTTATACTATGTTCAAGGCGTTTGTAATAACTATTATAGCACTGTTTCATTAAAATTTTTGTTTTTTGTTTTAGCAAGTCTAATTGTTGTGAGCGTTTACAGACCCCCATGTTCTTTATATGATACTTTTGAAAAAATTATGGAGGAAGTTTTCGCTAAGCTTAATAAACAGAATAAATCTGTTGTAATATGTGGAGACTTTAATATCAATCTCCTAGAAGCTTCCTCCACTAATATTAAATTTAGATCATTGTTTAAATCTTATGGTCTTTTTAATTTATTTTTGGAGCCAACACGTATTGCTGAATCTAGTGCAACATGTATAGATAACATTTTTACAAATGTTAAGCCGTTCAATAAATGTATAATTCAAAAATTGAGCTCTGATCACTGTGGACAATTTGTTTCATTACCTTATGTTCACAAAAAGCAAGTAGATAAAAAAGTAGTGTTTGTTCCAGTAAATGCCCATCGCTTGGAGAAGTTTAGAAGTAACATAGTAAAAAAACTTCCATTACTTTCATACCAAAATAATCCAAATTTTTTGTATGCAACATTATTTAAGCTCATTTGCAATGAATTTAATAATACTTTTACTTCTAAAACATTCTCCTTGAATAATCGTAAAGCATTTAATGAATGGGCGACAGTAGGAGTCCATAAGAGTAGACAAAGGTTATATGAACTTTACAATGAAAGGTCATATAATCCTAGCGTTGAATTTAGGGAATATGTAAAAAAATATTCCAAAATATTTAAAAGAGTGTGCTCCTTAGCCAAGTCATTGTATTTAAGCAACAAAATAAAGACTGCTTCTAATAAAATTAAAATGACATGGAGTATAATTAATAGTGAAACTGGTAAGGTCAACTCTCGCAATTCAAACTACCAGTTAAGTTTTAACAATAAATTAACTAAATCAGATCAGGACGTTGCAATTGTTTTTGAGAAATATTTTACTGATATTCCGATCTTAACCACTAAGTCACTGAATTCTTCTCCTACCGTCGCCGAATCGTTACTTAAACAAAATGTAAATGTGTGTACAAAGAATTTTACATTTCATAAAGTTTCATCAAAAGATATTGTAAAATATTTTAAGACTATTGATATTAAGAGAACCGCCGATCTGTGGGGGATTTCTGTTAAAGTTATTGCGTCTATAATAGATACAATCGCACCTCAACTATCTATTATTTTTAATAGTAGTATCAAATCTGGTGTGTTTCCTGGAGGAACTGAGTCTTGTTGATACCACCATTTTTCTTGGAATCACACTGGACGCAAAGCTTCAATGGCTCCCCCATATATCAAAACTAGCTAGCAGACTTAGTTCTGCAGCATATGCTGTAAAAAAGATTAGAACTCTTACCAGTGTTGAAACAGCTAGAATAGTTTACTTTAGTTATTTCCATAGCATTATGTCGTATGGTATTTTGCTATGGGGACACGCGACTGACACCGAAATTATATTTATTTTACAGAAGACATTAGAGCAATATATAATTTAAAACCAAAAGAGTCACTGAGACAAAAATTTAAGCATATTAATATATTAACTCTGGCCTCTCAATACATTTATGAAAATGTAATGTACGTACACAAAAATAAAAGTAGTTTTGCGAAAATAAGTGATATTCATTCTGTAAATACTAGGAGCAGACACAAGCTGGTAGTACCAGTTACTCGACTCCACCGAGTCAGTAATTCATTCTTGGGGCGATGTATACGCTTTTACAATAAAATCTTAGAAAATATACAAAATTTGTCATACACAAAGTTCAAAAATGTTATTAAACTAAGTTTGTATAAAAAGGGTTATTATAATATTAAGGAATTTATAGATGATAATACCCCTGGGAAGGGTGATCGCTACCAAGCTATTTCTAATTTGTCTTGTGTTGTTGATTGTAAACATGATTGTAAGCTATTATTAAAAAAAATAGTCCCGCTGGGTTTCTTGCTGGTTCTTCCCAGGACAGAGGTTTTTTTTGCGAACCAGTGGTAAATTAAAAAATTAAAAAAGTGACTTTCAATAAGTATTTTTATAGTCTACATTGAATAAAAAAGTTTCTATTTCTAGGGCAATTTTATCCATCGGATTTTTATATTTCTTAACGCGTTGTCTAATTTTTTTTTCTTTAATACTCCTTTTAAGACCTTTAGAAAACCAAATTGGATATTTAATGCTTTTAGGTGTGGTGAGTGGAACATGTTTACTTATAGTAGCACGCAATACATCATAAAAACGAGTAACCATTTCATCAACATTCCTACATAATGCAAATATATTGAGCCAATCAACACTATCCAATTCATTTTTGATAGACTCATAGTTAGCTTTGTGGAAATTAGGTCTAGGTTGTAGGGATGGTTGTAAATGATTGATGGAGTGGAAAATAATTTCAAATACAAGAGGTGGATGAAAAGGATCAATAGCGGTTAATGCTTCGTCGGCTTGATCAACACATACGTTACTTTCTGATGAGAATATTAAATCAAGCATTTTCAAGTTTTTGTTTTTAATGTAATTGAACTGCTTAAGATTATTTAGGGCCATAAATTCAGAGATCATATAAAAGTATTGGCATTGAGAGTCGTTTAAAATAGTAAATAGGTCATTATCATTTTTCAGCCACTCCAAATTAGGAAGGTTAAAATCACCAATTACCAATGAGTGATCAAAATCGGAAAGATTATTATTAATATTATCCACAAACTGTTCATAGTTCCTTGAATTAACGGAAGGTAGTATATAGACCGCGCATATACAAAGCTTTATAAGGTTTTTACCATTTCTGAGATTAACTACAATCCAAAGATCTTCTATTAGTCCAGTGCCTTCATTTCTATTAATCCTATGTGAATCAAAATTTCTATTGACGGCAATCATTACACCACCTCGAGTCTTCTTTGAAAATGATTTAGTCAAGTCTCTGTCTCGTCTATATGCAGCATAACTATCGTTAAATAACTCTAAATCGTTAACGTTATTTTGTAGCCAAGTTTCCGTTATTACAACAATATCCTACTCACTCATACACATGTTACTATAAAATTTATTAATTTTTGTGTTTAGGCCTCTACAGTTTTGGTAATAACAATTTAAGGCAGCAGATTTTGTGCAGGTACACATAAAAAACAAGATATGAATAAATGAGAAGA
The DNA here is from genome assembly GCA_036936625.1 of Parnassius smintheus behrii. Classification (NCBI taxonomy): domain Eukaryota; kingdom Metazoa; phylum Arthropoda; class Insecta; order Lepidoptera; family Papilionidae; genus Parnassius; species Parnassius smintheus. The sequence continues at coordinate 435,607 of JAUPFT010000011.1, forward strand.
AATCTAATCAGTTAAGTATTGTAACGAGGATAAATTCTTAATAACAACAACAGGAGCTGATTCCGACTTTCTCACAATAATGCGGCCACCTCTTACCCAAACGAACTTGTAGTTCTTTTCTTTAGCCTTAAGTCTGGTAGCCCGATGCAGATCTTTGTTACTTGGAGAGAGATGCTCAGTCACGAATACAGGTTTCTTGTCACCTCCGATACCCAAGTGGCTAGAATTAAGTTTGTCCGATTGGTGGTTCTTGTTGAATTTTATGACGGAAGCTAAAAATCCATCACGAATCAGAGGGCTGCGTAACTTGACAATAATTGATCTAGGTCTGGTGGTGGCAGGATTAGCCTTAGCAATTCTAGTGCACATATGAATATCTTCTTCTTTAAGGTCGAAGGAGACCACTTTTGCAAGCTGCTTAGTCAGTAGGATCAGATTTTCTGATTTATGTTCAGGCACACATTGCAATTCTAAGTTCGAGACACGAGAGTGCTATTCTATTTGTGCCACACGATCAAATAATTCCCTATTAGCGATGGTCAAGTCTGTACATTCCTTCTGTAACCGATGACATAATTCAGACTTTTTGTTCAAATCAACCTTGATTTCCTCATATTGTGAGTTTATAAAATCCATAGAAGTTTTAAGCGAAAGCAAATCACTTTTTAAACATGCAATGTCAGAAACAGTTTCTCGAAGTTCAGACGCAATCGTTTTCTCAATCAAGACGGTCAACTCCTTCGTTAAAATATTTTTTAGTTCTGACTGTATGATGTCCCTAATTTCATCGACAGTGGGGTAGAGAGAAGGGGCTTCTTGTTCATTTGTGACTGGAGAAGTACCGACGCTGTTGCCTCGTGATCGCTGCGATATCCAATTAGGTGATGATTGAGTGCTCTTAAGATTATGCCTTACTGGTGTTTCCGTATTGTCGCCCTTGGGTCTCTTGCTAATGCAGCTTGGACAAATCCAAACTGGAGAGGGCTCACTAGAAGATTTCCTGGGTGGTAAATTAGCACAAAGCTCATGACATGTTTGTTTGCAGTAAGCACATTTGCAGAAATTATCGCTTTTTATATCAAGCTTGCAACCCAAGCAGATTTTCGGCATATTAATATATTTCAAATGGTATATAAATACAAAAAAAGAACAACCTGTTGTAGCTCGCTACGGCGAGTCAGTGACGCAGTAAGTGCAGCGGGGGTTCGTAGAAGTATCGTAGCAAAGTGGGCGGGACTATTTGTGTCGTACTTTGGAAGCTCGTAGCACTGTCTAAAGTCGCAGATAACTAGCTCGGCAAAAATCGCAAACAATCGGGAAATATCGCCTTTTTGCGTACACACAACAGTTACGACGGGCACGAGTTGATCGTTTTAAGCACGCTTATGTGAAGTACGTCAAGGTTGCGACCAGTAACTAAATATTTTAAAATGTTTTGCTTCACTGTATCGGACCGCGTAATTAAATTTAAAAACGCCTTTCACTGTGTTAACAGTCGATTCACTGGCTTTAAAATGGTACTAAATTTAAAAGTAATGGTAAACTTTTGTTTGCAATTGCAAAATAAAAATGAAGAGAAATGACTAAACGGTGTTGTCGCAACGAGCGATCGACAAGGAATCTAGTTTTCTTATCTAGTTTTGAGGAATACCTGACGAGAAGCTGTGTCGCAATTTCCCAAACGCTGCCCAGCCGAGTTGAATCCGTCGACTGACCTCTCGGTCGAAGTTGGACTTACCTATAGTAGTCGGACTATTTGCCCCAGCTAAATGTACTCGTCAACAACTTCGAGCTTAGTGCTCCCAACAACTACCAGCATAGGTGTGACATGGACATTAAACATGATCTTTGTTTTGTCCGTGTTCATCTTAAGACCTATCCGTTGGGAGGCACTATTGAGGTCATTGAGCATAGTGCTTAAGTCCTCCAGCGATTCTGCCATAAGGACTATATCGTTGGCAAATGGAAGGTGAGTGATGTACTCGCCATTGGTGTTAATACCCCATCCTTTCCAGTCCAGTAGCTTGAAAACGTCTTTCAATGCAGCGGTGAAGAGTTTCGGGTAAATAACGTCACCCTGTCTTACACCTCTCTGCAGTTAGATAGGTTTCGTACTCTGCTTCTGTACTCGGATAGCCATCGTAGCCCTACTGTACAAACACTTCAGAACTTCGATATACCGACAGTCAACTTGGCACCGCTGAAGAGACTGTAGCACCGACCAAATTTCGACGGAATCAAAGTTTCATAGTCCACATACGCCAGGCAAAGTGGCAGATTGTACTCTTCGGACTTCTGTACAATTTGCCGAAAGGTGTGTATGTGGTCTATGGTACTAAAGCCTTTTCGGAAACCGGCTTGTTCGGGAGGCTGGAAGTCGTCGAGTCTGCGTGCGAGACGATTCGTAATGACTCTCGAAAACAGCACGTAGACGCGGCTCAGAAGGGATATCGGTCTGTAGTTCTTCAAGAGGGCGTTGTCACCTTTCTTGAAGAACAAAACCACCGCACTTCTGCTCTACGCCTCCGGAGTAGTGCCACGTAGGATCGTTACTCACACTTGCGCGTGGCTCCAACGATGATGTGTACAGCTGCCCACAGAACCTCTCAATCTCACTCAGAATCTCAGGTGTCTCGGTAACGATCAAATATCATATAATAGATTAAAAGAAAAGAGTACGAGAAAGGTAAAGTAATTTATCTAATAGCATTCTAAATAATACGATTTGAATTGAAAGACTGAAGAGATTTAGCACGACGAATATGGAGAGGTAACTGTAACTGTAACTGCTGTGCGATTGTGGAACTCCACAATCGCACAGCAGTTACGGTGAAGGATTTCTAGAAAAAGGAAGAAGAGTGCAAAGGTGTAGAGAGAGAAAGATTGACGGAGGATCGAAGGAACCGATTATGGGTAAGAGAAAGATACTGGAAACGGTTTTTACATAAAGAGGGATGGAAGGATTAAACAGCACGCTATACAACGTGGAGAGAATGTGAGTATTCCTGCGAAGGCGGATTGGGAGCCATTTGAGCTGTTTGCGAAATTCGGAGATATGATCATATTTGCGAAGCCCAAATATAAATCTAATGCATAAATTTTGAATGCGCTCAAGCTTATTAAGCTGTTCCTCGGTAATGTCAAGATAGCAAATATCAGCATAGTCAAGGATAGGCAGAAGTAGAGTCTGGGCGAGCGTAACTCTGATAAGCAGTACTTAAACTGTGATAATAATTGGAATGAGTTTGCAGACAAACTACTCTTAAATAATTGTTCGCTTCTGTTTTTACATGTATACATATCATCATTACTTAAAAATTTTGTACATCTGAAATATATTACCCAAAAAAAAAAAATACTACACACATAATTCACATAATCATAGATACTGAGGCTAATATTCAATATCACTGTGTCAACGTGTTTAATTTACTAAATTATAACTTATATTACGAACTAAGAAATGGCAGAAAAGTGGCGGCATTATGCTATATGTTCACTCATCCCTACATTTTAGCAGACTTCAAATATTAACTAAGGAATGCGAATGTATTAATGGCCAAATAAACTTAAAAAACGGCACTGCAGGCCTATGTGCTGTATACAGACCACCTGATACAAACAAAGTACGTTTTATTGATGAGTTAGCTAATATTGTTGGTAAACATTCACCCAAAATTTGCTGTATAATTATGGGTGACATGAACTTAAATACAAAGAAAACAATCTTAACACACTTTGTGAATTAGGATTTCACCGTGGTATAACGCAATACACAAGAATAGAAAAATACGGGAATCGATTTTTTTTTTTTTTTGCGCCCGAAGCAAATATGGGCAACCCTCCGGAAAGCGGGGGAGGGAGGTGGTGAATGCTCATAGCATACCACGCAGCCGGCTGCGTGGTTATGTGGCGACTTTTACCCAATAAACACCACCTTTTAGGAAATGGCTTAACGATCTGACTGGAGATCTCTAAGCCGTATACGAACGCGACCCTCCTTGGCAGAAAGGAGGGCGCAAGCGGCGAAAAGCCGCTTAGAAGAATGCCTAACTAAGGCAGATTAATGGATGTGTTATGTAGGCTCGGCCCGAGCCGCCAGGAGGCAGTTCAGGTCAGCCGAAAGCTTGTTGGGGGGGTCCGAGAGAGAGTTTCTCGGTCTGCGCACACTATAGCGAGTGTGGATAGGGGCTGCATAGGCAGCTGTCTCACGAATGAGATGATTTGGGTGGGACTCTGAGGCTTTGAAAAATCTCTCAGAGAGTGATTTGAGGAACTGCTGGATTGTTGGGAGCTCTAAGTCTCGATGGAGGTCGGCATTACGGACATAATAGGGCGAGTTAGTGGCCCTACGACAGAATAGATTTTGAACTATTTGTAGTTCATTGATGGCTTTGGGTTTAGCATGTGCGAAAATGGGGGCCGCGTAGGTCATGACAGGTCGTATGCAGACCTTATATAGGGTTCGCTTGTTGCGGAGGGACATTTTACTGTGTCTGCCCAACATGCTGTTGAGCCTACCCATGTAAAAACGTGCGGTGCGAGTGACCTTCTTGATATGGGGCTCGAAAGTGAGCCTTGCATCAAGGGTGACGCCTAGGTATTTGGCTTTAGTTTGCCATGGGACAGGGGTTCCTAACATCCTGATTGGCGGAGTGGTGGTGAGACGACGTCGTTTATATTCGAAGCAAACGGCGGAGCTTTTCTCCGGGTTTACGTCGATACGCCATTTTTGGAACCAAGCTCCTAGGTCGCTTACTGACTTTTGGATCTTGTTCCGAATCTGTGGTAATGAGTTGCCTTTGGAGTAAAGGGCTGTGTCATCTGCAAAGAGGGCTAGTTTGACACCATTCGACGGGATAGGGATGTCGTTGGTGAATAGTATGTATAGGAGGGGAGCAAGCACAGAGCCTTGAGGGACACCGGCTTTTATTTGACGGGTAGAGGATAGCGTGCCTTCGTGTCTAAAACGAAAGGTACGATCCTTCAGATAGGAGGCTACAAGGCGAACGAGACGATCTGGGAGGCCTAAGTCGTACAGTTTGTAGATAAGGCCCTCGTGCCAGACTCTGTCGAATGCCTTGGCAATGTCAAAGAAGACCGCGATGGTTTTTTGACGGCGAGGGTAAAAACCGCTGAGGATGTATTCCACTATGCGGTGAACTTGTTGGGGGCACGAGTGTTTGGCTCGAAACCCGAATTGTTGTGGGATGACAAGAGGGTCGCCGTCTGTGGGAAACAAATGGCGCCTCAAGCGCACGAGAATGACTCGTTCGAAAAGTTTGCCCATGGCCTTGAGGAGGCTGATGGGACGGTGATTGGAGGGGAGGTGGAGAGGTTTGCCTGGCTTGGGAATGCCAATGACAGTTGCCTCTTTCCAAGAGGTGGGAAAATAACTGAGTTCGAAGCAGGCGTTAAAGATAATGGCCAGTAAGGCGATTACCTGCTCCGGGAAGTGTTTGAGGGCTTGGTTGGAGATACCATCCGCGCCCGGTGCTTTTTTGGGCTTAAGTCCTTTGATGGTAGATGAAATCTCATCTTTGGACACAGTGATAGGGTCAGAGGCGGTAGGGGGCGAGTTCCTGCGTCGGACCTCGTCCTCCACTTGTTGAATGTGTAAGGGGTCAGTGGGTTGTGAGCTAGGAGAGCATTGAGCGGCAACGCTGTCCGCGAAGCACTCAGCCTTTTCTTCGTCTTCGAAGGCAATGGAGCCGTCGGGACGAGACAGAGGGGGAGTATGGGTTATAGCGTCTATCCGGAGGGCTCTCGCCATCCGGTAGTACGCTGTGTGAGAGGGAGAGATTTTCTCCATGAGATTGCCCTTTTCGTGGTCTCTGTAGTCTTGGAGGCGGTAACGCAGTTTGCGTTGAAGGCGGTGGGCCGCGAGTCTATATTCGGGAGTGGGATAGCGTGCAGCTCTACGGAGGGCAGCTTTTTTGGCTTTTAACAGGTTGCTAATATCTAGGGGAAGACTAGTTTTAGCAACCGGGACAACTTTTTCATTCTCTTTAAGAGAGGATGTTATAAGTGAGGTGAGATTTTCGACCGCTGTGTCTATTTTCCCCGCACTGTCGAGGGCGTCAGAGGAAAGGGTTATGGGAGGGTCCGGAGAGTCTATAGCCGAGGCTAGAGACTTTTTGAAGCCCTTCCAGTTGGTGTAGGTTTTAGAAGTGGGAGTTGGAGATGGCTGATGGCCAAGAAGGAGGGATACAGGACGGTGGTCGGATCCTAGATCGTCGAGAGGCTCGATTGCTCTAAGGTTAAGGGAAACTCCTTTAACTAGGGCAAAATCTAGCACGTCAGGAGCGTAGGTAACAATGTCGGGATAGTGTGTGGCAGTGAGGGGGCTATAGACAGTCAGGTCGAGAGACTGAGTGATATTAAGCAGCACCCTGCCACTACTGGTAGTAGTGCGGCAGGCCCATTCAGTATGCTTGGAGTTAAAGTCTCCAAACATAATGACTGAGTCTCCTAATGCAAGGATGGCTTCAAAGTCACTCTTGACGGGGAGGGTTCCGCTAGGGATATAGCAGGAGGCTATAACGATTGACTGGTGTCCAGTCATGGCTAGTCTAGTGATAGTGGCTTCCATACTGGTAAGCGACGGAGTAGATATGTGGGAGCAATGAAGGGACTTTTTGTGATAGATGGCAGTACCGCCGCCTTTGCGGTCGGGTCTATCGTTACGTATGAGTGAATAATTTTTAATAGTAAGGCCTTTAGAGACCTTGGGGCTGAGATGGGTCTCCTGTAGGAGTAAGAGATCGGCTTCGCGATCTCGTAGAAAAAGCCTAAGCTCTGGGAGGTTATTTCGCAGACCGCGGATATTGAATGAAACAAGCGATAAACCCTTTGGTTTGATACGACCGTGAGATATTGCGGGAGCAGAGGGCTCCGGCATAGTTAAATTACAAGGACCTTAGAAGGTTGATGTGCTCGGTAAGAGCAAGGAGGCGGGCCTGAGGGGACTGAGCTGTGCTCAGTTTATCCGCAAGGATGAGGATTTCGTCCAAATTGATTCTATTGAGTGTGTTATACACTAGGTTTAGGGACTCTACAACAGAGTCTGTCTGTTTTTTGGGGTCGGCGGAGGGCCGTGGGATATTTGATTCCTTTTGGAACCAGGGGTTTATTGGGAGCGGCGCTGGCTGAGAGAGCGGGAGGCTCATGAGGGGCCGAGGAGGGCCCTGAGGTGGCCGATAGGGGCCCTGTGGGGCCCGATAGATGCCCTGTGTGGGCTGAGATGAGCCCTGAGGGGGCTGAGGTAGGGGCTGGCCCTGGCTGGGCTTGCGGCTTACAAGAGCCGGGAAGGTTCGGTCATTGACCTGTGGTGGAGCTTTGCGGCTCGGAGGTGGGCGAGGGGCGCGAGGGCAACCTCTAAAATTGGCCGGATGGCCTGTTTGTCCGCAGAGGACACATGAGGGTGGGGATTCGGCGTTTTTGGGCCGTGGGCACTCTTTCGAGTGATGGGGTTCTAGGCACTTAATGCACCTGGGTGGAGCTGAGCAGTTGGCCGCCGCGTGTCCATAAAGTTGGCAGCGGTGGCACTGCGCTGGGTAACCGCGCCGGTGAGGGGCTTCGACCTTAACACGCGACAGGCCGCACACAGTGCGTACCTCGCGGAAAATGGCCTTCGCCTCCGGCACATTGGTGAGAACGAGGAGGGCGAGGTTAAACCTTTCGCCCCTGCTGCTGTGCATTTTATGCACACCTTCAATGGGGAAGCCTTGGGATTTGAGGTCTTCCAGAATGTCTTCGTTTGCGAGTTCATAGGGAACTCCGCGGAGGACTGCCTTGACTTTCCTTTCTTCGGCAAGGGCGTATGTGTGGTAGGACACACGCTCGGCCGTGAATAGGCGGGTTATGTTTCGGAAGTCTTCTATAGACGCCGGTATAATTTTGATGGCCTCGCCGACATTAGTGGCTTGGTCGTATTTGAAACCCTTAACGTAGAGGGTTTTGGACAGTTGAGTAAATTTCGCCTTGTCTCTGAGAAAGACAGGGGGCGGGACTTGTTTTTTGGCCAGTTCGGGAGCGCAGCGGGTTGCTGGCTTGGCGGAATTGTCTTTAGACTGTGAGGCGGCAGCGTTTGGGGCTGCGGAAGTAGGGGCAACGATGGGAGCTGCGGAGGTAGAGGCAGCGGCGGGGGGAGTGCGGGCGGCGGCAGCCGCTGAGGCGGGGGGAGTGCGAGAAGTGGCAGCGCGTTTCGGGCCGCGCTTGGATTTCACTAACGTGAATTCGGCTTGGGAGTCGGTTATGGTTCCTTCGGAGTCGGAAGAATCCGAGGAGCCGGTGGAGCTGAGGGCGGTCCTCTTCCGGGAGGATGAGGTAACGGACGTGGTGTCCGAGTGCTCCATATCGGAGTCGGGGGACGCGGGTGAGTCGGACTGCGGGGCAGCCGCTTGGGTCGCGAGGAAAGCAGCGACGGCGGGCGGGGGTACACATGCCTTAGGGGCAGCGGGGGGGAAAATGGCTTTGGCGAGAAGGGTCTCGTCAATTTGGGCGGTTGTAGGTATTCCTGCGGCTTGGATCATTTGTACGATCGTGGCCGCAACCTGGCTTATTAGTGAGTTAATGTCTATGGAAGACATGTTGACGGGGGAGGGGGGGTGACGTTTGGTTCTAAGAAAACTGGAGGTCCCTGTTCTGAGAAGAACAGGGCCTTAGGGGCAGATGGGGAGGACTGACGATCTATTCCAGAAACTGGGGTCCCTATGTTCTGAAAAGAACAAGGGCTTGCTCTGAGAAGAGCAAGAGACGATCTTCTAAGGATAGTATACACAACAAATAACAGTATAACAAAAACAATAACAATAACAGAAAAATTAACAAATAAAATAAAACCAGCAAAGCGCGCTCAAGCCTCCCCGCCGGAGCAAGGGGGCAGGAACGATGCGAAAACAAAGTGACTCACCAACGGCGTCTGCTCGGCCGGTGTTAGCCGGGGAGAGCGGGGCGCGCGGGCAAGCGGTTGCGCTACCGAAAGGTCGGAGGCGCGAAAGAACTGTGTGCACGACCGCTCGGGGGCGGCGCGCAAACGGAACTGTCACGGGAATCGAATAACAAAATCATGTTTAAGTCACATTCTGATTAGAACTGTATGCAAGAACGAGGTGTATAAGGCCGGTGTGAATATCGCGCCAGCCGCAGTCAGAACGCGCCGCAGCTCACTACTAAGTTGGATAATAAACTACGTCGTATTCAAATTCAAATTCAAATTCTTTATTTGCAACTAAATAGGTACAAAATGTTTTCTTATTGATGTTATACTGTTATGTGTTAAGAAAACCTATTTAGCTGTTTTCAACAGCATGCAAATATTCAAAAGTTTTTTATAATAAAATCAATTACTAAATTTCATCTATATAAACAAACTAAAACTACAATCTTTATAAATAAATAAATTCATATATATAAATAAATTAATTAATGCATCGATTTTTAATTAACGATAAAACTAATTAGTCACTACAATTCAAAAACTCATTTACTGTATAAAATGCTTTATCTACTAGCCATCGTCGAAGTGACATTTTAAACTTATTATAAGGTAATTGCTTAATATGTGAGGGTATTTTGTTATATATCGTGTTACACATTGCCTAGCTATTTTTTTGAAAGCGCTTACTTTTTGGAATTGTGTCAATTAATAATTTATGTGGGTTCCGTAAATTTATTTTTGTTGCATCTTTAGTTTGTAAGAATAAGTGCTTCTTTTGCATTACAAATTTGCCTACCTCAAATATAAAGAGGCAGGGAAAAGGAAGTATGTTTAAACTCTTAAAGTAAGGCTTGCATGATGTGTCTGATGGGATGTTACTAATAGCTCTAATACAGCGTTTTTGTGCTAAAAATACTTTTTGAGAGTCTGTGCTATTACGCCACATTAAAAGTCCGTATCTGATAACAGGTTCTACATATGCGAAATACGCTGTGACCGCTGTATTTTTGTTTGCTATTTTTGTCAATTTATGTAACGCGTACACAAATCTGTTAATTTTGTTACACACTTTATATATTATGTTCTTTCCAATTCAGGTTCGAGTCTATAATTAAACCTAAAAATGACGTACTAGTAGCGTTCTGCAGAAGTTGTCCATAATATTCTATATTAATGTCAGAGCTTAAGTTATTAAAATTAATGATATTTGTTTTACTTAAATTAATGTGTATATTATTATTATTAAGCCATTTATTTACTGAATTAATTGTATTTATAATGTCCGTTTTACGTTGATCTAGTGGTTTTTTTTACTAGTCGCTATCGTCATCGATATGTCATCTGCAAATAAAGTAATTTTATAGTTTGAGATGTCAGGTAAATCATTTATGTATAAAATAAACAACAATGGTCCGAGTACACTACCTTGGGGAACACCAACATTATTATTTTTGAATTCGGATCTATACACCTGAGCTATGTTTTTTGAATTTAACTGTGTTATTTCTACACACTGATACCTATTCTTTAAATAACTTTCTATCCAACTTAGAGCAGGTCCCTTTATTCCACTAGCCTCTAGCTTGGTCAGTAGTTGATCATGTGAGACGCGATCGAAGGCTTTAGACATGTCAATAAATAGTACTGTTGTATAGTTTCTTTCATTTACATTTTGCATTACTTCCTTTACTAATGTGAATGCAGCATGTGCTGTGGATTTATTTTTTTGGAAACCATGTTGATTTTGTTTTATTACATTAAATTTACTAAAAAAGGAAGTAAGTTGGTAATGCATAACCTTTTCGAATATTTTTGAGAAGACTGGGATTAGTGCAATTGGTCAATAGTTGGTTATATCACTTTTATCTCCTTTTTTGTGTAACGGTTTTACTATAGTAAGTTTTAATTTTTCAGGAAAAACCCCTGACTCTAGTGAGAGATTAATCAGGAATGCTAATATTTCACTTATTTCATTCTTACAATATTTAATTATTTTAGTACATATGGAATCATAACCCTCAGATTTTGTATTATTTAAAGACATTATTATCTTTTTGATAATATTTTCATTTATAGGAGTTAGAAAAATAGATTGAGGTACTTTCATGTCAGTTGTATTTTCTATTTTATAATTTATCTGATTTGTTGCGTTAGTGAAATAGTTATTTATTATTGCGTTATCATGGTGCAGCATCCATGAGTTGTGTTGCCATAAATCTGGACGTTTTCGGCGGATACTCTCACGCAAACGCTTCATAACGCCTAAATAATATTCTTTATTCACTGTTTCTCCCTTTGGAAGGCATTCGGAGTGAACCACACCACGGTAGTCAAAAAAAACTGTCAGCTTCACCTTGATTTTGGAGCGACTTTGCCGCGGTTTTTTGGGTTTCGGCTCGTTTTCGAGACGCCATTCTGAAGACTGTTGGCTTGTTTGCATGTCGTACTCATAAACCCATGTCTAAGCTATTTCAGCAGGTTCCGTTGCCGTCTTTCCGTTATATATAATATTATTTATGTAGTTTTTAGTATGTACACAATTTGTCTCATTTTTAATAATTTCCCAAGTGGCTTTACATATATTTTTACTATTTACTACAAATTTATTGTTTGTTGTTCTTTTTGCAATGTTTATACATTTTTTTAACAGTTTATCGTATTTTATATATTTAGTTCGATCAACATTTTTTCTTGTCATATAGAACTTGTACCGAAGTTTACGTTAATTCTACAACTTTTTTTAAGCCTTTGGATATCCATGTTAGTTTGGTAAATGTTTTGGTTTTTACTCTTATTTTAGGAAAACATAGTTTATAGAGTAATGTGAAAAGGCTAAAGAATTCGTCAAACGCTTTATTTAAATCAGACTGAGCATAAACTTCACAAAATGAAACGCATTTTAAATATTTTTTAAATCTGTCCATATTTTCTACGGAATAATGTCGAACGAATGAATATATTAATTTTGGTGAGATGTTCTTGTTATTTTTTTCAGTAAACTTTAGTACCTGTGCAGTATCACGATCTGACAACCATAGTGAACGCACAGATCCAATTGCGTCGTCAATGTTACTAATAATAAGATCAAGACACGATTTGCCTCTAGTTGGTTGTTTTATATCAAAATGAAGGTTATATTTTTTCACAATGTCCTTAAGACATATGGCGTAATGACTGGATTCAAGTATATTAATATTCATGTCCCCATTAATAATTATCTTCTCTTTTGAATGTTTTATTATATATTTATTAATAAGTGAGTCAAATTTATCAAAAAAATATTCTAAATGACTTTTTGTTCTTGACGGAATTCTATATATGCAAACAATAATTAAATTATTATTAATAAGATTTATTGCACAACACTCAAAGTGGTAAGTCATAGCAAGAGCATCGAAGTAGTCTATTTTCTTATAATCAAGACCTTTTTTTACTAATATACAACTACCCCCTCTTTTAGATGATCTAGAAAATGATGTGGCTAATTCATAATTATTTATGAGTATGTTTTTTTCTTCGCCTGTTTTCACAAATGTTTCGGTGAAACATAGTACGTCGGGACTAATATGGTTTTTTATCTCCAAAAGGGTCATTTCTATTAGTTCTCTTTTGGAGAGCAATCCATGTATATTCTGGTGAAAAAGTGTAAAGCACTTGCTATTTGCTTTGAAAAAACATGTCCTTGTTACTTTGAAAAAAATTTAGCGTATTTTGAATATCTACATTACCATCTCGACTTAAGACTTATGAGTAAACTACGTCGTAGTGAACTCGATTTAATAGATTGGAAGTTGCCGTTGAGTTACTCTGATCCAAACGACGTTGTTAATTACATAAGGACGCAAATGAATAACGCATACGATAAATGCAAGTACACAAAAACTGTAGTTATTAGTAAGCGCGATTGTTGTGAGTGGTCTAATAGGAAACTAGTATATATGTGTAAAAAACGCGATGAATTATTTAAAATCAGGCGGAAAGATGACAATAATTCAGTAAAAAGATTAAATTACAGTAAATAAAGTAATAAAACAAATAAATATGCTCAATTTTTACGAAAACAAAATACTAAAAAAAATTTGCGAAAATTTTAGTAATCCAATAAAATTTTGGCAATTAATAAATGACTTAAATGGTAAAATAATGCGTTGTATTGATGATATATTACAAAAAACTTTTAATATTGATCCTAAAACATTAGCAAATAAATTTGGCTTAGAATTTGATAAAAATGTTAAAAAAATATGCTTAAACTATAATAAGCCACTCTTAGATTCCCGTTCCTATGAAATTAATCCAGATAGAACCGTAAAAATAAAAAAAGATACGGATGCTGATGTTACCAAAATTATTAAAACAATGAGTGATAAGAAAAGCCCCGGGTTTGATGGTATTCGCGTTTGTGATATAAAATACATTTCGAAATCAATGGTGCCTCTTATTACATACTTAATTAATCAATGTCTAAAAATGTCTATTTATCCGGACTTATCAAAAATAGGTGTAATCTGACCAAACTATAAAAAAGGCAAACACAATGACTTTAACAATTATCGTCCCATTACTATTCTCTCCTGTCTAAATAAAATAATTGAACGTTATTTGAGCAATGAATTAAACAATTGCCTTATTAATTTCAATATAATAAATTCAAAACAGTTCGGTTTTCAAAAAAATAAAAGCACAACGCAACTATTACGGCAATTTACTGCTGAAATAAATAACTATTTGGATAATAAAATGCATATTTTAGCATTATTTATTGATTTTAGTAAAGCGTTCGATTTATTAAATTTTAACACATTATATAATAAGCTATCACGCTGCGGTATTCAAGGACCGTTCTTAGAACTTCTTAAGAGTTATCATCAAAATCGTTATACTACTGTCAAAATATATAACCAGACAGGTGATATGTTTGCGACTGAACGCGGCACAGCACAAGGTTCGATACTGGGTCCCACTGAGTACTTGCTATTTGTTAACGATATGGTAAATGCAATAACTAAGGGCTCCACATATCAATTTGCCGACGACAATTGTATCGTCATTGCCGGTCGTAGTATGGATGTAGCACAAACTGAAATGCAGGAAAGTTACGACATGCTATTGTAACGCTCCCCCCTCTCTATATTAATAAATATGTATTATATTGAATATAATTAATTCCCCTTTATAATAAAAATTATATATATGTGACCAGGATTAATAAAATATGTTTTGATCTTAATGATTTCTTAAATTTACGCGAACACTACACATTGAATAAAACTAAATTTACGGATTTTATCGCGTTTATTTCCGAGTATTTATTATATTATGGCCGAGTGACCGAGTGAAGCCGGCCACAGTCGAGCGTGTACCTGCTGTACTACCATATGTCAGAGGAGTCACAGACAAGGTTGGCTACATCTTGAAGCGAGCTTCCATTAAAACATACTACAAGCCGCCGAAGAAGATTAGTCAATTTTTACCATCCGTCAAGTGTAATATCCCTCTACAAGATGCAGGAGTGTACAAGTTAGATTGTGAATGTGGTCTCTCTTACATAGGTCAAACAAAAAGATCCATAAAAACCCGCGTGAAAGAACATATAGCTGACGTGAAGCACCGACGCTCCGGGAAGTCTGCAGTCTGTGAACATGTTCAAGATCGTCCCCACCATTACATTCGATTTGATAAACCACAAATTCTCGCAAAAGAACACCGATTCCTACCAAGGATGATACGCGAGGCTATTGAAATTAAAAAAACATCCAAATTTCAATAGAGAAGATGGATGGGTGCTGCCATCTGCTTGGGATCCTATAATTAACAAAATTAAACCCAAACCTAAGCATACCACTGCAAGACTTCATGATACTATAAGCTCGTTTTGCGTAAATCGGACCAAAAATTAATATTCAAAAACTGAAGGTAGCCGGACTAACTATGACATTGGGACGTCAAACATCTCAGTCCCCCCCCGTGACCATGGTTGCTGTAAAGCACCCGAAACGTCGGGAATTAAAAATAAGTAAAAGTAGTGAAATAAACGCGATAAAATCCGTAAATTTAGTTTTATTCAACATGTTTTGATCTTTCTAAATGATCTTTCAAAAGGTTTATTAATAGGCCGTTTGTAATATTTTGGCGTGTTCGTCTTAGTTAGGACCCTTATTTACGTTGTGTTTGTTTAGTAACTTAGTTCTTTTAGATGTCCTTTGGAAGAATGAATATTCACTATAGCAGCTGAAAGCTGTTGGTAGTGCCTTATAAGCTAAGTGAACCCCGTTCACGAAGACAGGGTTCGAGAAAGGTTAAGAACATAATACGTCCCTATTCCACTTGTATCAGGTTTACATTATTAATTTATTATTACTTTTCCCTTCCCGCTTGGAAAAGGCTCAAAATATATTTATACAAAATACTCGATACAAGGGCTTCGCTCTCCTACATTTATTTATAAAATGTAGGGGAGGCACACGGCCGATACACACGCCGTGCACGGTGAGCGCCAACCATTTTGATGCACTCCCCCCGAAGGGAACGCTAATTCGGGAACTGGACCGTAGTCCACAGCAAAATAACTGGCGAACCAGTAAAAGTGGCTTGGCTCCTTGTTAGTGCGTAAGCACAAACATCGACCGAAGTCGCGCATGTCAATGCGTGTAAAGGCCTTACAGAATACGAACGAGTCCAGCCACAGTGAATGTACGTCACACGGTTTAGGCAAATAGGCACACTGGCCGTAAACTCTCCGTGAGCGCCACCACCTGCCAGACCGCCGCTCCTGCAGACGTGATGTAAGTGTATGGCATCACCACCAATTGCATGATCAGCACGGCTACTAGCCGCAGAGCGTGTCATGAGTCTACCGCTCACTTCAAGGGAATGGGGTCCCACGTTGTGCGGCTTTCGGCCGCAGCCTTGAGAGTCTCCTCAGATCCCCGCCAGCTACCAACCGCATGAGGTCAACACATATGCTCCACCAACCAATACAACGGCAGATATAGCCAAAAGCCAGTTATAAGATAAAAGTAATAATTCGCCATCAGAAAGGGTTTGTGTCACTGACGTTGAGTAAACGCATTTTCGATCATGTTTGTCTCACCCACCAACAAGTTGCCTTCAATCATTCAAAGGCGGGAAAGTTACAGAGATATATTATTATGTTGTTATATAAAACATCGTGGAGGGCAGACAGTCTGCAGCCCCGTAATGAAGGGACCCGACTTGG
Organism: Parnassius smintheus behrii; assembly: GCA_036936625.1. Classification (NCBI taxonomy): domain Eukaryota; kingdom Metazoa; phylum Arthropoda; class Insecta; order Lepidoptera; family Papilionidae; genus Parnassius; species Parnassius smintheus. The sequence goes on from JAUPFT010000011.1 coordinate 451,767, forward strand.
GCAAAGCTACTCAGGCGTGAATAAACCAAGACGCAGAGAGCGCCGTTGAGAATAGCGTCCCACCAAACAACCATCGCAGAGACGCAATGCTGCAGAACGCAACAAGCATCAATACGACTATCGTCGGGCTTACACCATTCCAAGGTCCCCCATACATCCCAGCAGACATCACCACCTGCATACCTCCATCGACCAGAACCACAAGAGTGCGTCGAATCAAGCGCAGCACACCCGCAGATCCATCACAAGACGCAATACCGCAACTAGCAGTAAGCATCAATGCAACTATCATACGGATGGCGCCTCCTCACAACACACCCACATGATCCCTATCGACTTTGGTAACAAAGTTTGTATTGTTGTTATATAAAAAATATCACCAACATTTCATAGTAGCACGCTACTAAGACGCCAATGAACAAAACTCCACGTATCATAGCGCTAATGCACTAAGACATGAAGTTGAGTATGCCTGTTACACTTAAAAGTGCTACCAAACACACTCATCATCCCAATCCGAAATATAGAAGACGCATCGCTATGCGCTACTACGCCGCCCACAAACGGTATGGGTGTACGATGTCCACGGGAAAGCCGTATTGCTACAACAAACCCGCTTACCACCAGCACTAAGATGATATGTCTAGGACACATCGGTTAGCGAGTCCAAGTTTACCACGGACCAATTGCTCGTGAAGCAGCATACACGCCACCATAATATTCCTTTTCAGGTCCCTAATAAGGACTAGTCATTTTGCTACAGTACTAGGAGCAGTCGGTCAACCGACCACTCCATACAATGCTTATGCATCAAGGAGACCTCCTATAATATTGCTTTTGTATCATAGACCTTATTTTCATAAGTCATGCATATATTGGATTCGAACCCACGACCCTACTATTGTAATGCAAATTCATCATGGAGACCTTCTATAGTATTGCTTTTGTATTATAGACCTTACTTTCATTATAGGATTCGAACCCACGACCCTACTATTGTAATGCATATTACCTAATCATAGAGACCTTCTATAGTATTGCTTTTGTATCCCAGACCTTACTTTCATAAGTCATTCATATATAGGATTCGAACCCACGACCCTACTATTGTAATGCATATTAATCATAGAGACCTTCTATAGTATTGCTTTTGTATCATAGACCTTACTTTCATAAGTCATTAATATATAGGGTTCGAACCCACGACCCTACTATTGTAATGCAAATTCATCATGGCGACCTTCTATAGTATTGCTTTTGTATTGTTGCGTGAATAAGTCAACATCATACACTAGCGCCATCTAGTGTCAGGAACGAGAGCGAGAGGAGCTTTGCAGAAAATGACATCACAAATCTTTCAACCGACAGCGCCATCTGAAGAACTAAGTTTCTAGAAAATCTACACTCGAACACTCGTCGTTTTGCGCGCATTTACTTCAATATTCCGGATGCTTCATTGCTAATTTGTATATATAGGCGTTGCAAGATGCGATCGGAGCAGTATTGGATTTGGCGAGACAAGCGAAGCTTCGGAGCGGAATAAAGTGAATTAGTGTGTTTAATTATTAGTGTTTTAAGTTTTAATTTGTGTAAAGTAAATAAAAGTGTTAATTTAGGTAATTTTATCGGCAATTTTTATTGTCACGAACCTCAAGCTCGTAACAATTGGTGTCAGAAGTGGGATAAAATCATGCCGATTTTACCTAAGGAGGAAACGGAGGGTGTCCGTACCCGAAGTCAACGCCAGCAGGAGACGTACCAACGAAGATTTGGTGGTGCAACGTCGCAGACGTCGGAGGGCCAGCCACCGGCTGCAGGCCCGTCGGTAGCTCCTACATCTGCAGCACCTGACTTAGGTGCTCTGATGGTGATGCTGCAGGAGCAGGCTCGCCGACAGGAGGAGCAGGCTCGTCGACAGGAGGAGCAGGCTCGCCGACAGGAGGAACAGGTCCGTCGGTTGGAAGAGCAGCTGCGGTGTGGACAGGATGAACAGGCCCGCCGACAGGAAGACCAGGTTCGTTGTTTGGAGGAGCAGCTGCGGGGCGGACAAGAGGAACAGGCCCGTCGGTTGGAAGAGCAGATGCTCCTCATGAAGGACCTTCACGCTACCTTCGGGAAGGAGATAAAGGAGGTGAAGGATAAGGTTGCTCAGCATGACAACCGCCTGTCGGCAGCTGAAACCCAAATCGCGAAAGCTGAAAACCGAATCGAAAAAGCTGAAACCCGAATCGACCAAGTAAACAATCGGGTTGACAACGTAATGGCTGACATGAAGGAATCACTGGACGAACTCAAACTTGGAGATGGAGCTACAGCTCCCGTAGTAGCTACAACACCTTCGCTACGTGGGTTCAAGGTGCCACCGTTCGACGGTACCTCTTCCTGGTCAGCCTACAAAATCCAGTTCGAGGCTGTTATGAAGGCGAACGGCTGGAATAAAAGTCAGGTCATGACTGCTCTCACACTAGGCCTGCGCGACCAGGCCTTAACAGTTCTGGAAGCTCTCGGTGAGGAAGTGACTTATGAGCAACTCCTTGAGGCATTGGAGGCGAGATATGGCGACGCTCACCTGGAACACGTGTTTCGTGCGCAGCTTAAAGATCGCGTGCAGCGCATCAACGAAAACCTGCAGCAGTGGGCTCTAGAGGTGGAGAAGCTGGTGCGAAAAGCATACCGGTCTGTACCTGCGCTCATTGAAGGGAACCTGGTGCAGACATTCATCAACGGCATCCGCGACCTGGAAGTCAGAGCTGCTGTGAGGCTCGGGCACCACGAGACGCTTAAGGACGCCTTGGCCCATGCACTGGCGGTGGAAGCCGTGCGGCAGGATCATCGTTCCCATCGCGTCAGGGAGGTTGCAGCAGCTACAGTTCGCGACCGCAACAAAGGATACAGCCCTAGGTGCTATGGCTGTGGGGAAAGGGCCATCTTCGATCCAGCTGCCCTAAACGAACCGCAGAAAGGGAAGGTGAACGATATCAGGAGGGTAGTGCGGCCAACAGCACCGCCCAGCAGCAGCAGGGAAACGAGTAAAAGCCAGAACTGCGGGGCGGGTGCTGGCTGGTGTTAAAAGAGCCCCAAGGATCTCGATCTCACAAACCCACGATGGGAACAGTCTAATCATCAAGGGCAAGGTCAAAGGAATGCCGTGTAAACTGACCATAGACACTGGAGCCTCTCGTACGGTTGTTAGTTCCCAACTAATAAGTCAGTTCCTTGGGGACTCCGCATACAACCGAGAACGCATTAATTTGGTAACAGCCACCGGTCAGCGTATACCCGTCCGTGGAGAGAAGGAGGTGGAGTTGAAGCTAGGCAACGTGATCTACCTGCATAATGTCATCGTGGCTGATATAATGGACGACTGCAACCTAGGCCTAGACTTTATGAGGAATAATTGTTGTGAGATCGACGTTAAGCAAGGTGTTTTGAAATGTGGACAGGAGGAACTTTTTATGGAAGGTGCGTTACCAAGGAACGTGTACAGCATTAAGAAGATTGTTCTTCCGCCGAGATCGGAAACGATTGTTCCGGTTAGTCTACCCCGAAACGCTGGGCAAGGTCACCGTTGTGTACTTGTGGAAAGGGTAAACAATGACCTTCCATGGAAAGTAGCTCGAACCTTGGTGGAACCACTGACATCTCAAGAGTACGTGTGCTGAACCTTTGTGACCGGGAACAGATTATAGAAAAAGGCATACTGGTTGGTACTTGCGAGGAAGTGGATTGGTTACGTCGGTGCCAATATATATCGAGTGGGACCCCCAGCGAGGATTCAGAAACGAGAGTGACCACACTTTTGGAAGACTGTCGCAGTGTTCTCTCCCCGAACGAATTGGTCAAGGCAAAGAAGTTGTTACTCAAGTACACCGATGTATTCTCGTCAAACGATGCTGACATAGGAAAGACTGGCTTAGTTCAACACAAAATAAACACAGGAGAGGAATTGCCTATCCGTCAGCGGCCAAGAAGATTGCCGGTAGCACTTGAAAAGGAAGTGGAAACCATGATTGAAGTAATGGTGAAGGATGGTGTTATTGCACCTTCCTCTAGTCCATGGTGTTCACCAGTGGTGCTGGTGAAGAAGAAAGATGGCAGCATGCGGTTTTGTGTTGACTACCGCCGTCTGAACGACGTTACGAAGAAGGACAGCTGTCCCTTGCCAAGAATTGATGACACGCTGGACATGCTTACAGGAGTAAAATGGTTTAGCACGCTGGATCTAAAAAGTGGCTACTGGCAAGTAGAAATTGACCCTAAGGACAAGAAGAAAACTGCGTTCTCGACGGGAAAGGGTCTGTGGCAATTTAAAGTAATGCCGTTTGGGTTGTGCAATGCTCCAGCAACGTTTGAAAGGCTGATGGAACTTGTACTTACCGGGCTAATTGGCGATGCCTGTCTGGTCTACTTGGATGACATCATCATCGTAGGCCGTACGTTTGAGGAACACCTTCAAAACCTGGAACGCGTGCTCATGAAGATTCAGAGTGCCAACCTCAAGTTGAGCCCGAAGAAATGTTCATTATTCCAACGGCAAGTTAACTTTTTGGGGTTTGTAGTATTTTTTTTATAGAATAGGCTGACAAACGAGCACACAGTCCACCTGATGGTAAGTGGTTGCTGCGGCCCATAGACATCTACATCTATCTTCCATTACAAATCAAAATGCAGATGCGTTGTCACCCGTGAGGACTGAGATGGAATGCCTCATTTCCAGTAAAAAGGGTCTCCGGTTCTCTACACTCACCATACGAAATACAGCAGCATTAAGCTACTATTTCACGCTGGTATTCTGTGAGAGCGTGGTCCTTCCCCGGTCGAGCCGACCCATTCGCACTACAACTATACTACTAATATAACTGCAGCATGGCTCTACCACGTAAAAAGTATCGGAAGAAGGTATCCGCACAGATCCAGAGAAAATCGCCGCTGTCAAGGATTGGCCGGTTCCAAAAGACAAGACGCAGGTTAGAGCATTTTTGGGTTTGTACTCCTATTACCGGCGATTTGTGAAGAACTTTGCAGATATAGCCAAACCTCTGCACAAGCTAACCGAGGAGAAGCGACATTTCTGCTGGGATGAAAGTTGCAATATCGCATTCCAGGAGCTCAAGGACCGTCTGTGCAAAACACCTATTTTGGGATACCCTGATGCAAGCAAAGAATTTATAGTTGACACAGACGCAAGTGATATAGGACTTGGCGGTGTGTTGTCTCAACGGAATGGTGACCAAGAGGTCGTGATAGCGTACTTCAGCAAGTCGTTGTCAAAACCGGAAAGGAACTATTGTGTCACAAGACGCGAATTGCTCGCTGTGGTAAAGTCGTTGCAGCATTTTAGCAAAGATCTTCTGAGACGAAAATTTCACTTACGAACTGACCATGCTGCACTAAAATGGCTATTGCAGTTTAAAAATCCAGAAGGACAAGTTGCGAGGTGGATTGAACTACTGCAGGAATACGACTTTGAGATCGAACATTGCAGCGGAAAATCTCACGGCAACGCAGATGCATTGTCAAGAAGACCTTGTCCTGAAGATTGCAACCATTGTACTAGGCAAGAGAGTAAGGAAGAGGTATCCGTGAGGATGCTCAGGACGGACCACCTCAGCAACGAATGGAAGGACAGCTTACAACATGCACAGGGGGAAGATCCGGACATCAAGCCGATTCTGGAATGGATAAAGGCCAGTGCTCCCAAGCCTAAGTGGAGCGACGTCTCAGCAATGAGTTCAACCACTAAAAGCTATTGGGCCCAGTGGGACAGCTTGCTGCTTCAGGATGGAGTTCTGTGCCGTAAATGGGAAAATGTTAGGGGAGACAGCTGTCATTTGCAAATGGTTGTCCCTAAAGCTAAAGTACCGGATGTTCTACAGCTGTACAATAATGATTGTTCCGGAGGCCATCTGGGAGTTAAACGAACTCTACTGAAGGTCCGAGAACGGTTTTATTGGGTCCACTGTCGAAACGATGTGGAGAACTGGTGTCGCAAATGTACAAGTTGTGCGGCTGTAAAGGGACCTCAGATTCGCAGTAGAGGTGCATTGAAGTTGTACAATGTTGGTGCACCATGGGAGAGAATAGCCATTGACGTGGCGGGGCCGTTTCCGGAGAGTGAAAGCGGTAACAAGTATTTCATGGTTGTAATGGATTACTTCACAAAGTGGCCAGAAGTTTTCGCCATTCCAAATCAAGAAGCTTCAACAGTTGCAGATAAACTAGTTCATGAAGTCTTCTGTCGTTTTGGAGTACCTTTAGAGATTCACAGCGATCAAGGAAGGAATTTTGAGTCTCAAATATTCCAGGAAACTTGCCGAGTTATGGGTACTCATAAAACAGAAACGACTTCCTATCACCCGCAATCTGATGGAATGGTGGAACGATTTAATCAGACATTGGAGAGGTACCTAGCAAAAGTTGTAGACAATCGGCAACGAGATTGGGACAAACACATACAACCGTTTTTGTTGTCATATCGAAGTTCTGTTCACGAAAGTACAGCAGTGACACCAGCTTTCGCAAACTTTGGAAGAGAATTACGGCTGCCTGCATACCTGATCACCGGGATACCACCTGATGCTCCACGCAGTATAACCGATTATGCAAATGACTTGCGGAACAAAATGAATGACGTTTATGAGCACGTCAGACAATCGGGCCAGCAAATGTCTGAAAAGATGAAAACCCGGTACGACCGCAAAATGAACAACAAAGGGTTCGACGAAGGTTCACTTGTGTGGTTGCACAATCCAGTCCGCAGCAAAGGGAAATCTCCTAAGCTTCAAGCTAAATGGGACGGCCCGTACCGGATTGTAACCAGGATCAACGATGTGACCTACCGGATACAGAAAGGAGCAAGAGGGACTCCTAAGATCGTCCATGTGGATCGCTTGGCGCGTTATTATGGGACCGATAATGCTCGGGACGAGCATGTCTTAGAATGGGGCAGTGTTGCGTGAATAAGTCAACGTCATACACTAGCGCCATCTAGTGTCAGGAACGAGAGCGAGGGGAGCTTTGCAGAAAATGACATCGCAAATCTCTCAACCGACAGCGCCATCTGAAGAAATAAGTTTCTAGAAAATCTACACTCGAACACTCGTCGCTTTGCGCGCATTTACTTGAATATTCCGGATGCTTCATTGCTAATTTGTATATATAGGCGCTGCAACATGCGATCGGAGTAGTATTGGATTTGGCGAGACAAGCGAAGCTTCGGAGCGGAATAAAGTGAATTAGTGTGTTTAATTATTAGTGTTTTAAGTTTTAATTTGTGTAAAGTAAATTAAAGTGTTAATTTAGGTAATTTTATCGGCAATTTTTATTGTCACGAACCTCAAGCTCGTAACAGTATCATTGAGTTTAATATCATAAGTCCTTAATATAGGACTAGTCATTGTGCTACAGTACTTCAGGCAGTCGGGCTCCCGACCACCCCATGTACAACTGCAGGAATGTATGTCCGGCAGCACCTCCATACAAGACATCTATACATGAACACCTTCAATAACTTAGGAAAATTTTCTTTTATACGTGAACTCCCACCACAACTTAGAAAATTTCTTTTATACATGAACACCTTCCACAACTTAGGAAAATTTCTTTTATTCATGAACACCTTCCAAGACTTGGACCATTTTTAACAAATTTTCTAATTATCTTATAAATGTTATTTATCTTTATTTTTATAATATTTTTGACTTCTATTTCTATTGTTTATCATGTTTTAAATATTTTTACAAGTTTTTATAATCAATTTATTTATTATGGAGACAATATTTTTGCCTTTTATTTACTATGTTATTGGTCTAATATCTGAAATGTATTTAATTAACTTTATGCTTATTAATGTAATTTTATTTCTTAATACGAGTATATATCTTTTAAGACTATTTTTGACACCCCTTTATATTGAATTTTATTATTAATTATAATATTGGGCCGTCACACTATGTAAGTGAATAATGCTCATCATGTGCATTATCCACTTACATAGCATGTCAGTCTAGTGGTTAACGCTCAAAAAACAAAACTTATGTGAACAAGTTTTGTTTTTTGAGCGTTAACCACTCACCTCACAACAAAGTTGCCACCGCACCGATTATCGTTTCCCACAGCCATGAATGTCTCCACGGAATACTTCAACACTGTAATTGTCAACCCATTGAAAATGTCAAAAATCACATGTATGTTGGTCTGATTATTGATTAACGATTCTGCTGGAGAGCGCATAAAGATCACGTGTGTGCAAAACTTCGCTCTGTGTTGAGTAAACTTTATGTTTTAAAATTTAAGCTACCATATAAAATACTTAGATTACTTTATGGCTCTAGCAGATTCCGTCATTAGTTATGGACTTAGCAGTTATGGTAGAACTTATGTAACGTACATACAGGAAATTAAACATTACAACGCAAGATGCTTCGATGGATAGTGCCTAATCACATTAAAAATAAGTACATAGATAATGACCAGGGCCTTTTTAAATATTGCAAAGTCATAAATGTTTTCGATAAACTTAAATTTAATATACTGACGGAAGTTAATAATTCAGAATATCTAGTTCTTAAAAAACGACCTGTAAATCTACGAAATATACCTTATAAATCCAACATGTATTTACTTCCGAAAACAAAAATTTCTACGGAGCAAGAAAGTCCGCCCATCTTGTACCTACTTTTATTAATGAATTGGCAATAGAATTACAAGAAACTTACGGTAAATCTAAACTGTGTAAAAGTAAACTCAAATCATATTTGTTAAATCAACCATACTTATTGTAGTAGGTGCTTCTGTTAGAATAATGTGATTTAATATTAATACATCTTTGTTTATATAAGACGACTCTCTTTTTTTACTGAGCCCATTAACCTGTGAGGTCCCAGACATACAGGAGTCAAGATACAACCCCAGGTTTTTAACCTTGTTACTGTAAGGGATTAGAGTGAAGTCTAGTATAATAGGGGGTAGGGACGACCAGTCTATTTTACCAATTAATCTAGAACTACTGATGACAATGACCTGAGTTTTCTTAGGATTAATCGTTAAACCATAACATTTACTCTAATTTGAAATACAAGTCAGATCAGCGTTAATAGTGTCAATTGCTTTAGACAGATCTTCAAGAGAGGACTGAGTATAGATTTGGAGATCATCAGCATACAAGTGGTAGGAAGAGGACAAATTATGACTTATAGAGTTAATAAAAATTGCAAACATGAGAGGAGACAACACGCCACCTTGTGGTACACCAGCAGCTGTAGTAGTCCAGGTGGAAAAAACCTCTTGCACCTGAATTCGCTGTCGGCGACCAAACAAGTTACTTCGAAACCAGTCAACTACAGTTGGAAATATGTTGAGAGAGTGCAGGATGCCTAACAAGACATCAAAATCTACAGTATTAAATGCGTTAATAAAATAAAGCAACTTGAGAATGGTAAGCTTTTGTTTCTCCATACCATACCGAATATCATCATTGATTTGTAAAAGTGCAGTAGTCGTACTGTGGCCAGGACGGAAACCGGATTGCAAGGGATTTAAAAAATTGTGTTTTAAAAGACAAGTGCTTAATCGATTGTGCACAAGACGTTTTACAACTTTGGAAAAGAAAGGTAAAATAGAGATAGGTCTATAATGAGAAAAACTAGAGGGATTCGACTTTTTCGGAAGAGGAACTGCAAATGCGTCTTCTAAGATGAAGGGAAAAAAGCAGAATTCAGTTAATTATTCAGGATAGAATTGATTATAGGTAAAATAAGATCAATGGGATGAACATTTTTCGACTAATGCAGTCTCTACCAATCGCATTTGAATGATGGACATTATGGCTCTATTGACATCACAACTGTTAAATTGGCTAAAATTAAAAGCAGAGGTGTCCGAAGTGTTAGCTTTTGAAAGAGAATCCAAAGTATTATGTTTTGCTTTATCATTAATGCAGGACGAAGATGACTAATCTATACTTCTCTCTATTCAAATCGCTAGGAACCGACTTGTATTTAGCTTTGGTACAATTTTCAATGTGGATGATTTTTTTATATCATCGGTCAGCCAAGGAGAGGGAGGATGCTTTACATGCACTGGCCGAACAGGAGCATGAACGTCGTAAAGCTGAATTAACACAGAGTTGAATAAAGCTATCTGTTCATCAACAGAAGACGCGTTGACAACTACACTCCAATCAATCTTTACAGCGCAGCGTCATTTAAAAGTTGCTCCAAATCCAAGTCACTAAAGTTACGCTGAAGTAGTATCCTTGACTTAGCTTCAGGGGGACGGATTTTATATGACAAGTATAAAAGGTCGTGATAGGAAAAGAATCAGCAGCATGTTGCCCAAATTTATGAACATGGTGAAGAGGTGAAGACACAAACATTATGTCGAGAACAGAAGGTGCATAGTTCGGGAAAAAGTGTGTGGCAGAAGTATAAAGAAGTTTTAAATTTGCTGCTTCAATAATAGATTTTAGTTTTATTGATCCAGCGTTGTTTTTTAAGACAAGTATTAAAATCACCCGTAATAATTACTGTTGATGGTAGATGAGATCTCATCTTTGGACACAGTGATAGGGTCAGAAGCGGTAAGGGGCGAGTTCCTGCGTCGGACCTCGTCCTCCACTAGTTGGATGTGTAAGGGGTCAGTGGGTTGTGAGCTAGGAGAGCATTGAGCGGCTACGCTGTCAGCGAAGCACTCAGCCTTTTCTTCGTCTTCGAAGGCAATGGAGCCGTCGGGACGAGACAGAGGGGGATTATGGGTTATAGCGTCTATCCGGAGGGCTCTCGCCATCCGGTAGTACGCTGTGTGGGAGGGAGAGATTTTCTCCATGAGATTGCCCTTTCCGTGGTCTCTGTAATCTTGGAGGCGGTAACGCAGTTTGCGTTGAAGGCGGTGGGCCGCGAGTCTATATTCGTGAGTGGGATAGCGTGCAGCTCTACGGAGGGCAGCTTTTTTGGCTTTTAACAGGTTGCTAATATCTAGGGGAAGACTAGTTTTAGAAACCGGGACAACTTTTTCATTCTCTTTAAGAGAGGATGTTATAAGTGAGGTGAGATTTTCGACCGCGGTGTCTATTTTCCCCGTACTGTCGAGGGCGTCGGAAGAGAGGGTTATGGGAGGGTCCGGAGAGTCTATAGCCGAGGCTAGAGACTTCTTGAAGCCCTTCCAGTTGGTGTAGGTTTTGGAAGTGGGAGTTGGAGATGGCTGATGGCCAAGAAGGAGGGATACAGGACGGTGGGCGGATCCTAGATCATCGAGAGACTCGATTGCTCTAAGGTTAAGGGAAACTCCTTTAACTAGAGCAAAATCTAGCACATCAGGAGCGTAGGTAACAATGTCGGGATAGTGGGTGGCAGTGAGGAGGCTGTAGACAGTCAGGTCGAGAGACTGAGTGATATTGAGCAGCATCCTGCCACTACTGGTAGTAGTGCGGCAGGTCCATTCAGTATGTTTGGAGTTAAAGTCTCCAAACATAATGACTGAGTCGCCTAATGCAAGGATGGCTTCGAAGTCACTCTTAACGGGGAGGGTTCCGCTAGGGATATAGCAAGAGGCTGTAATGATTGACTGGTGTCCAGTCATAGCTAATCTAGTGATAGAGGCTTCCATACTTGTAAGCGACGGAGTAGATATGTGGGAGCAATGAAGGGACTTTTTGTAATAGATGGCAGTACCGCCGCCTTTGCGGTCGGGTCTATCGTTACGTAAAAGTGAATAATTTTTAATAGTAAGGCCTTTAGAGACCTTGGGGCTGAGATGGGTCTCCTGTAGAAGGAGGAGATCGGCTTCACGATCTCGAAGAAATAGCCTAAGCTCTGGGAGGTTATTTCGTAGACCGCGGATATTGAATGAAACAAGCGACATGAGATATTGCGGACCGTGAGATATTGCGGGAGCAGAGGGCTCCGGCATAGTTTTATTTACAAGGACCTTAGAAGGTTGATGTGCTCAGTAAGAGCAAGGAGGCGGTCCTGAGGGGACTGAGCTGTGTGCAGTTTACGCGCAAGGATAAGGATTTCATCCAAATTGATCCTATTGAGAGTGTTATACACTAGGTTTAGAGATTCTACTACAGAATCTGTCTGTGTTTGTGGGTCGGCGGAGGGCCGCGGGATATTTGATTCCTTTTGGAACCAGGGGTTTATTGGAAGCGGCGCAGCCTGAGAGAGCGGAAGGCTCATAAGGGGCCGAGGAGGGCCCTGAGGTGGCCGAAAGGGGCCCTGTGGGGGCCGGTAGATGCCCTGTGTGGGCTGAGGTGAGCCCTGAGGGGGCTGAGGTAGGGGTTGGCCCTGACTGGGCTTGCGACTTACAAGAGCCGGGAAGGTTCGGTCATTGACCTGGGGTGGAGCTTTGCGGCTCGGAGGTGGGCGAGGAGCGCGAGGGCAACCTCTAAAATTGGCCGGATGGCCTGTTTGTCCGCAAAGGACACATGAAGGTGGGGATTCGGCGTTTTTGGGCCGTGGGCACTCTTTCGAGTGATGGGGTTCTAGGCACTTAACGCACCTGGGTGAAGCTGAGCAGTTGGCTGCCGCGTGCCCATAGAGTTGGCAGCGGTGGCACTGCGCTGGGTAACCGCGCCGGTGTGGGGCTTCGACCTTTACGCGCGAAAGGCCGCACACAGTGCGTACCTCGCGGAATATGGCCTTCGCCTCCGGCACATTGGTGAGAACAAGGAGGGCAAGGTTAAACCTTTCGCCCCTGCTGCTGTGCATTTTATGCACAGCCTCTATGGGGAAGCCCTGAGACTTAAGGTCTTCCAGAATGTCCTCGTTTGCGAGTTCATAGGGAACTCCGCGGAGGACTGCCTTGACTTTCCTTTCTTCGGCGAGGGCGTATGTGTGATAGGACACGCGCTCGGCCGTGAATAGGCGGGTTATATTCCGGAAGTCTTCTATAGACGCCGGCACAATTTTGATGGCCTCGCCGACATTGGTGGCTTGGTCATATTTGAAACCCTTATCATAGAGGGTTTTGGACAATTGAGTTAATTTCACCTTGTCTCTGAGAAAGACAGGGGGCGGGACTTGGTTTTTAGCCAGTGTGGGAGCGCAGCGGGTTGCTGGTTTGGCGGTAGTGTCTTTCGACTGAGAGGCGGCAGCGTTTGGGGCTGCGGGGGTAGGGGCAACGATGGGAGCTGCGGAGGTAGAGGCAGCGGCGGGGGGAGTGCGGGCGGCGGCGGCGGCCGCCGGGGCGGGGGAGTGCGGGAAGTCGCGGCACGTTTCGGGCCGCGCTTTGATTTCACTAGCGTGAATGGGGCTGTGTCGGTTATGGTTCTTTCGGAGTCAGTTGAATCCGAGGAGCCGGTAGAGCTGAGGGCGGACCTCTTCCGGGAGGAGGTGCTAAGCGATGGCAGTGCGCGTCCATATATGGGCAGGCCACTTCTACCACTTCCATCTCAGCGGGGCGCTCTTCTTATTGGTCGAAAAGGTTGTACCACATTCTAGACCCTCCCCCGTCAGTGCGTGCAAAAGGTATGCTTGGATATATGACGTAAAGACACTGGCAAACAATAACCAACCCACAAATTGTGAGAGTACCTGTTTTCTTTTTTCCTCGCAATCAACAACTCTATATAAAAAAGTGTCCATAGAAAAGCGCTAAATAAGGGTGGCGGCACTATAGCTAGAGTGTAAATTTTAAAGAACTTTTTAATTTTTCATTGCACAGTATTTCACCATAATTCTTTTTTTAATATTTTTTATTAATTAATTTTTTTTAATAATTATTTTACCGTTTTCAAAAAATTTGTTTTCAAAATCACTCATCGTGTTTCACAGTGACTTTTTCTAAGTTATATTTAGTATGCAGCTGCAGTATGTAAAACCTTAGTTAAGGTTTTAAATACTGCAGTTTCATAAACTACTCTAGTCACAACAAAATATTAAATGCCATCAAAAACATAACTTGTAAAAAAAAACAAGTCTCGCAACTCAGCTCTTCTACCGTAAAAAGTTGTGAGATCCATGTAATACCAAGTATGTTAATTTATTCAGTCCCTGCTTAAGGGTCCTTCCGTTTTAAGTTATTACGTAATTAGCTAACTTAACAACATTTTATAGTGACCATATCAATGTTAAAAATCTCATATGTTTCAAATAATAGATTGACTTTGCCATCGCAATAAAACACATTGTATCTCACAAGTAATACATATTATATTAAATTAGATTGCTTTGTGCGATAAAACTCCGATATTGATATGTTTATAATTGTCGATATATCGAAAATCTGATATTTTAAAAAATATCAACAGTCCTAGTTTGAGCTGATCGGTTGGAATGATCAGTTGAAGTGACCGTGTGTGTCGTCCACTATGTATACATTTTTGACAGTATTGATGCACAATGATTTCTTAAAGTTTACGCGAACACCACACATTGATTAAAACTACTTTTACGGATTTTATCGTGTTTAATTTACTTTTAATTGTTTTTATTTTTAATTCCCGACGTTTCGCTGAACATATAGCTGATGTGAAGCATGAACGTTCCGGGAAGTCTGCAGTTTGTGATCATATCTTAGATGGCCCCAACTATTACATCAGATTTGATAGACCACAAATCTTCGCGAAAGAACATCGATTCCTACCAAGGATCTTCCTTGTGAGGCTATTGAAATTAAAAAAAATCCTAATTTCAATAGAGAAAGAGGCTGGGTACTACCACCCGCTTGGGACACTATAATCAATAAAATTAAAACTAAGCCCAAGCATACCACTGCAAGACCTCAAGACATAGTCAGTTCATTTTGCATAGGTCGGACCATGAATAATAAATAAAAAAGCTGAAGGTACTCCGAGCTTAACAATGACATCGGGACGTCAGTCACCTCAGTCCCCCGTGACCTGTGCCATGGGTGCTGGAAAGCACCCGAAACGTCGGGAATTAAAAATAAAAATAATTAAAAGTAAATTAAACGCGATAAAATCCGTAAAAGTAATTTATATCAAAGTATTGATGCATGCCAAAAGACCTTAAATACGGATTTCTAGGTAATTAATTATTTCTTTTTCATTGCACATTTTTAGGTTTTTTATGTATGCTTCCATTTTGTTTTAAAAAATGAACACCTTTTCTTTGATTTTAAAATTTATGAGTTTCTTGTAGTGTAATTGATTAATATTTCGTGAATTTAAAATATCAAACAAGTCATTTAAATTTTGCAAATAATCTACTGTGCCTTGGACATCGGTGAACCCCGGTTGGTTAGTTTTGAAGCAAAAGATTAAAGCTCTAGCCACACCACAGCTCATCAGTTGTGTCGCCGGCTTCACTTTCATTTTTTGGTTGTAAAAATAAGGCGACGTCTTAACTTATTTGCAAAATACTCGATAAGTTAGAAATAAAACTCTCAACCTGTAAAAACAATTTGTTCATAATGCTCGTGGTAAACGGTGTGGATGTCACAATTGTCAATAAGTCTGCAGTCTGTAAACATGTACAGGATCGCACCCGTCACTACATCAGATTTGATAGACCACAAATCCTCGCTAAAGAACACCGATTCCTTCCAAGGATGATTCGCGAGGCTATTGAAATCAAAAACATCCTAATTTCAATAGAGAAGATGGCTGGGTGCTACCATCTGCTTGGGATCCTATAATAAATAAATTTAAATCCCAACCCAAGCATACAACTGCAAGACTTCATGATACCATAAGTTCATACTGTATAGATCGGAACAAAAGTTAAATTTTAATCTATGGTAACCGCGGTTAACTATGACATCTGGACGTTGAACTTCTCAGTCCTTCCCGTGACCATGGGTGCTGTAAAGCTCTCGAAACGTCGGGTATTAAAAAGTTAAATATACGCGATAAATTCCGTAAAAACTAGTATTATTTCAATAATGTATAGGTTAACACTATTATAACCATTTGTTATTGTGATGTTGTTTGTTTACCCAATAAATTGAAAAAAAAAGATGCCATTTTTCTGTAGATGGTTAAGATGTACGTACCAGATACGGCCACTTTGTTGATCTACGAAAATCGTCCTTTACCGTTGCGCTTGGTTCGAATGCATATGTTACTAGTTTTACCATGTGGCAAGCATCCAACAAAACGTTAACTGGTTTTTGTGAAATAGGATGGCTAAAAAAAGTGTTTATATTATTGATTTCAAAAGAGCATCCGAGAATTTTTGCCACAGTAAGGTTAGCAGGACAACCGTCAAACGTTAGATAAATAAAGTTTTTATATGGGTGACAAACAAGCACACAATCCACCTGATGGTAAGTGGATACTGTGGCCCATAGACGTCTACATTTAACCTAGATTAAGAATCAAAATGCAGATGCGTTTTCACCCTTGCAGACTAAGATGGAATGCCTCGATTCCAATAAAACGGATCTCCGGCTCTCTACACTCACCATACGATACACAGCAGCATTAAGCTGCTATTTTACGCTGGTATTCTGAGAGAGCGTGGTCCTTCCCCGGTCAAGCCGACCTAACCTAACCTAACCTGTGGTAGAGCTACACTACAACTATAGTAGCTGCAGTGTAGCTCTACCACGTAACAAAGTTAGTTGTGCTTTAGTTCAAGATACTGTTTCAATAGTTTCGACTTTTGCTCACCTGCTACACCATCTGTCAGAAAGTATCCGACAGTAATTTTCCATGCCTCATTAATTGCAGTAACAAGGAATACTTAAGCCTCTTGAGCTTCACACAAAGGATCCCCACCATCGTCAAAATTACATAATATTGGTGTATGCGCAGAAATGAATATTTTATTTCTTTTATATAAATGTGACTTTATTTTGTTCATTAACAAATTAAGAGTTTACATGCGTGTTGACAAGACGAACTCTGCGTGAGCTATATATGACATTAGAGAGAGGCGACGAAAGATGACGTGATGCCACTGCGCCGGCTCGCGATGACGTCGACCAATCACAGCCTCTCCACCTTGACGTGATACTTTAATGCGCGTACATGCTCCCGGCCTTGAAAGCACCATGTGTTTTCAACAAACAGTCATTACATCTCTTCTGAAAACAACGGGCAGATTTTTGGAAATGCCCGTCGTACAGTACCATTCACTGTCCTAATGTCTGCAACTCTGGAGACACCATCGTTTCCAGGGAACGTTTTGATAATTCTTCCCATTCTCCATTTTAAAGGTGGTTGATTGTCATCCTTTATAAGTACGAGAGTGTTCTCCTGTAGATCGCCTTTATGCTCAGTCCACTTGGTCCTCACTTGCAGCTCAGATATATACTCCTTAGACCATCTGCTCCAGAAGTGCTGGCGTATCTGCTCGACTCTTTGATAACGTGTAAGACGATGCTCTGGAACAGTATTCAGGTCAACAGACACAGGTGAAGTTAATGGACGGCCTACCAAGAAATGAGAGGGGCTCAGTGGGTGATAATCGTGCGGATCCGTGGACATAGGTGTGAGAGGACGGGAGTTGAGCACAGCCTCAATCTCAACCAGGACTGTGCACAGCTCCTCGAAAGTTAAATGCGCGTTACCTATCACACGGCGCAAGTGTTGCTTACAACTCTTGATTCCAGCTTCCCATAAACCACCAAAATGACTAGCATAAGGAGGACCAATTTTAAATTTTATACTTTGAGATGTCGCGTATTCTTCTAAGTCTTTAGATATTTGCGATAATAATTTAGCAAAATCGTGCATTAAACCAACAAAATTCCTTCCATTATCACTATATATTTCTATTGGTTTACCTCTGCGTGAAATAAACCGCTTAAGTGCCAACAAATAAGCATCTGACGAGAGATCACTCACAAGCTCCAAATGAACAGCGCGCGTTGTGAAGCATATAAATAAACATATAAAAGATTTTATAGTCTTTGCCCCCCTACCCTTACGGTTCAGTATGAGCACTGGACCAGCATAGTCTACGCCACATCGTAAGAAAGGAAAACCAGGATCTAACCGAGCCTGAGGTAAATTTCCCATAATAGGCTTAACGGTTTGACCTCGCATACGCGTACACTTTACACAACTATGTACTACCTTTTTCGAAAGATTTCTTCCGCCTACTGGCCACCACATTTCCCTAACAGTATATAGTAATATCTGCGGCCCGGCATGCATTAACCGCTTGTGTTCATACTTAAATAATAAATGTGTAAAGTGATGTTTAGAAGACAATAAAATAGGATGTTTCTTATTAAAATCAAAATTAAATGATTGTAAAATACGTCCACCAACCCTGATAATATTTTTTCTATCTAGAAAGAGATTTAATTTTAATAGTCCGTTATCTTTAATCGGTTTTCTGTTTAAAAGCAATTTGT
Source organism: Parnassius smintheus behrii (assembly GCA_036936625.1). NCBI lineage: Eukaryota > Metazoa > Arthropoda > Insecta > Lepidoptera > Papilionidae > Parnassius > Parnassius smintheus. The sequence continues at coordinate 470,034 of JAUPFT010000011.1, forward strand.
TTACATCTAGAAATGACTCATGCTGCGAATATTTCGCCAATAGTAACAAAGATTCATTCAATTCATCAACGGTAAGCGGCCCGGTGCGCTTGTTGTTCTTATAACGCGCATTGTAAATAAATCTTAAAACATAAGCGCACGAACGCTGCATACGATTAAACTGAGAAAACCTTTCAAACGAGAATACAGATTCTTTATTAATTCTATTAGATAACGAGCTACATATTAGATTCGATTTTATCTCAGGTAATTGCATATCATTCAAATGTATTGTATTATTTGTATCACACAAATTTAAATCATATAAGAACTGCGGCCCTTGAAACCATAAACTGTTGACACACAATAAGTCTAAACTTTGACCCCGTGATATTAAGTCAGCGGGGTTCGCCTTACCACTAACGTGACGCCACGGCCTATCTTTTGTTAAATCCAAGATCTCTGCGGTTCTGTTTTGTACAAAAGTTTTAAGTAAGTTGGGAGGCATGCGTAACCAACCCAATACTATTGTTGAGTCTGTCCAAAATACAACATTATCCAACTTAGACCGTAAAGCATTAATTATTTTTTCAAATAAACGAGCGCCTAATAATGCGCCGCATAGTTCTAACCTAGGTATACTTATAGGCTTCAGCGGAGCTACTTTACCTTTCGAGCATAACAACTTAACGACAACACATGAATTAACATCGACAGTGCGTATATAAGGGCACGCACCGTACGCGGTTTGTGAGGCATCCGTAAATATATGTAATTCTATGCGCTCGGGGTTCGAACCCATTACATAACGTGGAACGCGTAATGATTTAAGGATTGACAAGTTATCAACAAAGTTTTTCCAGATCTGTGCTATATCATCTTGTAAATGTTCATCCCACTCAACTTTTAGCAACCACAGCTTCTGTAACAAAATCTTAGCTGTTATAATCATAGGTCCCAACAAGCCGAGTGGATCGAATATTTGAGAGGACTGAGACAGTATTATTCGTTTTGTGATATTTTTAGGGTTGTTGATGATCTTAGATGCAAAATGTAATTCATCACTTTTATTGTACCAACCAAGACCTAATGTTTTATTTAGTGTCGAATTGTTTAATAAGAATTCTTTAGATTCCCCATTTATATATGCGGAACCCTCCTGCTCAAAGTTATAAATCCACTTACGCAAATGAAAACACCCAGACTTTAAAACTTTAGATGTCTCTCGACATAGTTCTAATAATTCAGATTTAGTATTAGCTAAAATAATGCCATCGTCAACGTAGAAGTCTTCACTAATTGTCCTAGCCACTATTGGGTTATCACTAGGGCCCGGATTAATATGTAAATCCATATTTTTAATTGAAATGGTTTTTGTTCTTGAATATGTTTTCTACATAAATTATGATATTTTGATCAAGAAAATGCAATTTCTATTTTCCATATTTTTCCATATTTCAAGTATAAATCCATATTCCACAAGAAATTAAATAAATTTATCCATATCTTCATTATTTTATGTTAGGTTGATGAGAAGGTCTGTGAAATGACTAAAAATTAGTTTTAGATGACGAAAATGCCAGCAAATCCTTTTTATTGGCGTGTGAAGAACTTCTTTAATGCAACCACCAAACGTCAGTAAAGCTTTTTAATGATGCAATGAGAGTTTTGTGGCCTTATGGAGTTAAACATGACCAAGTTGTCTTGCTACTTAGTGATGCTGCTCCTTGTATGGTAAAAGCTGTAGATTCCCTACAAGTTTTGTATCCAAAAATTATTCATATGAAGTGCTTGGCTCATGGTATGAATAGATTTGCTGAATGAATAAGGTCTCAGTTTAAAAAGGCTGACAGTTTAGTATGAAACGTAAAGAAAAAGTTTTTGAAAGCAGCAAGCAGGATCTTAAAATTTAAAGAGTTGGTATCCCGACATTTCTTTACCGCTAGAGCCAGTGCTGAACCGCTGGGGAACTTAGCTGAGAGCAAATGAATACTATGCCCAGTATTACACTGAAATCAAAATGATTATCTTTGAATTGGAGAATAAAGCTGCTGATATTTCAATCTCAAAAGAACTTCTCCAAGATTACCCTACGTAACTATTTGCTTTATGTACATAAACACTAATTATTGCTTTTTATCATACCATATAAAGGCACTCGAAAATTCTTCCACTTCTCTAAATGATAATTTGATGACTATCGAAAATATTTTTAGAATCAGAAGGTCCCGTTGCTGAAGTAGCGAGGCAAAAATTACTCTATGTACTGAAAAAAAAACAAAGGATTTCCACACAGCATGCTGTTGATTTTCTTTAGGAAAGGATCCTAAAGAAAATCAACAGCATGCTGTGTGGAACATTAGAAGGCACCATAGATGTGCCCTACTCACTTGCAGAATTATGCAAATTTAAATAAGCTCCAATCACATCCTATGATGAAAAATCATTCAGCTAGAATAAAGCATTATTTCGTCCAAACAGAAAATTTAAGGAAACACGTAATTATATACTGTAATTTAAATAATAATGAACCTAAGCTAAGTAAAATCGTATTTTTTTTGTTTTTTCTTAATAGGAAATCGTTTTAATGTACAATGTCGTTATCTTTTATTACACATATTTTTTCCATATTTTAGGATTTTAAGTCCATATTAAATGTACATATTTTGATATTATATATACATATTAATCCGGGCCCTAGTTATCACAATCTTGCGCCAGCTGTTTTAAGCATCGGCAACTTAAAAATGGAGCGGACGCAGTTCCATACGTAACCGTATTTAACTGGTATATTTGTAATGGGTCACTAGGACTGTCACGCCAAATAATAAGTTGTAAATCACGCTGGGATTTGTCAATATGTACCTGCCTATACATTTTCTCCACATCCGCACATGCAACATATTTATTTTCTCTGAAGCGTAACAATATAGCAATTAAATCACCTTGTATAGGCGGCCCTACGAGTTGTAAATCATTTAACGATTTACCGCTAGTCGACGCTGCGCTTGCGTCGAATACAACTCTCAATCGCGTAGAAATTGCATTTTCGCGAAGAACACCGTGATGTGGCATAAAGTAATGGGGATTACCGTATGTGTGCACTTTAGTCATATGTCCTAAATTCATATACTCGTGTATGAAAGCTTTATACATTTTATTTAAATTAGGATTGTGTTTTAAGCGGTTTTCTAATGCCAAAAAACGTCGCTTAGCTTGATTAAAAGATTCACCGATAAAGTCTGGTGATAATTTGAAAGGGATGCGTACACAGAACCTCCCATCAACGTCTCGCGTGGTCGTCTGATTAAAATGTTTCTCGCATAAACGCTTCTCTTCACTCAATCCATCACTCCCTCTCTTTCCTACCGATAAGTCTTCAATCTCCCAGAACATACGTAACTGTTTGTCTATAGACTGTATACTTATATTTTGCGCGTCTAATGATTGTATGAAATTACAATGAATATAATTTTTATTTCTTAATTTCTGTGAATAAATAGGCCCGGATATTATCCAACCTAGTCTAGTATTTTGTAAATAAGGTCCGTTTGATAAGCGATTTCTACCCTCACATAATAGATCCCAAAAAATGTCTGCACCAATCAGTAAATCAATCGAACGAGTTTGATAAAATTCTGAGTCGGCTAACTGTATATCGGTTGGTATACGAAACTGACCAATATTCACATTCACGGCCGGTAGGGAAGACGTAATTTGCGGTAAAACAAGACATTTATTTACGTGCGTAATATAAGGCTCGCTAACAGACTTTAATTCGATATCGCATGTTTTTGAACATTGTGTTATTGTGTTACCGCCGATACCTCTTATTTTATGAGTGGACTGTATTAATTGTAAGTTAAGTTTGTCACAAAGCGATTGTGTTATGAAACAACGTTCGCTGCCACTATCGAGCACCGCGCGTGCCTTATGATAGTTACCTAAGCTATCGGCTATCTTAACGACCGCTGTAGACAGTAGTATAGGCAGCGATGCAGACGTCTGCGCGCTTAGTACGTCTATGTGAGAATTGCTCACCTGTGCAGAGTTGTGTATGATTTTATTACTATTATCGCTGTTGTTTGATGCAACCGAACTATTTAAAAGGTTAGGAGATATAACCTTATTTTTCGACGTGGGAATTTGTGATTGTCGTTCGCTGGTTTTGTCAGTATGAATTAATGTGTTATGTTTTTTATCACACTTTCGACAAGGCCCGTTCCTACACTCATTAGCCACATGTCCCGGACGTAAACAGTTCTCACATAACCCCTTTTGGTGTATAAATTTTATTTTATCTTGTAAATCATATTCAAGAAATGTTTGGCATGAATACAATTTATGTTTAGCTTTGCACATAATGCATAAATCTTTTGTGTAATTTTTTGGTTTGTCTGTACTAAAATTGCAGTGTACCTTATGCATGTGGTTATGAGCGCTGGAACTAGGGTGTTGTCTTTTATTTTCATAATGTATGCCAGACTTGGCGTGTGTGACACAAAGCGTTTCTAACATGTCAGCCCTATCTCGTAAAAACTTTATTAAATTATTTAACGTTATAACACAATTCTGAGATTCATCTGTCGATTTATAAAATGTACACTTCACCTTTTCCCACTCTCGTTCGGAGGCAAGATCTAACCTTGATACAATCATGTAAATAATTAGAGTATCCCAGGAGTCTGTGGGCTCACCGAGTATTTTCAATGCGCGTATATTTTTTAACACTGTATCAATAAGTTTTCTTAGTAACTCAGGTGATTCCCTTGTAACAAGCGGTAATGAAAATAAGGATTTTACGTGATTGTGTACCAGCAATCTGTTATTGTTATATCTGTTAAGGAGAAGTTCCCATGCAACTGTATAATTACTTTCGGAAAATTCTAGTGAGTCTATAACTAATGCGGCGCTGCTTTTTAATGAAGATTTCAAATAATGCAGTTTTTGAATTTTAGTAATTTCGTTAGAATTGTGAACTAACGATTGAAATGTGTCGCGGAATTCTAACCAGTGCTCATATGATCCATCGAAGGTAGGTAAAGAAATTGTAGGTAACTTAACCGATTGAAATATGCTATTGTTTACCGATTTAGGAATATTCATCTCATTATCTTTATTTATCATACATTGCGTTCGAGCGAGGACGCCATAATAAAGACTTTCAAAACATTCACGCTCTTCTAACTGTTTTACTAAATCACTTTCCGAAAGAGATATTTCTAAATAATTCTGAATTTCATTAAAATCTTTATAAAGACTTAATGCACCTTGCATACGCAATTTTAACTCCGCGCGCTGTTCATTACTTAATGTTTTATCTATAAAAGAGGAAATATATTTTCGAAAATTCGTTAACCTACCCTTAACTGTTCCCCTTTTTTTGATTAATTCTTTAATTTGATCACTACTTAAAGAACTAGATTTTGATAAACCTGACTTTGGGTCTCCGTTAGGCATTTTGGCAATTTATAAAAAAACAGGAGTACTTACAGTTGCTGTTCTCAAACTTCCGGCGTTAGGTCAATAATGATGACGAGGCCTTTGCTACTGCAATCTGCTACGCGTGATAGGTATTCTTATTTTGGCAAATAAGACTTGATAACTGGGACACTGAAATTTAAAAGTAACCACGGATAATACACAATATCTAAATGCTCCTCCCAAATAACCAGGCAGGTACGTCTCACCAAAATCAATGTGCTGCGACCGAAGGCGATTGCCGGTTGCGTTATCTCTATTAATCCGCTTTATGTTTCTTCCAACTGCTGGTTTCCAATATCCGGCTCGAAGGACCAAAACTTATGTATGCGCAGAAATGAATATTTTATTTCTTTTATATAAATGTGACTTTATTTTGTTCATTAACAAATTAAGAGTTTACATGCGTGTTGACAAGACGAACTCTGCGTGAGCTATATATGACATTAGAGAGAGGCGACGAAAGATGACGTGATGCCACTGCGCCGGCTCGCGATGACGTCGACCAATCACAGCCTCTCCACCTTGACGTGATACTTTAATGCGCGTACAATTGGATATTGTGTAAATTGAGCTTTAGATTTTATAGCATCAAGGGACTCTGTGGTTAAAACAGGTTCTGCGTCAAAATATTGATACCGTTTTTTTATGATCCTGGGGTTTTTTTTTTATAGGAAAAAGGGAAAGTACACAGTAAAAAGGGTCACCGGTTCTCTATACTCGAAACAACAGTCTTAAGCTGCTATTTTACGTTGGTATTCTGTGAGAGCGTGGTCTTACCCCGGTTGAACCAATCCACTCGTGCTTCTTCTATTATAGATGAAGCGTGGCTTTACCACGTAAAGTAGTTCTCTTTTGTCGCTAGATCACAACTATCAATAAATCGATTACAAACGTACTACCCGTTTTCTCTCCGCTCCCTCAAGATATTATTCATCATTCATTAATTAAATAAAGCCAATCAAAAGTCCACTGCTGAACGTAGGGGAACATTTGCCATAGTTCCGTCTCTTAGCAAATGGTTTGGCAACCGTAATTTTTTACTATTTTGAGTTGTAATCACAAAGATTCTGTTGCTTATCTCACGTTTCATTTCTCTCTGTCGTCTTTTACGACACTGTCGGGATGGTATGTGTCCTTAGAGCTTCTGAGTAATAAAATGTATTATTTGGTAGGAGGTAATTAATTCTTTTTGCTGCCACTACACAGCATTATGAAGATCCTGCCTTACCTTCATGATTTTGAAATTTTTTCATACAAACAGATAAAGCTTTGTTGAATATAATCGATGGTTTAAATTTTCCGCTAAGCAAGTGGAAAATCGTGTAGTGGCGGTTGAGAATATCCACTACCCCATATCTTCCGTGGGTGTCGTAAGAGGCGACAGAGGGAGACAGGCAGGAGATGGGCAGCAGCATCTTCCTGATAACAGCAATGATATAATAAAAAACTGCGGTTGCCAACCCGCTCGCCAAGCGTGGCAACTATGGCCAATATCCCCCCATGAGTAACTACGCAAACAAACGGCCCCCAGTCCATGGCGGCCCCGCTATTCCTGGCTACGGTGGCGACCATGGTAACGGCGGGGAAGGGTACGACGACTCGACCTGGCAACATATAACGCACGCACCCTGAAGAATGACGAGAAGATACTGGAGTTGGAAGAAGAGGTAGACAAGTTGCACTGGCATATTATTGGGTTATCCGAGGTCCGAAGAGAGGGGGAGGACACGATAATACTCGAGTCCGGCAACTTGTTCTATCACCGGGAGGGCGACCATCTGTCCCAAGGAGGTGTCGGATTTATCGTCCTCGTCTCTCGTCAACAACTTTGTAAAGATTGGGAGTGTGTCGACGAGGGTCGCGTACCTGATACTCAGAATCACGGTATTCGCTGAAGGTCATACAGGTTTACGCACCAACCTCGGCACATCCCGATGAGGAGGTGGAGGAAATGTATGAGGATATTTCCAGAGCCATGCATTCCTCCAAAACCCATTACACGGTGTTGATGGGAGACTTCAACGCAAAACTAGGCACAAGAGAAAGCGGTGAGCAGAAGTTAGGGAAATTTAGAGTAGGGCAACGGAACCGTAGGGGCCAGCAGCTGGCTGAATTTATGGAGAAAGAGGGACTCTTTATGATGAACTCTTTCTTCCAGAAGCGGAGCCCCACATGAAGTGGACCTGGTCGAGCCCCGACGGTTCAACAAAAAATAAGATTGACTTCATTATGACGACCAGACGCCAACTGTTCAGTGATGTCTCAGTGATCGCAAGGGTGCAAAACTGGCAGCGATCACCGAATGGTTAGAGGCACACTGAACCTCCATCGTTTCCGGGACACCTGAGATTCTGAGTGAGATTGAGAGGTTCTATGGGCAGCTGTACGGATCATCGTTGGAGCCACACGCAAGTGTGAGTAAAAAAAGTGTGATCCAAGAGCGGGTCTTATCCGACACTATTCCGATGATATCCCGGACGTCAGTCTGAGCGAGATTAGAATGGCTCTCCGGTACCTTAAAAACGGCAAGTCCCCGGGCGAGGATGGAATTACAGCGGAGCTTCTGAAAGCGGGTGGAAAATCGGTACTTGAAGTCCTTCAGAGGCTCTTTAATTCCGTCCTCCATGGTGGCACTACTCCGGAGGCGTGGAGCAGAAGTGCGGTGGTCTTGTTCTTTAAGAAAGGTGACCACGCCCTCTTGAAGAACAACAGACCGATATCCCTTCTGAGCCGCGTCTACGTGCTGTTTTCGAGAGTCATTACGAATCGTCTCGCACGCAGACTCGACGACTTCCAGCCTCCTGAAGAAGCCGGTTTCAGAAAAGGCTTTAGTACCATAGACCACATACATACCCTTCGGCAAATCGTACTGAAGTCCGAAGAGTACAATCTGCCACTTTGCCTGGCGTATGTGGACTGTGAGAAAGCCTTTGATTCCGTCGGAATTTGGGCGGTGCTACAGTCTCTTCAGCCAAGTTGACTGTCGGTATATCGAAGTGCTGAAGTGTTTGTACAGTAGCGCTACGATGGCTATCCGAGTACAGAACCAGAGTACGAAACCTATCCAACTGCAGAGAGGTGTAAGACAGGGTGACGTTATTTCCCCGAAACTCTTCACCGCTGCATTGGAAGACGTTTTCAAGCTACTGGACTGGAAAAGATACGGTATTAACATCAATGGCGAGTACATCACTCACCTTCAATTTGCCGACGATATAGTCCTTATGGTAGAATCGCTGGATGACTTAAGCACTATGCTCAATGACCTCAATAGTGCCTCCCAACGGACAGGTCTTAAGATGAACATGGACAAAACAAAGATCATGTTTAATGTCCATGTCACACCTATGCCGGTAGTTGTTGGGAGCACTAAGCTTGAAGTTGTTGACGAGTACGTTTACCTGGGACAAATAGTCCGGCTAGGTAAGTCCAACTTCGACCGAGAGGTCAATCGACGGATTCAACTCGGCTGGGCAGCGTTCAGGAAATTACAACGCATCTTCTCGTCAGGTATACCTCAAAACCTGAAAACTAAGTTGTACAACCAGTGCGTGTTGCCAATGATGACATATGGAACTGAGACGTGGTCCTTCACTGCTGGCTGTATGAGGACGCTCAAAGTCGCTCAGCGAGCTATGGAGAGGGCTATGCTCGGAGTTTCTCTGCGTGATAAACTTAGAAATGAGGATATCCGCAGTAGAACCAAAATGACCGACATAGCCCAACGGATTAGTAAGCTGAAGTGGCAATGGGCCGGCCATATAGCTCGAAGAACCGACAACCGTTGGGGAAAAAAGGTTCTCGAGTGGCATCCTCGTACCGGTAGACGAAGTGTAGGGCGACCACCCACTAGATGGAGTGACGACCTGGTAAGACATGCAGGAAGTCGATGGATGCAGGTGGCTCAGGACCTTGCTTTGTGGCATAACTTGGGGGAGGCCTATGTTCAGCAGTGGACTTGTAAAGGGCTGTAATGATGATGATGATGAAGTGGTAAATCTACATAAATAAAAATTAATAACCACATCTATGAAATACCATCACTTAAGAAAGGCTGGACAGATTTCGATACACTCACACTTACAATTGTACCCGGTAAATGGCACTGTTGTCGAGATCTAGAAAACAGTCGTGCGAAGCCGGAGCGGATCGTTAGTTAGCATATAAAGTTGGGATTACAAATAGGATCCAACTCGCTCATGCACCGAGCGTCTGTCAACACTTCCCTTCCTAATTATTAATTTTTAACATTTGTGAATCGTATATTTGAAATGTAAACAATTTACTTGATCTTTCGAATAATAATAAGTCTAGTCCTATTTTTTTAAATATTTTAGGCATATGAAGTAGTAATAATAAATAACTAAACAAATACGAGTATATCGATGTCGATTGCAGCTTTTTTTTTATATAGGATAGGGTGACAAACGAGCACACAGTCCACCTGATGATAAGTGGTTGCTGTGGCCCATAGACATCTACATCTATCCTCGATTACGAATCAAAATGCAGATGCGTTGTCACCCGTGAGGACTAAGATGGAATGCCTCGTTTCCAGTAAAAAGGGTCTCCGGTTCTCTACACTCACCATACGAAATATAGCAGCATTAAGCTACTATTTCACGCTGGCATTCTGTGAGAGCGTGGTCCTTCCCCGGTCGAGCCGACCCATTCATGCTACAACTATACTACTAATATAACTGCAGCATGGCTCTACCACGTATATTCACGTATATTTTATTATTATATTCGCTAACATTGCGAACGAAATCACTATAGATTAAAGACATAATCACAAACTAATAAGAGTACTAACGTAGACATAATGTCTTGTAAAGTAACGTCCATTAAGGTTAGAGAACAGGAGAACAATCGCCGTAGAAAATAGTGTCCCAGAAATATGGACACCATAAGTGAGGCGCTGTGATCGCTAAGATCGCTCAATAAAAGAAAGTTATTTTCAGTCTATTTTTCCGATCAGATGCTAAACCACTTGCACATCCACGCACAATAAAATATTTCTCCATTTTTAAAGTTTATTTTTGTCAAAAATTAAAAAATTACGGAGCATGAAATTTTTCTCACCAATGCCGCGAAGAAAATTTGTATATTATTCACTAACTTCATCTACTTGTACTCATAAACAGCTAACTTGGCAGCCACTACTCACCGACGGCAGCGCCGTTATAAATTCTACAAATTTTCAAGGACTGGCGGGCTATGCTTTAGTACTTAGCGATCGTTCTCCTGTTCTCTAACCTCAATGGTAACGTCACACATATAACTCGTACGAATTTACTTGAGACCTGGACGGATGACGTAATTGTCAATGTACGGTGTGCAAAATAATGCGTCGTAATATTTTTTTATTGGAAATATTTGAGATTTGCATGAGATTATTAATAAAAACAAAATAAAATGTTCTGGCAAGGGGTGAAGTATTAAGTGATATACTGTTGCCATTTTTATATATTTTAAATATTTATTTTTTATAATATATATAATATTATTTTTAGTTAACGCGTCAAGGAAGGACAAAGAAATAAACATACACACTTTCTCATTTATAATATTATTAATTTATTTATTATACACTTTATTGCACTATAAAAAGTGTTACAGATTCGTACACAATAAAAAAGCATAACAGGCGACCTTATTGCTAAAAAGCAATCTCTCCCAGGCAACCTTAGGGTGAAAGTGAATCAATCTTGGATAAGCGGAACAGCACAAACTATGTAAAATCAAGGAATAGAAGTAAGGAATATTAATAAGGATTTATTATAATATTTATTATTCATTGTCACTGTATACGATCGGTTCTATTCCGTCCATTAGATCGTCCTCACTTTCACTCTCTGAGCTGGATTCTTCCCTCCGAGGGATATAATTAATTCTCTCTGTTGGATTTCTCCAAGTCTATCACTCTCCCAGTATTAATTTTCTAATCTTTCGATATGGTAAATTTCTTTCTTCCAATCGGAAGCCGTTGTAGACTGTATTGCGTCTCTTGTCAAACCCTCTATTTCCCTTTCAAACTGGTTAACATTTTTAGCTGCCACCCTTTGTTTTATTAAGTTCCATATATATTCGATAGGGTTCAAATCACAATGGTAGGGTGGCAGCCGTAATACCTCGTGTCCATGCTCCCTCATGAGTTCATCCACTATATATTTTTTCGGTGGTTTATTGAGCAGTATTATATGGTACAGTTCCGGTTTCGTCATTTTTTCATCAAAAGGAATGTTGTTTTTCCGAGGCCAACTCTGCATCTCACCTTTCAGGGACGAGCTCACGGGTGGTTTTTCAGACTGCGTTGAGGGGTGGGAGCATTGTCTATAGAAATAGAAATAGAAATAGAAACTTTTTTATTCAATGTAGATTATAAAAATACTTATTGAACGTCACTTTTTTAATTTACCACTGGTTCGCAAAAAAAAACCTCTGTCCTGGGAAGAACCAGCAAGAAACCCAGCGGGACTTTTTTTTTAATAATAGCTTACAATCATGTTTACAATCAACAACACAAGATAAATTAGAAATAGCTTGGTAGCGATCACCCTTCCCAGGGGTTATTATCATCTATAAATTCCTTAATATTATAATAACCCTTTTTATACAAACTTAGTTTAATAACATTTTTGAACTTTGTGTATGACAAATTTTGTATATTTTCTGGGATTTTGTTGTAAAAGCGTATACATCGCCCCAAGAATGAATTACTGACTCGGTGGAGTCGAGTAACAGGTACTACCAGCTTGTGTCTGTTCCTAGTATTTACAGAATGAATATCACTTATTTTCGCAAAACTACTTTTATTTTTGTGTACGTACATTACATTTTCATAAATGTATTGAGAGGCCAGAGTTAATATATTAATTTCTTTAAATTTTTGTCTCAGTGACTCTTTTGGTTTTAAATTATATATTGCTCGAATGGCCCTCTTCTGTATGTGTGTTTCTATAACAACGAGACTGTTTTGAGGTAAGTTTGGGATTAGTTTTTCTGTCAACCACTTTCTAAAGTTTTTACTATCCATTTCGTGATGGTAGTCCCCGGCATTACTTTTGCATTTGTAAAGCAATTCGGCATCAGGGATAAAGCCGTTTTCACCGCCAGCGTGCACCAATATCCACCGCTGTCCTGGATTATCATTTTTTCTAATACTTGCGTCATTGTTATTTTGCCAGCATTTGCGCACGGTTTAGTGGGAGTGAATCCATGTTTCGTCTAAATAAGTTACGGGTTTTTTGTCCACCCTAAGTTCATTGTTTTCTTTCTTCCTTCGTAAATAACGGGCCTCTCCAGGCAGCAATGTCTGGCTTTTGTATTAAGACTTGTCTTGCGTTCTTACATTTTTTTAAATTCGTACCCCAAGTAGTCAACGAGTATTCGTTGTAACGTGGTTTTTTCACCTGTAAAATAAAGATTTTATTTTTAATTTTTAGTTATCGCATGGTATTTTTTCAAAAAATAATTTAAAATTAAATATCTCAGAAATGGTTCACTTTTGCATATGGGTGTCCATACATAAAATTGTTGCAAATTACCAGTTCTAGCACCCCTAACAAGATTATGCTTGAATTAAATGTCACCTTGTATATGATATGACCTAAAGTATGATATATAATACAAATAAAAAATGTCAATAAATATGGGTACGTACCTGGAAAATTTAGATCTGCTTTTGCAGCCGTTAAAATCTTTTTCAATGTTGGAATTTCTTTCCGTACTGTATAGAAACTGTTGACAAGGTTTCTTAGAGCACACAGATCAAAATTGTTCAATTTTTTTGAACTCTGTTTCCTTTTTTTTCCTGGAGTTGATAGTTTAAGTTCTGGTCTTGCTTGAGAAGTACATGGTTCCGATACTACTGTGACATCATCATTTTGGTCTTGAGAAATTGACTGAACTTTTTTCGCCTCGTTTTTCATTCTTAGTAGTGTTGCCTTTAATATGCCTGTTGCTGCACAAGCCCTCTTTAAAGCTGGTCCACAGGAATAAGAAACTTTTTATTTGATTTTTCATCTTCGAAAAATTTTAAAACTTTTATAGCAAGTGTCCGTGCTTGGCTATGTATTGTCTTTCCTCCCATCTTTTTTTAAAAATAAAAAAGGCGGAGTAACTCCTAAGCGTCACAAGAAAACGGCACAACACAACGTCCAAACTTAACAATAAAACAACGCAATTAACAACAAACAGATAAAATAACGTTCAAGTATAACAAAAACAAACAAAAGTCCAAACCAAACAACAAACAATTATCAAAAATATCGAACTACAGTCGAGACGCGTATCCGTAACAAAAATGCTATCGGTACTGAGCGCGCACGGCCAGCGCGGGACGCGGTGCGGGGAGTCGGGAAGGGGGTCGCATTCCAGCGGAATTTCAAGTTAATTCGTACGTGTTGTATTACATAGATGTCATTTTTCTAATAAATCAGAACATACCGAGTGTACTCTTACTTCCGTATTTGGCATAGTATAAAGAGACCAAAAATGACCAATTGACATTTCTATTTCCACGCTTTTATACGTAACATCTTTCAATAGATTCGTCTGTTTGCCTTATTCAAAAATTAAATAAGAAAAAGCGAGACAAGTATATTGACTCAATTTATGTTGAATTGTAGATTCTCTCTATGCATACGTATATACGGATTTACGGATTTTTACGTGGTAGAGCCATGCTGCAGCTATATTAATTGTATAGGTGTAGCACGAATGCGTCGGCTCGACCGGGGAAGGACCACGCAGAATACCAGCGTCAAATAGCAGCTTAATACTGCTGTGTTTCGTATGGTGAGTGTAGAGAACCGGAGACCCTTTTTACTGGAAAAGAGGCATTCCATCTTAGTCCTCAAGGCTGACAACGCATCTGCATTTTGATTCGCAAACGAGGATAGATGTAGATGTCTATGGGCCACAGCAACCACTTACCATCATGTGGACTGTGTGCTCGCTTGTCACCCTTTTCCTATAAAAAAAAAATACGTATGTATGTAATTACTCTAAGTTTTGTACGAGGATCAGCGTCGCCGGGAACACAAGCAATTACAGTCATATCACTACTACATACCCGATTCGCTGTGTTGACAGACTGAGCGAATATACACACTTTTAGACATGATTAAACGAAAACTGGCCGGTCTTTCGTGAAGAGGCATTTGTTCTCAGCTAAGTTTTTAGTTTTGCTTTGGTGTATTTTATTATTTTATTGTTTCAAATTTTTCAGATATATATTGTGTTGTTATTTAGTATCTCCTGTCAATGTTGTGTACGCCTATAATAGGTATATGTATAAGGAAATGTGCTTTAAAATGTAACTTTCATATGCATACATGTACTTTTTAAATAAATAATACGTTTTGAGGATAGTAACCGACCTATTATCATAGATGTAGTATACAATCAGTTTAAATTTAAAGTTACTATATCCTTTAACTGATTGGTGTTGTGTTATTGTGCATGAAGGTAAAGTAGTGGTGTAGGTGCGGTATTAAATGAAACGTTTATGTCCAGTAGCAAATAGTTTATTGTTGGTGGGCATCAGAATGCGGCGGGCGCTGTGCGGGCGGCGCGGGGTGCGCGGGCGCGGGCGCGGCGTGTGTCAGCTGCGCCAGCACGAGATGCGGGCGCGCAGGCGCGGCGCGGCGCAGCGCCAGCTGCTGCAGCTGCAGCGCGCGCAGCGCCGCGCCCTCCCCGCCGCCTCCACCTCCGCCGCCTCCGCCGCCTCCACCGCCGCTCGCTGCGCCCTAAACCACACAACCTTCATCATTACACTTCATCCCTCCTTAAATACGTTGGTCTACGCAATTATTTATTATTTGTCACGGGTTTGAATTCAGTCAGGCCAAAATTAGTTATTAAGGTTTACTGTCAAGAGATTTTAAAAAGCAACCTGAAATCAATAAAGGAGATTGGCCAAATCGTACCAGACGATGAAACGATGATACCCCAATATGACATACTTATGAAAAATATCCTTATTGTTTTAGGTCTTAAAAACACCAGAAATATCTTTCTAAGTAGCCACAAAAAAAGTTACCCATTTATTTTTGTTTCTGAAACTGTTTCGAAATTATTTCAAATAATAGTTTAAGAACGCACCTAATGGCGACTCATTTCGTGTATGAAAAGAATTGGTATTCAAATACTACAATGATTCACGTATTTCTGAATAATTGTTAATTTCAATTCAATCCAATTAGTATGTAGTCGTCAAATCAACTACCACGCTGATTTATTATGTACTGGATACATGTCATAAAAATAATTATATAGGTCATAGTAAGCTAAACGTTTTGTTCAATTACGTACAACGGAACGTCATTTGTCATCGCATAATCTGTGGTCATCTATCCGCGTCATTGACATTTCCTTCTGTTATTTTGACCTTGATATTGTTATACGAACTGATTTCATCATTAGTTAATTGTAAAATATGCATTTTGATATATGCTTTGCCGCCATCTCATTTTTGAGCTTGATATCAGAGTAATTTCTAAGATCTGCGTGTAGAATTCTTTAATAATAATATGTATTTACATATCGACTTATTTTATTACAGTAATATAAACCATCATCATAATACAACTCTAATCAATTATACATCATAATACAACTCTAATTCTTATTTTAAATCACTGATGAAGATTACGTATGTGACGCCTGCCAGCAATTGGCAATACAGCATGTAAACTCCAGTGTTGGGAACCGGTCGCATATACGCGCGGGTGGAGACGCGCGGGAGGATGACACGTCGACGTCACGTCGAGCGGCAGCGACGTGGCGGCCACTCGCTTTACGATTCTCCACCGTGGTCGGACGACGACACTATTTTATTTTATAATAATTTTATTAAGTAGACCGGGTTATTGTAAAGTACGGATGATTATATCAGCCCTATAAGAATATACAGTCCACTTTCATTTTAACCACGTCCCAGGACCCTAACATCCGGGTCACCTAATGAACCGGGTGCCTCATCTTCCCGTGGCCACAAGCATGTTTGCATTTTTTGTGGAAGTTCTCTGAGGAGGAGAAGGGAATGATTTCCATTAAATAATAATTTATATGATTTTATAAACAGTATGAATATTGTTAGCGACGACAAAGTGAATTCGAAAATTTAATCTTAATTGTTTCTTATCAGTGAGTTAAAAGTAAGTGTTAGCATTTAATCTTAATTGTTTCTTATCAGTAATTTAAAACTAAGTGTTATCATTTAATTTCAATCGTTTCTTATTCGTAATATAAAGCTAAGTGTAAAGATTGTCAGTGCTGATAACAAGAAAGTAAATAAATTGCTTAAATTCTTATCTTAAAATAACGTATATGAATCTATTTAATTATTTAGGTTTGATCAGACCATTAAAAGCAAGTATGAGCTTATTTTCTTAGTAAACTTTCTTTTATCATAACTTTAAGAGCTATTAACATATAAGTGATTTATATAATTCTTTTTCCTTTTAAAGTAATTTAAAAGAAAAATTAATATGTCAATTAATTACCTTTATAATGTAATTTTTATTATAAGATAGATTCAAATTTCATAGAGTATGAAAAGATATTGTATAGAATCTTAAGCGTTATTATCGTGATAAGCGTTGTACATTCCTGCCTCTTGGCGGCGCTACTTGTATGTTCAGCGAAAAAATACTATCCTACTCCGGAGCTAAACCGTGAGGCGACCGCGAAACTATTTTTATTTTTTATAAGTATAAATTTAAGATTTTATGAATGTTTTATGTTTAAAATAATAGAGATAAGTCATATCTATTGTCAGGAATAAATAAAAATGTTGTAAGGTATGTTTTACCACACTTATTAAAGAAAATTGTAAATTTCTCTTAGAAAAGGTTGTTCTGTGCTCTGATTGGTCGATGGATCATGTGCAACTTCATTAGTGCCGCGTGCAAATTTTCTCAATTCTGATTGGTCACAGCTGCCTATAAAAAAGGGGCATTTTTTGTGGTAAAACATTCCAAATCCGGCAGTGTAATAAGAAGGAATCAAGAAAATAAAATAAGAAGAAACTCTTAAGAAGTGTTATTTATTGCTCATCTAACTGCTACTGTATGCTCTCCAGTTAACATCCCGCCAGCAAACCCGCTCTATTTATTAACATCGTCACACACGAGCATCTACATTGGTCCTTCGAGAAGCCGGATCGGGTTTAAGGAAAACTAGGAAGATGCCTTCAAATACAAGATCAAAATCAGTGCAGTCGAAGACTACGAGTGAAAGTAACGCTACTACGGGTACCAGTACGACGGATTGGAGCATGAACACGCCAAGTGATTCTACAAACACGACGGCTACCAACGCGTCAACTTCAGATCGGTCGACGCTTACAAGAGCATCACCCAGCAGCGTACACAGACAACCCGTACTTCTTAAGAAGAACATTGCCGGAAAATAATCAAAATCGGGGGACGTAACCCATACCACCCCCCCGACACGCACCATCGAAGCGTCAGTTCCTCACCAAGAAGAGAGTCATCCAACGCCGCAGATTCAAGAAAGAAGTGTCGCAATGAAGACTCTGCAGCAGCCTCACCCTAAGAAGACGACCCGCGATCCAGACACGCTTTCCGTTCGCTCGTCGCATAGGAAGAGAGCAGAAGCGCAAGCAAAAATGACAATGGCATTAAGGGAACTAGAATTGGCAGAAGCTCGGCCGAAAGTTGCTCAAGCGGAATTAGAACTTCTCACCGCGGAGTCAGAAGAAGAAGATGGTGCCGGAGAAGAACTGTTCGAACGAACTCGAGAAGTCGAACGCTGGTTCATCCAGACCGGAGACATGCCTAATAAGAACCACAAACCAATAGAGGCAGAAGAAAAGAAAAGTGACATCCAGGAACTAGCTTCAGTCATACTAAAGCTGTCAGAAAAATCACGTGACACCGTTTCACCGAAGCACCTCGAACTCCTTCACTTCAACGGGGCCTGTGAAGAATGGTTAGCCTTCAAAAGATCATACGAAGATACGGCCGCTTCTTTCAGTAACAATCAGAACCTAGCGCGCCTTAGAATAGCAATCCAAGGAAAAGCTAGAGAAGCCGTCCAAAGCCTGCTGTTCACCGCCGAAGACCCACACGAAGTGATCAAGGGACTGGAAGCAAGATTCGGAAGACCTGGAGCACTAGCATTAGCAGAACTAGAAAAAATGAAGAACCTCCCAAGAGTCGGCGAGAACCCGAGCGACATATGCATATTTGCGAGCAAAGTAAAGAACGCAGTTGAGACAATCAAAGCCCTGAAGAAACCGCAGTATCTCAGTTCACCTGAAACGCTGAGAGTTATAGTAGACAAGATGCCGACGTCAATGAAGTTCCGTTGGTTCGCCTACCACAGAAGCAGAAGAGACGAGGAAATTCAGGAGCTATTACTTATCGAAGCATTCCTAGAAACAGAAGCCGTCAAGTGCGGAGACTTCGCTCCGCCTGAAGCGTCCTCAGAACAAAGAATAGGAATAAGAAAACCCGTTCATTTGGTACAAGAAGCACCAAAAGAAAAATATAAGAAGTCATGTCCGTTCTTTGAGGAAGAACACTTCGCACTAGAATGTAAAAAATTCAAAGAAGCCAACCTGAATGGAAAATGGGATATGACCAAGAAGGCAAAGATATGCTTCAAGTGTCTTCGATTCAGGCACTCAAGGATCAACTGTAAAGCACCAGTCTGCAAGCTGTGTAAAAGATGGCATCATACCATCTTATCTTACATTCTGACAAACCACCGGCACCGATAGAAAAAGAAGCAAAAGACATCAATAGCACCTCAGAAGAAAAGGTCGCCTCAATTCATAACGCCAAAGGAGAAGAAAAGGCCTACCTAAAGATGATCCCCGTAAACTTATGGCCTCTATAACTCTATGGCCCAAAAGGACAAGTTCGCGTATTAGCACTACTAGACGAAGGGTCGACGGTCACGCTCTTAGACGCATCAATTGCTGAGAAAATCGGAGTCGAAGGAAAGAAAGAAAAACTCACGATCGAAACCGTTGGCGGGAAAGTGTTAAGAAAAGATAGTTCACAGAAGATCGAGTTCAAAATAAAAGGGGCTCATAGAAAAGAAAAGAGGACTATCGTAGCGAGAACCATCGACGACCTGAAGCTGTCTGAACAATGCATAAACAAGGACACCGTGAGAAACTGCGAGCACCTGAAAGCAATTGAAAATCAACTCCTCTACGTCACCGAGAGACCCAAGCTACTGATAGGCCAAGACAATTGGGGACTGATAGTGACAAGAAAACTGAAGAAGGGCAAACCATCAGATCCTGTAGCCTCCCTCACGAACTTAGGGTGGGTGTTACACGGATGTGAAACAGGAGCAACCGCCACAGTACACTTCACTCATTATGGCAGAACGACCACTGGTGAAGAATACATAGAAGATATCGTCCGAGAACACTTTCAACTAGAGTCTCTCGGGATCCAGAATCGATCGCCATCCAACGACAGCGACAGAAGAGCATTAGAAACCCTCGAGAAAACTACGAAAAAACTACCAAGCGGTCAATATGAAACGGGACTCCTGTGGAAAAAAGAAGACGAAAGCCTGCCCAACAACTACAATCGAGCTGTTCGACGCCTGGTCAGCATCGAGAAAAAATTGGATCATGATCAAGAAGCAAGAAAGCACTACGAGGAGCAGATCCTGAGTCTAATCGAAAAAGGATACGCAGAGAAGTCTCCAGAAACCTCTAACAAAGGAAGGACATTCTACCTACCCCACTTCGCTGTTGTACACCCAGTCAAGAAGAAGCTAAGAAGTGTTCGACGCAGATGCCAGGTATGAAGGAAAGAGCCTCAACGACGCCTTGCTTTCGGGTCCAGACTTGTTACAATCACTATTCGGAGTACTGCTGCGCTTCAGAGAGGGACCAGTAGCCGTCACGGCAGACATACAAGACATGTTTCTCCGAGTAAAAGTCAGAGAAGACGACCGAGACAGCCTCAGGTTCCTGTGGCGCGGAAACCGAAGAACCGGCAAGCCTGAAGAGTATAGAATGTCTTCAATCATCTTTGGGGCAGCGTCATCACCGGCAACAGCGATATACGTAATGAACAAGAACGCAGAGGAATTTAAGAACACCCATCCTGAAGCAGTGAAAGCAATTATGAGAAATCACTACATGGACGACTATCTGCAGAGCTTCGCGTCTACAACCGAAGCAAAGAAGATATCCAAAGAAGTGAAAGACATTCACGCAAGAGCAAACTTTCATCTGAAGGGATGGGCCAGCAACAACTCGGGGGTAATATCGGAGGTAGAAGACGCAAATAAAGAAAACTCCTTACAACTGACCAAGGAAGAGAAGACTCTGGGACTAAGATGGCTGGTGAAAGAAGATGCATTAGCCTTGAAGGCTCGGTCGGGCTACGCAACACGCCGGAGGACCTGCAAGATGGCAAAAGGACTCCAACAAAAAGAGAAGTCACAAGCGCAGTAATGTCCACCTTCGATCCAATGGGTTTTGCTACACCGGTTCTAATACAAGGAAAGAAACTAATCCAAGACATCTGGCGAAAGAAAATAGGCTGGGATGAACCAATCAACGAACATCAAAATGAAGCCTGGATGAAATACCTAGAAGAAGTGTCAACATTAACAAGGCTGAAGATCCCAAGATGCGTCTCACCCAAAGGCAGAAAAGGACAGCTACATACATTCACCGATGCGAGTGAAGAAGCCTATGCAGCAGTAGTCTACTGGAGAATAGTCGAGCCCGGAGGAAAGGTCCATGTCTCCATGATCGCCGGCAAAGCAAGGGTAACGCCGACGAAACCTGTATCAATTCCGAGGCTAGAGCTACAAGCGGCTTTACTCGGAAGCAGACTAGCCGCCACAATCGAAGAGGAATCAGAGCTCGACATATCGAAAAAGGTTTACTGGACCGACTCCAGCACAGTACTGCAGTGGATAAAGTCAGAACCAAGGAAGTTCAAAACCTTTGTGGCCAACCGACTCGCCGAGATCGAAGAAAAGTCCAAGTCAGAAGACTGGAGATGGGTGCCAACCAAGGAGAACCCAGCAGACGACGCCACGAGGGGAACCCCAATCGAATTCGACCACAACGCCAGATGGTTCAAAGGCCCATCATTTCTCCGTCGACCAGAAGAAGAATGGCCGTTTCACGACTTCAAGCCAGAAATTGTTATGCCAGAAGAAAAAGGCAAGCAAAAGGTGTTGGCAACAATGGCAGCAGAAGACACACTATTAAACCTAGAAAGGTTCTCGAGCTGGGAGCGACTGCTGCGCACTACAGCCAGAGTGATCGCCTTTACACACCTACTAAAGAAGAGCCGTAAAGCGACCACCACCGCCGCACGCCAGAAGCATGAGTCCTGGAAACCACAAAAAATCCAGAAGAAAGAAGCGCACACCTCAATCCCGTCGACCAGCAGAAGTGAAAATAAGCGCCTATACCTACCCCTAGAAGCAGAACACCTAAAAAAGGCCGAACAGATATTAATAAAAATAAGCCAGAGCGATAGTTTTGCATCAGACATAAGAAAACTGAAGTCGGAAAAGCCATTAGAAAATTCGAGTCGACTTAAGAAAATCGACGTTTACATTGGAGACGATGGAATAATTAAATTAAGGAGCAGAACAATGAAATTCCACGACCAAAACGAAAGAATAATGAATCCTATCATTTTAGACGGAAAACAAAAAATAACTCATCTAGTAATACAACACTATCACAGAAAATTCCTTCACGGAAACACCGCTACAGTAATGAACGAAATTCGTCAAAAGTTCTGGATCTTGGGTTTAAAAGCAACTCTAAAAGCAGTCGCACACAGCTGTCAATGGTGCAAGACAAAGAAGAGTTCACCAGATATACCACCGACGGGAGATCTACCGAGCGAGAGATTGCAGCAACATCAATTTCCGTTCTCCTGCACAGCTGTAGACTACTTCAGGCCGATGCAAGTCACCATCGGAAGAAGAAACGAGAAGCGCTGGGGAGCTTTATTTACCTGCCTCACAACTAGAACAGTACATTTACAGCTGGTACCTTCTCTCAGCACTAGCTCAATGATCATGGCACTCCGACGAATGGCAGCCAGAAGAGGAACCCCGAAAACCATATTTAGCGACAACGGGACAACGGGGACGGGAGCAAAAAGGGAATTAGAAGAGGCCGCACAGGAAAAGGGCATCCAGTGGAAGTTCATCACCCCGGGAGCTCCAAACATGGGAGGCGCCTGGGAGAGGCTCGTACGGACAGTTAAGACGGCGCTGGCAGTAGTCCTCAACGAGAAGAGCCCGCCCGAGGAAGTACTCCATACGCTAATGACTGAGGTTGAACACATCGTCAACTCGAGACCTCTCACCCCGAGCAGCATGGACCCAGGAGACGAGGAGAGCCTAACACTAACCACTTTCTGCTGGGAAGATCATGCGGAGCTATGGCGCCGGGAGAGTTCAGCGACACGGAGCTCATCGGAAAAGCAAAATGGAGAACCACCCAAAGACTCGCAGACCACTTCTGGAAAAGGTGGATTAAAGAATACTTACCTCTCCTGATGCCAAGGAAACTCGAAGGGAAAGAAACCAGAGATCCAAGGGAAGGAGACATCGTGCTAATAGTGGACGCTACATTACCACGAAACTCATGGCCTCGCGGTGAAATCGTTAAGACCTATCCGGGACCAGACAGAAGAACCAGGGTGCTGGACGTGCGGACATCAGGTGGAATACTTCGCCGTCCAACTCGACGTGTCATCGTACTGGTGCCAGCGGAGTCGTCGCCTCCAGAAGATGCAGTGCTACGCACCGTGGGGGAGAATGTTAGCGACGACAAAGTGAATTCGAACATTTAATCTTAATTGTTTCTTATCAGTGAGTTAAAACTAAGTGTTAGCATTTAATTTCAATTGTTTCTTATTCGTAATATAAAGCTAAGTGTAAAGACTGACAGTGCTGATAACAAGAAAGTAAATAAATTATTTAGGTTTGATTAGAACATTAAAAGCAAGTATGAGCTTATTTTCTTAGTAAACTTTCTTTTATCATAACTTTAAGAGCTATTAACATATAAGTATACGTAACATATAACATATAAGTGATTTATATAATTCTTTTTCCTTTTAAAGTAATTTAAAAGAAAAATTAATATGTCAATTAATTACCTTTATAATGTAATTTTTATTATAAGATAGATTCAAATTTCATAGAGAATGAAAAGATATTGTATAGAATCTTAAGCATTATTATCGTGATAAGCGTTGTACATTCCTGCCTCTTGGCGGCGCTACTTGTATGTTCAGCGAAAAAATACTATCCTACTCCGGAGCTAAACCGTGAGGCGACCGCGAAACTATTTTTATTTTTTATAAGTATAAATTTAAGATTTTATGAATGTTTTATGTTTAAAATAATAGAGATAAGTCATATCTATTGTCAGGAATAAATAAAAATGTTGTAAGGTATGTTTTACCACACTTATTAAAGAAAATTGTAAATTTCTCTTAGAAAAGGTTGTTCTGTGCTCTGATTGGTCGATGGATCATGTGCAACTTCATTAGTGCCGCGTGCAAATTTTCTCAATTCTGATTGGTCACAGCTGCCTATAAAAAAGGGGCATTTTTTGTGGTAAAACATTCCAAATCCGGCAATGTAATAAGAAGGAATCAAGAAAATAAAATAAGAAGAAACTCTCAAGAAGTGTTATTTATTGCTCATCTAACTGCTACTGTATGCTCTCCAGTTAACATCCCGCCAGCAAACCCGCTCTATTTATTAACATCGTCACACACGAGCATCTACAAATATTAACAGACGAACATCTGATTTTACTATTATTACAGCTCATTCCGATACTAATATTATATTCCCCCGTCTAGAACATAGTGAAGTTATATTATTTGCCCTAGGACCATGCTTTAAATTACAACGATTATTCCCCAGGAATTATTTTATATACGATTTAGTTTTCGATATAAATAGTAAATGTCAGCAGCGACCACATCTTTTAAATATAATGTCTAAAGTAGTAAGGTAAATAGTGGTTTTACTGATTAAAATGGTATCAACGTAAAAGCAACATACTGAAGACTTTTATATCCCTACTAATATGTTCGTTATATTATAGCCAACCAAATCTAAGAAATACCTTTTGACGTTTCACATTAATCATTCCGCAATAACTTTGCACTAGCGTACTCACACGATTTAAAATAACCTTTTACGTAAATCCGAAGAATTATGAAGTTATCTATATTCCATTACAAAGTGTATAAATTTTATCTATATCTATATATATGTAAATTTATTTTTAATCTAGTTTCAATCTTAAATATTTATAACTTTGCCTCTAGAAATAAGCAGTAACAAAAAAATATGAAGAAATTAATAAATCTTGTGTTTTAAATTATCCGTTTCTAATTTATTTTGTTATTATTCAAACCAAACTGTAAATGATTACCAACTCTAATCATCAAAATATCGATTATTTTAAGAATCGGATATTGTACGTTCCCTAAAAATTAATATCTTCACCACTTATGTGTTAAACAAACACATAAGTGGTGAAGATATTAATTTTTAGGGAAAAAACCATGCATTTAGAAATTGTAAGTAGTCAAAACAATTAAACAAATGGTAAACTCTGAATTAGAGTTCCCAAGTATCGGCGTTTTGAATTATACCGAACAAAATGAATCGAGATCACATTTCACATATTCGTCTAATTTAGTCTGTGGTCTTTAGCATGAACATTATATGTAATGTGTGACCTGTACGTGCGGCGCAGCGGCGTGGTGCAGGATCTTGAGATGATGGCGTGCAGCTAGCGCCTGTTGCCGATACAGTAGCTGAGCACCCGCGGTCGGTGTACGTCTCGCAGCGTCCGCCTTGACCGCCGCCGTCCCAGGCGCCGCGCTCACCGCCACCGTCCCCGTCGACGCCGGCCCGCCCGCCGCCACCACTATGCGCTGGGGCGCGGCGGGCGCGGGCTGCGGCGCGGCGGCGCTCGCGGCGGCACTCGCGGCGGTGCCCGCCTTCATCTTCTCCTTGGCAATGCGCTCGGCGCGGCGTGTGGCCACTTCCATGGGCGTGGGCGGTGCGTCGTAGTCGACGCCGTGGTCGGCGAGTAGCGCGTGGTGCTTAGGGTTGCGGTGAGCGGCGTCGTCGAGGCGGCGCTTGGGCGCAGTGCGGCGGCGCTCGGCGGCGTCACGCATGGCATCGAGGCGCGGCAGCGGCGGGCGCGGGGCCTCGTCGTCCGGGCGGCGACGCGCTGGCGCCGGCTTGCGGTGCTTGCGACGCGCGCGCTCGCGCTCCGGGTCGGCCAGTGCGTCGTGGCGGTCGCGGCAGGCGCGCGGCGAGCGGTAGCAGCGCGCCGCCTCATTGACCAGGTCGGCGGCCCAGTCCCAATTTGGCGCGAGCGCGGCGGGCGGGTCGGGCGGAAGGTGCTGCAGGCGCAGCGCGCGTCGCAGCGCCGCGTCCTCGCCGGCCGCCCACTCGGGCTGCGGCGCGTCGCGGTGCGGCGGCGGGCGCGCGCGCGGCCGGGCGCGGGCCGGGGCGCCGGCGCGCGCGAACAGCGAGGGCGGCGCGGGCGCGGCGCGCGGCGCGGCACGGGCTCGACGCGGCTCGCGGGCCGCACGCATGTCGCCGCCGCGCCGCGCCACGGCCGGCAGCAGCGCCTCCGCGGCGGCACCGCGCCGGTACAGCGGGCGCGCCCAGCTCTCGCAGTACACGTCGCCCTCGCTGGACGGCGGCGTCGGCGGACACCACATCTGCGCACGAAATACGTTTACTCAGCGATCGACTCACATAACACACACACGCGAAACTACACTACTCACCGGCATCTTCTCCAGAGACCCTGAACCAGTCACCCACACCTGCAACAGTAAATCAATGGATAAAATAACTCTAAAGATGAAAAAAACACAGATCTAACAAACCTACCTACCTATTCACCAAGCATTCATACCGATAGACGAACCAAATTTAAAAACATTTGAACTTATATAAAATACAGTAGGTATGTGATTTTTGCATACCATAAAAAATCCTTAAATATAAAATAACAAATTATACTTACTCAATTCAATAATATTCTATGTTTCAAACTCCCAAATTTATTTACTATCCACATACCCAACCTACATTTAAAATCATATAAAAATTTAAAATTACGCATATATTATACAAAGTGACTCATTCCCGGCGTATAATTTTAACTCCTGTTCGTGTTGTTTCCTATTTCCCTTAAAGTTCATTCACACACATCCACGTAATGTCAGAACTATAGACCTCAACAAATCTCTGTGCGCTGGCACTGACACCAGTCAGGATTTGTTGCGCTCCCGACGTACAAATTTCAACGTTTCTTCCTTATTTTACAGAGAACAAAATCAAAAAAGGCAGTACGCAATTTCATCGGTTTTTTTTTATGTGTGAGTACATATGTTAATTATTTTTTATTTGAAAGCTGGTGCTTCTCACATGGTCCCACATAAATTTGATTAAGATTTGATCAATAGTTTTTGAGCATCCGCTCAACTTCGATTACATTGATGATATAATGATTTCTTATATTTACGCGAACACTACACATTGAAATAATACTAGTTTTTACGGAATTTATCGCGTATATTTAACTTTTTAAATACCCGACGTTTCGAACGCTTTACAGCACTCATGGCCACGGGCGGGACTGTCCTCAGACCTAGACTCAGTCCCGTCCGTGACCATGAGTGCTGTAAAGCGTTTCTACATTGATGATATTCTCATTTTATTTATATTGAAGTTGGTTGATGTACATTTTTTTTTACTTTACCACTTGTTCTTTTTGCCTTTCATATTTCTGTGTTGAAAAAATAAAGTCCTTCTGGGTTCACACGGGATTTTGTTTCAATTAATGTCATGACAATGCAGAAAAGAAAGTTAAGACACATAGAATAGACAGTGTTTTAAAAAAGTTAAGCATTCTGCAGGCAATTTATTTTATGTTATGATATTTATCAATAAACCTGCATCTTTAATTTAAATTAATGTCACTGAAGAACTTGAAATAAAAATAGTTAAAAAAAAGTAGTACCCACACTTTGATAAATTTACAAAATATTTGCCCTATGAAGACATTAAGCCCATAGCCCACAACCTGAACAGTAAAACGCTTAGCCACTACACTACCAAGGTATTTAGGAATCGCATGGCTGGTATGGCATTGAAATTTTTTGATAAACCAGTCTTAGCCACAGGCTTTATCAATATATGTATACACGCTTTTCAATTATTTAATGCAGTAGTAATTGGTTAAATGCATATGCTTTCAATGTTTCCGCAATTTCTATGAAATAAAATTGGCAGCTTAGTAGAGTATATTTTTAGACCGTCTGATATACTTAAATAACTTTCACTTTTATTTGTATATCTCAATATATCAGTTCAAATGCTTATTATAGTATTAATTATTTTCATCAAATTTTATTCCATGAGCATATGTTAAGTTTAGGTGTTTAAAGAGTATAAATTAATCTACTATAGACGTTTAAGTACTCTCTTATACTCATAAATTTGTTGTTTTCATATTTATTTACATATATAGAATTCGATTTATTTTCAAAGATCAAGCTACAGTTAGTAAGCTATAGCATATAGGATAAGTAAGAATCATTTGTCAACGTATTTTAATCGTCTACCGGAGAGGGCGAGACCGAGGCCGGGGGTGGGGGGGCAGGGGGGCGGCGCTCGGCTTCGCCCGTAAATGCTTGGTGCGCGTTACATCCCTGACGTTCGGGGCGGCGTCGCCGTTTTGGTGGCATCTCGCGCAAGCACCGGACCAACAGTGAGAGTACAAGCATTTACGGACGAAATCGAGCGGCACCAAAACGTCGAACGTCAGAAATATAAACGCCGGGTAAGTTGTACAAAGTCATTTATTGTGTTCGTCGGGCGAGTGCGGGTGCGGGGGAGAGGCGGCCGCGAGCCACGAGTCAAGCGTGCCGTTGCGCAGGTGGCGGCGGCGCGCGCAGCGCTGCTCGTCCAGCGTCCACAGGTTTATGTGCACCGTGCCGCGCGACCGCGTGCGGGGCGTGGCGCGGCGCGAGGCCGGGGGCGGCGAGACCGGCGGCTGCGGGGCCGGCGGCGGCGGCGGTGACGGCGGCGGCGATGGCGGCGTGCCCGGCGCGCCCGCCGCGCCGCGACTTCTCCGAGAACGCACCTTGATGCGCGCGTCGCTGCGGCAGTACGTGAGCTCGGGCGCGGGCTCGGGCGCGGGCTCGGGCTCGGGCTCGTCGCGCAGCGCCCGGCGCGCGCGCTCCCACTCGCGCAGCTGGCGCCGCATCTCACCGAGCGCCGCCCGCTCCGCCTCCGTCGCCGCTTCGCTGCTCTCCACCAGCCGCATCGCGTACTTCTCTATAGGCGATAGCTGTAAACGCAATTTGCAAAATTAACTTAATGAAACCAATAAAATTATATTCCACCGATATGAAACTCGTACTCGAAAAACAAAAGAAAATACGAGATAGCTGTTGTTATGGCTTTCGCTGAATAGCAGTATAACAATATATCATAATATTTAAAACAATATTACTGCAGCAATTTTGATAGAAGGTAATTTTATGTTGTCTAAAAACAAAAGATAAACTTTGCTACATATCCATTTCTAACAAATTAACCAAATTTTAAATATGTGTAAAGTTCACCGAAACACATCAGAATGGCGTGACAAATTATTCAATAAAATTACATCGAGTTTTTAATCAAAGTAATTTTTATTAATGAACCAGCAAGAAACCCAGCTGAACTTTCTTTATAAACATAATAGATGTTAAGTTGTAAGAATTTGTGGTCACAGAAAGACGTGTTTACTACGTGATGATTTATTTGCAACTGATTGAACAAATTATGCTTTTAAATGTTGAACCTATTTACACATGCATACGTATTCACACGCTCGCTCTTACACACCGCCTACCAAAAGGCCTATGAGCCCTTTAACAATTTTATTACACGTTACAACGTTTTGGTTACAATAGACTCAAAGATAACACACAAAAAATAAAGACACAATATCTTTACAGAATTAATTAAACTATACATATAGAATATCGATAAACACAATTTGCATTAGTTATTATTATAAATAAAATGATGCTTCAATGTCTATTGGTAAGTAACACTGCTTATTTACAGATCTTTGCACGACACTAGCACCACTTTTTACACTGTATACACGAGCGACACCGTCAGAACCCGGATGTTTTTTTACAATACGTCCCATCATTCATTTACCTGGGGTGCAAACTATCTGATTTTATGAGGACAATGAAACCTTCCTTTGCCGTTTCGGACACTGTTGCATTCTCAACAGGTATTCTTGTTGCCATCGACCCCAGTCCGTCAACAATCTTTGTTGGTACTGCCATCTTGGTAAGTGACTTGTTGGGATGTCTTGGAAGTCTGGTGTCGGAACCGTAATAGGCGTCTCACCGACAAGGAAATGTCCGGGCGGTAATGGTTGGATGTTGTCTGTGCCTGTATCTCTAAATATGTTAAGCAGTCAGTTGTTGCAGCAGTGAGTTGAACTCTTCGACGTCACGTGAGAGGTCATTATCCATTTCAAATGGTTTTTAATCGATTTGATTCCGGCTTCCCACAGTCCACCCATGTGTGGGCTATAGGCGGGAATGAAATTCCATTCAGTTCCATCCGTTGCTAGCATCTCAGCAATTGGACCCTCGAATTTAAGTTTGGCTTCAGCCCATTCTACAGCTAGTATCCTGTTCTCCCTAACAAATTACGTCCTTGGTCACTCCAGACGTGAGCGCATCTTCCACGTCTAGCAAGAAAATGTTTGCAGCTTGTGGAAGTCTTAAGAGACTCCGAAATTTCCTGCCCATTTCTACCAAAATTGCATTAGCACATTCCATTTTGTTACCTATTTTAGACTATGCTGACATATGCTACACTGATATTACCATGGAGCAATTAAACAAGCTTGAGCGTCTTCAGAATATATCCATTCGATTCATATTTGGTTTACGCAATACGATCATGTATCCCAATTTCGAAATCAACTCAAGTGGCTCCCTATTCGCCTTCGCCGGGTTGTTCATATACTCTCTTTACTTTATTGTGTACTGTTTGATCCGAAATCTCCAAGATACCTTAAGGAACAATTTCACTATCGACATGAATTTCATAACCGCAATTTGCGTTCAGTGTATAGCTTGTCTTTAAATACTCCTTACAGCGTAACTTCTTTTTATAATAAGTCATTTACTTCACTAGCAACACCAGCGTAACTTCATTTTATAATAAGTCATTTACTTCACTAGCAACGCGACTTTGGAATTCGTTACCACTTAACATTCAGAAAGCGAAATCTTTACAATCTTTTAAAAAAATTACTTAAGGAGTATTATTTGAAGCTCCCGTCACAATAATAAATTATATGTATTTCCTCTTTTCATACACTTGTATGTATATACTTGATTTTTTTTGTTAAATTTTCTGCAGTATATGTTTGAATATATTAAATTAAAATTATTGAACATATACAGATATTTGTATGTAATATTATATATATATATATATATATATATATATATATATATATATATATATATATATATATATATATATATATATAATCATTATATATTATAAATATATTTTTATAAATATCATTATTAATAATATTTTTTTTCCTGTTCATTTCATATTGCATGTTGCACCTATCCGTCAAAATATAAAATTATAATGTCCTTTTATGTTCAATTTGTCAGGCAGAAATCGCTTAAAGCGATATGACCGCCGTTTGTAGTCATAAGTTTTCCGTTATTGTAATAACTTTGTTCAAATGCAATAAAGAGTTATCTATCTATGTACATATTATGTGGTGACCTGGTTCATGAGCGCGGCGAGCTCGGCCAGCTCGGCGCTGCGCGCGTCGTCCGGCGGGCGTGCGGTGCGCGCGGGCGGCGCGTGCTGCGCGGCGTGCGGCGGGGCGTCGGGCGGCACGTCGTCGAACTCGGCCAGCTCGCCCTGCGCCTCAGCGCGCGCCGCACGCGCCGCCGCCGCGTCCGCCTCGTCCTCGGCCGCCGCCAGCGCGCTCTCCAGCTCTCCACCCGCTTCGGCAGCTTCGCCCGCCTCGCTCGCCTCACCGGCTTCACCCGCCACACCTGCTTCACCGCCGAACAACTCTTTGATGTTCGACTAAAATTACATACAATTAATTTTATTAGCAAACGTCATAATTATATTATTTACGTGAAGCTAGAGCAGATAGGGTGCACTCACGAGGCGCAGGTACGAAGTGGTGAAGTGGCCATTCTCGATGGCGAGGTGGCCCAGCAGGCGTTTCTGCTCGGCCTTGCGCAGGATGTTCTCCTCGACGGTGGCGGCGGTGACGAGGCGGAACACGTGCACGTCGCGCGTTTGGCCTATGCGGTGGCAGCGGTCCTGCGCCTGTGCGTCCATGGTAGGGTTCCAGTCCGAGTCGTAGAACACCACGCAGTCGGCGCCCGTCAGGTTGAGGCCCACGCCGCCGCTGCGCGTGGATAGGATGAAGGCGAAGAGGCGCGAATCCGCGTTGAAACGGTCCACGAGCTGCTGGCGCTGGTCCACGCGCGTGGCGCCGTCCAGGCGCAGGTAGGCGTGGCCGTGCATGCACAGGAACGCCTCCAGCACGTCCAGCACGCGCGTCATCTGCGTGAAGATCAGCACGCGGTGCCCGCCCGCCTTCAGCCGCCGCAGCAGCGCGTCCAGCGTCTGCAGCTTGCCTGCACGCCGCGCCGACAAACAACCGTCGTACACATTACTCCACCACACACTACTAACGTCGCCTCGCTAACTTAACTTTTTACACAATTTACAAATTTTTACGTAAATTGAACAAAAATAATTATAAGCTAAAGGTAGTTGGGGTTAACTGTGACATTCAATCGATATTTTTTTTCTATGATGACGAATTAGCATTCCATGGGTGCCATAAAGCACTCAAACTAAACATTTTTATCGTTGATTAATACTACTTATACGGATTTTATCGCGTTTTATTTATATTATTTTTAATACCCGATTAATTTTAATATAAATAAAACGCGATAAAATCCGTGAAAGTATTTTTAATCAATGTATAGTGTTCGCGTAAATATAAGAAATCATTATTTTTATCGTTTATATCAAACAAATGTCAATTTTTTGATTAAAGTAGCAATCTCCGGGAAGTAGGAGTCTTTTAAGTATTTGTCTAAGCACCACCATCGCAATAATGTCGACCACCAAACAGTAATGCTTGCTCCATGCAATGCTATGCTCCAGTTTTACACGTGTTACAGTCAAACTGTAGCTGTAGCTGATACTATAGGTGTAGAACGAATGTGGCTCAATCGCAAAAAAGCAATACAAAACCAGCTTAATGCTGTTGTGTTTTGTATGTTGAGTTTCGAGAATTGGAAACAAGGTATTCCATCTTGGTCCTCAGGGATAACAACGCGTTTGCATTTTGATTTTCTCAATAGATGATGTAGATATCTATGCCCTACAGTACACTTACCATCAGATGGACTGTGTGCTCTTTAGTCACCCTTATTCTATAAAAAAGAACATGTGTGCAGTTCACACGCAGTAGAAGCCTTCAGAAAACCAAACTTTGTGAGAACAAGACGATTGCAAAATATCAGCAGTAGGATAATTGTAGGTTTAATTTAAATAATTATGCGGGTGCGGAAAGGCGACGGCCTGGCGCGCGGCGGGCACGTGCAACTGTGCGAGCGCGGCGCATGGTACGTCTGCATGTGCTGTGTGAGCAGGTGCAGTGTGGGTACTGAGCACTGACCGCAGTCGTACTGCAGCAGGCGCGGGTGCGGGAAGGCGACGGCCTGGCGCGCTGCGGGCACGTGCAACTGTGCGAGCGCGGCGCATGGTACGTCTGCATGTGCTGTGTGAGCAGGTGCAGTGTGGGTACTGAGCACTGACCGCAGTCGTACTGCAGCAGGCGCGGGTGCGGGAAGGCGACGGCCTGGCGCGCTGCGGGCACGTGCAACTGTGCGAGCGCGGCGCATGGTACGTCTGCATGTGCTGTGTGAGCAGGTGCAGTGTGGGTACTGAGCACTGACCGCAGTCGTACTGCAGCAGGCGCGGGTGCGGGAAGGCGACGGCCTGGCGCGCGGCGGGCACGTGCAGCTGTGCGAGCGCGGCGCATGGTACGTCTGCATGTGCTGTGTGAGCAGGTGCAGTGTGGGTACTGAGCACTGACCGCAGTCGTATTGCAGCAGGCGCGGGTGCGGGAAGGCGACGGCCTGGCGCGCGGCGGGCACGTGCAGCTGTGCGAGCGCGGCGCATGGTACGTCTGCATGTGCTGTGTGAGCAGGTGCAGTGTGGGTACTGAGCACTGATCGCAGTCGTACTGCAGCAGGCGCGGGTGCGGGAAGGCGACGGCCTGGCGCGCGGCGGGCACGTGCAGCTGTGCGAGCGCAGCGCATGGTACGTCTGCATGTGCTGTGTGAGCAGGTGCAGTGTGGGTACTGAGCACTGACCGCAGTCGTACTGCAGCAGGCGCGGGTGCGGGAAGGCGACGGCCTGGCGCGCGGCGGGCACGTGCAGCTGTGCGAGCGCGGCGCATGGTACGTCTGCATGTGCTGTGTGAGCAGGTGCAGTGTGGGTACTGAGCACTGACCGCAGTCGTATTGCAGCAGGCGCGGGTGCGGGAAGGCGACGGCCTGGCGCGCGGCGGGCACGTGCAGCTGTGCGAGCGCGGCGCATGGTACGTCTGCATGTGCTGTGTGAGCAGGTGCAGTGTGGGTACTGAGCACTGACCGCAGTCGTACTGCAGCAGGCGCGGGTGCGGGAAGGCGACGGCCTGGCGCGCGGCGGGCACGTGCAGCTGTGCGAGCGCGGCGCATGGTACGTCTGCATGTGCTGTGTGAGCAGGTGCAGTGTGGGTACTGAGCACTGACCGCAGTCGTACTGCAGGAGGCGCGGGTGCGGGAAGGCGACGGCCTGGCGCGCGGCGGGCACGTGCAGCTGTGCGAGCGCGGCGCATGGTACGTCTGCATGTGCTGTGTGAGCAGGTGCAGTGTGGGTACTGAGCACTGACCGCAGTCGTATTGCAGCAGGCGCGGGTGCGGGAAGGCGACGGCCTGGCGCGCGGCGGGCACGTGCAGCTGTGCGAGCGCGGCGCATGGTACGTCTGCATGTGCTGTGTGAGCAGGTGCAGTGTGGGTACTGAGCACTGACCGCAGTCGTATTGCAGCAGGCGCGGGTGCGGGAAGGCGACGGCCTGGCGCGCGGCGGGCACGTGCAGCTGTGCGAGCGCGGCGCGCGCGGCCGGCGCGACGGTGCGCTCGGCAGCGGCGGCGCGGCGGCGCCACGCGCTGTACTCTGGCCCGCCGCCGCGGCAGCGCAGCTCGCAGCACGCCGCCCGCGCGCCGCCGCAGCACACGCTGAACCTGCACGCAACCACGCTACGTCACTCGCCACCGGAAACCGGAAACTTGGCCACTCGTGAATTTGCTGATTATTTGCACTGAAACGTTTTTTTAACAGTAAATTAAGGGTAGTTGCATTCAATAAGTGTCTCTAATGGTTTTAGAACATAGAAATTTAATGTTTACTTCACCGAAATTTTTCTTTTCAAGATAACATGTTTTCACTAAAATTAACATCTTTCCATTGTCACTTTAAAAACACTACAAAGTTAAAAATTAAGTCTGTTTCTTTATTGTCTATCAGTTTTAATATCGGGTGTTTCCTCCTCTAGCCCTGATAACCGCTTGCATTCGATCTGGCATGCTTTGAATGATGTTTCTGACATCAACTTGCGGTATGCTGTCCCAAGCGGCCAGCGCTGCATTTCGGAGCTCATTTAGAGTTTGTGGCGGTTTGGAGCTGGACTTTATCTTTCTTTTGAGCATACCCCATACATGCTCAATTGGATTTAAGTCCGGGCTACGAGCTGGCCACTGTAATTTTTGTATTCCAACCTCTTCCAGATATTCCTCTACACAATGTGCGACGTGCGGGCGTGCATTATCGTGCATGAGGAGGAATTGGTCGTGTCCAATGAATCCCGAATAAGGCATTACGTGCTCCTGAAGAACTTCCTCGATGTATCGAGTAGCTGTAAGCCGATTATCGACGATGACCAACTCTGTACGTGCGTCGGAACTTACACCTCCCCATACCATTATTGCCATGGAACTGGACACTATTTCCATGGAAACTCACAGTTTGGGTGGTGGTAATGTGTAGAAACCTCTCTTCTCTTTTTCTCCACACTCGTTCTCGACCGTCTGGAGCACGTAAAGCTATTCGACACTCATCTGTGAACAACACTCTAGCCCATTGCTCGTGGGTCCAATTGACATGTTCTCTTGCGAACTGAAGTCGGGCTACTCGGTGCTGTCTGAGAAGTTCTGGACCTCGTGCTGGTCTACGAGCTTTTAAATTCACTTCCTCCATTCGTCTGCTCACCGTACGCTCACTAACATTAACGCCTCTTGCGATTTGGAGCCGCTGGCGTATCTCAACAGCGGTCAGGTAGCGGTTTCTCAAAATCTCCATAACAATAAAACGATCGTCCCGGGCCGATGTGCACCTTACGCCCCCACTGCCTGGCCTGCGGGTGTAGCGGCCTGTCTCCTGGTATCGTTTCAGTGAATACTGCATTGAGGACCGTGGTACGTTAAGCACAATAGCAACTTCACGCTGTGTCAGCCCTTGGTCAATTAATGCTACTGCTTGTGCAACTTGTGCTGGTGTTAATGGCATTTTTATTGGCTTTAAAGCACCTTTAGTTATTTAATTAAGACACAAGATCACAATAATTGAATAACCTTACAGTAAACTTTTCACAACACACAAATTTAAAATGTGAACTTAGTCGCTCAAATGACCCGATTCAACTAAAAATTAAAGAATTCGTCATGGTGCACTTAAACATAATGAATTACCCTCTTGAACTTGAGGGTAAACATTTTTTGACATACTTGCATAACAAACATTCATCAGAAACACTTAAAGCTTTTGCTATCGCGAGATAACCGCTTGGCCAAGTTTCCGTGCCGGTGAGTGTATATATACATATATATCGCCTCATTCCACCCCTTACTCAATACAGTGAACCCGCGGTAACCCGACAAACATTTTGGCGGGCAGTGTCGATGTATCGAATTTGTCAGATTATAGAGTACTGCCTATGACCCCCTATAGTCCGGATTTGTTTACAAAAGAATAAGTACATTGTAATCCGACAAATTACAGATCCTATATATATACGTACTCTTCTCTGATTGTGGTGGTACGTACAAGTTATAACTTGTTCAACCATGCCTTAGAGAAAATTGTCAAAAAAATATTTAATAATAAATAATAGACCATGTCGTCTTACACAGAGGCCGGAATACCGAAGGTCCACTGTATTGCAATCAGCCACATCAGCATTTTTATAAAGTCAAGTAAGATTTCTAAGTAATGTGAAACAAAATAACTGCCACACATGTCCGGTGACATTATTATAATTATTGATATTTAATTACTGTTATTGAGCAGCTATTTGGACAGGATTATGTAAGCGCAAGCCAAGATGTACTCTCCATTCTCTTACTTTCATGGTCGGATGGTCCGATGAGGCGCAGGAGCAATAGTTAACAGAACAAGTTCTCCGCGGCACCCGCGGTGGGGGCGAAACCCCGCCAACTGGCGTACATAATAAGTAAATAGTAGAGAGTGGTGAATGACCTGTCGATGATGTCGTGCATGTCGTGCAGCATATCTGCGAGGTCGCGCGGCGGAAGTGCGGGCGGACCCACGTGCACGGCGGCGCGCAGGTCGGCACCGTACAGCGGCAGGTGCCAGCAGCGACGCTCATTGCACGCGGCCAGGCGGCGCAGCGAGGCGCGGCGCCAGGCGGCCGCGCGCGCGCCGGCGCCCCGGGCGACGGCCGTGGCGGCGGGCGGGGCGGCGCGCAGAGCGGGCGGCGGCGAGCGGGGCGGCGCGAGCGGCGCGCGCGGCAGCGACGCGGCGCCAGACGTGGCGGGCGGCGCGCGCGCCACCAGCCGCAAGTGCAAGCGCAGCGCGCACGCCGGTGGACGTGGCGCCTCATCTACCATCTGTGAGTCAATACTAAATATAGGTATAACCAAATATTACTTATTTCTTAGATACTACTACACCTTTATCAAATGGTGAAGTAATACCTATAAACAATCATACTAAAATGATTGTTTACAGGCATTATTACTCCTAGGTGTTTTAATATATAACAGTAGAGATATATCATCAGCATCATAAACCTGAGGCAGTGCACTGCCGGACGAAGGTCATTCCTAAGGCGTGCCACTTAAATTGGTCTTTGGCTCTTTGGTAACATGTTACAGTATCTATAAAGACATAGAGAGATGCAGTAAATTTAGGTATCTTTCTATTAGACATGTATATTGTAAATAAAATACATATAGTAAAATTAGTTAGTGGCAGTGCATAAGACTTGGTGTCATTCATATAATTGACCAAATGTCAATTTCTATGAATGTCAAGATTGACTAAAAATGAATAACATAAATTATTTGAAAACTTTTAAATAAAGGTTTATGTATAAGTGATTTCAATCATGTCGAGACTTTAATCTAGATGATACAATAAAAATTGTAGAAATATCTTATGTTCTCCACTAGATTGCGGTGTGACCATCTCGTATATACCAGAACCATTTGCATTGTATACAAGTTCTGCATACTACAGGAGAGGCCCATGACCAGTAGTAGATTTTGACCTGTTAAAGACAAAATAAAATCATTACGCTTTACAATTTTTCAGGGCCGTAATAAGGACGGGAGGCCATGACCCCAGGTGGCAGATTTTTAGAGGTGGTATTTAAAGAAAAAAAAGCTAGGTTTGATCTAGAGATAATAAAAGTTGTATCGCCACGTCCATCGCGCTCTTGTTCATTCGTAATAGTTTAATTTCAACACTCGTTAGAAATCTTCAGTTTTTGCCAAAATTTTGGCCCATATAATTTGAAGCCAAAGGTGGTTTTTTAGTGTGAAAATTTCTTTAGTCACTTGACCGTCCGAGCGACGCGGCGACAATAGCCTTGTACGTCCCGACGCCGTTCGTTGCGGTTTTTTACGCTGCGATCGCGAATAGTTCGACTAAAATGGTTACCACGGAGAAAATTCTTTACTTATATCACAATAAAAATCACCCATAGAAAGCTAATGAAATGCAAAATTTTATTACATTTTATTAACGTAATTCAATACTAAATAAATTATTATTAATTTATTCAATTGAAGTACAAAGGGTAAAAGTATTGATTAATTTTGAAAATCTGACACCAACTCACAAAATATATAATGATACTAAGCTGTTAAATATAAATCAATCGTACGTTTATCATACATGCATTCTGATTCGTAAAATAATAAATAAAGATATCCACACTTATTTAAGTTTCACTAAAAAGAGACAAATTCAAAAAATTCAGCTAAGAAATGCAAATGATCTCATTTTACGTGCACCAAGAACTAGTTATGGTAAAAGAAACCTAGTGTTTGAAGGAGCACAATTATATAATAAACTGCCTAAAGACATTAAGGAATCGCAGTCAAATGTAAGCTTCAAAAAATTACTAAAATATCATATTTTAAAATCTATAAAAAACCGGTATTACTATTAAGTTAAAAATATTAATAATAATCAATAAGTATTTTAAATATGTTTAAGAAGGTGCAAATAAGGTATAAAGTTTTTTTTTATTGTTCATTACTAATTCGAATTAGAATAAAATAATACTAAATATGCATCTCAAACCACTTCTAGTAAATTGTTGAGCGTAGTGCAACTATATATCTGTGATTGTATCTCTCTCTGACGCTGTGACTGTTTTTAACTGTTTTTAACTGTATGTATTTGTAATGTACCCCCAACTTCTGTGTTTCTCCAGACATTGTTATAACTTATAAATTTTTATGTTCTCATGATAAGTGAATTTTGTATTCTTAATGAGAATAAAGTTCTTAAACCACAAATCTAGCTGAAAAACACTAATATGTTTTTATTATTTTTGATAATAACGCAGAACCATTTTATATACATATGGAACAATAACTAAAAAACCATGATCTACCGTAACCAATAACACTAATAGGGCCGAAACACATAACGCAAACTGCTTATTTTTGCGGCGCCGCAACGCCAAAATCGGCAGTTGCGTTGCCGCGTTGCGGCGTCGCGAAACAGGGCATTATGGTAGGGCAACCATTTTCTCGTGATTTTTGAGTGTGGATAGACGTCTCTCTGCGATGGATCGTAATAAACTTATTGCTTATTTGTTATTAAGAAGACATTATTCTATCTTAAAAATACGGCAAAGAAGATACTGGATACATCCATTAAGTAAGGGTATGAATCCAAATGGCGAGTTCTTTTCTAAAAAATACGAAGCATTAAAGATAGACGAAAAAAAATTTGTTGCCTACTTTAGAATGAGTGTATCATCATTTGAAGAGCTATTAAGCGAGTTATCAAAATATATACAGAAGAAAAAAAATAAAGGAAGAAAACCAGTTACTGCTTTGGAAATGCTGGGCTTAACTTTAAGGTAAAACAAATAGGTTTCTTATTTTTTTTTATTGATGTTTATGGCACTCGGAATCAAATGTTTAGTTTTATTTGTACCCCTGGCTTTATACACCTGTGGTACTAGCGGGGTGTCGATAAAAATTTTGCATCACTAGTGTTCATGGTTTGGGGGTACCTAGTGGTACAAAGCCAGGTTCAAATGAAACAAAACAGAATCAAATTAAGCTTTTTGCATTATACAATTTTCTTACTTTAAGAATACTTTAATAGGCCTTAAAAAATGTAATGATCAATTTAAGAAAAATCAAACTCCTCATCTTGTGAAACATAGGAAGTAGCTGACGTTTCGTCCAGTAAAAATGGTGAATTTATTGGACGTTGTTGGTTTGATGATGAGGTAGTCCTCTGTTCAGTAATCGAACTTCCAGGAGTAGAAGTGTGGTAGCCACTCTGAACCGTATTATCGTATCTCATAGTTGAATATCCTTGATTGTAACCCTGATGCTGATATTCTTGATTATAGCCGTGATGTGTATTTTGATGAATTGAAGGTTGAAGAATATCGGTTAATATTTGAAGCACCCGACTTTGAAATATCAATGTTTGATTCTCATTTAACGATTGTAGAGATGGTAAAATCCCCTTGAAAAAATGCAAATGTATATTCTCCGGTGTTTTTAATATTGCCAATAAATCTTCTTCAATATCATCCTTATCATCTGCCTTTCGTTTTCGTGGTTGACTTTTATAACGAGGCAATGCCGTTATTTCATTCTCAATATCTCCTTCCGCTACGCATAAACTGGAATCAGTTGCATTTTGTGAAACCTTTTTCAAAAACTGTAATTGTTTATTCAAGTGATATTCTTTAATTTTTGCAGCTCCAGCTCCTGATCGATTGGCATCTTTTAGTTTTTTTTGATATTTAGCAAAATTATCTTTTATGGCCTTCCACTTCTTGACTAAATCATTACCTGCAACAAAAAACTTCACAAGTGAAAAATAGTAATAAAGACTAAAATTCCCTAGATTCCATTTATACTACATATAAAATTTGATATAACTTTCATAAGTACTTTCGGTCCATCCAATTTCATATAAATGGCTGGCCGCCGAAAAAGAATAATTTTCTGCTTTTTCTTGACTTAGGCAAGTTAAAAACTGATTGACTTTGCCTAGAACAACCATAATGTAAAATATTTATTGAGTACTTCTTTGAAAAACTACCTGTCTATCTTTGAAAATCTATTCCTTTAGCAACACTATTACCTGCGCGGTTTGAGTTTGATTATACCTACATTTGTATTATTTTATTATTTGCCTACTAATTATTATTTCATTTTAGATTTCTAGCAACCGGCAGTGACTTTAAAACCATGCATACGAATTACTTCCGAGGAGCAAGTACAATAGCAAAAATTGTAAGGACAGTTTGTCGCGCCATATGGAAACATCTATCAAGTCAAAATATACCTCCTATAACAAAACAGGTTCTAGAAGATGTCGCTATTGAGTTTGACAAGAAAGCAAATTTTCCTAACTGCATAGGAGCTCTTGATGGTAAACATGTCCGTATTACATGTCCTGCGCACAGTGGATCACTGTTTTACAATTATAAGGGCTATAATTCAATAGTTTTATTAGCTCTTGTAGATTCTAGATATAGATTCATTTTTGTCGATATAGGAGCGTATGGCAAGGAAAGTGACTCCACCGTTTTCCAGAACTCTAAACTTTATGATTTGATTATGACACGCAAATTACCTATTCCTGTACCAAAGCCTTTACCAGGTTCTCAAAATGAAACTCCATTTGTTTTTGTAGGAGATGAAGCATTCTCAATTTCGAATAACGTCATGCGCCCTTACTCAGGAAAACATTTGTCGGTACAACAAAGAGTTTACAATTATCGACTGAGTCGTGCCCGAAGATATGTCGAGTGCGCTTTTGGCATCCTAGCCAATAAATGGCGCATATTTCATCGATCTATGAATGTGCAATACGAATTTGCGACAGACATTATCAAGGCATGTTGTGTAATGCACAACTTTGTTTTGAATCGAGATGGAGTACAAGCGACCGATGACATTATCTTTGATGATTCTGATCTGCAAATGTTGCATTTGCCCACAG
The DNA here is from genome assembly GCA_036936625.1 of Parnassius smintheus behrii. Taxonomy (NCBI): domain Eukaryota; kingdom Metazoa; phylum Arthropoda; class Insecta; order Lepidoptera; family Papilionidae; genus Parnassius; species Parnassius smintheus. The sequence continues at coordinate 512,190 of JAUPFT010000011.1, forward strand.
CAAATGAAAATAATTTAAGCCCACATCTAATACGGAATGATTTTTGTAATTACTTTTCCAGTGATGTTGGCGCCCTAAGTTGGCAATTAAAGAAAATATGAATGTTCGTATACCTACTCAGTTCAAAATACAAATAATACCTTATTATTTTTACTTTTGTAAGATGTTTTATTTCTTATCTATGTACTTTTGAATAGTTTTGAATCAAGTGTCCACTCTACGACTATAAATGTTACTCTATGCACAAGAAACGTTTGAAGTGCAACCATTAAAATTATAGCTATCTCTTTCAATTGCGTTTTATTTCATATCTTTTGGTTTGCTTATCAGTAAAACTTGCAAATGTGTGCAGTTTTGGATTGCTGGGAGGTAATGATTTAAACACAGGAACAGATTTAAAACGTAAATTACTATGAACGTAACTTATCTTTAGTTTAAAATATCATTGCCTAAGACTATATGTTACTACTTACCCAGTTTTGATTTTTCGGTTGAGTTTTTTTCCTTGTAATCAATATAAACGATCTCACAAATGCTTTTCCATGCTTCTTGTTTTATAAATTTGTCTTTATAGGTTTCGTCACTAGTATCCCACAAACAACGGTGTTCCTGAACCGAAGATATAAACAGATCGACGTCAACGTCAGACATTTTAATTTTAAAACTGCTTCTCGGTTGACACGTGTTGTTTGCAAGAGTGTTAGAAACAAACTGCATCCTTGTCACCAAGTATGACGTCATAACGCTGGAATTCACGTCGTGCGTTGCGGCGCCGCACCGCTATAGCGCACTGCCGATTTCAGCGGCGCGGCGCCGCAACGCGCTTATGTGTTTCGGCCCATAAGTCGGTGTATGAGAGCACAGGACGTACCAGGGGCGGCGCGTGGTCCGGGTGGTCGAGGTGGTCGATGGCGCGGCGCGGCGGCGCCAGGTGGCGCGCGCGGTGCGCGGCGAAGGCGCCGGGCGCCGACGCCTCGCGCGCCGCCAGCTCGCCGCCCAGCCGCGCCGCCGCGCGCAGCGCGCGCCATGCGCCCGCGCCCGCGCCCAGCACGCGCGCCGCCACCGCCAGCTGCAGCGCGCCCAGCTGCAGCGGCGAGCTCACCGCGCGCGCCTCGAACAGGTCCGGGTGGTTGCACACCTTGCGCAGCTGCATCAGCACGTTGATCACGCTCAGCAAGTTGCCCGACGCGAGGCTCTCCTTCGTTCTGCAAACGAACCTCACACATCACACATCACACCCTCACTCTACATATAACATATTGTTGTTGATGGCATCATGCCGCAATGCCATCACTTATTTAAGACCACCAATGAAACTGGGCTGTCATTACACATACACCTTAAGAAAGTATTTTGTCAATAAACAAGATTTGGTAAATTTCTTGTGAGCATACTTTAGCCGTGTAGTGGCAATATAAGCAAATTCACTGCCCCATATCTTCCAGCTGATTTTTTTTTATTGATCCACCAACATTTGTATCATTCCTTACATGCTATTTAAATACAACGAAGCAATAAGAACTAAAATGTACAAATAATTACAGGCGGATACAACATGCAAATAACTTTCTCAGCACTGTGTACCTATATTACTAGGATAAAGAATAAATTAAAAATCAAAAGAAATTATAACTAAATACAAATAAAAATATATAGAACCGAAAAGGAAAGAACATATTTTATAGAATGTTACAAAAGATGGTCTCTTAAGGTGTGACGGAGCTTGTTAGGTGGGTCGAAAAATATATCAATTTTATCTCTAAATTTGTTAACAAGTTTACTCATTCTAGCAATTGGGGAATTGGAGCCAAACACTGTTCTTCTATATGGTCTAGTCAGTGGTGTAATCTTACGAGCGTAACGCGGGTAACGAAAGGGAACGCATATATTAAATTTACTTAAAATTTCAGGACAGTCAATAACACCACTAATAATTTTAGAAGCAAAAATCAAATCAATAATATCCCTGCGGTTTTCAAGAGAAATCATTTTGAAATTGATCAAATTATTTTCATATGATACACGCTTCTTATTACTTCTAAATCCGCTTGCGTATGACAAATGTCTTATAAATCTTTTTTGGATCCGCTCGATTCTCATAAAAGACTTAAAGAAAAACTGAAACAAATTAGTAAAAAGCTGCAATGTCCAATCTGCCTCTCAAGTATGGCAACTATAGTAAAAACTCCCTATAAGGCAATCTAGAGGCCTATGTTCAACAGTGAACTTTGAAAGGCAGTAATGATAATGATATTTCTTAACTCATACATGATAAAATCATATTTCATAACTTTTGCTTAACCAATTACCAATCCTCACGTACCAATTTATTTATTTGGAAAATCAAATGTCACCTTTGTAGACCGTGCCAAAGAGTATAGTAATATTTAAAAAGGTCCCCTTAGAACCAATAAGTATATAATCAATATGTTTACTCAGAATAATACACAAGAGTGCTCAGAATGATTCTTCTTTAAATATTATTTATAATAATTATACAACAAAAATTTTTTGAGGGTTCGTTTCGTTACTAAATTAAGCTTCTAAAACAGAATTATCCAACGAACTTACAGGCCTTACTTTACTGAAGATGGTAAGTGGCTATTGCAGCCCACAGAAACCTGCAGCTAACTAGTAAGTTGTCACCTCTGCGAACTGAGATGAAATGCCTTACAGCCTTTATTTATACCGGTACTAGGTTAGAGAGTGATTATCCAAGGCCATCTCGCAGATAGAGATGGCTCTTACCACTTAGTTCACACATAATTTAAAAAGTTGGTAATATAAAATCACTGAAATACACGCTGTTCTTAAAAGAAATTATATGCGCGTGTGTATATATATAAATGTTGTGAGTTGTCCTTAAAGATATATTGCAATTTTTCGACATACTTTATTTTACTCAGATGAAGAAAAAAAAAAGGTAGATATCGCACCTAGAACAAGAAAGTGTAACCAATTTTATAACTTTGTGTGAGTCAGAGAAGTGTTGCCACTTTTTTAAAGTTCCTGAAAATCGAGATACAATACTACAACTATAAGAGTAATATGCGATGCGAATGCGAAAGAATACCTGTCTGTTTTAATAAATTTCAACAATTTGACAATTAAAAAAAAAAGATGAAACACGTCTGTTTAAAAAAAAAGATGAAACACGTCTGTAGATCATTTAAAAGTCTTCTTGATAGATTGTCCAGTGAGCATGTAAGCATCGATAAAATATACAACATATGTAATGTAAAACGTGTTTATTATAAAAATAACTTAATGTTGAAAAAAACTAGTTGGAAGAAAAAATAAATTTCCAAGAAATTAAAAATATACTTTTATAAGTAAATGAAAAAATTATATTTTAGTAAATATAAAATAGAACAAACTCCAACCGGGGGCACAAAGGACTGTTCTAATTTGTACCATCGGTAGGAGAGATATGAAATATTAACCGGAGTGGACATCTGAGTCTCAGTTAAAAAGAGTAAGGCCGGCTTCGCCGTCTCCGGGTGGTAGTGGACAGCATTAAGATTGGAATGAAGTGTCCCGATGTTGCAAAAATTCACGGATAGCGTGACAGAGATTGCCTTCGTCTTATTGATCCGCTTGCTCTTAGCAGTTTTAGTCGCGAGCAGAATTCCCCCCCCCCCTCAGAATACGTGGAGCAGCTTAAACACTCACGCTCAGGAAGAGTAAAGTAGCTTGGTCGTGGAATCTCAGCGAGGGATTCTTCGTCACCAAAAGTGAGGGTACTCTCTTGGGGTAGTTTTTATTTGATTCCGCTACGATGTCAAGGGGAAGGGGGAATTGGGCATCCAACGCAAGCGAAACGCAGAGGTAAACCTCTACTTCACGCAGGTATTCTGTGAGGTCGTGGTACCCTACGCTTCAAGCCGGCCCATCCATGTGACATCAATAGCCGCTCGCGTGGCTCTACCACTGTCAAGTCAAGAGGATAGCTGCCATTTTGGTTCATTTCAGCTCAGTCTTATAGCAGCTACCCTTAATTTTTTTTATAGGATAGAGTGACAAACGAACATACAGTCCACATGATGGTAAGTGGTTGCTGTGGCCCATAGACACCTACATATATCCTCGATTACGAATCAAAATGCAGATGTGTTGTCACCCGTGAAGACTTAGATGGAATGCCTCGTTTCCAGTAAAAAGGGTCTCCGGTTCTCTACACTCACCATACGAAACAGCAGTATTAAGCTACTATTTTACGCTGGTGTTCTGTGAGAGCATGGTACTTCCCTGGTCGAGCCGACCCATTCCTGTTATAACTATACTACTAATAGTATAACTGCAGCATGGCTCTACCACGTAAAAAAATTCATGTCTTATTAAAATATTCGTTGGTAGCCTAAAATCATAAATATTTTTTGATAGTAAAATAGTTTGTAAGTACTCAACAATTAAAACAGAAACATCAGCGACTTAAATAATTAAATATTTACCTTGACTTCAATTTGATGTAACATAATAACTAATTAAAAAAAATATGCTGACTGCATATATTTTTATAACTTGCCTAAAATTAATTACCCAAATCTTGAACCATTAGAAATAAGAAATACTGGCAACATTCTCTCGTTACGTAATCTCGAAACATTGGCATTCGTGTTTCGAATAACCTTCAAAATTGTGTTCGAATAACAAATTAAAATATAGTTAAATGAGTGTTTACGAGTGAAACGATATTGCTTCAGACTTTTTGTTCACTTTAGTATTGTTTTTGCACCATTTATCTACACAGGACGGCATTTTGTTGGCAAATTTACTGCATGACGCCCCGGGAAGTACTGAGCGAAAATGAGCGTAGTTTAATGCATGTGTGTGCGTGAACACGTGTGCTTACATAAAGGAGCGGAGTTTTTTGGCTTCACCAATAACAAAGGCCGCGATGCATCTACCTTTTTTTACTTCATCTGAGATTTTAATAATAAAATAAATATCAATATGTAATTTTATATATTTTAATTAATACTTAATTAAATTACTCTGCTCTAAATTAGAAAGATTTTCTTCAAATGACAAGTTTCCGCCCTATCCTACCCATCGCGGTTACTTCATATACCTACTTCAGTCTATTTTCTACACCGCGTGAGTGCCAGAGACCACTACATAAATAAAAAATAGTAGGTGTAATAATAGTAGTAGGTGTAAGTTTGTTGTTCATTTTTATATAAAAGGTAAAAAAATGCTTGTTTTAAAAGTTATTTGCTTATATTTGGTCTCGTAACAATTTATAAAATTTGCATTTCAAATACTGTGTCGTTCACATGAAAAATAAAGTAGTCAGAAGTAACTAAAATGACATGTAAAGCGTTAGTTTTCAACACAAACTAATGTTACGAGCTTGAGGTTCGTGACAATAAAAATTTCCGATAGAATTACCTAAATTAACACTTTAATTTACTTTATACAAATTAAAGTTAAAAACACTAATAATTAAACACACTAATTCACTTAATTCCGCTCCGAAGCTTCGCTTGTGTCGCCGAGTTCAACTCTGTCTCGATCGCATCTTGCAGCGCCTATTTATATAATTAGCAAAGAAGCGTCCCGAACATTCAGGTAAATGCGCGCCAGGCAACGAGTATTCGAGTGTAGATTTTCCAGAAACTTAGTTCTTCGGGTGGCGCTGTCGGTCGAAAGATTTGTGATGTCATTTACTGCAAAGCTCCCCTCGCTCTCGTTCCTGACACTAGATGGCGCTAGTGCGCTGATTTGAGCGCGGCGTAACACCGCCCCCTCCTAAGACATGCTCGTCCCGAGCATTATCGGCCCCATAATAACGCGCCAGGCGATCCACATGGACGATCTTAGGAGTCGCTCTTGCGCGTTTCTGTAACGGCTCCGCAATGTCAAGGGATGTCCTATCCCGTGGTTCACCAACATTGTACAATTTCGATGCTCCTCTGCTCCATGTCTGAGGTCCCCTCACAGCCGCACAACTTGTACATGTACGACACCAATCCTCGACATCGTCACGATAATGGACCCAGTAAAACTGTTCTCGGACCTTCAGTAGAGTTCGTTTAACTCCCAGATGGACTCTTGAACGACCATTATGGCACAGCTGTAGAACATTCGGCACTTTAGCTTTAGGGACAACCATTTGTAAACGACAGCTGTCTCCTCGACCATTGTCCCATTTACGGCACAGGACTCCATCCTGAAGCAGCAAGCTGTCCCATTGGGCCCAATAGCTTTTCGTGGTTGAACTCATCGCTGAGACGTCCCTCCACTTAGGCTTGGTAGCACGGGCCTTCATCCATCCCAGAATCGGCTTGATGTCCGGATCTTCCTGCTGTGCATGTCGTAGGCTGTCCTTCCACCCGTTACTGAGGTGGTCTGTCCTGAGCATCCTCACGGATACCACTTCCTTACTCTCTTGCCTACTACAATGGTTGCAATCTTCAGGACAAGGTCTTCTTGACAATGCATCTGCGTTGCCGTGAGATTTCCTGCTGCAGTGTCTGATAGTAAAGTCGTATTCCTGCTGCTGCTGGGCGGTGCTGTTAGCGGCACTTCCTTTCTGAGACCGTTCACCTTCCCTTCCTAGGGTGTGCTTAGGGCAGCTGGACCGAAGATGGCCCCTTTCCCCACAGCCATAGCACCTAGGGCTGTATCTTTTGTTGCGGTCGCGAACTGTAGCTGCTGCAACCTCCCTGACGCGATGGGAACGATGATCCTGCCGCACGGCTTCTACCTCCAGTGCATGGGCCAAGGCGTCCTTAAGCGTCTCGTGGTGCCCGAGCCTCACAGCAGCTCTGACTTCCAGGTCACGGATGCCGTCGATGAATGTCTGCACCAGGTTCCCTTCAATGAGCGCAGGTACAGACCGGTATGCTTTTCGCACCAGCTTCTCCACCTCTAGAGCCCACTGCTGCAGGTTTTCGTTGATGCGCTGCACGCGATCTTTAAGCTGCGCACGAAAGACGTGTTCCAGGTGAGCGTCGCCATTTCTCGCCTCCAATGCCTCAAGGAGTTGCTCATAAGTCACTTCCTCACCGAGAGCTTCCAGAACTGTTAAGGCCTGGTCGCGCAGGCCTAGTGTGAGAGCAGTCATGGCCTGATTTTTATTCCAGCCGTTCGCCTTCATAACAGCTTCGAACTGAATTTTGTAGGCTGACCAGGAAGAAGTCCCGTCAAATGGTGGCACCTTGAACCCACGTAGCGAAGGTGTAGTAGCTACTACGGGAGCTGTTGTTCCATCCCCCAGTTTGAGGTCGTCCAGCGTTTTCTCCACGTCAGCCATTACGTTGTCAACCCGGTTGTTTACTTGGTCGATTCGGGTTTCGGCCTCCGACAGGCGGTTGTCATGTTGAGCAACCTTATCCTTCACCTCCCGTATCTCTTTTCTGAAGATAGCGTGAAGGTCCTTCATGAGGAGCATCTGCTCTTCCTTATCGCGTTGTAGTTGCTCTTCTAAACGACGGGCCTGTTCCTCCTGCCGGCGGGCCTGTTCCTCTTGTCCGCTCTACAGCTGCTCTTTCAACTGACGGGCCTGCTCCTCCTGTCGGCGAGCCTGCTCCTGCAGCATCACCATCAGAGCACCTAAGTCAGGTGCCACAGATGTAGAAGCTGCTGACGGACCGGCTTCCGTGGCCGGCGGCTGGCCCTCAGACATCTGCGGCGTTGCACCACCAAATCTCCTCTGGTCCGTCTCCTGCTGGCGTTGACTTCGGGTACGAACACCCTCCGTTTCCTCCTTAGGTAAAATCGGCATTATTTTATCCCACTTCTGACACCAATTGTTACGAGCTTGAGGTTCGTGACAATAAAAATTGCCGATAGAAATACCTAAATTAACACTTTAATTTACTTTATACAAATTAAAGTTAAAAACACTAATAATTAAACACACTAATTCACTTAATTCCGCTCCGAAGCTTCGCTTGTGTCGCCGAGTTCAACTCTGTCTCGATCGCATCTTGCAGCGCCTATTTATATAATTAGCAAAGAAGCGTCCCGAACATTCAGGTAAATGCGCACCAGGCAACGAGTATTCGAGTGTAGATTTTCCAGAAACTTAGTTCTTCGGGTGGCGCTGTCGGTCGAAAGATTTGTGATGTCATTTACTGCAAAGCTCCCCTCGCTCTCGTTCCTGACACTAGATGGCGCTAGTGCACTGATTTGAGCGCGGCGTAACACTAATAAGAAGTGCTAGCGCAGTTTTCACTATAAATCATGTAAAAAAAACACGAATTATTATATACTACAATATCCAATGTGCGAAATTTACGTTTTGTGTTATAATTCTGATATACCGTGAATATTATGACAAAGTTGTTTTCAATAAAAAGAGCATTGGTCAAAGATAGCGTAATAAAGTATATAACTATGATTGATTATTTATTTATTAGAGAGACGTACTGAGTGTATATATTACGATATCGATGAATTAAATTGTATATTTTTATTTTGTTGTTATAATATTTTGATTTATGATTATTTTTGCGTCGGTATCTTTGCATCTTTGTCCTACTGTCGGATTTTGCCGTCACATTTTTTTAAATAATTGTAGTTATTCATCTAACTTACAGATACCTTGTTACTGTGTAATAAGGTACGGTACGGTCTACTGCAATGGCAATTAGAATGGTATTTATAACATAGTCACGTTCGTAGCTTAGGTGAGGAAGGTAATAAAAAATCGACTACTGAAATAACACAATAATATCTAAATCTAAAATGCATATTTAAAGTCACGTTATAAGTCGTTCTAATGTTCCAAGTAGTTATGCTACGTGACAAAGTCACGATGATTTTTTATTTGTTACTTTTTTGTAACTGGAACGATGGTCACGGTTATTTAAAACTAACACTTTCCACCGAGTATAGCGCCTCTTGCGACACCCACGGGATGATGTGGATATTCGTACACCGCCACAACACGGTAATGGATAATTTCTCAAAACATTTTATTTGTCAACAACATCTTTTAATCGTCGTTTCTCTAGCGCTCACTTGACCTTCGTACAAATCATTCGATATTTTAACTGTTGATAATTTTTATTTTTGGATAAGAACATGGTAATGACTATAAGTTAAGTTTACCTTCATTTAAAAAAATATTGTCATTGGCCTCACCTACTATACTTCCTTGGCTTGACCATAAGTCTGACTAATTGGTCCAATACACTGTCGGGACATGATCAATGAAAATTGTACTAAATTGTTACGAATTTTGAAGGACTAGTCTGATCTACATAAAGACGTAGTAGAAAAGGATAGACGGGACACACTAACATTATTGTATTTTAAAGTGACGCAGGTAGTACTATATCTACGTGCAGTTATTTATTATGACACGTTGCGCCAACAAAAAGAGACAAATGCTAAGACAAAAATGATACCTATCGTTAGAAAAAGATGAATAGGTATACATCAAAGTTACATATTGATTGCTGCTGAGCGCTCATTGGTGCGAGCGCATGACTCACCGACACGCAGGAGAATAGGGAAAGTGAACACACCAGCAAGCGTAAAACTTTACACTAGCGGTTAGTATTGAAATAATAAAACCAATTATAAACAAAACATCTGTATTTAAAATATTAATTATAAACAATCAAATTATGAAATAATATCGACTCTGTCAGAGAACTGTAAATGTAACTGTATATATAATATAAAATATAAGTGGTTTGGATGAATTATGTATGAAGGAGTTAGACTTGGAGAATGTATGGCAAAATGCAAAGAAAGGTTTAGTGGATGCAGCTACCGAAGTATGTGGTGTTAGTAAGAGAAAGAATGAAAGGAAAAATAATACGTTATGGTGGGATGATGAGATACGTACGGAAGTTGAAGCAAAGAAGAGAGCATGGCTAGATTTACTAGCAACAAAGGCTGGTAATTCTAGCGGTACGAATGACGATATTGAAAGAAAAAAGGCAGTCTTTAGACATCTTAATAAGAGAGTAAAAGAAGTAGTTGAAAGAAAAAAGCAAGAACGAACGGATAAGAATGATAGAAGAATATCGAATAATTTCCAGGCAAATATTAAAATGTTCTGGAAACTTGTAAGAACTGCTAGGGGACATTCAAAACAGCCTATGATGAATGCTATAAGAGACGAGAATGGCTATATTCTGAATGATGAAGTTTTGAGTTTAAAGAGATGGAAGGAATATTTTGAAAGCGTGTTTATGAGTGAGGAGACAACGTGTGTACTAAGTGAAGTAGAAACTCCGAAAGAAGAGGAAAGAGGTAGCGAGATAAGTATAGATGAAATAATGAAAGCAATGAAAAGCATGAAAGCAGGTAAGGCTGCCGGATATGATAGAGTTTCACTCGAAATGCTAAGGGCTGGAGAGGAAGTGGTGGCAGGCCTGCTGCACACCTTGTATAATTTATGCTGGCAACTGAAGCGGGTACCGGTAGACTGGTGCAAAGCCGTGATAGTCCCAGTATATAAAGGAAAAGGGTCGCAGCAGGACTGTAAAAACTATCGTGGCATCAGCCTTCTTAGCATTGTGGGAAAACTGTATGCTAAGGTACTGATTGAAAGGGTCATGAAAGAAACTGATGGAAAAATTTGGGATGTACAAGTGGGATTTAGAAAGGGAATGGGATGTACAGATCAAGTTTTTTCCATGCGCATGATCGCGGAGAAGTTTTTGGCCAAAAACCAAAAGGTTTTTTGTGCGTTCATGGACTTGGAAAAGGCCTATGACAGAGTTGATAGGGATGTGCTATGGCAAACACTGAAATCATTCGGGTTGAGCGCAGGCTTGATACAGGCATTGGAGTCTCTTTATAGGGACTCTAGTGCTTGTATTAGGATCAACGGGGTCTACTCGGACTGGTTTGAGATCCATAAAGGTGTCAGACAGGGCTGTGTGGCTTCCCCGTGGCTGTTCAATCTATTTATGGACAGTTGTTTGCAAAATTTGAAAGTTGAAGAATGCGGATTAAGAATGGGTGAGTTATCCGTCAAATGCCTTTTGTACGCCGATGATCAAGTTATCCTTGCGTCGTCGGCGGCCGAGTTGCAAATGATGGTCACATTAATGAACAGATCATTAAAAGAAAGGGGTATGAAAGTGAACGCAAATAAGACGAAGGTTATGGTTTTTGAAAGAGAAGAAAGTAAAACGATTTGTGAAATAACAATAGAAGGGGAGTTGATCGAGCAAATAGACGAGTTTGTATATTTGGGCTGCGTATTTAGCAGGGATGGGAGATATGATAAGGATATAGAACGACGAGTGAATGCGGGAAATAGAGTAAATGGGGCCCTACACTCTATTGTGAAGAGTCAAAATGTGTCAAAAAAGGCACGTATGGCAATTCACAATGCTGTGTTGGTCCCTACTTTAACGTATGGTAGTGAAAGTTGGGTGTAGCAGAAGAAGCACGAGAGTAGAATGAACGCAGTAGAAATGCGGTCGTTAAGGAGTATGTTAGGGCTGAATCTGAATGACAGGGTAAGAAATTGTGTAATAAGAGAATAGTGTGGTTTGCAAGATGATGTGACCAGGATTAAGAAAGAAATGCTTCGGTGGTTTGGTCATGTGGAAAGAATGGATGAGGAAAGACCGACAAAGAAAATTTATGTTGCAGAAGTGAATGGCAGAGTCGGAAAGGGACGTCCTAGGCGAAAATTTATCGACCAAATTGGCGATTTATTAAAAACGGGCCAAATTAGGAGTACCCTTAACCGACGAGCATGTATGCGTAGGTGTATGGATGTGAAGGAGGCGAGAGAGGTGTGTCAGGATCGTGCCAAATGGAAGTCTGTAATCTCTGCCTACCCTTCTGGGTGACAGGTGTGAGTGTTTTTTTATAGTAACTGTGGCGACGCTGTCGTCGCGCCGCAAGCGAAACTCACCGAAGCCTAAATCACGCTATCAAAATTCCGAGTCATAAACAGTATATGGGTAAGGTCGTAAAAAAGTGTAAATAACGCACTGGAAGATATAACACACGATAACACAATAACGTACTTGAATAATATAAAGGTCAATGTTCACTTAGAAATAGGTTCAAGTAAAATCCATTTTAAAATATTATCAATTACTTATTTTCATGAAATTAAGATTAAATAATCAAAAACGAATCTTAGACTATGCATAGACTATGAATAGCTTGCATGTGTGCGAAACTAAACACCAAAATAACACAACACAGTAGAATTAAAGCCTTTAACAAAACTTACAAAAAACAGTAGGTACTAATCAAAGTTATTCATAAAAGAAATGTAACGAATTTAACAAACGTGTGTTTACAGTTTACAATTAGTACAGATACTTTAATTACTACCATTTATCACAGAATTTTGTTTTACTGTTTTTTTTTTTTTAATTATAAGGGCTATCCCATTTGACACTATTCGCGTTCGCACAGAGCCATATTTAACCCTTAACCACCTAGCGTCGGTCACAGTGACTCCAGGCGATATATTTTTTCAAATATTTCCGTTATTACACAGGCCACGCGCCTGTGACTCTATGTACTTTTTCCCCGCCCTCTCCAGTTTTCGCCCTGCGCTCGACCAAGTAACACGTGAGCTCAATAAAAAAATACAGGTAAATACCTTCTGTGTACTAAATATCGGGAATTTGTCAATAAAACAAAAAATACAAATTATTCATCTAAATTTATTTTATCGCCCTCAAAGTAGGCCCCATCGCTTGCAATACAACATCTCCAACGCTTCACCCAGTCTTCCACACATTTTTCATAGGCTATTTGCGGTATGGCCTTTAGCTCATTCAGCGAATTTTTTGTTATGACTTCTATCGACTCAAAACGTTTTCCTCGAAGTGGTAATTTTAACTTGGAAAATAAAAAAAAGTCAGACGGAGCCATATCAGGTGAATACGGTGCTTGGTCGAGAACTTTTGTTGAATTTTTCGCTAAAAACTCTTTCACTATAATGGCTGTGTGTGATGGTGCATTATCATGGTGCAGCATCCATGAGTTGTGTTGCCACAAATCTGGACGTTTTCGGCGGATACTCTCACGCAAACGCTTCATGAATAATATTCTTTATTCACTGTTTCTCCCTTTGGAAGGAATTCGGAGCGAACCACACCACGGTAGTCAAAATAAACTGTCAGCATCACCTTGATTTTGGAGCGACTTTGCCGCGGTTTTTTGGGTTTCGGCTCGTTTTCGAGACGCCATTCTGAAGACTGTTGGCTTGTTTGCATGTCGTACTCATAAACCCATGTCTCGTTGCCAGTTACTATACGTTTCATAAAGGTCGGATCCGTAGAAGCTCGGGAAACCATGTCTTCAGCGACATGCTTTCGCTGCGCTCTTTGAACAAAATTGAGCTCTTTTGGAACTAGTCGAGCGGAGAAGCGTTTCATGCCTAAAATGTCAATGAGAATGTTGTGGACGGACTTAAAAGATATGTTCACCTCACTAGCCAACTCTCTCAGACTCATACGTCGATTTTCGAGCACTAGCTTCCTGATTTTGTCGATGTTTTCTTTGGTCGTAGCGGTTGAAGGTCTACCAGAACGACGCAAGTCTACTACTACTTCTCGGCCTTCTTTAAAAACCTTATACCATTCATAAGCCCTTGTTTTCGATATACACGATGCGCCGTAGGTATTTCGCAACATTTATAGTGATTCACCACATGAAATATCATTCGAAACACAAAATTTAAGGCACACTCTTTGTTCAACAACATTTTACATTGTAAAAATCGCCGAGAACTCAAAACTATGACCAACAAAAAGTGTAGTTTAAAACAAATTAAATGACAGATCCCGCTCAAACTTTGCGCGCTAAATCAGTACAGTGCTACCAACATGCAGTAAAAAAATTAGAACGACCTCTTTTACGCGGGTCTTTTTATTGACATATTCCCGATACTTTTTACACAGAGTAGTATATTTCGCATGCGGTCATGGTGACCGACGTTAGGTTGTTACGTTACTTTTAGTGCTAACATGTTCGTGTTGTTTTTTAGGTTTATCATGTCTGAACGTGATCAAAATATCATTAGATGGTTAGAAGAGTGTGAATTAGATTCCGAGGATGAAAGGGACGTGCCGGAATTACCAAATAAAGACTGCAGTGATGTAGAAAAATGTACCATTTGACCACGTCATTAATGGTGAGTGTCAATCAGACTCTGAAATTGATGTTGAAGAGTTAAATGAATATGACGATACAAATGATCTGCCAGTTGATGATGCATCTTCCGATGATGATGTTCCATTGTCAAGATACCGGAACTATTTCGGGAAAAATCGGTTCGTCTCAACCTCCAGTTTCGCGATCAAGGACTTTGCAACACAACATCGTTCAGCAACCTCCAGGATTGAAAAGGAACTTCGGAGATGTTTTGAACAATAATACAACATCATCCGATTTATGGCATTTGTTTTTTACTGATGATATGTTAGAAGAAATTGTAAAGCATACTAACGAAAAAATTAGAAAGATAAGACCTAACTATCAAAACCAGACATGTGTTCAAGACCTTGACGTAATTGAGCTGAAAGCTTTTATCGGTATGTTATACTATACCTCAATTTTCAAAGAGAACCACACACATTACACATGTTGGTACAGCACAGATGGTACAGGAAGAGAGATTTATCGTTGTATAATGAGCAAAAACAGGTTCGAAACATTGCTGAATTGCCTTCGTTTTGATGATGCAGCACCAGAGATGAACGCCGCAGCACTGATAAAGCTGCACCTACATCTCAGCTTTTTGAAAAGCTGATACAAAACTGCAAAGAAGTTTGTTCAATTGGCAGTTACGCTTGTATTGACGAGATGTTGGTGGCTTTCCGTGGGAGGTGCAACTTCAAAATGTACATGCCGAAAAAAACCCAATATGGATTAAAAATTGTGTGCATGACTGATGCCAAAAACGGATACCTTGTGGATGCCTACATATACTTGGGAAAAGACTCAGATAGCCAAGGCTTGCCCATTGAATACCAAAGACTGAACAAACCCACCACCCACCAAGCGGTTTTGCGATTGGTTGCGTCGATTGAAGGAACCCACAGAAATGTAACGACTGATAACTGGTTCACTTCGGCGGGGCTAATGAACATCCTAAAGCAAAAACAGCTGAACTTGTGGGTCCTTAAAAAAATAAAAGGGAAGTACCTCCTCAATTTCTGCCTAGCCGTCATCGGGACGTTTGCTCTTCGATTTTTGGATTCACGTCAGATGCAACATTGCTATCTTTTGTACCAAAGCAAAACAAATCCGTGCTTGTTCTTTCCAGCATGCATCACTCACCAACCATCGATACACAAAAGCAAAAGCCAGAAATGATTATTTTTTATAATAGCACCAAAGGTGGCGTCGATACATTAGATCAGAAATGTGCCATTTACTCAACTTCTCGACGCACACAGCGCTGGCCAATGGCGGTCTTCTACAGAATGCTGGATGTTTCTGCAGCAAATGCATACATCATCAGCAGCATGAAACAATCTCAGAGAAAGGTGCCCAGACCGAATTTCATGAAACAACTGACTGAAGACCTTATTACACACCATTTACGACGTCGAGCGAACCAGTTTGGATTGCAAAGGGAACTTCAGAAAGCTATTCGCCGGGTTCTCAAAATAGATGAAGAACCCAGAACATCTTCGACAGTCAGCTCTGACAAATTAGAAACACGCAAAACTTGTTCAACGTGTGACCCAAAGAAGAAACGTAGAACATTCCATTTGTGTTTTCAGTGCAAAAATCAAATTTGCGTTGAGTGTTCTCAAAAAATGTGTGCACGCTGCCGCGAGAAATTATGAATGTTAGGGTGTTGTAATTTTGTAACGATTGTGATTTAATTGTGCCAATGATAGTTTTATATAAGAGGTTATATATTTAAGTTACTAAAATATTTAAAAACTAAGAAGTCTCATTGATTGTTATTGCTTAGAACTTAGCTTAATCGGAAAACCTATAATTTGTTAAAATATTTGTTAGTCAATTTTTATTAATAGTAATAAGAAGTAAGAAGTATTAATTTGAAGAGTTTATTGAAACAAATTGAAATAAAAACAACTGAAATTTTTTTGTAGTTTCGATTTTTGCCATTTAATGAGTTTTTCACCTTTATAATAATACTTATATGCAAGCGGTCACCATGACCGACGTTAGGTGGAAGTGTTACTAGAATACACGTTAGGTGGCTAAGGGTTAAGAAGAAATTGAAATTTAAAACTGCGTTTTTTTAGTGTAATCAATAGGCGAACTATAATATAGTATTAATTTAATGAGTAATGATTTAAAAAAAATTTTGTGTTTATCTAATAAACTCAGCATACAAATATAATAAAGCCACATTAAAAAAGTGTTTTTAATAATAACTTATTTATACTTACTACACTACCAAAACAATTAGGCGCATGACAAGAATGCGGTTACCGCGCCCTGTACCCCGCACCTCGTCCCGCACATCCCATAGTGACGCACAATAATTACTTTCTGCGGTACAGTGTTGCCGTCGTTTCGTTACTAGGTTACTAATATTGAAGAAGAATCAAGATTTAAGTTATGAATACAGATTCATAGAACTTGAGAAACTAGAATATACAGTAAAAAAAATTTTCACCACGTCTGACAAATAATAAGGGTAGTTTTAGAAATTGATGTGTAATAATAATTAATTAGTTCGATGATATAATAATAATGAGTTATAAAAATAAACTAGAAACCGGTTTTGTGTAAAGTGACCTAGGTTAGCTTCTATCTTCATGGTAGAAACCTCACTTACATGAAGGCGGGATCAGATGTTGTGACGTCACACGGGCTTTTAGGCCGCCCCGCGGTAGTCGTTTATAAAACGTGTAATATCATCACAACACAACGAATGGACCGATTTCAATAATTCAAAAAGTATGTTGCTCGTATGAGTGTAAGGAACAACATTATATAGGCTTTGAATGAATTTTCTGACTTGTGCCTGATCCTCTTTCACGTACCTTTTTAACATGACATGCGTATTGGAATCCAAATTTCATACTATTTGAACTTAAAAAATAACTAGTGAGTAGAAGGGGCATTAGGTAATTTTAAAATAAAAAATACTCATGTACATGTTTAAACCCAAAATACACACTTTCAGCAATGGTATATTTATTTTGGGAATTCAGTAGCGGCAACACTGCATCGGCGCAGTCGGATACTTGCTCTAAGCGCTGGTGTTTGTCTGTGCCGGATTTTTGTTATTAATTAGTTGTTTTTCGTTATCTTGTTACTTTTTGTTATTATTTGTTTTGAGTTTACTTTATCGTTAATTGCTACTGTGTTGTGTGTATTTCGCAACCAAAACAAAAAAAGCTTCACGGCGGCAGCGGCGGCCGACGTCTCGGGTACTAGTGAGGAGAACACCATACTAGTTACGAAGCTAGAACATATTATTATACTGATGATTATATTCTTAATATCTCACAGTGGGTAAAGAAAGAACAATCCGTGGGTCAGAAAGGACCATCATATTAAGAATATTTCATTTTTTTGAGGAAGAAAAGTTAAGAGGAATCACTATTCCAATAACAGCAGTAGACAAACGAGTGTGTGCTGCTACTGGTGTAAGTCGACGCACACTGACCAGAATTAAACGTGAAGAGGAAAACGAGATTTCCAAACGAAGAAGACTTGAAGTTGAAAGTGAACCGCAACCGAGTACTTCAAGCGAAGCCCCAACAGAAAGGAGTAGACAGTAAAACTGTCTACTACTCCAGGAAAAAAGCGAATACACAAGAAAAAGTTGGAGATTGATGACTTCATGATTTGTGCTATCAAAACTAAAATTGAATCCTTTTATACCGTTCACAAAGAAGTGCCAACATTGAAAAAACTATTAGTGGCTGTCAAAAGAGACCTTAATTTTCCCGGTCAACGGGAGACTACGAAAAATTTTGACTGAACAGTTAGGCTTCCGATTTAAGAAATGTGCCAGTAAGCGAGATGTATTAATCGAAAGACCAGAAATAGCAGCGTGGCGTGCTCGCTATTTACGGCGGTTAAAAGAAAATGATGATATGGGTACAGACAAAAACCAGTTATTTTCACAGATGAAACCTGGATATACTGTAAATAAGTCGCATTATACTGTAAATAAGTGCTGGCAAAGTCAAACTGTCCCAGGCCTAAGAAAAAACGCTAGTGCAGGCCAGCGCTGGATAGTAGTTCACGCAGGTATGCACAACTTTCCTTGTTTTTCTTTCGTTTTTAGTACCTATTGTTTTCTTACTTTTCTTAGTACTGATTGTCACCTATCACTTTTCGATTGCGATAAAGATAAAAAATATTCCTGAGGTGTGAGCTATTATTGACTTTATATTAAACAAAAATCTCTCAGCAGGAATATTGTTTATCTAATCGTCGTGTCAGCCGCAAGACGTCCAATGCTGGACATAGGCCTCCCCCAAAGATTAACGGTCCTGCGTAGCCCGCATCCATCAGTTTATCTAATAATATTATAAATGTCAACGTCAATTTGATTGTTTTTGTGTCCTGCTATCACCACAAAGACATTGCATAATATTATGACACATACATCAACAGACATAGCAGAGGAAATATAATGTGAAATAAGTTGTAATTTTTTTATTTCAGGAGGAGAGATTGGGTTTGTCGAAGGTGCACATTTGTTATATAAATGCAAAAGCACAAATGGAGATTATCATGATGAGATGGACAGCAATAACTACATTAAAATGGTTAAGTGAAAAATTGATCCCAAATTTGCCACCCAACAGCATTTTAGTTATTGACAATGCTCCATATCATAGCAAACAATTACATAAGCCTCCCTCAATGGCGTCTCGCAAGGAAGAAATGCAAAACTGGTTGACTTCAAAAAATATTGCGTTCGATGCCCGCATGACAAAGCCAGAGTTGTATTATTTGATAATTCGAAACAGGCCAGAAAAAGAATATTTAGTAGACAAACTTTTGAGGGAAAGCGGCCACGAAGTTCTCAGACTGCCGCCGTACCAGTGTGATCTAAACCCTATTGAGTATATTTGGAACATAATGAAACAAAGGATCGCCGACAAAAATGTGGAACAGTCAGAAAGGTTTATCGAATCTTTAACCAGGGAGGCCATACAGTCAATTACGCAAACTGATTGGAAAAAGCAAATTAACCATGTAGACCGGTTACGGCAGAAGTACTGGGAGAAACAAGGACTACAAGACGCCAGAGAACTAATAATAAATATAAACGATGGCGACAGTGATGATGATACATCAGATTTTGAAAGAATTTCGGGGATTGAAGAATTGGAGTCAGATTCTGATTCAGAATAAGTACTGTCACGCATCAGCTGGGCGCTTCGAGAGCACTTTTAAAACCTTGACCCGTTATCTGTAGTCACTTTTCTGTCGTTTATTAAATTCATTAAAATTATTAATAATAAACATAAATTGTGTGTCTAATAAGTACCTCCGATCTAAAAAATCCTAAAATCAATTTACCTAATAGGCATTGCTGACCTAATTTCAGAATTTTCTTTCCCCAAAATTTCTGAAATTCTAAATACCATAAGTATCGTAATGACTGAAAATAACCATTCACTTATTTTCGTTTTAGTGGTCGATACATAACATTATGATGCAGTTAAATTCACAAACGTAGCTACTGTAATTAATTAAAATAAATAACTACGAGTAGTATATACTAGTACTCATACTATGTATCACCTGGTATTATACAGATGAAAGTGTTCCCCTCACTAGTCCTCAAGCCGCCATGTTCAGAATGCGCCTAATTGTTTTGGTAGCGTGGTAGTCAATTAATAAAATTTAAAAGAAATGCTTCTAATCATTTGAACATTTTTTATAATGTGGTCCTGTGCGAGTGCTTGATTTAATACTCTCATCAGAAAGTAACGTATGTGTTGATCAAGCCGACGAAGCATTAACCGCTATTGATCCTTTTCATCCACCTCTTGTATTTGAAATTATTTTCCACTCCATCAATCATTTACAACCATCCCTACAACCTAGACCTAATTTCCACAAAGCTAACTATGAGTCTATCAAAAATGAATTGGATAGTGTTGATTGGCTCAATATATTTGCATTATGTAGGAATGTTGATGAAATGGTTACTCGTTTTTATGATGTATTGCGTGCTACTATAAGTAAACATGTTCCACTCACCACACCTAAAAGCATTAAATATCCAATTTGGTTTTCTAAAGGTCTTAAAAGGAGTATTAAAGAAAAAAAAATTAGACAACGTGTTAAGAAATATAAAAATCCGATGGATAAAATTGCCCTAGAAATAGAAATAGAAATAGAAACTTTTTTATTCAATGTAGATTATAAAAATACTTATTGAAAGTCACTTTTTTAATTTACCACTGGTTCGCAAAAAAAACCTCTGTCCTGGGAAGAACCAGCAAGAAACCCAGCGGGACTATTTTTTTTAATAATAGCTTACAATCAACAACACAAGACAAATTAGAAAAAGCTTGGTAGCGATCACCCTTCCCAGGGGTTATTATCATCTATAAATTCCTTAATATTATAATAACCCTTTTTATACAAACTTAGTTTAATAACATTTTTGAACCTTGTGTATGACAAATTTTGTATATTTTCTGGGATTTTGTTGTAAAAGCGTATACATCGCCCCAAGAATGAATTACGGACTCGGTGGAGTCGAGTAACTGGTACTACCAGCTTGTGTCTGCTCCTAGTATTTACAGAATGAATATCACTTATTTTCGCAAAACTACTTTTATTTTTGTGTACGTACATTACATTTTCATAAATGTATTGAGAGGCCAGAGTTAATATATTAATATGCTTAAATTTTTGTCTCAGTGACTCTTTTGGTTTTAAATTATATATTGCTCTAATGGCCCTCTTCTGTAAAATAAATATAATTTCAGTGTCAGTCGCGTGTCCCCATAGCAAAATACCATACGACATAATGCTATGGAAATAACTAAAGTAAACTATTCTAGCTGTTTCAACATTGGTAAGAGTTCTAATCTTTTTTACAGCATATGCTGCAGAACTAAGTCTGCTAGCTAGTTTTGATATATGGGGGAGCCATTGAAGCTTTGCGTCCAGTGTGATTCCAAGAAAAATGGTGGTATCAACAAGACTCAGTTCCTCCCCATTTAAAATTACATTAGTATTGACATGTTTAACATTAGGAGTTACGAATTTCATACATTTAGTTTTAGTTCTATTCAAATGCAAATTATTAATATTAAACCAATTGACTAACTTAGCTATAGCATTATTTACTTCGTCGTAATTTAATAACTGTCGTTTTAATTTGAAAATTAAGGAAGTATCATCAGCAAATAATACTATATCATGGTTATCCCCTACTATGTAAGGTAAGTCATTAATATATACGAGAAACAGAGAGGGGCCGAGAATTGAGCCCTGAGGCACGCCCATTTGTACAATCGACCCGGAAGAACTCATACTATTAATAACAACTTTTTGTGTTCTGTCACTTAAATATGAAATAATTAATTTAAGAGCATCATTTCTTACACCGTAGTGTTGAAGTTTCCTGATTGTTTCATGGTGAACACAATCGAATGCTTTGGATAGGTCACAGAACACACCCAAAGCATCCTGTGAATTCTCCCATGCATTAAATATATATTTAATCAGCTCAACACCAGCATCAGTTGTCGAGCGACCCCTTGTGAAACCAAATTGATTTTTATGAAGTAATTTATTTACATTAAAAAAAATTAACAATTGATCAAGAATGATTTTTTCAAAAATTTTACTAAGTGTTGGCAGTACAGAAATAGGTCTAAAATTAGCGGGGTCCAATGTACTACCAGATTTAAATAAAGGTATTACTTTACTATGCTTCATTAAATCAGGAAACACACCAGATTTGATACTACTATTAAAAATAATAGATAGTTGAGGTGCGATTGTATCTATTATAGACGCAATAACTTTAACGGAAATCCCCCACAGATCGGCGGTTCTCTTAATATCAATAGTCTTAAAATATTTTACAATATCTTTTGATGAAACTTTATGAAATGTAAAATTCTTTGTACACACATTTACATTTTGTTTAAGTAACGATTCGGCGACGGTAGGGGAAGAATTCAGTGACTTAGTGGTTAAGATCGGAATATCAGTAAAATATTTCTCAAAAACCATTGCAACGTCCTGATCTGATTTAGTTAATTTATTCTTAATTAAAAACGGACCTAGTTCGGCTACTGAGGGACCCCTAGTAATAATAAATCAGAATAGTATAACACTCCACTCTTATGTAGGTACGTCAGAATAACATTACACCTTTTTCATTTCACTGTAGCCGGTTAAGTTATGTGAACAGCCTCCTTTATAACATTCCAGTGTATGACATACCAAAAACCATAACACACGTAACGAACTGGAACAAACACACTAGAAAATTCAAAACTCAACAATGAATAGCGGTCATAAATCATGCGCGATTTACTTAATAAAACTTCACATACACTGGTAATTGATTATTAATTTCGAATCAGGAACCTAGTAAACGATATCTTTGTACTTCTCACGTAGAATTCACATATACGCTGCCCGAAATTTGTGCTCTAAATTATGGAATTTACAATTGTTTACTGTTCACAACTACAAATGAAAAAAATATATCAAAACTGACATTTGACAGTAAGCCTACGGCATTCATCATCATCATCATCATCATTACAGCCTTTCACAAGTCCACTGCTGAACATAGGCCTCCCCCAAGTAATGCCACAAAGCACGGTCCTGAGCCACCTGCATCCATCGACTTCCTGCATGTCTTACCAGGTCGTCACTCCATCTAGTGGGGGGTCGCCCTACACTACGCCTACCGGTACGAGGCTGCCACTCGAGAACCTTTCTTCCCCATCGGTTATCGGTTCTTCGAGCTATATGGCCGGCCCATTGCCACTTCAGCTTACTAATCCGTTGGGCTATGTCGGTCACTCTGGTTTTACTGCGGATATCCTCATTTCTGAGTCTATCACGCAGAGAAACTCCGAGCATAGCCCTCTCCATAGCTCGCTGAGCGACCTTAAGCGTCCTCATACGGCCAGCAGTGAAGGACCACGTCTCAGATCCATAAGTCATCACTGGCAACACGCACTGGTTGTACAATCTAGTTTTTAGAGATTGAGGTATACCTGACGAAAAGATATGTCGTAATTTCCCGAACGCTGCCCAGCCGAGTTGAATCCGTCGATTGACCTCTCGGTCGAAGTTGGACTTACCTAGTCGGACTATTTGTCCCAGGTAAACGTACTCGTCAACAACTTCGAGCATAGTGCTCCCAACAACTACCGGCATAGGTGTGACATGGACATTGAACATGATCTTTGTTTTGTCCATGTTCATCTTAAGACCTATCCGTTGGGAGGCACTATTGAGGTCATTGAGCATAGTGCTTAAGTCCTCCAGCGATTCTGCCATAAGGACTATATCGTCGGCAAATCGAAGGTGAGTGATGTACTCGCCATTGATGTCAATACCGACAAGACGTAAGTAAGACGTTTTCAAGCTACTGGACTGGAAAGGATACGGTATTGACATCTACGGCATTGCCTCATCGAAATTAGGTAAATAATGTTGTTTAATGTTGAAAACAAAAAATCTACCCCATATCGAATCGGAGTAACACACTGGATAACTGGTTTAATTCCCCTGGTGTTGCGGTTGATCATGGGCGGCGGTAGTCACTTAACATCAGGTGAGCCGCATGCATCGTTTGCCCCCTCTACTATAAAAAAAAACTTTTGGAGACACAAATTAGAATAAGATTTTTTTCCACTATCATTGTATTATTGCAATAATTTATACATTATCACACAGCATCTTTATTGCTTTCAAAGTAAACTACAATTTTAAAACCATAATGCTATATTATTTTATTGTGTTGAATTTTTTCGTCCTGTAAGTTGATAGGAGACAAATAAATTTTGTATGCAGCTTTATTTTGTTGATTCAAAAATATTTTTAATTTTTTATGTTTAAGCCTCTTGAATATTATGGTTATTTCTACATTATTCCAAACATGATTATCAACATTTTATTAATTAATAATATTATCATACTTTTTGTTAGCGTATGGTATTCACAATCAAACATGGACTCACTCAAAACTTTTAAAAAGTACATTTTTTTACGACCATACCCATATACAGAACATCTTCGAACTAACTTCGAACGACTGAAAAAAAAACAGCAGTTTCTGTAATTAAAATAAATATTACTTCATTATTTTCTATGCTGCTTTGATATGGTTACTGTGGCGGCGCTGTCGTCGCGCCGCAAGTGAAACACACCGAAGCCTAAATCACGCTATCAAAATTCCGAATCATAAACAGTATATATAGAACATCTCCGAACTATCACACGGAGTGTTGGCCGCTCCCCGGGCAGAACACCTTGCCCTGCAGGAGATCTCGCCTTTTCCTTCCACCGCCACGGTGGTGACTTTTGATAGCGTGATTTAGGCTTCGGTGTGTTTCACTTGCGCCGCGACGACAGCGCCGCCACAGTAACCATATCAAAGCAGCATAGAAAATAATGAAGTAATATTTGTTTATTTTAATTACAGAAACTGTTGTTTTTTTTTCAGTCTTCGTAAATTGTTTTTGAAATATAAACATCACTCGTCAGGAGATGTTCGGAGCACACAGTAGAATAAATAGTAGGCATCCATCCAATCATCTTCACGTTTGAATCCTAATTACTTTTAACCATTTTTCTTCCATTAATCCATCCTTAGGTAATCTAAAATAGAAGGAAATAAATTATAAGTAATATTCTATTCGCTTCATTGTTTTCTAGAACGTATTGTATAGTGTATCTAATATTAGAACATAAGATAGACAAAAAAAAACAAAATAAGGAATAAATTTAATTTTAGTTCCGGGATAAACTTGTGCCTGTAGTCGAATCTTTGCTGAACAAAGTCTCGGATTGGGAGCGACTAAATCTAGTCAAGTTCAATCCCCAGAAAACAACAAGTTAGCTCATTTACCACTAAAAAAGACCCCTCTGTCGTATCTCTTCAGTTTCAAGGCACTCCCCTTGCTGCCTCAGCTAGCATCGGAATCCTCGGCGTCGACATAACAAATAGTGTGCAGTTTAGTGGTCACTTGGAGGGGAAGGCCAAATTGGCAGCAGAGCGTGACATTATTCCATGCCGGCACACGGCTTGGCACTAACTTTACAAGGCGCAGGTTCAACCGCACATGGAATACTGTTCCCATCTCTGGGCTGGGGCTTCCCAGTGCCAGCTACTTCCATTTGATCGCAGCCAGCGCAAAGCCGTTAGAATCGTCGGCGACCGAGCTCTTTCCGACCGCCTACATTCACTAACACTCCGGAGACATGCGGCATCTTTTTGCGTTTTCTATCGCATCTAACATGGGGTGTTCTGAGGAATTGTTCGGATTAAGTCCAGCCGCCAAATTTCACGAACGCACATCGCGTCAAAATTTACGATACCATCCTTCACATGTGGATGCTGGCGGTCCACACCTGTGCGTTTTGTTCGGAGTTTTCTTCCTCATAGAACTTGTCTGTGCAATTGTTTACATCACACGAGTCGCGAGCTCGTCTACCCCCTCTTCTATGAAAATAAAAATAAAATGTAGAAAAATTTTCCCCAACTTCTCCTTGCAACGGCCGCCATTAGACCGCGCTAACATTGTCTCTTTATATTTACGCATAGAACAGATTACATCTGGCTTTTTAACTTACATGTATTAAACAACAGTCAAACGAAATTACATTTAATGATTTAATTTTAAAAAACTGTACTTACGAATGAAATAAGAAGTTTTTGTTGTCTAACAGTTGCCGTGTAATTTGTGCACCACCTAAAACACGGGAAAGCATTTTTGCCACGAATTACTAGAAGATTTACGCGTTGTAGCGAAGTGTAGCTGCGACGCGAGAGCGTGCCCGACTGAATGCGAGTCGGGCAATTACCCGACTTTCGTACTGCAATTTTAGAACGAGTACGACGTATCTATTACTTTTAAAAACATCTTAGGATCTACACAGAAACGTTCAAATTTTAAAGGTCTGTAAAATTAGTTACATTTAATGTGCAGTATTCGCGTTAATATAGGAAATCATGAAGCGTTCACGTGCCACCATCTCTGTGGTTCAGTGCTACAGCGGATAGTTGATGTACAAAACGTGCGGCCGTACTTACTTAGCCCTAGCCATGAAGTCGTCGTAGAGGAAGCGCTGGCGTTTGGCGAGGCGGCACATAAGCACGTGCTCGTACTTGCGCGGCATCTGGCGCTCCACGTCCGCCTTCAGCCGCCGCAGCAGGAACGGCCGCAGCACCTCGTGCAGCCGCCGCACCTGCACGCACACGCACTCGCTGCTGACTGCCGTTGCTGGCCATCAGCTCCTAGCTCCGAATCCCCAAATCAGCCATATATAATTAGGGATTCAGCAGGGATGGGAGATATGATAAGGATATTGAACGACGAGTGAATGCAGGAAATAAAGTAAATGGGGCTCTACACTCTATTGTGAAAAGTCAGAATGTGTCAAAAAAGGCACGTATGGCAATTCACAATGCTGTATTAGTTCCTACTTTAACATATGGTAGTGAAAGTTGGGTGTGGCAGAAAAAGCACGAGAGTAGAATAAATGCAGTAGAAATGCGGTCGCTAAGGAGTATGTTAGGGCTGAATCTGATTGACAGGGTGAGAAACTGTGTGATAAAAGTTACAAGATGATGCAGTGACCAGGATTAAGAAAGGAATGCTTCCGTGGTTTGGTCGTGTAAAAAGAATGAATGCGGAAAGACTGACAAAGCAAATATATGTTGCAGAAGTGAATGGAAGAGTCGGAAAGGACGTCCTAGGCGGAAGTTTGTCGACCAAATTGGCGATATACTAAAAATGGGCCAAATTAAGAGTACTCTTAACCGACGAGCATGTATGCGTAGGTATATGGATGTGGAAGAGGCGAGAGAGGTATGTCAGAATCGTGCTAAATGGAAGTCTGTAGTCTCTGCCTACCCCTCTGAGTGACAGGCGTGAGTGTTTATATGTATGTATGTATGTATAATTAAGGACTCAGGAACTTGGCGATGTTTTTACCCCCCTACCTCGGAAAGCACGTAAAGCTGTAAGCTTTTCAGCGGATCTCCCTCCGGTCGTGTCGGATAACCGCCCCATCGGACTATGAGAATAAGGGAATAAGGAGTACAACTGTGCTTGCACATACAATTGGATACTATAATCTTTCCCTGGCTAGTCTCCATTGAGACTGGCCGCGTGACCGAAATCCTATCTGGACAACATTCCTAGCAGTTCATTTTGTACAGCTGCTAGACATGGCTCTCACACTCGCAACCCTCATGCTGTGAGGAAGATTTGTCTTGTCATGCTTGGTAGACCAATGACAATTGCAGCAGTAAAAGTTTATCCTTTGAGGCTACTGCGCGTCGCTAGTCTGAGTAATAGATAGATTTTAACATAAACGAGATGATTATACCACCATACATCCACAGCCACAATAAAATATTTCCGAAATTATTATTTTTAAGAATAAGAGTGACAAACGAGAACTCAGTCCACCTGATGGTAAGTGGATGCTGTGGTCCATAGACATCTACATTTATCCTCGACTAAGAATGAAGATGCAGATGCGTTGACCTGAGGACTAAGATGGAATGCCTCATTTCCATTGAAAAAGGTCTCTGGATCTCCAAAATCACCACACGAAACACAGCAGTATAAGCCGCAATTACACGCTAGTATTCCGCGAGAGCGTGGTCTTTCCCCGGTCGAGCTGACGCATTCGTGCTACAAGCACAATGTAGCTGCGGCGTGGCTCTGATAACACGTACAAGACGGCAACGGAGCAATAAATTCTCTTACGCCGCCGCCACACAGAACTATACTTCACTGATTAAAAGTAATTATTCATTCACTCATTACACCCTTTCGCAATCCAACAGGTGAATCCTGTATCCATCGACTTCCTGCATGCCTTACCAGGTCGTCACTCCTTCTAGTGGGGGGCATGCCCTACACTTCGCCTGTCAGTACGAGACTGCCACTCGAGAACCTTTCTTCCCCATGGGTTGTCGGTTCTTCGAGCTTCAGCTTACTAATCTGTTGGGCTATGTCAGCCACTCTGGTTCTACTGCGGATATCCTCATTTCTGAGTCTATCACGCAGAGAAACTCCGAGCATAGCCTTCTCCATAGCTCGCTGAGCGACCTTGAGCGTCCTCATACGGCCAGCAGTGAAGGACCACGTCTCTGATCCATATTTGTTCATATCCACTGTTGGTTGTACAATCTAGTTTTAAGGTTTTGAGGTATACCTGACTAGAAGATGTCGTAATCTCCCGAACCCTGCCCAGCCGAGTTGAATCCGTCGATTGACCTCTCAGTCGTAGTTGGACTTTGCCTAGTCCGAACATTTGTCCCAGGTAAACATAGTCGTTAACAACTTCGAGCTAAGTGCTCCCAACAACTACCGGTATAGGTGTGACATGAACATTACACATGACTTTTGTTTTGACCATGTTCACCTTAAGACCTATCCGTTGGGAGACACTATTTAGGTCATAGAGCACAATACTTAGGCTCTTCAGCGATTCTGTCATAAGGACTATATTGTCGGCAAATCGAAGGTGAGTGATGTACTCACTATTAACGATAATACCTTATCCTTTCTAGTCCAGGAGCTTGAAAACGTCTTCCAATGCAGCTGTGAAGAATTTTGGGGATAGTATGTTACACTGCCTAACACTTCTCTGCAGTTGGATAGGTTTCGTGCTCTGGTTCTGTGCTGGGATAGCTATCGTAGCCCTACCGTACAAACATTTCAAGCAGTCAACTTGGCACCGCTGAACGGACCGCAGCACCGCCCAAATCTCGACGGAATCAATTGGCTTTTTCATAGTCCACATACGCAAAACAAAGTAGCAGATTGTACTCTTCGGTCTTCTGTACAATTTGCCAAAGGGTATGTGTATATGCTCTATGCTGCTAAAGCCTTTTCGGAAACCAGCATGTTTTGGAGGTCGGAGGAGGAAGTCGTCGAGTCTGCATGCGAGAATATTCGTAATGACTCTCGAAAACAGCGCGTAGACGCGGCTCAGAAGGAAAATCGGTCCGTTGTTCTTCAAGAAAGTGTTGTCACCTTTCTTAAAGAATAAGACCACCGCACTTCTGTTCCACGCCTCCTCCGGAATAGTGACACCATGGAGGATGGAATTGAAGAGCTACCTGGGTGGTTCTCATCGCCCAGGACATTGACTCGGACAGCGGTTAAATGGCTCATAAACGACCAAAGAGGCAACATGATAATTTGTAACAATACCAAATCATAAACCATCATCATCATCATCCTCTTCTTCATTGCCGTTCCCTTTTTAATCAGGAAGGCCTGCAGGCCGCGAGCCAAGTGAGATAAGGCTGTAAGCGCCGCATTGGCTAACAACATTTGCATCTCAGAAAAAAGAATGAAGAGTTTCTGATGGACTTTAAGTATCGGTTTTCTACCTGCTTTCAGAAGCTCTGCTGTAATTCCATCTACGCCCGGGGACTTGACGTTTTTAAGGCGCTGGTGAGCCATTCTAATCTCGCTCAGACTGACGTCGGATAACACTTGCTCTAGGATCTTTACTCACACTTGCGTGTGGCTTCCAACGATGACGTGTACAGCTGGCCTTAGAATCTCTCAACCTCATTCAAAATCTCAGGTGTCCCGGAAACGATGCTGCCACATTCGGTCTTTAGCTTCGACAATTGGCTCTTTCTGGCAGACGGATCACAGGCAAAGACTTTGGAGGCCTGGTTCCGCTCGATAGCTTCTTCAATACGAGTGTATTGAAGTTGCGTAAGTCCTGCCGCATGCATTTGGAGATCTGTCTGTTCAGTGGCATGTATGCTGTCAAATCTGCTGAAGACTGCAGTTTCAACTCCCGTCTAACAGCCATAAGATTAAGAGTGTGAAGTAAGATGTAAGACTGGAGAATTTTTGTGTTCTTCTGCAATAGGTCTTACAGAACTTAGCTCCGACTGCATGAACAGTTTCCACAAGCTTGTCATTCATATTGTCCACTTCAATACAGTCTTTTAGGCACTGAAAACAATTCTGTAACTCGAGCTGAAAGTTTTTGGGGCTTTGATTACAGCACGAGGGGGACGGAGCGTTGACTACATTAGATATAACCTCTCCAACTTTACGTTTAAGTTCAGTGTGTTCATTTAAGTTCTCTCACCATCCGGGGTTCGCTTCCAGTTTTCACCCTTGCGATCACTGAGACATTACTGAACAGTTGTAGTCTGGTCGTCATAATGAAGTCAATCTCATTTTCTGTCGAACCATTGGGGTCAACCAGATTCACTTTCTGTGGGGTGGCTTTTGGAAGAAAGAGTTCATCATAAAGATTCTCTCTTTCTCTATGAAGTCGGCCAGCTGCTGGCCCCTTGATTTCCGTTGCCCTATTCTGAATATTCTCTACTTTCAGCTTACCATTCTCTTTTTTGCCTAGTATTGCGTTGATGTCTCCCGTCAACACATAAAGAGTCCCTCTTTCTTCATAAAGTCAGCCAGCTGCTGGCCCCTACGGTTGCCCTACTCCGAATTTCCCTAACTTCAGCTCACCGCTTTCTCTTGTGCCTAGTTTTGCGTTAAAGTCTCCCATCAACACCGTGTAGTAGGTTTAGGAGGAATGCATGGCACTAGAAATATCCTCACACATTTCCTCCACCTTCTCATCGGGATGTGCCGAGGTTGGTGCGTAAACCTGTATGACCTTCAGCAAATACCGTTTTGTGATTCTGAGTATAAAGTGGCATCTCTCAACGACACACTCCCAAACTTTATAACGTTCTTAAAGAGAGACTTGTGGACGATAAATCCGACACCTCCTTGGGACAGATACTCGTCCTCCCGGTGATGGAACAAGTTGCCGGATTCGAGGACTACCGTGTCCTCCCCCTTCTGTTCGAACCTGACTTAGTTCTCTAATATCCCAGTGTAACTTGTCTATCTCTTCTTCCAGCTCCAAGAACTTCTCGTCAGTCCTCAGGGTGCGGGCGTTATATGTAGCCAGGTCGAGTTGCTTTAGGTGGCAGCCGAACCTCCACCGGAGATTCTTAACACCCGCTACCCCGCCATTACCATGGTCGCCACTGCAGCCAGGAACAGCAGGGCCGCCGGGGACTGAAGGCCGTTTATTCGTGTTTATTTGTGTGTTGTTAAATATTTATTATTATTAATCAAAATAATAACGATAATTTCAATTTATTGTTTGTGTCTCAAATCTGTTCGAAAATAACTTTTAATTTTCTCCCTTCTATTCACTGTCAGCGTTTATAGATACTAGATGCAAATATAATAAAATTCTAAAAAAAGCAAGTAATATTATATAACGAAAAACAAATTTGTCATCATGCTTCATGCATCAAGTACTCAAAGCATAATACATTATGTACCAGTGCGTCGTTGTAGCACTGCGAGCCCTCCGCGATGCCGGCCACGGGGCTGAACCACTCCCGGAACTCCGAGTGCGAAGCGAACACGTCAGGCATCAGGAAGTGCATGAGCGACCACAGCTCCAGCAGGCTGTTCTGCAGCGGCGTGCCCGTCAGTAGCAGCCGCCTGCAACGCGCACGTTTCAACATTCACACTACTTCTTCTACTCCAAATTCAATGTGTCTCACTTAGTCATGTAGGCTCTCTGAAGTCACTAATATGGGGTGCAATTTCAATATTTACGAAAAAAGCAAATACCAATAACAAGCAAATAAAAAACAATTAATATTTATATATTTCAATCTTTGATGCATTCGCAATGAATATTAAGGATTTCTTATATTTACGCGAACACTACACATTGAAATAATACTAGTTTTTACGGAATACGCGATAAATTCCTTAAAAACTAGTATTATTTCAATGAATATTAAGGGCGGACATATTAGACGGTCTTTAGGCATTCTTATTAGACAACCTATTGTAGTGTAGTGCTCCCACGTTAATATACTTTGGTGTTAAGGAAGAATAATGAGGCATAATTAGGGATCTAGAACAACCCACACGTCTCTCTTCATTGACACCTTTATCATACATTACATGGCAACCCTGCCAGGCGGTGCGCTGCGACAATGCATGCGCACCGCTGGGCCTAGTTAAAAGGTGGAAAGTAAAATACAAATACTACTAAATTACATAATGAATCGATTGATTAGTGAAACAATTACAAAAAAATATAACGGAATGGACGCAATACCGGATATGACGAAAAATAAACAAATACGAATACCAAAAGAGGCCACAATAATATTTATTTTGGAAACTGCCTGAAAAATTTAGACTGAAAATGTATCTGACACATTTGGAAAGGGAAAGAAATAGTTGTAATCTAGCGAGCATCACCCAGAAGGATGTGAAAATTGAGCCGAAAAGAATAAAGAAGAATTTAAGAGGTAACTTCGCACCTGTGTTATTTTTAATTCCATTTAAAACTTTAAGACGAGCTCTTAGCACGATTTCAAATTCGTTTTTCACCCGCGCGTCCCGCAGAGGGCGGAGCGCAAACGGCAGTTGGAGAGCGCAGTGTAAACACAGTATGCGCCATAGATATACCTAAGCTGTTTTGAACAATTGTGTGTTTGACGACTCCGTGGCGTAGTGGCTTAGCAATGAGTGGCTGCGCTGGGAGTTGCGGGTTCGAATCCCGCACGGAACAAGTATTTTGTATAGCCTACAAATAATTGTTCCGGGTCTGGATGTTTGTCCTTCTGCAATTTATGTTTGTAAACCGCCCCCGCGAAACAGGAGAAAATCCTAGTGTAGGGGTAACGTTTTTTAAATAAAAAAAAAACTTTTTAATATTTCTATGGTATGCGCAAAGCAAGCAGATAATTCACCTCCAAACAAAAACTTTTCCGTGAGGTCTCCCGTACGCAACACTACTAGGTATTATAGTAATAATATTTTGAGTACCTACTCACTAATATCAAAACTGTTTACGAGGTCTGGAGTCTGGACATCACACTATATTTTAATTATCAATATTTTTTTAAAGTCAGTTTTATGATATGAGCAGGTACTTAGTCCACTATTTACATACATATATATACATTTAAAACGCCAAGTCACAAATTTTAAAAAAACCCAAGTTTCGTTGGCAAAATAGCTAAAATAACAGAAAAAGAATAGTTTCAAATAAAACCACTTGAAAATTCGAATTTATTTTACTGTTTTGTATTACCTTACGGTCCAGAGTAAAATACAGAGTCCAGAGGTAAATACTCATCATACCTAACAAAACGAGTCCAAACTCGGCACACGTAGCTCTACTAGTCCAGGTGTTCCAGTATTAGTTACTGAAGTTCACCTACTGGTCACTCCATCAAGTCCGGAGATAAGGTCTTATCATAACTGACAAAACCAGCCTGAAGTCCACAGCTAACATCTCACTGCTAGTAGAGCGCTCCCAGTGCCAAGCAGTCTCTAGAGTAGGTATTCGTAATTCGTATCTAAATCTAATTACTCTATGTATCTAAGTAGATTTTTGAGGTGTAAGAAATCGAAAGCAAATTCGATCTTTCAAATTATCAAAATAATTTTATTTGACTACGATTCCCGCCATTGATTTATTGTATAACTCAATGATTCCCGCAGCCAGCCGTGCGTACACTTGTGTGCGTGTTACCGTGTCAATGTAATAGTTCGATTCTATACCTATATCAATTTTGTAAACGCGTCCTTAAAAAATTTTAACGTAAATATTACGGCAAAAAGAGCGACACGTCTCTACAGCACCAGGTCTCGGCCGGCAGTGACTGCACAGGCGTTTATGCAAACATCCGTACGTATTATTTCAGAAATAAGAAAATGCGATTTAAAAAAAAACTATTAGTTGGACTAAAAAATTAAAACACTATTACGTTAATATGTTTAATGTATAAAAATCTGACAAAAAATCAGAATGATTGCATGTATACTAGTATGGTTTTACTCGTTAAAAGAAATTTTTAGAGGTATGTTTGTGATTTTTTTCTATCGTATTAAATTAGTGGTATCATGTTTTCAACACACTATCTAACTAGCATATATCCTGGACAATATCATATATTTTTCTGGGTTTGTTTACTACAGTGGATCATATACTTTGAGGCATTATAAAACTAGCATTTAGCATCATGCCTCGTCTTAATAATTTGAGTTTTTTTTTAATGTAGTTTTTGCTATAAAAAAAGTTATGCATTAAATTTACTGTATTCAAAATATTATTAAATTGAAAGTATTTATCAGATAATCCACGATTTAATTTTTTTTAATATTTATATTACTGAAAAAATAAGCATAATGCAATAATTATAAATTAATCAATAATATAGCACTTGATTTTATATTCAATTTTATTCAGTTATAGTTTTATATAATTTTTATTACTGTGTCCCGCAAAACATGAATGAAATAATATGAAGATTACATTTTTACGTATTTACATTTACAATGGTTTACATTTCGTGTGTGTTTTTTATGTACTAAATTTTATTTAAAAGTACACAATTTTGAATAGAGTTATAACCGATTTGCTATCATTGTTTTCTTTTTTTTTCTTTTCTAAAGGCATTAAATCATTAATTTATATAATAACCTACTTAAAATATTAAAAATTGTTCTTTATAATGTTTAAATAAATTAATATATTGTTGTGTAAAGTTTATAGTTGTTATAGTGATTTTTTTAAAGCATTTTTTTATAGCAAGTGTTTTTTTTTTTAAAAAAAGCTAATGTATTTTGTGATGTATGTAAAAGTAACATAAATATTAACAATGTAACTATTTCTAAACTTCTGTGTAAATTAAGGAAATGTTTAAAACGAATCCTTTTAAGGTACATTTTACTTGCATTCATATTATAAAATATTGTAAAAGTTATCTTAAAATTAGGCGTGAATCACACCCTGTCATCCTAGTCGGATGTAATTACAAAGGATGCTTTATACATACTTTGGAATTTAAAACAAACTTGTCTCCAATTATTTGCAGTGTTTGGATTATAATTTGTATTTTGATCTGTGTGTTGCTATATTAATTATAATGATTATGTTGCTTAACATTGACTTCTTTGTTCTGTTTATCTTAATGTGAAATGTAATAATTTATTTTCGGTTCTATATTGTTTGAATATTTAAATCATAAGTTTTTAACTATTACAATTTATTATTTTCTTGGAAACCAGTACTAATTTGAGTAGATTATGAAAGTATTTTCTTCGCGTATTACGATTTTGAAACTCAATATATAATGTTGTACACAACTAATTGATTTAATATTTGTTGTTCCCATATTGTGGTGAGCCTCAATCCCTGAGTGACACTGTAATTAAATATTATATGAGACTATTTTATTATATAAAGTAAAAGATGTGATTAAATTTATGGTTAAGTTACGGAATACATAATTATAAATGAAAATATTGATATTGTATAGTTGCGAGAATAAGATAAAGAAAATTATCGGAGGTTGGGATATCCACATACAATCAGCCTGATCAGCTGATAGTTTATAAAACCTAATAGCCGATTAATTTTTTAAGGTCGTTCAGACACGATTAAATGCGGAATAAGTTTTAATGTATTTTAATGAGGGAAATGATAATTTATTATGAATTGAATAGGAATATTTTCCATTATCTTGATCATGTATGTACGCGAGCTGTGTACGTGAAAGTTATGGTACAATTAAATAAGAAATTACGTGAGCTGAAATGTAAAGAAGTGAATTAAATGATATCGGTCATTTTCTTGATCATGTATGTACGCGAGCCAGCGAGCGAAAGAAATTATATACATATGTAATGAATAGCCAAAGTGCTAGGTATGGATAAAAATGGAAAATAAATAATGGTTAACTATCATCATCATCATCATTACAGCCCTTCACAAGTCCACTGCTGAACATAGGCCTCCCCCAAGTAATGCCACAAAGCAAGGTCCTGAGCCACCTGCATCCATCGACTTCCTGCATGTCTTACCAGGTCGTCACTCCATCTAGGGGGTCGCCCTACACTACGCCTACCGGTACGAGGCTGCCACTCGAGAACCTTTCTTCCCCATCGGTGATCAGTTCTTCGAGCTATATGGCCGGCCCATTGCCACTTCAGCTTACTTATCCGTTGGGCTATGTCGGTCACTCTGGTCTTACTGCAGATATCCTCATTTCTGAGTCTATCACGCAGAGAAACTCCGAGCATAGCCCTCTCCATAGCTCGCTGAGCGACCTTGAGCATCCTCATACGGCCAGCAGTGAAGGACCACGTGTCTGATCCGTAAGTCATCACTGGCAACACGCACTGGTTGCACACTTTAGTTTTCAGAGATTGAGGTATACCTGACGAGAAGATGTGTCGTAATTTCCCGAACGCTGCCCAGCCGAGTTGAATCCGTCAATTGACCTCTCGGTCGAAGTTGGACTTACCTAGTCGGACTATTTGTCCCAGGTAAACATACTCGTCAACAACTTCGAGTATAGTGCTCCCAACAACTACCGGCATAGGTGTGACATGGACATTGAACATAATCTTTGTTTTGTCCATGTTCATCTTAAGACCTATCCGTTGGGAGACACCATTGAGGTCATTGAGCATAGTGTCAAGGTTTTCCAGCGATTCTGCCATAAGGACTATATCGTCGGCAAATCGAAGGTGAGTGATGTACTCGCCATTGATGTTAATACCGTATCCTTTCCAGTCCAGTAGCTCGAAAACGTCTTCCAACGCCGCGGTGAAGAGTTTCGGGGATATAACGCCACCCTGTCTTACACCTCTCTGCAGTTGGATAGGTTTCGAACTCTAGTTCTGTACTCGGATAGCCATCGTAGCCCTACTGTACAAACACTTCAGCACTTCGATATACCGACAGTCAATGTGGCACCGCTGAAAGGACTGTAGCACCGCCCAAATTTCGACGGAATCAAACGCTTTCTCATAGTCCACATACGCCAGGCAAAGTGGCAGATTGTACTCTTCGGTCTTCTGTACAATCTGCCGCAGGGTATGTATGTGGTTTATGGTACTGAAGCCTTTTCGGAAACCGGCTTGTTCGGGAGGCTGGAAGTCGTCGAGTCTGCGTGCGAGACGATTCGTAATGACTCTCCAAAACAGCACGTAGACGTGGCTCAGAAGGGAAATCGGTCTGTAGTTCTTCAAGAGAGCGTTGTCGCCTTTCTTAAAGAACAAGACCACCGCACTTCTGCTCCACGCCTCCGGAGTAGTGCCACCATTGAGGACAGAATTGAAAAGCTTCTGAAGGACTTCAAGTACCGGTGTTCCACCCGCTTTCAGAAGCTCCGCTGTAATTCCATCCTCGCCGGGCGCCCTGACGTTTTTAAGGTGCTCGAGAGCCATTCTAATCTCGCTCAGACTGACGTCCGGGATATCATCGGAATAGTGTCGGGTAAGACTTAATCTTGGACTCACACTTGCGTGTGGCTCTAACGATGATGTGTACAGCTGCCCATAGAACCTCTCAATCTCACTCAAAATCTCAGGTGTCCCGGAAACGATGCTGCCACACTCAGTCTTCAGCTTTGACAGTTGGCTCTTTCTGGCAGACGGATCTCTGGCAAAGACTTTGGAGCCCTGGTTCCGCTCGATCGCTTCTTTAATACGAGCAGTATTAAAGTTGCGTAAGTCTTGCCGCATGCGTTTGGAGATCTGTCTGTTCAGTTGCCTGTATGCTGTCAAATCTGTTGACGATTGCAGCCTCATCTCCCGTTTAAACAGCCATGAGATTAAGAGTGTGATCGGAGAGTTTTTGTGTTCTTCTGCGGCGGGTCTTGCAAAACTTAGCTCCGACCGCATGGACAGTTTCCACGAGCCTGTCATTCATATCGTCCACTCCATTGCAATCTTCTAGGCACTGAAAGCGGTTACGTAACTCGAGCCAAAAATTCTCGGGATTCTGGATTAGAGCACGAGGGGGACGGAGCGTTGACTTCATTAGACGAGACCTCTCCAACTTTACGTTTAAGTTCAGTGTGTTCGTTTAAGTTCTCTCACCATCCGGTGATCGCTTCCAGTTTTCACCCTTGCGATCACTGAGACATCACTGAACAGTTGTAGTCTGGTCGTCATAATGAAGTCAATCTCATTTTCTGTCGAACCGTTGGGGTCAACCAGATCCACTTTCTGTGGGGCGGCTTTTGGAAGAAAGAGTTCATCATAAAGATTCTCTCTTTCTCTATGAAGTCGGCCAGCTGCTGGCCCCTTGATTTCCGTTGCCCTATTCTGAATATTCCCTACTTTCAGCTTACCATTCTCTTTTTTGCCTAGTATTGCGTTGATGACTCACGTCAACACATAAAGAGTCCCTCTTTCTCCATAAAGTCGAACGTTTAGATTCAGTGTGCCTCTAACCATTCGGTGATCGCTGCCGGTTTTCACCCTTGCGATCACTGAGACATCACTGAACAATTGGCGTCTGGTCGACATAATGAAGTCAATCTCATTTTTTGTCGAACCGTCGGGGCTCGACCAGGTCTACTTCCTGTGGGGCTGCTTCTGGAAGAAAGAGTTCATCATAAAGAGTCCCTCTTTCTCCATAAAGTCAGCCAGCTGCTGGCCCCTACGGT
Source organism: Parnassius smintheus behrii (assembly GCA_036936625.1). NCBI lineage: Eukaryota > Metazoa > Arthropoda > Insecta > Lepidoptera > Papilionidae > Parnassius > Parnassius smintheus. Next base: position 550,762 of record JAUPFT010000011.1, read on the forward strand.
TCCGTTGCCCTACTCCAAATTTCCCTAACTTCAGCTCACCGCCTTCTCTTGTGCCTAGTTTTGCGTTGAAGTCTCCCATCAACACCGTGTAGTGGGTTTTGGAAGAATGCATGACTCTAGAAATATCCTCATTTCCTCCACCTCCTCATCGGGATGTGCCGAGGTTGGTGCGTAGACCTCTATGACCTTCAGCGAATACCGTTTGGTGATTCTGAGTATCAGGTACGCGACCCTCGTCGACACACTCCCAATCTTTACAACGTTGTTGACGAGAGACTTGTGGACGATAAATCCGACACCTCCTTGGGACAGATGGTCGCCCTCCCGGTGATAGAACAAGTTGCCGGACTTGATGATTACTGTGTCCTCCCCCTCTCTTCGAACCTCAGATAATCCAATAATATGCCAGCGCAACCTGTCTACCTCTTCTTCCAGCTCCAGTATCTTCTCGTCAGTTCTCAGGGTGCGTGCGTTATACGTTGCCAGGTCGAGTCGTCGTAAGTGGCAACCGAACCTCCACCGGAGATTCTTAGCACCCCCTGCCCCGCCGTTACCATGGTCGCCACCGTAGCCAGGAATAGCGCGGCCGCCGGGGACTGGGGGCCGTTTATTTGTGTCGTTGTTCATGGGGGGATATTTGCCATAGTTGCAACGCTTGGCGAGCGGGTTGGCAACCGCAGTTTTTTATTACGTTATTGTTGTTATTAGGAAGATGCTGCTGCCCATCTCCTGCCCGTCTCCCTCTGTCGCCTCTTACGACACCCACGGAAGATATGGGGTAGTGGATATTCTCAACCGCCACTACACGGCCATGGTTAACTAAGAATGAAGTAAATACATGACAAAAAAAAGAATAAAATAAAATATTGAAATGTAAAAGAACATGTAAATTAAGAGAATATTATACATATATAATACTAGCTTGCCAGGCAGACGTTGTTCTGCCCTTTTTCGGCGACTCTTTGTCGCCTATTAAAAACCCTAGTAAAAATCCTTAAATTCGTAAAAAAAATATTTGTGGGTCACTCATGGGAAACTATCCTATCTTTTAAGTTAGACCAAACTGCACACGGTGTGCAAATTTGATTAAAATCGGTTGAGTAGTTTAGGAGCCCATAGTGGACGAACAATGTGACACATAATTTATATATATTAAGATTAATGTCCTGAATAGATAAATGGCACGCATAATAATAAAATGATTAAGGATATGAATAAATAATATTGTAAATTTTCGTTAAAATCAAAACCTGATTTCATGTTATACATAATTATGCCTGATTATGTCAATTATACTACTGGGACTATGCATTTTTGCATGCTAGATATGTCTTATATTATAGTTTTCATAATCATATTAACCTTTTTTAGAATAATCTTAAGGATCTATTTTAAGAATTGATAAAAAAATATAGATAGCATATTTTTTTATTCTTTTGTCGGTGGGAGATGTAGTGTAGTGCTCCCACGTTAATATACTTTAGTGTCAAGGAAGAATAATGAGGCAGTATAATTAAAGATCTAGACCAAACCACACGTCTCTCTTCATTGACACCTTTTTCATACATTACACTATGGAGGGGTGAAAATACATAGTGATAATCAATTAAATTATGCCAGTTATAACTTTTACAAGTAATTACCATGATACATATTACATACATACAGCAGTGACTATAATACCAGTACACAAAAAATGAAAACCCTATCTGAGATACAAATTATTATTATATAAATACATTAGAAGGTATTTTTCAAAACGAATTATTTTTACACTCAATTCCTTACTGATCCAAATATCAATTTTGATATGTTCATTAGAAAATTTATTTTACAATGAACATAAGTAATAGGTTATTAATATTGTAATGATAATGGTTGAACTGAAAGTTTTGTATGCAAGCAAGTAGTTTATTGGCACTAATAAAAAAAAATTATTGCAGACTTACTGGATGCTCAGTGGTGTAGCAAAACTAATGTGAGGGAATCGACATGTCAAAAAGTTTAAAAAGCATTAGGGACCACATGTAATAGTATAGTTCACCAATGAGCACTAGGGAGACAGAACATCAGATTAATCCCTACTTAAGAGCAATTTTGAATGCTAATAGTCATGTACTATGATTGCCAATATGCACTCAACATGCAGTGATCTTCAATAAGGTAGAAGCTCTAGTGCAACAGTCGGTTAGGACTGCTTGAGGGCTGACAAAGAAACAAGAACAACAAACTAACATTGAAATTTTCTGAAAAGTAGGGGAAAAAATTGTGTAAAAAAACTCACCTCTCTGTTTGAAAGTTTAGTAACATCTGCCACCTTTGTGATTTGAAGTTTTTAATGTTCTGTGCTTCATCAAGAATAAGGTATTTCCACTTTTTTCTACGAAAACTTTGATGGTCCTGCACTACCAACTTATATGAAGTTATACACACATGAAAAGAGTTTGCTTTCGTCCACCCGACACGTTTTAACTTTCTCTCTTTTATTGTCCCATAATAGGTGAGAATCTTGAAGGCGGGGCACCACTTCTTGAACTCCATCTCCCAGTTGAGCACGACGGAGGTGGGCGCCACCACGAGGTGCGGGCCCCAGTCGCGGTGCTCTAGCGCCAGGTGCGCCAGCAGCGCGATGGTCTGGATGGTCTTGCCCAGCCCCATCTCGTCAGCCAGGATGCCGTTGAGGCCGCGCGCGTACATGGTGGCCAGCCAGTGCAGGCCCACGTGCTGGTACTCGCGCAGCGCGTGGCGCAGCAGGCGCGGCACCGGCGTGCCCACGGCCGTCTCCGACAGCGTGGTGCCCGTGGGCTGCAGCGACGCAGCCAGTGACGCCGCTGCCTCCACCTTCTGCTCGCCCACCTCCGCCGCTTCTGGCGCCGCCTCCGAGCTCTTCACCTTTTGTTCGCCATCGACTCCAACGCTCGGTTCGATTTCCATGAGCGCCTCGAGCGCCTCCGACGTAGACGTTTCATCGGACATCATACTTTGAGTATCATCATCCGAATCGTTCTCTTCCTCGTCGTCGTCATCCTCGTCATTTTTATCATCGTCCGTATCGCCGTCGACTTCGGTGACAGTCGAGGCGTCGGTGTCGTCGACGAGCCGGTCAGGAGGCGGGCCGGCGTAGCGTTTCAAGAGTTCGTCGAGACCAAGTTCCGCCTCGTCCTGCAGGGCGGCGACTTCCACCGCCGTGTCCTCGGGGCGCTCGGCGCGCTCCTGTTCAGCAATGGTGTCCTCGTCATCGGCGGAGTCGTCGTCGGGCCCGTAGTCGGAGGGCGGCGGCGAGTGCGCGGGCACGTAGCCGGGCGGCAGCAGGTCGCCGAGGTCGAGGTGCGACTCGCGGCGCAGCGCCTCCAGCTCGTCGCGGTGGTCGGCGGCGTCGTGCGCCGCCTCGCGCTCGGCGGCCGCGATAGTCTCCTCGTCGTCGTCGGAGCAGCCGCGCGGCTGGAACTCGTCGTCGGAGGGCGGAGTGTCGGGCGCGGCCCGCGCGTCCGCCGTGCGGTTCAGGTTGGCGGCCAGCTGCCGCGAGTAGCGTTCCGTGCGGTCCACGATGTAGCTCAATTGTTCATCTAGGGCTTCCTTTCGCGCACGCTCCACACGCCGCACTCGTTTCCATTCTACCAACTAAAAAATAAATAGGTGTAATTAATTAAATAGTAAAATAAAATTGTAATATTAAAAAGTAGATAATTAATAAAGATATTGTTACCTTTTCAACATTAGACCAAAATGTTCGAATTTCTTTAGCCGCAAATGCTGCAATTTTCTTTAGTTGCAGTTCTTGCGCTTTTTCAGCCTTCTGTACGGCGAGAGCTTTGTCTTGAAAATATTTTTGGACCGCCCTTGCACACTGTAAATATCATATAAAACATTAACCAAATAAATAGATGAATAAAAGAAATTTCCGATTTATTCAAATAATAATACCTTTTTGGCGGCTTGCTTCTTCCACTTGCGCTCGTGTGCAAAATCTTGGGCGAGCCAGGCCATCTCCTCAAGCAGGTAATCCCAGTGCGTCTTGGGGCGCGGCGGCTCTAGCACACGCGGCAGGCGGCGCTCCGTCCACAGGCCGGCGCGCGCCAGCTCGGCCACGCGCGCCGCCACGTACGCCTCCTGCTTGGCCTTCTCCACCATCTCGTCCGCGGCGGACGCGGACGCCAAAGCGGCGGCCTTCCCCGGCGAGGTGGACGCAGTCGGCTCAGCTACAGGCGTTGGCGCAGGTGCAGGCGCAGGTGCAGGAGCAGGTGCAGGTGTAGGTGATGGTGTAGGCGCGAAGACGGGCGCCACTAATGGCGCCGAGGGGGGCGCGAGTGAAGGCACGAGCGCCTCGGCGGGAGGCGGCGCAAGTGCGGGTGCGGGCGAGGGCGTGGGGTCGGGCGGGGGCTCGGGCGGCGGCGGGGCGGCTGGCGGCGGGCGGCGCGCCTCGAGGAACGCAACGAGCTGCGGCGCGGGCGGCCGCTTTCGCCACGCCGCGTAATCCATCATGTTGCCGCCCGCCTGCAGGAAGTACAGCTCGCTCAGTTGCTCCGTGAACCTGCAACCGAGCGCGGCGCTAGAGCGGCGACGCGTCCAACGACGCGCGACAATGGGGCTAAAAGGCCAGGTAGCTCACCTTTCTCGCAGGTTTTTCAGTCGCAGCAACTTGTACTCGAGTATCCGCTTGCGCAATGCGTGCGCATCTTCGGACAGGAGCTTGGGGCGCTTACGAGGCGGCTCGTCGGCGCCATTGAGCGCTGCTTCCGCCCCGCCTGCACCCGTGCCGCCCCCGCCGCCACCCCCTCGCTCCACCCCCTGCATATCAAGAATATAAAAAAAATATGAATTAAGAGCCGTGGTAGCTCAGATGGTTAAGGCTCGGTGTAAATATAACAGAACGCGAGTAACCCGGGTTCGATCCCTGCCAGCACCAATTGTTAATTGCAATTTTAAGTGCTGATTTACCACGTGCTGCGAGGAAACCTGCATGTCTGAGGAATAAGAAAAAAAATATTTCGAAGACATGTGAAGTTCGCCAACGGGCATTGGGGCAGCGCGGCGGACACTTCATCATCATCATCATTACAGCCCTTCACAAGTCCACTGCTGAACATAGGCCTCCCCCAAGTAATGCCACAAAGCACGGTCCTGAGCCACCTGCATACATCGACTTCCTGCATGTCTTACCAGTTCGTCACTCCATCTAGTGGGGGGTCGCCCTACACTACGCCTACCGGTACGAGGCTGCCACTCGAGAACCTTTCTTCCCCATCGGTTATCGGTTCTTCGAGCTATATGGCCGGCCCATTGCCACTTCAGCTTACTAATCCATTGTGCTATGTCGGTCACTCTGGTTTTACTGCGGATATCCTCATTTCTGAGTCTATCACGCAGCACTCCGAGCATAGCCCTCTCCATAGCTCGCTGAGCGACCTTGAGCGTCCTTATAACGCCAGCAGTGAAGGACCACGTCTCTGATCCGTAAGTCATCACTGGCAACACGCACTGGTTGCACACTTTAGTTTTCAGAGATTGAGGTATACCTGACGAAAAGATGTGTCGTAATTTCTCGAACGCTGCCCAGCCGAGTTGAATCCGTCAATTGACCTCTCGGTCGAAGTTGGACTTACCTAGTTGGACTATTTGTCCCAGGTAAACGTACTCGTCAACAACTTCGAGCATAGTGCTCCCAACAACTACCGGCATAGGTGTGACATGGACATTAAACACGATCTTTGTTTTGTCCTTGCGGCGGACACTTCCTTGCCCTAAAACCCTCTCAGATATGATCAATGATGAAATCTTATTTTAATTAAACGTCTTTTTATATATATAAATTTAAATAAATTCGTCATTGGAGAATTTTATCAAACCGCCACAAAAGAAAAAAGAAGAATAAAAAAACTAATATCTTATGGATGTTTATTTATAATCTACGTTCATTTCGTACGCCATTTTCGCGTGAATGCTATTGTGTCAATTTTTGGATTTTTCTAGTGTTTTATTAATGTTTGTAAAAAAAATTGTAATTAAAATTTATCTTTTTACGTAAATAATTTCGAGTAATATATATTGAAATAATTGTGATTTTCACACTACCGACATTTGCTTGGTATGTTTTTTTTTGTTATCAAAGTACAATGAAATTTTTTTTTATTAAATAAAACCTGACTTTTGTTTAAACCACAGGATAGAGAATTTCGTATAGATTCTATAATGCCAAACTTCTTATTAGAAAAATAGTCTATATATTTATTTATTTATTTATAAACTTACACGTAACACCTTAAGCTAAAGGGTACATAGGGCGGACTTAATGCCATGTGGCATTCTCTGCCAGTCAACCCTGGGTGGCAAGGATAATTGTTGGCAGGTGCGACCATTATACGTAAATAAGTGCTTATACATTAAAATATACATATATGCAAATTACATACATACACATTACATTATATATATATATATAATATAATGTATATAATATAATGTTTGAATAATATATAATGAAATAAATATTTGAAGTAAAAAAGAAGAAAAGAAAGACAAAAATTAAGGAAAAATAATGTTAATCAGTGGTTTCCTTCAGGTAATGTTTTTGGAGAAGAACTTTGAAAGCTTTTTTATTTTTGGCATTCTTAATATCGTTGGGGAGGGTATTCCAAAGTTGTATAGCTTGTATGTATATAGGTTTTAACTAGCTGGTGCTCGCAACTTCGTCTTCGCAGGATTAGTATTGCGAGTAGCTTATATTAGCGTGGCGTAGAAAAGAACTAACATTATGACATTAAAATTATTACATAAATAATTTTTGGGTCCAGTAGACCCCACCTCATCCCCCGTGCGTCGAACCGCCCACCCCGCCCCCGCACCGGTTTTGACAGCGCACGCCAGAAAGGCTCGCATTTGGTAGATTTTTTCCTACTTACTTGACACTTATCATATTTTGGACAATTCACACAATATCTTTATAAATTGTATCTATTAATCTGATGTATAATCTATATTATTGTAGTTTCATTAAAATCCATTCAGTAGTTTTTACGTGAAAGAGTAACAAACATCCATCCATCCATACTTACTAACTTTCGCGTTTATAATATTATATTCTATTAATATTATATTGTATTAACTTATAATGTATTAAACTGTACTATATTTAAGTATTACTTATCCTATAATCAAATAAACAAAAGTAAAACAATTGTAATACAATTGAAATTAAAATAAAAAGTAATCTATATTTCTACTTAAATTATACTAACTAAAAATAATAATTATGCCTACCTACTGTATATATGTAAGTAATAAATCTCTTCGAGAATCGAATTAGCTGTAAGAAAGGACGCAAACTGAACATAACTGTCAACGACGTTTGCCCTCAAGTCGCGCACTCGGCGATCGCACGTCATTGCTTGGACCGCCCCTCCACCCCCGCTTTGCGTTGGTGCTCCATTCATGTCAATCTTATTGTGATAACTTTTAAAGTATTTGTGCAAATTACTTTGTGTAAAAGACAAAGTTCATCTACATCAAATATTGAAAGCGACAAATGTATCAATTTTGATAAATACTCTAAAATGATCATTATAAAAAAAGTATCAAATTTAATTGTATTTATGGCTCAATATTTTGGATATAATGGCTTCCACATAAACGGTAGAAACCGCAGACTTTTATTTCAAACTACTTAAGACAAACAATCCCACCGTATATTATCTTTGTGTAACTAGCGAGTCGAGTGAGCTAGGGAAGTGAGCGAATAAGCACCGCCATCCACTTTGTGGTTTAGTTTAGTTTACGACGGGCTGTTTTTCGCAACTCCACGTCTAAGCGCGTATTTTGCGTGTAGGCAGGAATAATATGCTTATTCGAGCCATGATATCTCCCCGAAGAAGCTCAGCAGTCCCTTGATGTTGCAAGCAACTTTGGGGAGCGATCCCGGCATGCTGAGATGTTTAGCCCTGTATGAAGCAACTCCTGGACATGTCAGCAACACGTGAGCCGCCGTTTCTTCCTCTCCCATGCATGCCCTGCACAGGGGACTGTCAGTAACACCTATGGTGAACAAATGTTTGTTAAAAGAGCCATGTCCTGTGATAGCACTTGTTACTATCCTGATCTGTGGCTTGTTCAGTCTCATTAGAACCTTGGTTAGACGACTGTTTATTTCAAGTAGGGCCTCCCTAGCTTGTCTACAGTGTACTAAATTTTTTCAAAGCTGAGCATGTAAATTATTGAAGTATCTATGTACCAGTGAACGAACGTAGCCAAAGGGGATTAGTATTATTGGTTCCGGCCCTATAGTTGCTAGGGCCGAACCCCTTTTGGCCAGTTCATCTGTTGCATCGTTGCCTCTAGATCCACTGTGTCCCTTGATCCATTGCAGAGTCACATTGTTGTTCTTACATACCTCATTCAATCATTGATGGCACTCTAATATCAGTCCCGAGTTTGTCACATTGCAACTCAGAGCTTGTAGTACCGCCATACTGTCAGTCAGTATTCTGATGGAGAAGTCTTTCACCTTCCTAGCATCTACTGCTATAGCCGCTTGGATGATACCCATGCATTCAGCCTGGAAGACTGCATTGTGGGTACCCAGTGGTGTGCATATGTGGATATTAAGGTCTTCAGAGAAAGCCCCAGACCCCACACCTTCATTTGTCTTAGAGCCATCCGTGAAAACTTTGAGCTCTCTTGACTCTGACCATCTGGAAGGACCCAATCCTTCCAGATGTATGTATGCATGTATATATATATATATATATATATATATATATATATATATATATATGTGTGTATGTATATATATATATATAATTTTATAATATACACTGTTAAATTAAATTATTACACTTACTAATGTTCCCGTCACGTCTCACGTAGCGTTTAGCAACATACAGCACAGCACAACATTCAGCACAACTATACAATACGTATTTTCCATTTTGTTATTAACATTCATCAGTTGTTATTATCATATGTATCTACTACTCGCTTAATGTCAACACTTTCGGCACGGTCTCCGTAGGACCGTATGGGGCCGACTGAAAATCAGCGTCGCTATCCCGCGGCTTATGCTGAGGCGGTCCCTTCCGCCACTTCATCTGTTTCGTTTATTATTTTTATCCTCTACTTTTTTTTTGTTTATAAATTTCTTGTGTTTTTATTTCTTTTATTTTATTCTTATTCATCTTTATTTTGTTTATTAATTTGTGATTGTAATCTGAACTGTCGGAATAAATGTCTTTATGTCTTTATCTTTCAATTGTATCCTATACTTCTTATCGAATACAAATTGTTTTGGGATCCTATCATACTTGGCTTGTAAGATAGGAATTTTTGAGTAAATTCTATTGATTATATCTGTATGAAGGACTCTACTCTTACTTAAAAGATGAATGAATGAATGAATATACTTTTATTGTACACCACAAACAAATATACAGTTAAAGATTTAGGGTCTTGAGTCTAATGGCAGCTAAAGTTGCTTCTTGATGTATATGTAGATGAAGTGGTGTTACTTCCAGCATTTGGAGGCTACAAAGCTGCTGTTAGTGTAGTCCTTATGCAGCCCGTGGCAGCCATACAGGCTAATCTCTGGTAATGCCGAAGCTTTGGTATAGTGGTGGCTTCATTTGTTTTGGTCCACCATACCAGAGAGCCGTATGTGATCATGGGCCGAATTACAGTTTTAAAATAACCACTTTGTGGTTATATTTTTATAAACCACTCAGAACAACAGCCCCTACGGCTACGTAGACTGCACTACGTTGAGTGGCGTGGGGCTTCCGTCGCCCAACTGTCTCTCCCCATAAATCAGGTTAAAATTGTCATAAAAATTACAAATCATAACATCAAAATGAGATTTTTAAAAATTTATAAAAAAAAAACTAAGCACTTCTGACAGGGGGGAAGTAGGGGGCGACTCTACAACTCCTCCCCCTCCCCCCTAACTCAGATGACTTAATTTTAAAATGCTTAATTATTAGTATAAAATAGGTAATAAAATATATTCAATAGATCATGCATGAATAAACTAAAATAAGAATAATTAATTATTTTGTATGAAAGTTAAAACTTAGTTTTTATTATATTTTCCACAGAGGTAACAAATTAACATACTCAATTAATTATATAGTCTCCTGTTAATGTGGGATAATCACAAAGACGGAAAAGTGGCAACATTTAACCTAAATCGCAATATTCGATAATTTTATTTAATTAGCATTAGAAGAAGCCCGAGAGTAGAATAAATGCAGTAGAAATGCTAAGGAGTATGTTAGGGCTGAATCTGAGTGACAGGGTGAGAAACTGTGTAATAAAAGAAGAGTGTGGTTTGCAAGATGATGCGGTGACCAGGATTAAGAAAGGAATGCTTCGGTGGTTTGGTCATGTAGAAAGAATGAATGCGGAAAGACTGACAAAGGAAACATATGTTGCAGAAGTGAATGGAAGAGTTGGAAAGGGATGTCCTAGGCGGAAGTTTGTCGACCAAATTGGCGATATACTAAAAATGGGCCAAATTAAGAGTACCCTTAACCGACGAGCATGTATGCGTAGGTATATGGATGTGGAAGAGGCGAGAAAGGTATGTCAGGATCGTGCTAAATGGAAGTCTGTAGTCTCTACTTACCCCTCTGGGTGACAGGTGTGAGAGTGAGTGTTTATGTTTATTTAATTATTTTAGATTTTTACGTTTATATGAAAACATAAACTAAAACTCATGTGTGGAAAGTGATTCTTGATTTATTATGTTTGTGTGACTTTGAATCACATTAGTTCACTGTGCAATTGTCGCGGATCATTTGGTTCAACTCTGTCAGCGTCACAATAAACACTGAACTGACAATGCTTTGACGCGGTAATTACTAATCTAGTGTAATATATAAATCAATGGGAATGGCGGTCACAGTTATTTAAAAATCACACTTTTTTCCCGAGTCTATTTGCTTCTTACAACACCCACAGGATGATAGGTATACTCATACACTGCTACTTATTTTGTTTTTTTATTTTAAACAAACTAAGTAAAAAAATACTTTCTAACTTCTCAAAACATTTTATTTATCGCTTGTCATTTCTCTAGAGCTCACTTGACCTTCATACAAATAATTAGATATTTTAATTGTTGATTTTTTTTTTGGGTAAAAACATTATTTAGCAAACATTAATTAGCAATATGACTAAGTTATATTTACAATCATTAACCCAAAATCATACCATTCATCAAATATCATTCTTGGCCTGGCCTACTATACTCTCTTTAGCTTGACCATAGGTCTGACTTGATCCAATAAAATATCGGATCCTGAGCAGTTAAATTAATAAATTACTAAATAATAACTATCATCACTAACAAATTTATCACTGTTGTGTTTTAATAGTGTGACAATAATGATATAATCATACAGCAAGCTTCTAACAGAATAAATATTATTTCAGAATTCAGATTTACAAAAAAACACAGATTTACTACTAAAATTGATAATTGAACTTGATGGGAATGCAGTCCCATATGGATGGGCAATTTGGAGTCCAATATGACTAAAAGTTTTATCATGGCCTTTAGCATGACCTTTCATCGTATGGGACAAAGACCACAGGCTGTAAAAGTGATGAGAAATAAGTTTACAGGCGAACCTGCTGGTTATGCATTTGTCCAATTTCAGACAAATGAAGTAGCGATTGATGCAATGCACAAACTGAATGGAAAACCAAAACTGGGCACATTTCCCATGGTAAGATTTAGGCTTAACAAAGCTTCTAGGGAGGTGCGAGCTAACATGCAGCAAGAAAGAGAATTTTCTGTATGGGTTGGAGATTTAAGTCCTGAAGTGGATGATTACTCACTGTACAGAGTATTTGCATCTAAGTACTCATCTATTAAAACTGCTAAGGTAATTTTGGACAGCTCAGGATATACAAAAGACTATGGTTTTGTCCGCTTCAGCAATGAAGAAGAGTAACATAACGCCTTGTATGCTATGAATGGTTATACCAGCCTTGGTTCCAAGCCTCTGAAAATATGCACAGCTGTGCCAAAGCCTAAAGGTGCTGCCAAAACTCATAGCAGCAGGACGGATTATAACCAATATTATGATCCATCTGCATACTGGCAAAATTATTCAGCATGGTCAGGGTACTATGGTCAAGGGGATCAGAATGCTGCTGTTGTTCCCGCCACGGTTATGCCCTGATGATTTAGCACTTGTTGAACACAAGAAAACCATAGACATGGATTTAATGAATCGAGAGTTTTTAGAACCAGAGTTATCTTTATGGGACAGACTAGAAGCATCACAGTGGTTCTCAAATTAAATGATTGAAGCACATTAAGTGTATAAGATGTTGTAAATTAAATTTTATAATAAGATTTATTGACTTAATACAGATGAACTATATTAGGTATTGGCAATAATGTCATAAAACATTCTGAAACATGTAAAATTGCTGTCCTTTGATGTAAACAAAACATGTTATGTTACATGATATGCAAAATCAAATTATTACAATTCATATTGTTTGTTTCCAACCAATCACCTGTATGGGTACACTATCTATGTAATATCTATAAATCTAAAAATGTATCATATTTGCTGGATGCACTAACAGCAACCATTTTTTGCAAAATTTAGAGAAATCATAATATTGCCTCTTTACAAGAACAACGTGACATCTCATAAAAATGTATTTTATTATTATTTGATATTCAAAACCGCGATGTCGAATTTTATTATCTACAAAAACGCGGCATTTTAAAAGTGAATGTTCGAGGAGCTATTAGTGAAAGAGACGACACGACCGTGGCAAATGGCATTATCACGTTGTCTCTTTCGGTGTGGCGCACGACTTCGACAACGCGACGCATTAGTTTGCCCCGCACGGGGAACGAGTGAAGTGCTCCTGCTTTTCACAAAAACGTGGCATCACGAGTATACCACGTTTTTAATGCAAAGGTATGTTTCTTGTTGTTATTTACTTTAACTTGAATAACGTGATAGTACTAATTTAACTCGTTTTTGTTGTAAAACTCGTAAGTATTTAGAATAAGATAATGAATATTGACACATTATTGATGAAAAAGTTACAACTTTTCTTTGTGATATCTTTGAATGTAACCATGTTGTTGATGAATCGTTTTCAAATACTATGGGTTATTTTATTTTACATCATTATTTTTGAAAACCTTTAAGTTTTGGTTTATATTATGCTAAAATGTTACATTATACATGCTAAAATAAAGTAACTTTTACGAATTTGTTTTTCAGATGGCATCACGATCTAGGATGTTAGTTCAATTAGCTACAGGTGTTAAAAATAATTTAAGTGTACATCTAAGTAATTCAAACTCTCAGATAGATATTTTAACACAAGACGAGAATGAAAATGCCTATATATATAATTCTAGTCCAACTAAAACTGGTAAAAAAAGAAGACTAAATGAAGCAAACTGGAAAGTTAATGTAGCTAAACGACTGAGAAATAGTGGTAAGCCTTATCAATCTACCAAATCAAAAAGAAACATGCCAAGTCGTGAATTGAAACCTTCTTGTAAAGATAAATGTAAATTTAAATGTGGGTTTAAATTTACAGAGGAGCAAAGACAGACAATTTTAAATGACTATTGGAGCTTAGGTGCGATAGAAAAACAATGGACGTTTAATGCTAATAACGTAGACATAGTCATCCCAAAACAACGTTACGTTAAGGTTGATTCGGATGGAAATGTTGCAACTATTAGAAACAACAACAACGCTTTCTTTTTGACTATTTCGAGTGAAAAAACAAGAGTTTGTAAATTGTTTTTCAAAAATACTTTGGGGATTAATAATCGACCCATAGAGACTGCTTTGAAAAAGAAAAATAGCAACACTAATATTTCTTCCATAAAAGGATAACCGAGGTACTCATTTAAACCATTATGCAGTGGACGAAAGCATTAAAAATGGCATCAAATTGTTTATTGAGTCCGTACCAAAGATTGGGTCACATTATATCCGGGATAACTCAAAACGAAATTATATTGATGGTAGTAAAGCTGTCACAGATCTTCATAGAGATTATGTGGAAAAATGCAAATCCCAAAACGTCCCATATGGAACCTACATTACATTTTATCGTATTTTCACACAAGATTTTAACATTTCGTTTTTCACTCCACAGAAAGATAACATCACAGATGAAGAGAAAGAATCTAAGAAACAAGATTATGAATTACACCTTAAGGTAAATAATTTGTCTCGTATTGAAAAAGAAAAAGATAAGAACAACAAGAATATTTTAGTAGTGGTCTATGATCTTCAAGCAGTGTTTCAATGCCTCAAAGGAGACGTCTCAGTTTTTTACTACAAGTCAAAATTAAATGTACTTAATTTAACAATTTATAACCTACAAAATAATTCAGTTGAGAGTTATGTATGGGATGAGTCTAACGCAAATAGAGGTGTCAACGAAATAGCTACCTGTGTTTACAAATACCTGGAGAAAATCTCCGCAACGGCTGAAGACCTCGATGTAGTCTTTTGTTCGGACAATCATGCCGGACAGCAAAAAACTAAGTTTATGATCTCAATGTACACTTACGCAGTCAAAACTCTGCCAAATCTCAGATCAATTACACACAAATACCTCGTTAAAGGACATACGCAGAACGAGGGCGATTCAGCTCACTCTCAAATAGAGAGAGAAGTTAAAAGGCAACTAAGATCAGGATCAATGTATACACCTGACGCTTTTATCGGGGCTATAAAGGCGGCACGGAAAAAAGCGAGCCATTTCATGTCAATGAAATGTGTTTCGATGATTTTTTTTGATTGGAAAAGTATATGCACTCAAATGAACTTTGCGATAATGAAAGATGAAGACAATAATACAGTGAAACTGGCTGGACTCAAGATGATTAAAGTTCAAAGCTCTGATCCCGATGCCATATTTTTCAAAGAATCATACACTGACGAATTATTCAAGAAAGCTATAGTGGTGAAAAAAAAAATAGAAATCGTAATAGTCAAAGCATTCATTTAGATTTGTAAAAGGCCTATCTTCAAAAACCTGGACTAGCAGAGAGAAAAAAAGCTGATCTCATGGATTTGGTCAATAAAAACCTCATTCCTAGATACACACAAGCCATTTTACGAATCGTTGTAATAAGACTGATTAAGTACAAAGATTTTTTGAATTGTATTTTTTAGAAATATTTAATTGCTACATTTAAAATGATAGTATTTTTATTAGTATTAAGAGAATTTGTGATTCTATGTTTATGAAAGGTGACAGCAATGTTCCTATTTTGAATTTCTAAGTACTATAAAACTGTGTGCCATAATTGTGTTAGAAGACGTTAATTACTATAACTTTAAGTACAGTTAACTTTTTTATTTTTTTACTTGTATGAAAGTAATTTTTTAGTTCCCTTATAATTTTAACTAAAGCGAGTACTAAGTACTATGTCATTGATTGATCTCTTATTGATTATTGTGCCTTAAACTAATTTCATGGTGTAAGTAAGCCATTGTTTTCGTAAATTTGTATTTTTTAAATACAAGATCTTTATTTTGATACTGTGTTTTATTTAACTTATCACACAGCCTTACACCTAAATTTAACATTTTCAATGTGATATATCAATATGTTACAAGCATTTTGTGACAAATTTTCATCAAAAACGTGACATGTTTGCCTGTGTTTCTTTTAAATCAGTTTTTTTACTTATTTCTTATTGCACTGAGTTTTTTTGCTTATTTTCAGAAAGCACATTAATTACCGCAACAATTTAATTGTTTACCGATACAAAAATAATCAATATTTTAGAAGTTATCAACGCTTAAATGTTTAAAATTGCTCTCCTGTAAAGTTGTGGTTTAAAAAATAACACGTTGTTCTTGTAAAGAGGCGATATGTAAAGCGCTTATTACACTATACAATTTTTAGGAAATCTAATTAGGAACCTAAATTGGAAGCTAGTGATCACACTACACTAAATTGAATTCTAAATCGTGACGAACCGCATTCGTAAAGAAGTATCGACGGGGTTGCACGTTTGATCGATGGCGCTGTATTATTTTATATATATTGTAAAAAACTGTCCAATATGAATATAATTATATATTTTTAGATTCTAAGCAGTTTTTTTATAGGATAGGGTGACAAACTAGCACACAGTCCACCTGATGGTAAGTGGTTGCTGCGGCCCATAGACATCCACATCTATCTCCGATTACAAATCAAAATGCAGATGCGTTGTCACCTGTGACGACTAAGATGGAATGTCTCATTTCCAGTAAAAAGGGTCTCCGGTTCTCTACACTCGCCATACGAAACACAGCAACATTAAGCTACTATTTTACGCTGGTATTCTGTGGGAGCGTGGTGCTTCCTCGGTCCAGCCGACCCATTCGTGCTACAACTATACCACTAATATAACTGCAGCATGGCTCTACCACCTATAAACAGTTTGAATATTTGTTAAGTTTGGTATCCAAACATATTGAAAAAGAAGTCACGATATTTCGATAAAGTGTGAGTACCAAAGAATGTTTGATGGTGACATTACGTTTTATAGCAACCGGAAATTAATATTAAGATTTAAAGTACTTCTCTCTGATATCAGACTTCTATCAATACTTCAAGACATCCGCTTGTATCAAAGTGCGGGCGCCGACTGGTTGTTCTAAATCGTAACGTTGCGATTACTCTGTCCTAAATTGTAAACAATTTAGGAAGTAGAGCGATTGGGACCTCCAATTTGACTAAATCGGATCCTAACTGTTCTAACTATGATTACACCTTCCTATTTCCTAATTAGATTTCCTAAAAATTGTATAGTGTAATAAGCGCTTAAGAACCAAAGGCACTATATATCATTTGTTCACAATGCTAGAATGAAAATTAAAAAAACATCAAACAAAAAATAAACATTATATTTTGACATACCATGAGTGGGAGAGCTGCACCGGCTGCACGACGGGAAAAGTTATCATCGCCACCACTCATTATGCGACATCGCGAGAAATAAGACTTATTCTTATAATTTCTTAACGGTCTTTGTCGAACACAACAGCACTGCACTGCACTGCACTTCACTAGGTTTTAAATACTAAACAGCTTGATTGGTAAATTGTACAAAATTCTGTTAATTCGAAGACTTTTAAACAACCCTATAAAATGAATACTTCTAGCACCTAAATTAGACCGACACATGTGAAAGGACGCAAGTAATGATACATGGTTGGATTACCAACAAACGCATCAAAAACCGCCACAATTGCTTCTGACAAATATACACTGGCAGCCATATTGTCTACCATTTACTTCACTAGGCGTCGATAATACAACTGTCGCCTAATCGCAAACTTTAACGATGTCACTTATTCATCATATAGTACTTATATTAAAATAAGGCTTATTACTATAAAATTAATAAAGATATCATGTTATTTTAAATCAGATAAACCAAAATTACAATCTTCAAAGTTTGATTTACGTAGTTTAGTCTTGCCAGCATAATTATTAACGATTTACCGAGCCCAGGGAGGGAGGGGAGCAGTTTTTGTTATGGTAAAAATCTGAGCTGCCGTATGTCAGTGTCTGGTTTGCCGTAATTTAATGTAAACATTACTTAACTTAGGTATTTCATTATTTATTTTATAAAAATCTAGTCGTCATTTTTTTCTCTATCGCAAAGGTTTCTTTTATGTTGGTAGTTTGCGTACGGTGCACTTTAATCAATAGGTACAGATAATTATCCACAGGAGCAAACCCGATCCTCCACAATATGGAGTGCTATCTAGAAGTAAAGAGTACCAACTCCATAGATTACTGTAACCAACTCCCATAGTAGAACAGTTGAAAAAGTGGCCATCTGTAAGCAGTAAATAACAGTTCAAAAACTATCAAAAACTCTCCACAACAGCGCTGGAGTAGCTACTGGGATGAAATGAACTTAGCAGTTGTCGACGGTTTAAGTGTGGTGCTAAACTGCTCAGTAGCTCTAAAATCTAAAATAATTTTATTTAGTAAATATAACCTCGAAAAGTCGTCTATCCCACTAATATTTCTCGGTGCGTTCTTTAAAATTTACCCCGTAGTTATAGTGGCGCCATCCTTATTTAATGGTTTTTATGGACACTTTTTAATACACAGTCTGTACTCCTTACTTCTACACTCCATACTCCAAAATAAATTTTCACTATCCTACTCATAGATTTAGTATAAACTCCATAGATTTTATACCAAATTCCCTTCCTGCCGGATCTCGATTTCGAGCAGACGTGTTTAGTGTTTTTTTTTTTTTTTCGCCCGAAGCAAATATGGGAAACCCTCCGGAAAGCTGGGGAGGGAGGTTGAGAATGCTCATAGCATACCACGCAGCCGGCTGCGTGGTTATGTGGCGACTTTTACCCACTAAACTCAACCTTTTAGGAATTGGCTTAACGATCTTACTAGAGATCTCTAAGCCGTATACGAACGCGACCCTCCTTGGCAGAAAGGAGGGCGCAGTTTAGTGTTGTTGTCTTTCTTGCTTAAATATAAATTTCATGAATATTTAATTAAGTGCAAATAATAGGAGTGCATAATCTGTAAGAGCCTAAAATACCAGGTAGACGTGGGCGTTATTTCACGTCACTAGATACAGTAACTGGCTACGCGGCATGTAACCGAATCACTAGTTTCGAGTCATGTTACAAGTAGTGATTTTTGTAAATGCGTGATTATGATTACTGTTACCCATGATTATTGCGGGAGTCGACTGTCGGTCGCTCGAGCGCAAAGCGCACATGTGGCATACAACAATAAACAAACCATCGTAAGTAACAGTTTTATTGTACGTTTAATTTTCATACGTAAGACTATAGACATAAACAATAAAATAGAGTAATCTCTGTTTGTAGATATTTAACGGTTTGTGATTCCGGGAAGCGAGTCACATTGAATTTAACTAAAATAATGTTTAAAACAATTTTGACGGAGTCATGAACTCGTTTATTCATAAAATTAAAATATAACTAAAAACTGAGTATAAAAAATTTAAAAATTTAAATGTTTATAATATTATAAAACTTAAAAACTGTGTGTAAATATCCAAACAAACAAACAAATTAATTGTACAGTGTAAATAAAAGTGCAAAAACAAATGACAGTGAAAACGTTGAAAAAGTGTAAATAAACTGTAAATATCAATAATCATTGTATATACAATCAAATTGACTTGTAAATATGCATGCATTAATAATTTTATGAAAATATTAGTGTCATAGTAAACGCAAATCAATCATAAATACATTTAATGCAGTCTGTCCTAAACCTGAATACCTAAAGTATGAAGGGAAGTTAATTTATTGATTTAACAGAAAACAGTTACTGTATAGCTACAAACACGGATTGTGATTTTCGTTTCGTGTGTAACTGTTTAGTTGGTGGTGATATTTATGCAAACAATCACAGTAGCCGAATAAAAATAGCCAGTTACAAAAATCACTAGTTTCGAAACAGGTGACGCCGATCAAGTCACTGGTTTCGTTACGTTTCTTGAAAATGACGTAACGACCCACGTCTAATACCAGGCGCGCCGTGGAAAATTCCGTGCTCGACCCTAAGAGTGACTCACCTGTCAATCATCGCTTAGCACCGCCCCTTTGTTGCGGCCCTCTCTGGCGTACCGGTTAGTGATAACTGTTGCTAAATTACCTGTGCTCCTGGTATCTTACGTCTCACACGCGGACGAATATTGCAACTGTCGTAATTAAACAGAGTTAATTATTATCACATCTACCGCCTTTTTAAAAAACATGCCACTAAAGCGTACTCCTCCAAAGGATCTGCAAACATCAAATTGTGAGTCGGATTTAAGCACAAAAGGTTCGACCGAAAATGTCGCTATCGCTAGTAGAAATAAGCGGAAACGGGAACATGGAGATTGTAGTGATGAACTTAAAGCTTTTAAATCTGAGCTTCTGGCATTATTTCATTCAAAAATTACCTGTTTTTTCACCAAGTCATTTTGGTTTTCGTTCTGGTAAATCTAAAGCTGATGCGGTTCATGAACTAATTGAATTTATTGTACTTAGCCTTGAGAAAAAAAAGAAAACAATAGGAATATTTTTAGATTTTGCTAAAGCTTTTGACACGGTCTCTGTTCCCATATTGTGGCATAAAATGGAGAAGCTTGGTATAAGGGGTGTACCGTGCAGCTTTTCAGAGATTATCTTACAGATAGAACACAGTTGGTAAAAATTGATAAACTTGTTAGTGATGAGCTTCCCATTTGCTATGGGAATATTCCCCATAGATACTCCCCAAGGAAGTATTCTTGGCCCTTACCTTATTTCTTCTTTACATTAATGACCTCTGCAAACTGAAACTAATGCACGGAAAAATAGTTACGTTTGCTGATGACACAGCACTGCTATTTACTGGGGATTCGTGGCCAGATATGTTTAACTTCGCCCAGATTGGCTTAAACAGAGTGTCCAAAAGGCTACGCGATAATGTGTTGTTAACCCTCAACGTGGATAAAACAAAGTACTTGTCCTTCTTCAAACATAATAATAAATATACAACCTGCACAGACCATGTTATTACTGCTTATTCATGCAATTTTCCTTATTGTCTGACATGTTCATGCACACCTTTGCAAAAAGTGAATTCAATTAAATACCTTGGTATTTTGTTGGGTGATAAGCAAACTTTTCATCAGCATATTTATTTATTTTTAAATAGGATACGGAAATTAACACATATCTTTAAAAAACTCCGTTGCGTAGCAGATTCTAACACTTTTAAATCTGTCTATTTTGCTCTATGCCAATCTTTAATAATAAATTGTATTACGTGCTGGGGTGGAGCTACCAAATCATCTGTTCCGCCCCTCGAAAGATCACAAAGGTTAATCTTAAAAGTAAGTAAATCTCTTCCATTTAAATTTCTATCCAGTCAACTTTATAAAATTTCCAAAGTTCTTACAGTCCGGCAACTGTTTATTATATACACAGTACTAAAAAAACACGCACAATTAAAATATGACCAAAAAAATACACAGCACATGAGACGCAAAGACCGAGTGTGTACTTCTCATTATGACCATTCTACCTACTTTTCTAGGAGATTTTTTTGCTATCTTGGCAGATACCTGTATAATAAAGTTAATAAGGAACTTAATATTCACGTCTTACCTAAAATAAAAGCTAAAAAATGTATCCATGAATGGTTACTGAAGACGGACTATAAATATACGGAAGATCTTTTTATATCACAAGTGTAAATGTTGTAATATTCGGATTCACACAACACACACACACACACACACACACACACACACGTATCATTATTGTTAAATTATGTATATACGCGCAAATGGATTATAACGTATCATTATTGTTAAAATATGTATTCCAAGATAACATACTTTTGTATTTGTTTAACTGGGGGGGAGACCTGATGACCTGAAATCCAGGTTCGTCGCCTAGTTTAGGCATCACTCTCTCACATTAATTTGTGTGTGTGTGTGTGTGTGTGTGTTTGTGTGTGTGTATGTGTGTGTGTGTGTGTGTGTGTGTGTGTGTGTGTGTGTGTGTGTGTGTATTTATCGATATCGCACAAAATGAACATTAAATAAAATGTACAAATATTAAAGGTACTGTACAATATACATATGTTATACAGAATGGGGTCCCACATATATGCAATAAATAAAACCACAAGTAATACTAGTCCGTAGAAGTGTAGAAAAATTAAATATTAAATTAAAACCCGTAAAATAAAAAAGTGAAATTTTCAAACAAAATAAATATTAAAATAAATTCAGTAAAAGTGAACACTCTGTTTAGACAACGATGTGTGGCAATATCAATAGTTTGCACTGCGTGGCAACGTCGCTTTTTAATGTTCTAGGATTCAAGTTGACTTAGTGACCCAATTCTATAAAGTGTTCAAATTTGCTTAAAATTGAAACTCTACTTTTTGACCTAATTACTGGACCGATTACGTTCATTTTTTGTATATCGTCAGCAAAGGCGATAATGTAGGTAATAGAAAAGTATATGGTTTCATTTATTGCATATATGTGGGACCCATTCTGTATAGAAAGAAAGAAAGAAATAAAGAAAAACTTTATTTGAAATCACAAAGAGAGAAAAAAACCTCGAAATATTACAATAAAAATAAAGTTAATCTTTGTGAAGTCAAATTAGGTCCCTATTTCAGCTAACTGCTGCTGTACTAAATGACAGCAGCGCTGATTTTCAAATAAAGCCTAATATTCACATCACAGATGGACATTACTTAAAGCTGAAAATAAAAAAAACCATTCTGAGAAGTGAGTGGGTAAGGAATCAGTATAAAAGAGGTATTATTTGAAACTAATAACACAATGTATAAGTGAACTGTACACTTGCATATCACATATAATATATCTATACATCAATACATACGTATATACATCATACACATTTAAATGTACATACATTCACATTATAAAGTTCTCAACAGCTCGACATCATATAGTATATTATCTAATCTTAATAAACTAAAAAACTGAATTTAATTGTAAAGACTTTACGATTTAACAACCATAAACAAAAAGAAACGAAACAGTGAGTAAACTGAAAAATTAATGAGGGAATTAAAAAAAAAGGTAAGTCTTATCCAGCAATTTTTCCAGCATTAATTAGAGGACCTTTATACTGTGCATGTAAAACAAAAAAAAAACAAAAAAAAAAGATAAAAAAATAATAATTTTAGAATTACGGGGGATTATAGTTCTCTGTCTACGGATTATAGTCTTGTTTTAAAATTGCTGATAGTTTTTTTAAGTGTTTCTATAGTTTTTGAAGCACGCATTGGTGGAGGCAGATCGTTCCAGCCAATAAATGCCATTGTTCTATGTTTTGGAATAACAAAGACGTTAGAACATTTACGTTTCGGATATTTTAACTGGTTAATAAATAAATATATATGATATCCTCTCCTATTTTATGGATAAGTTTTCATATTGCAAATGTACAATATTTCTGGAAAATATATTGAGCCGAGTTTGTTTTATGGGTAGATATTTTTTTTGTTGAATATCATCACGGCCTATTCATATTCCACTTCTAGTACGCCTATACGCCTATATTACTATAAGCCAGACGGGTTGGTGAGGCATAAGGATTCGTTTAAGTTTTCGGTCTTTTGTAATAATTCTGTTCGCGTAGCTCAGTCCTTTACTCCTCGTACTTTAAAACCTACAGGTTGAATGGGATGAAGACATAAAGAATATACAAAGTGAAGTTTCGCTACAGGCAGAATATTAATGCGCAATCTTTTAGCTCACACTATAAGATGCTTGGCCAATAAGCTACTTTTTGGTAGCAAATAACTTTTGGGTGGAATTTCTGACTGGATTCTTATAGCATTGCAAGCGCAATTCAGTGCAAGCAAATTAATGCAAACTTTATAAAGGAAATGTTAGGACGAATGATATATTTTCAAATATCACAATATTTCTAGGAAAATAAAAATACTAACGCCTAATACAATTATAACATTTGTAAATTCGAACTACAGTAGCCTAAACACGCTTGTGTGTAGCGTATATTTTTTATTAAACCAATTTGATGCTTCGCATACGGCGATCCGTAGCAGACTAAAATGTGACGGTACGGATGCTCATCCCTGACAATATGAGACTGGTGTCTGCCATTGATTTTTTGCCTTTTTTATTTTATTTAATAAAACTAGATTTACAAACGAGCTCACAGTCGTCCACCTGATGGTAAGTGGATGCTATAACTCGTAGACATCTTCATTTATCCCTTATTAAGCATCAAATGCAGATGAGTTGTCACCCCTGAGGACTGAGATGGAATGGCTCATTTCCAGTAAAAAGGGTCTTCGGTTCTCTACACTCACTATACAAAACCTACCCTGGTTAAAGAGGGCCACACACGCTAGGTAATGCTTGTCGGTTTTGCTTGTGCAAGCAAAACCGACCGGCTCGACCGAGTTTCATGGCGCACACACGTAACGACAAACCTGCACAAGCTCTCAGGCACCGTCATGGAACCGGCAGTGGTGGTTGACGTCGACTCAATAGCACTTATAGGATTATTATTTGTAATTTTGAAGAAAAAAAAGGTAAAAAAACGAAGCCGTACAGAGTGGTGCAAAAAGTGGTTACAGAAAAGGAGAAAATACAGCCATGTCAAATTACTAAAGGAATTAACATATTATCCAAAAGATTACCGTAATTGTCTACGTATGGACGAAAAACTTATCTTACGCTGTTATCGAAAGTAACTCCATTAATTAAATTATTTTTTTAATTATTTTTTTGCGCATTAATTTTTTGACAATATCCTCTTTTGTCGCATTTTCCTCTATTTCTCTTAATTTGGTTACAAGTTTTTCATATGCTGCCGTTCATGATACTCTTTATCCTTCAATCGACATATACAGGGCTCCGATTTATATTATTCCAATAAATTCCTGTAAAATTGCATTTCGTTCGCGAGATGACATTATTGCGCAGTGACGTACGACGCCATATCCCCTCGACACTTGCCGGATAATTGAAGCCCGTCTGCCACACACGTTCAGTTATGATTGCGCAAGCGACCTGCGCAAGCGTAACCAATCGGTTAAAATATCAATTTCTATATTTTTAATTTTGCTTGCACAGGCAAGAAATTATGTCATACACACGTTCAGTTATGCTTGCACAGTTGAACTGTGCAAGCATAACCATCGGTTATAACCTAGCGTGTGAGGCCGGCTTAAGCCATCTCATTCTTGCTACAAACATAATATAAGTGCAGCATGGCACTACCACACTGACGTTACTCTACCTACTTAGTCTCCTGACTGTAACTATAGTCAACTAAATCTAAGGAATACATTTTGACTTATTGCACCAAGCATGCCAACCAAAAAGTGGGAAGTTACAATATTCGATTTTTTTAAAAAATCGATATTATTTAGAGTTCGTAATCATTTACAGTTTGGTACGAATAATAACACAATAAATTCAAAACGTATAATTTAAAACAAGATTTATCAGTTTCTACGTATTTGTTGTTACTGCTTATTTCTAGAGGTAAAGTTATAAAAATTTAAGATTGAAACTATATTCAAAATAAATTTGTTCAATCACTTTTAGTACAACTAGTTGAGCTGTCGTTGTTTAGATAAGTTATTATTTGATTTTCAATAATGAAGTCAAAATTAATGTCTCTTTCAAAGTCATCCATAATCATTTTTTTGTTTTTTCTACCACTTTTGCCCAATCATTCTTTGTAACATGCTGCAACGAATATAGAAGAAACTGTCCAAAAAGTTAAAGCTGTGTCACAAAATAAGAAGGCAAACACAAAATCACAAAACTACGTATAGTAAGATCCGGAAATGGCGGGAGATTGAAATAAGGTAGTGGTTTTTCAGCGCGACCTTGTATATGAGTCTTAACGCCTACCCAAATTTACGTTGAAATAGTTTAAAAAAAATTAACTTGTTTTATTCACGATTCATGTAATTTAAGGAATTTTAAAAATAAAAATTTAATTAAACAAATAACACATAAAAATAATGATTCGATTATTCGAATATTTTGGCCGATTATTTATTTTTTATATTTTTGCCAATTATTCACATAACAATGAATTTTAATCATCTAAAAACTACGGTAAGGTACATAGCGACATATCATTAAAACGACGTCAAGTAAAAAAGTTGGGGTTGGGTTTACAATTCGGTCGCCTGAATTTGAAGATTCTGTCTCTGTGGGGTCAAGGGGTTTATCTGAAGCACACCCACGCGAATTTTGCTACCGAAGCAGCATCGAAGTATTTTTTAATTATTTTTTAAAAATATTGGTAAATGACTAATTAATTTAATATTTTCACTTTTTTGACGTTTCATCAATCAATGCATCTGTCAATGTCATATCGATATATAGTACTGAATCTATCTAGTGAACCGATATTTCACCATAGAGAATCGAGATCGAATCTTTTCCGTTTTATTAAGATTTATAAAATTATTTACAATTAGTTGAAACTACTCCAACTCGTAAAGAATGACAGTTTTTCAATTCAATCATTCAATGTTATCAGTACTTTATTGTATTGTTACGAGCTTAGGGTTCGTGACAATAAAAATTGCCGATAAAATTACCTAAATTAACACTTTAATTTACTTTACACAAACTAAAGTTAAAAACACTAATAATTAAAAACACTAATTCACTTAATTCCGCTCCGAAGCTTCGCTTGTTTCGTCAAATCAACTCTGCCCCGATCGCATCTTGCGCCACCTATTTATTTAAATTAACAAAATATCCGGAATGTTCAAGTAAATACGCGCAAGGTACCGAGATTTCGAGTATAGATTTTCTAGAAACTTATTTCTTCAGATGGCGCTGTCGGTTGAGAGATTTGCGATGTCATTTTCTGCAAAGCTCCCCTCGCTCTCGTTCCTGACACTAGATGGCGCTAGTTGACTTATTCACACAACACTGCCCCCTCCCAAGACATGCTCGTCCCGAGCATTATCGGTCCCATAATAACGCGCCAAGCGATCCACATGGACGATCTTAGGAGTCCCTCTTGCGCCTTTCTGTATCCGGTAGGTCACATCGTTGATCCTGGTTACAATCCGGTACGGACCGTCCCATTTAGCTTGAAGCTTAGGAGATTTCCCTTTGCTGCGGACTGGATTGTGCAACCACACTAATGAACCTTCGTTGAACCCTTTATTGTTCATTTTGCGGTCATACCGGGTTTTCATTTTCTCAGACATTTGCTGGCCCGATTGTCTGACGTGCTCATAAATGTCATTCATTTTGTTTCGCAAGTCATTTGCATAATCGGTTATACTGCGTGGGGCATCGGGTGGTATCCCGGTGATCAGGTCCGCAGGCAGCCGTAATTCTCTTCCAAAGTTTGCGAAAGCTGGTGTCATTGCTGTACTTTCGTGAACAGAACTCCGATATGACAACAAAAACGGTTGTATGTGCTTATCCCAATCTCGTTGCCGATTGTCTACAACTTTTGCTAGGTACCTCTCCAATGTCTGATTAAATCGTTCCACCATTCCATCAGATTGCGGGTGATAAGAAGTCGTTCTTGTTTTATGAGTACCCATAACTCGGCAAGTTTCCTGGAATATTTGAGACTCAAAATTCCTTCCTTGATCGCTGTGAATCTCTAAAGGTACTCCAAAACGACAGAAGACTTCATGAACTAGTTTATCTGCAACTGTTGAAGCTTCTTGGTATGGAATGGCGAAGACTTCTGGCCACTTAGTGAAGTAATCCATCACAACCATGAAATACTTGTTACCGCTTTCACTCTCCGGAAACGGCCCCGCCACGTCAATGGCTATTCTCTCCCATGGTGCACCCACATTGTACAACTTCAATGCACCTCTACTACGAGTCTGAGGTCCCTTTACAGCCGCACAACTTGTACATTTGCGACACCAGTCCTCGACATCGTTTCGACAGTGGACCCAGTAAAACCGTTCTCGGATCTTCAGTAGGGTTCGTTTAACTCCCAGATGGCCTCCTGAACAATCATTATGGTACAGCTGTAGAACATTCGGTACTTTAGCTTTAGGGACAACCATTTGCAAATGACAGCTGTCTCCCCGAACGTTTTCCCATTTACGACACAGAACTCCATCCTGAAGCAGCAAGCTGTCCCACTGGGCCCAATAGCTTTTAGTGGTCGAACTCATCGCTGAGACGTCACTCCACTTGGGCTTGGGAGCACTGGCCTTTATCCATTCCAGAATCGGCTTGATGTCCGGATCTTCCTGCTGTGCATGTAGTAAGCTGTCCTTCCACTCGTTGCTGAGGTGGTCTGCCCTGAGCATCCTCACGGATACCACTTCCTTACTTTCTTGCCTAGTACAATGTTTTGCAATCCTCAGGACAAGGTCTTCTTGACAATGCATCTGCGTTGCCATGGATTTCCTGCTGCGATGTTCGATCTCAAAGTCGTATTCCTGCAGTAGTTCAATCCACCTCGCAACTTGTCCTTCTGGGTTTTTAAACTGCAATAGCCATTTTAGTGCAGCATGGTCAGTCCGTAAGTGAAACTTTCGTCCCAGAAGATATTTGCTAAAATGCTGCAACGACTTTACCACAGCGAGCAATTCGCGTCTTGTGACACAATAGTTCCTTTCCGGTTTTGACAACGACTTGCTGAAGTACGCTATCACGACCTCTTGGTCATCATTCCGTTGAGACAGCACACCGCCAAGTCCTATATCACTTGCGTCTGTGTCAACTATAAATTCTTTGCTTGCATCAGGGTATCCCAAAATAGGTATTTTGCACAGACGGTCCTTGAGCTCCTGGAATGCGATATTGCAACTTTCATCCCAGCAGAAATGTCGCTTCTCCTCGGTTAGCTTGTGCAGAGGTTTGGCTATATCTGCAAAGTTCTTCACGAATCGCCGGTAATAGGAGCACAAACCCAAAAATGTTCTAACCTGGGTCTTGTCTTTTGGAACCGGCCAATCCTTGACAGCGGCGATTTTCTCTGGATCTGTGCGGATACCTTCTTCCGATACTACAAACCCCAAAAAGTGAACTTGCCGTTGGAATAGTGAACATTTCTTCGGGCTCAACTTGAGGTTGGCACTCTGAATCTTCATAAGCACGCGTTCCAGGTTTTGAAGGTGTTCCTCAAACGTACGGCCCACGATGATGATGTCATCCAAGTAGACCAGACAGGCATCGCCAATTAGCCCGGTAAGTACAAGTTCCATCAGCCTTTTAAACGTTGCTGGAGCATTCCACAACCCAAACGGCATTACTTTGAATTGCCACAGACCCTTTCCCGTCGAGAACGCAGTTTTCTCCTTGTCCTTAGGGTCAATTTCAACTTGCCAGTAGCCACTTTTTAGATCCAGCGTGCTAAACCATTTTACTCCTGTAAGCATGTCCAGCGTGTCATCAATTCTTGGCAAGGGATAGCTGTCCTTCTTTGTAACGTCGTTCAGACGGCGGTAATCAACACAGAACCGCATGCTGCCATCCTTCTTTTTCACCAGCACCACTGGTGAACACCATGGACTAGAGGAAGGTTCGATAACACCATCCTTCACCATTCCTTCAATCATGGTTTCCACTTCCTTTTCACGTGCTACCGGCAATCTTCTTGGCCGCTGACGGATAGGCAATTCTTCTCCTGTGTTTATTTTGTGTTGAACTAAGTCAGTCTTTCCTATGTCAGCATCGTTTGATGAGAATACATCGGCGTACTTGAGTAACAACTTCTTCGCCTTGACCAATTCGTTCGGGGAGAGAACACTGCGACAGTCTTCCAAAAGTGTGGTCACTCTCGTTTCTGAATCCTTGCTGGGGGTCCCACTCGATATATATTGGCACCGACGTAACCAATCCACTTCCTCACAAGTACCGATTAGTGTGCCTTTTTCTATAATCTGGTCCCGGTCGCAAAGGTTCAGCACACGTACTCCTGAGATGTCAGTGGTCCTGACCAAGGTTCGAGCTACTTTCCATGGAAGGTCATTGTTTACCCTTTCCACAAGTACACAACGGTGGGCTTGCCCAGCGTTTCGAGGAAGACTAACCGGAACAATCGTTTCCGATCTCGGCGGAAGAACAATCTTCTTAATGCTGTACACGTTCCCTGGTAACGCACCTTCCATAAAAAGTTCCTCCTGTCCACATTTCAAAACACCTTGCATAACGTCGATCTCACAACAATTATTTCTCATAAAGTCTAGGCCTAGGATGCAGTCGTCCATTATATCAGCCACGATGACATTATGCAGGTAGATCACGTTGCCTAGCTTCAACTCCATCCCCTTCTCTCCACGGACGGGTATACGCTGACCGGTGGCTGTTACCAAATTAATGCGTTCTCGGTTGTATGCGGAGTCCCCAAGGAACTGACTTATAAGTTGGGAACTAACAACCGTACGAGAGGCTCCAGTGTCTATGGTCAGTTTACACGGCATTCCGTTGACCTCGCCCTTGATGATTAGACTGTTCCCATCATGGGTTTGTGAGATCGAGATCCTCGGGGCTCTTTTAACATCAGCCAGCACCCGCCCCGCAGTTCTGGCTTTTACTCGTTTCCCTGCTGCTGCTGGGCGGTGCTGTTGGCCGCACTACCCTCCTGGGATCGTTCACCTTCCCTTTCTAGGGTTCGCTTAGGGCAGCTGGATCGAAGATGGCCCTTTTCCCCACAGCCATAGCACCTAGGGCTGTATCCTTTGTTGCGGTCGCGAACTGTAGCTGCTGCAACCTCCCTGACGCGATGGGAACGATGATCCTGCCGCACGGCTTCTACCTCCAGTGCATGGGCCAAGGCGTCCTTAAACGTCTCGTGGTGCCCAAGCCTCACAGCAGCTCTGACTTTCAGGTCGCGGATGCCGTCGATGAATGTCTGCACCAGGTTCCCTTCAATGAGCGCAGGTACAGACTGGTATGCTTTTCGAACCATCTTCTCCACCTCAAGGGCCCACTGCTGCAGGTTTTCGTTGCTGCGTTGCACGCGATCTTTAAGCTGCGCGCGAAAGGCGTGTTCCAGGTGAGCGTCCACAATATCTCGCCTCCAATGCCTCAAGGAGCTGCTCGTAGGTCACTTTCTTACCGAGAGCTTCCAACACGGTTAAGGCTTGGTCGCGCAGGCCTAAGGTGAGTGCAGTCATGGCCTGGCTTTTATTCCAGCCGTTTGCCTCCATGACGGCCTCGAACTGGATTTTGTAGGCCGACCAGGAAGAAGTCCCGTCGAACGGTGGTACCTTGAACCCACGTAGCGAAGGTGTAGTAGCTACTGCGGGGGCTGCAATTCCATCTCCAAGTTTGAGTTCATCCAGCGTTTTCTTAACTTGGTTGATTTGGGTCTCAGCTTCCGACAGGCGGTTATCATGTTGAGCAACCTTATCCTTCACCTCTCTTATCTCTTTCCCGAAGGTAGCGTGAAGGTCCTTCATGAGAAGCATCTGCTCCTCCCTATCGCCTTTGAGCTGCTCTTCTAAGCGACGGGCCTGTTCCGCCTGCTGATCTTCCAACCGACGGGCCTGTTCCTCCTGTCGGCGGGCCTGTTCCTCTTGTCCGCTCTGCAGCTGCTCTTTCAACTGACGGGCCTGCTCCTCCTGTCGGCGAGCCTGCTCCTCCTGTCGGCGAGGCTGCTCCTTCTGTCGGCGAGCCTGCTCCTCCTGTCGGCGAGCCTGCTCCTCCTGTCGGCGAGCCTGCTCCTGCAGCATCACCATCAGAGCACCTAAGTCAGGTGCCACAGACGTAGAAGCTGCTGACGGACCGGCTTCCGTGGCCGGCGGCTGGCCCTCAGACATCTGCGGCGTTGCACCACCAAATCTCCTCTGGTCCGTCTCCTGCTGGCGTTGACTTCGGGTACGGACACCCTCCGTTTCCTCCTTAGGTAAAATCGGCATTTTTTTATCCCACTTCTGACACCAATTGTTACGAGCTTAGGGTTCGTGACAAAAAAATTGCCAATAAAATTACCTAAATTAACACTTTAATTTACTTTACACAAACTAAAGTTAAAAACACTAATAATTAAAAACACTAATTCACTTAATTCCGCTCCGAAGCTTCGCTTGTTTCGTCAAATCAACTCTGCCCCGATCGCATCTTGCGCCACCTATTTATTTAAATTAGCAAAATATCCGAAATGTTCAAGTAAACACGCGCAAGGTACCGAGATTTCGAGTATAGATTTTCTAGAAACTTAGTTCTTCGTGTGGCGCTGTCGGTTGAGAGATCTGTGATGTCATTCTCTGCAAAGCTCCCCTCGCTCTCGTTCCTGACACTAGATGGCGCTAGTTGACTTATTCACACAACAGTATCTTTTGATATTGTAAATATAGACTTTTAACGCAAATCACAAAAAGATCGATTTTTGCGAAATCGATCTTTAAGATTTCGATTTTTTGTGAATCGATTCATCCAATTTCGATTCGAATCCATTTAAAAATGTGTAAAATTAATCGCTAGGGCGGCGATTTTGTTGACAGCTTTTCGTTATGCCATTGCTTCAGAATTTTGGAATATTTTTGTCGCGACGGAATACTGCTAAATATCGCAAAGATCCTTTCTTACAAATGGTGGCAGCCATAAATTATATTTATAAATTAAAATAGTTATAAAAGTTAATATTTTAGTGTTATATTGAGTGCAATAGTAATTGAAGCGAGCCTGGGACGTTGGGCACCCCGACTCGGACAGGTTAGGTTAGAAGGGGATGACACTCTTCGTGGTTATTTTTTTATAAACCACCCAGAAGTAAGAGCCCTTGACCGGGGGCTCCTACTTCTGGGTGGGCTCCTCGACGGGCCAGCGCTCCGTCGACCGGGCCTCCCTCAACTGCACCGCGTTAAGTGGCGTGGGGCTTTCGTCCCCCAACTCTCTCTCCCTATAAATCAGGTTAAAATTGTCATAAAAATTAACGTCCGGCAGGAAGGGGAAGTAGGGGGTGACTCTACAACGCCTCCCCCCACACCACCCCCACCCCTAATTCAAGCGACTGAATTGTAAACCTTACCCAAAATATTGATACTGGTCATTTTAAAATATTTTGCTTTGTTTGAAAGATTCGAATTTAAATTAGTAATAAAATACTATATACGTTGTAATTAAATATGGATAACTATTCGAATAATTATTCGAATCTACGTCTAAGGTTATCTTAAATCGTGTAAGTACGCTTGTGTAAAGTTATGGCAGAATGATTAATGTGAAACGTCAAAAGATATTCTTAGATTTGGTTGATTATAAAGTTGGCTACAATATTTGTATTCCTAAAGTTGTCAACTGACAATGACTAGTATAACATATACCTCTGGTTGTTGCCGTGTAAAGCAAAATTATGGTTATATCTACAGGAAAGTAGGTTAACTCGTAACCTCCAGAAAATGAAAAATAAAGATAAACAAAAATTTTTTATTCAAGTACCATAAAAAATATTTAATAAAAATAATTTTATTGTTACGAGCTTAGGGTTTGTGGCAATAAAAACTGCCAATTGAATTACCAAAATTGACACTTTAATTACTGAACACCAATTAAAACTTAAATCACACTAATAATTAATCACACTCAACACTTTAGTGTACTTTATTTCGCTCCGAAAGCTTCGCTCGTATCGCCAAATCAATGCGTACTTAACGTCATCTCGTCGGGTAGAACTCGTGGCAAGGAAGCTGCAGAGACTGCTGGACTTGTTGCCTGATTGGCTGGACAGATGGAAGATGGCAGTCAACGTCGTGTAATGTTGGGGTTCCTAATGGGTGTTATTCAAGGAAACGACCACATTAGTTACGTACTATTTAATGAATGCGCTGGTAATAATCCAAAATAATGCATATAAGGTATAGTGCAAACTCAGCATACATACGGTTATAAAGTAGCGTACTTACTTACTAAACTAAAGGAGCATACATATTATTCTTACACTTTAGTCGGAAAGACCGCCGACATCGCGACCAGGCTGAGACGCACCTTACCAACCTTGCGACTCCGTTGGCAGGACGTAGGTTGGAAAGGTACTGTCACCTACCTAGGATGACAGATAGATCGCTGTTGCGAATAACTCCAATTGTCAACCACGTCGCGATTCAGGCCAGAGCCGCACGAGTAAAACTCTATCCTATACTATATAGAGCATTTTTTAAAGATCTTAGTACCAATATTATCATTACCCGTAGAATTTGTATTTTTCAGTAATTAATTATTTTTATAATGTCAGTGTTATGTATTGGAACTAGATAAATAGAATTGGGATAAAATCTCAATTTAGATATACAGTCATTATTGGTTGTTATTTTATTTGGTGTTTTAATGTAATTAGTTACATTTACAAAGTAATTGTTAAACATATTCTGCTATTTTATCTGACTGATGTTATGTATTGCCACTAGAGATTATTGTAGTAATGTCATTATTTTATTCATATTGAATGCGACGTTTTGTTTTGACGTTTTGAAAACTTCTCAAAATTCAGGTTAGAATTTGTCACAGCTCCAATTCCTTCTAGGTTTTTCTTTGAAATGTTTGCAAAGCATAAATTGTAGTTCCTTTTTGAAAGCTTTAAAAGTAATTGTGGCGATTTTTTCCTTCTTTTTACCTGCTTTAGGGGTAAGTATTTTTTGAGTTTGGCAACAAAAACACAACTAAGATTTTGAGTTTGGCCTAAAGGTTTAGATACCAGGCCATAAACTCCAAAAAAAAAGGTTTTGAGTTTTGAGTTGACAATTGACAGCTGACACCTGACAGCTATCGCTATCGGTCTCAGTTTTCAACCGCAATCAAAATTATAAATAAAATTATTTTTGCTACGCATAGTTAGATATTACTGTTCGAAAGGGATTAATCACTTCAATTGTACAAAACAAAATACGGTAGAATCGAAGTTTCATTTATATCCTAATATTTTTAAGTATTTCCGTTTGTGAATTTGTATACATTTCTAATACAATACACTAATTCTTGTGTAAACTAACGAGATGTGTTGGCAATAAGAAAAGAACGCTTTTCAAATCGTGTTTTAATGTAGGTAAGTGATGCAACAATAGTGATCGAAATTTGAATTGTGTTATTCGAAATAGGTCGTTGCAGTTTCAATTCAATTTAACTGTTTCAAACGAAAGCGGTGGATGATTAAGAAAAATTATATTACTTTTTTAATTTATCGCAATAATCTAATAAATTACTAAATAGTGAGACTTGCAACATCAGGAGAAATTGTCTGGCACAATGTACTATATAAACATGAAATTAAAGTGAATTGTAAATAATAACTGCTATTTTAACTTTATATAATGAATAAGTAAAACAGTTTATTCATTTCACACCGGTAAGCATTTCTTAGCGTTCTGCTTTGTGTACTCATACATTAGCTTACAGACGTGATTGGCAATGAACATGTTTATGGAAAATGTGGCATTTGTATTAAATAATTTCATTGATTGTAGGTCATAAAAGCTAACATTAAAAAGTCATGTTACATGTGTGCTCTAAGTCTATAAGTTTGTAATTTCCACAGAGAAAAATATAAAAATATATTTCCACAATTAATATCTTGAAAACATGTTTCTGTAATATGTTTTAAGATTATCTAACCGAAACAAAATATCTTCATAAAATTTGGAACCTTTAAATTGATTATAGGATATATTGAAAATACTTCTAATTTATACTAATTCAAGTTTAATTATAAGAACTAAATTAGTTTTTCATTAACTTAATTAAGTGTAAAATGGTGTTGTTATATGCATTCCATTATGTGTATGCACATTATTGGTAAAATTGTTGCAGGATCTGTTTTTATAACATAACAGCTACTGATATATTTTTCGTAAGTTTTTAAATGAATTTAAATTTATATTAATTTTTTTAGTAATAATCATAATAACAATCTACTGTGTTGTAAGATTGGTTTGGTTTTATCTTTTATAGATAAGAATATTATATTAGCCTCTCTGTCCCCAGTGTCATAACTATCGTTAGGCTTTATGAATTATCATGCAGTGATGAGAGAGACAATCATCACACCTAAAATGAAAAAAATTGAGGTTGTTCTTGTCATGTTTTATGAAATTCAAAACCCAGGAAACCTCTGTGCATTAGAGGATTTGCCAAAGACTATCTATTTTTTACTGACTTTATAAAGATATTTCATAGTATAGTAAATCCTTTTACATATCCTTTTACATGGGTAGTAATGGATAATGTTATTGCACTAATGATAAAAATGATGTAGCGAAAGCACCAGTAAGTGCGGTGTTAATTGATTTGATTAAAACTGTGCTGTTCATTACAGTGAGTGACAATCTGTGAGGCAAGCATGCTGGTGATAGATTAGGGAGCTTTGGAGTAATTTGTGGCAATTTATGGGGAAATATATTCAGTGGTACTGTGTGGTGGCAGTGTAAGACTATCGACTACTCTATATCATGCTGTGGGTGTTGTAAAAGGCGATAGAGAGAAACAAATCAGAAGATCTTCCTCTGATTGATCTCCTAATAAGGATTAAAATTAAAAAACGGTAGTAAATATCCCACTTATAAGGCATTCTATGGGGAAGGTCCATGTTAAAGTTAATGTAAATAGGCTGTAATAGTAATGGTATGTTCAGTGACTTGTGCTGGTGTGTATTGAAGATGAAATTGAATGAAAATGTGGTGGTAGCTAGGGTGTAGCCGGTGAGAGGGATGTGGCGGGCCGTGCGGTGGCGCGTGGCGGGCCCGCTGGCGCTGGGCGCACTACTGCTGTGGGCCTGGGCGCAGCGCGCGCCGCACGCGGGCCGGGGCCCGGCTGGCGCGGTGGCGGGTCGCGAGCTGCCGCTCATCTTCATCGGCGGCGTGCCGCGCTCCGGCACCACGCTGATGCGCGCGATGCTGGACGCGCACCCCGACGTGCGCTGCGGCCAGGAGACGCGCGTAGTGCCGCGCATCCTGCAGATGCGTCAGCACTGGATGCGTTCGCAGAAGGAGAGCGTGCGCCTCGAGCAGGCCGGTGTCTCTAAGGCGGTGCTCGATAACGCGATAGCCGCGTTCTGCCTCGAAGTGATTGTTCGCCACGGTGAGCCCGCTCCGCGGCTCTGCAATAAAGACCCCCTCGTGTTGAAGATGGGCACATATGTCCTGGAGTTGTTTCCTAATGCTAAGTTTCTCTTCATGGTTCGTGACGGCCGTGCCACTGTTCATTCTATAATCACTCGCAAGGTGTATATTTTATTAATTTTACATTCAACTTTGAATTATTTTTATTTTATTTGTCCTTACTTATTAAATGAAACTAATTTTTCTGATTATGTCTCATTTGATTTGAATATAAATACCGTTTTAATTCTTAACATTTCGTATGATTTATAGCATCCATGGTCACAGGGGGGGACTAAGGTGTATGACATCCCGATTTTATAGTTAGGCCTTACCTTCAGCTTTTAAATATTACTTTTGGTCTCATCTACGCAGAACAATCTTGAAGTCTTGCAGATTTAATTTTATTAATTATAGGATCCCAAAATTATAGATAAAATAGTAGTATAGTTAAAATTAAATTGATAAAATCTATAAAATTATTTTCATTTTATGTCTATTATTTTATAACTATTTCCCTTTAAGGTGAATAAGTAACATTTAATCTAATATATAAAATTTATCTTGATTTGTTTGTATTTTATGCACTGCCATGCCATTTATCAGATTAGGGTAAAACTTTGACAACCTATTGCTTACACTTAGGCATAGTATGACTAACTTACATCGTAAAATAGCAGCTTAATACAGCTGTGTTTCGTATGGTGAATGTAGAGATTCGGAGATCCTTTTTTTACTGGAAACGTTTGTCACCCTTATTCTATAATATATATAATATATAAATCATACTGAACAATTCATCAGAAAGTTATATATCATTCAACTTCAGTTTTATTATATTATTGTATTATTTCTAATTAAACTACATAGCTCTACCAAATTTAAAACAATATTTCCGCAGGAATTTTTTGGCAGCAACGCACCTGGTGCCAGCTTTTTTCTTTAAAATAGAATCAGATTGAAATGAATAAAGTAAAATATAAACGGGGTGTTCTTAGGTGACAATCACAGGGTTCGATCTGTCGAGCTACCGGCAGTGCCTGAGCAAGTGGAACCACGCGGTGGAGCTGATGCATCAGCAGTGCAGGTCCCTGGGCAGTTCGCGCTGCCTGCTGGTGCGCTACGAGTCGCTGGTGCTGGCGCCGGCCGCTACGATGCGGAAAGTGCTCGCCTTTCTCGACCTGCGCTGGCACGATAACGTGCTGCACCACGAGCGTTACATCAACCAGCCCAACGGCGTCGCACTCTCCAAGTAACTCCCAATCTATCACTTACTCTACACCCACTATTCTGTAAACAGCCTATTGAACTCCACTACTGAGCATGTCCCCCGTAGATTGCCTCATGAGGGGACAATTGGATATGGTCGCCGCGCGTGGCGAGCGGGTTTTTATTTGTTATTAACAAGACATTGCCGTCCATCTCCTGATTTTTTCCCTCTATCGCTTCTTGCAATACCTATGGGATGATATAGGATAGTGAATGTACTTAAACCACTCACTACACTCAATCATCATCATCATTACAGCCGTTCACAAGTCCACTGCTGAACATAGGCCTCCCCCAAGGAATGCCACAAAGCATGGTCCTGAGCCACCTGCATCCATTGACTTCCTGCATATCTTACCAGGTCGTCACTCCATCTGGTAGGGGGACGCGCTACACTTTGCCTGCCAGTACGAGGCTGCCACTCAATAACCTTTTTTCCCCATCAGTTATCGTTGTTCTATGAGTTATATGGCTGGCCATTGCCACTTCAGCTTACTAATCTGTTGGGCTATGTTGGTTACTCTGGTTTTACTGCAGATAACCTCATTTATAAGTTTACACTACACTGAATATTATACAATAATTCATTGTTATACAAATTGACAACTGCTTAGAAGTAAATTTCTTTAGAATCATCGGTTTTGAAACTCGATGAACAAAAATGTGACAAATATATACATCTACAGGGTTTATCCTGCGAGAGAATGAGATAGAATACAGTATACAGTGCTTCCTATTATTATGGTCCCCCTTTTTGACTATTGCGTGTGAACGGCACACATATTTTTAAATATAATATTTCATGTTCAATGTGTGGATATATACCGTCTAGTGACAATGTAAGGGCATCCATCACCCCGTATCATCCTGTGGGTGTCATGAAAGAAGACAGAAGGAGACTGTATGCTCGTTTGTTACTCTCATTCTATGATAAACCATTAGTTAAGAATGATGTCTGGTGTGCGGCGTGCAGTGTGGAGCGGTCGTCGGACCAGGTGGTGCGGCCGGTGAACCTGGACGCGCTGGACAAGTGGGTGGGGCAGCTGCCGGCCGACGTGCGAGCCGACATGGCCGAGCTGGCGCCCATGCTGTCCGTGCTGGGCTACGACCCCTGGGCCAACCCGCCGCACTACGGCACGCCGGAGAACGCCGCGCCGCACCCGCCCTAATGTCGGCCTTCCACTGTCTCTCACGCGCATGCCCAAATATACAAACGCTGCTAAATTTTAAGATGTTTAGTCTCGTGCCAAGCCAAAGTGACTGTGACACCACAAGACTTAACGACATCTTAAAATTGAATAGCGTTTGAGTATTTGACTATTAACCATCCATAAGAAAAGCAGTTGCGACGTATTTCCATGGACATACAACAAAACAATGTTCTAAACGACAGGAAAGATCTAGTATTTGTGTAATAGTATTATTTTTATATATTTTTTTTGGTTTGTGAAAAAAAAACTTGTATATATTTGTAAATAGTTGTATTGTCCTAGAAAATGTTAATAACAAATTTAAATGACTACAAAAATGTGTTATAAATGAATGTTTGATGATTTGGGGTATTCTTGCTCCCGTTGATAAATAAATTTGTATTTATGTTAAATAACATTTTATTTGTGTATGACATTGAATGGATAATTACTTTTATTTTGATTATAATATTAACATAACTCATTTTACATTTCGTTTAATTCAAATATTAAGAAGATACCTACTATTTAGTCAGCACTTAACCCATATAAATGTATTTCTCTGTTTTCCCTGAATAATGACTTTACAGCAAATATTTTTTCTAATAATAAAATCTATATCTTAAGTCTCAGTCGTGCGACGCTCGCGCATCTACCCGGTCGCGCTGTCCGTTGTGCGTGTTGTGTGTGTAAAGGATTTAAAATGTCCTCAAAGGTGTTGAAATGTTCGAGCTGCAACATTGTAATAAACGAGACTCTAGCTTTTATCGATAACAAGAAAGATGTTATGGACGACGAAAGTCTTATAAATATATGTGTGAGTGCTTTCTCAGAAAGTGATATTGAAACGGCAAAGAACTTGTTGTTTGATTCGATCCCGGAAATCCCGGATCTGGACGATATTATCTGTCTGCTACGGAGTACACATTCCGAAGATATTCCCGTGTTTACTGCTAGGGCTCTTGAAAAACTCCCTCCCGTCTTATGGGACCATGTAGATGTGACGAGAATTCTAAAAGACATAGTCAAAATGCAACGAGATATCAGCATGATTATGAAGGACTGTGCGAAGCAGGAAGACTTAGACCCGCTGAAATGTGAGGTAAATATCCTTAAGGATACGTCGGTGGTAAATAACTATGGGCGCAACATTAACTTGCGTCGCGGAGGCTTCCTACAAAACAGCTTCGAGTGCCAAAGTGGTCCTATGGGATTGCCTCCCTTACCTAGTGAAGGGCCTAATGATGTAAACGATATCTCATTACGAGAATCAATATATCGGGACATGGAATTTAAATTAAAGTCATCTGAAGGTAGTCGTATCGCGCCGCTATCCGACAATAGTAAGTTGCGTGAATCACCCGAGATAGCGGTTACGATGACTCACCCGGCACAGGCTCAGCTGAGTCAGCCGCCGCCACCGGTGCCTACAGCTCAGGAAGTAAACACCGAGACTTGTGCCGACGAATGCGCGAAACACACGGCCGCCGCACGCATAAAACCGAGTGTCCCAATATTATTGCAGGTTAATAAAAGCGTAAACGCTGATGTACTCGCAACGAATTTACAGAATACACGTAGTGAAGAGCATGCAAAGTCTATGTCAGAAATTGTCCGTGAAGGCAATTGGAGATCAGAAGTAAGTAGTGATGAGTGGATAAAGGTTCAAAAGAAAAGGTTGCGTAATCGTTTTTCTGGATACAGAGGGAAGGCTATTTCAGAGCCTGGAGACAATTTCAGAGCGGCAGAGTGTCTGTGAGTGATATAACCCATTACGTAAAGAAAAAGAGTAAACTTGACGTCAACGTAGAAAAGATGAAAATGAAAATAACAAAAGATTACGAGTCGTACAAAATATTTGTACCTAAACATAAATTAAATGTTTTTATGTCAGAAAACTTTTGGCCGGAAGGAGTAGCCTATAGGCGTTTTATTGACTTCAAATATCGTGAAAAAGGAAGCGCCGTCAAGGCCGGGGTGAAAAATCAACTTTCAAAATAGGTTACACCAAATTAGTCAGTTTTAACTGTAAGAACGTAGTTCGATCAGTGGAGTGTGTGCGACGGCTTTGTCGCTCAGCGGACGTGGTCGCCCTACAGGAGACCTGGCTGCTGTCACACGACCTCGCTTTCCTAGGAACCATCGACAGTGATTTCGCTTTCGCGGGCACCTCAGCTGTCGATACTGCGGACGGTGTGTTACGCGGGCGACCATACGGAGGTGTGGCCCTTCTCTGGAGAAAAGCTGTGTTTCCTTATGTAACCGTAGTGAAGTGTAGAAGTGTCAGGCTTGCGGCGATTAGAATCGAGCTAAGTGATCGTTGTTTTATAGTCTTTTCAGTGTATATGCCGATAGATAAAAAAGAAAATCTAGTGGAATTCACAGAGTGTCTTAGTGAGATGGCGGCTATTATTGAAAGTCATAATGTGGAAACTGTGTTTATGTTGGGGGACTACAACGCGCACCCTGGTGAGTCTTTTGACACAGAACTATTGTCATTTTGCTCTGAACAATTATGGACGTGTGTAGACAGAGACTTGTTGCCATCGGATACCTATACTTTTGTGAGCGAAGCGCATGGTAGTTTAAGGTGGCTGGACCATGTTGTGGTCACGACCGCAGCGAGGCCTACTGTACTTTCTGCATGTGTGCTTTACGACACGTACTGGTCCGATCACTTTCCTGTATTGATGGAGTGTAATTTCAATATTTTAACACCAAAATTAGCTCAGTTAAATAATTGTATTAATAAAATCATATGGGGAGAGCGTGATAATGATCAAATTGGTGAATATTACAATGAATGTAACTCCAGGTTAAAATTAATAGATTTTCCAGCAGAATTTTCGGATTGTTGCGATAGTATGTGTAGTAACCATCAACATAAAATAGCGCTTGACAGATTGTATGAACATATTGTGTGTATACTTTCGGAGGCCGCTATCTGTAGTTATAGTATTAGGACGGGGCGAAAAGGTAAATACTTACCTGGTTGGAACAAACACGTTCGCGAGGCACATGGGAGGGCTCGACGTTGTTTTCAAAGTTGGTCACTACATGGCAGACCCGGCTCTGGTCACGCATATAATGAAATGTGTGAATCGAGACGCATTTTTAAAGCTAAATTAAAATGGTGTCAAAATAATCAAACTCAAATAAAAATGGACATAATAGCTGAACACCACAAAAGAAAGAACTTCGGTCAGTTTTGGAAAGCCACCAATAAAATGAATCATAAGTTGAGCCTTCCCGTGAGTGTTTCGGGAGCGTGTGATCCTAGTGATATTGCTAAGGTGTTCAGAGAATACTTTAGAGTGGAATCACCACTGGGACCGGCAGAGCCGCTGGTGTCTGATTCTGAGGCAGGTAGTCTGAAGCGTAGTGTATTTTTTACCGCCAAAGATGTAGCTAAAGTCATTAAGGGCATGGTGAAAGGCAAGTCGCCTGGACATGACCACCTCAGCATTGAACACCTG
Source organism: Parnassius smintheus behrii (assembly GCA_036936625.1). Classification (NCBI taxonomy): domain Eukaryota; kingdom Metazoa; phylum Arthropoda; class Insecta; order Lepidoptera; family Papilionidae; genus Parnassius; species Parnassius smintheus. Next base: position 593,249 of record JAUPFT010000011.1, read on the forward strand.
CGGCATGCTGGAGTTTATTTGCCAAGGGTTTTGTCCTTGTTGTTTAATTTGTGTATTGGGCATTCATATCTCCCTGACAAATTGATGCGAACTATTGTTATTCCTATTCCAAAAAACAGGACTGGTGATGCCTCTGATGTGTCCAACTATAGGCCCATCTCCCTTGCTTCTGTGATCGCTAAGGTACTGGACAGTTTGCTTAACGGGTTACTGGATAAGCACATCACGCTCAATGATGCTCAATTCGGTTTTAGACCAGGTCTTTCTACCGAGAGTGCTATCTTGTGTCCAGTATTACACAGCAAGGAAGACACCTGTGTTTGTTTGCTACCTGGACCTATCAAAGGCGTTTGACTTAGTGGCTTACCAACGCATGTGGGATAAGATGAGATCTGAGACTAGCCTGCCCGAAGAAGTTGTATTGCTCTTTCAGCACTGGTATAGCAACCAAAAGAACAATGTCAGATGGGCTGGCTCGCTCTCAGAAGAATACAGATTAGAATGCGGCGTGAGGCAAGGTGGTTTAAGCTCTCCTATGCTCTTTAACTTATATATGAATAGGCTCCTTGATGAGCTCAGCAGTACCGGTATCGGTTGCCACATAGACGGAGTTTGTATTAATAACATAAGTTATGCAGATGATATGGTGCTGCTGAGTCCATCAAGTGCAGCCTTAAAGAAAATGTTAACTATATGCGAATCTTATGCTGTGGCACAGGGACTCAAATATAATGCTGTTAAGAGCGAATTCATGATGTTCAATCCGGACCACAAGCGATACACTAATGTGCCACTTTTTAAGCTCTGTGGAATCCCTTTGAAAAAAGTTGAGACCTTTAAGTACCTGGGCCACTGGGTCACAGATGACCTGAAAGACAACCAGGATATTGAGAGGGAGCGGAGGTCGCTGTCTGTCCGCTGTAATATGTTGGCCCACAGATTTGCTAAATGTACTGACGAAGCAAAGATTACGCTTTTCAAGGCTTACTGTCAGTCATTTTATACGTGCAGTCTGTGGGTTAACTTTACGCAGAGGGCATACAGTGATCTTCGCGTACAATACAATAACGCGTTCCGGGTATTGATGGGGCTGCCGCGTTTCTGTAGCGCTTCTGCTATGTTTGCGGAGGCTCACGTAGATGGTTTCACCGCCATAATGCGTAAACGTTGCGCTTCACACCTTAGGCGCTTTCGCGACAGCCCCAACAGTATCTTGTGTGCTTTGGCAGACCGTTGGGACTCGCCGATGCTTGCTCGATGGATACGGCTGCACGCAGTCAAGTAGTCATCTTGCGGGCGGGGCCGGGTGCCATTTTTGTTTGTGTGGTTTTTCTGTTTGTCCTTGTTTTATGTTATATGTGTTATGTTTCAATTGTCAATTACTAACATTAGTCATAAGCTCTAAAAATTGTTACTAACCTATAATATGGATCATGATGTCCGAAATAAACGTTTATTATTATTATTATTATTATTATTATTATTATTATTAAACTCATAAATATAAAAAGTAGGAACTTTGGTCTGTCTCGGCTTTAAAGGATGATATCTGAATTCTACAACAGCGCCACCTACCGGGTCCAACTGCGCCTATAACCTACGCGGAAGTGCAAGCAATATGTTGACAAAGCTTTCCCATAATTTGATGAACAGTATGGCAGATCATAAAATACGCACAAGCAAAAAAGAAAAATATACAAATATCACGCACCACGCACCCGTTCGCCACAATCGTTCATAAATTGTTCTTTAAAAAATTAAATTCGGGCAGGTTTGTGGGAAGAAACAGGTAGGTAGTATACGGGAGACATTAAGATCAATTTTTCAATTATAAATTTTAATCAGCCCAAGCCGTAATTATTTCTCACGACTGAATGTAGATATATTTGCTTGTGAGGATTATGGGACACCAAATTTAATTATACATTAGCTCTATTAATGGTTTTAAACAAGATTATATTATTATCATAGATATAGTTTGTATTAAATCCATGATTATTATTACCTACACACGATATGTGTGTTTTTCGTTTCATCATGTACAGAGTTTTATTAATACCTAAAAGTAACAAAATAACTATAAATAGGTAAATGTTAAAGTTGGGTACCCGAAAATTGTGACAGCGCCATCTATTGTTTGATTTGTTTCGTATAACGGTCTGATTGAAAGTAAGTAGCTAATAAGAAGAATATAAAATGTTAATTAACACAGCGCATAGATGGCGTTGATTAAGGGATGAATGAAACGGTCACTTAGTCATTATCTTCTAAGATCAACGAATACCTATATGAATAGTTGTGAAGATCATAAAATATTAGCAAAATCATGCGTGTCATATGAGGCCTCTAGGTATGGTATGGAAAATGCTATAAAATCCAATAGATGGCGCTACAAGCTTATTTACCTTATATTATTTTTATCATTTAATTCTTACTATTGAAGTCAGACGTAATTTTTGGTTATACAATACAATAGCACAGTATATTATACAGAATAGAACCGAAAACAGTAACTAAAACACCACAACCCATCGTATATAAGAAAGTTAAATGATAACGCCGCGCATAGATGGCGCTGATTAAGGGATGAATGAAATGGTAACTTATTATAGTTATCATCTTTTTAAATTAAGTAACTTCTTCAAAAAGAATATTCAATATCAAAGAATACCTACACTAAAATCCAATAAATGACGTTACGAGCTCGTTTACCGTAAATTATTTCCAATATTTAATTATTGTTATTGAAGTCAAACGTAAGTAATTTATGTCCATTGTCCATCGTTTTATAAATAATACCTCGGATCAGTGATGTGTGTGTGGATCAGTAAGGCGGCACCGACAGGCCGAACAAGCCGACAACCGGCAAACTTATTTTTTTATAGAATAAGGGTAAAAACCAGCACACAGTTTTAACAGTGGTAGAGCCACACGGCGGCCCTTGCTGTACAATTCACAAATGACATAAAAATGGAATTTGGAATAGATAAATGCAAAATAAACTCGATAACAGCAGAACATAACTATCAACACCATTTTACTTTGGAAACTGGCGATAAGATAGAACCACTAGATGATAATGAGGCATATAAGTATCTAGGTTACAACCAGTCACGACAAATACACTATAAATATACTAAAGAAAATTGAAACAACAGTTCCGACATCGAATCAACACAATACTAAAGACACAATTAAACGCTAGAAATACAATAAAGGCCATCAATACTTTTGCTGTACCAGTACTCACTTATTCCTTCGGTATTATCAACTGGGCAAAGTCTGATTTAAAAGCTCTACAACGGATTATAAACACAACACTGACCAAATTTCGCAAACATCATCCAAGGTCTTGCTTACAGAGACTGACATTGCCAAGAAAAGAAGGTGGCAGGGGAATAATCGATATATTAAACTTGCATAACAAGCAAATTACGACCCTCAGACAATACTTCTTCAACAAATCAGAATCTTCCACACTCTACAAGGTTATGATACAAAATGATAATAAACTAACACCCTTGAACTTAAAAGAAAACACTACACAAAACTCTGAAAAACTGACCGACGACAAAAGAAAAATCACCGAGTGGGCTGATAAGACTACATGGAAGACATCGACATGATATAAGCCAAAATAATGTCGACAAAGAAGCGTCGAACGCATGGCTGATTCATGGCGAACTTTTCCCAGAGACTGAAGGCTTCATGATTGCTATACAGGATCAAGTAATAGAGACCAGGAACTACCAAAAGCATATTATAAAAACCTTAACTTCTGATACGTGCAGAAAATGCAACAATTGTCCAGAAACTATTCAACACATCACAGGTTTAAGAAAGAATAAGTAAAGCAATAGCCCAAACAGATTACAAACACAGACATGATCAAGTTGCAAATATTATTCATCAAAAACTAGCCCACCAACATAACCTAATAAATTCTATTGAACCCTATTATAAATACAACCCAGAAAGCGTATTAGAAAACCCCAAAACGAAGATATACTTTGACCGCGCTATCCTCACAGATCGGACCGTTCACTGTAACAGACCAGATATTACATTGATTAATAAAACTAACAAAACCGGATACCTTATAGATATAGCAGTCCCTAATACGCACAATCTACAAACTACAATAGCTGAAAAACTCTCTAAATATGCAGAACTTAAAGATGAAATAATTCGACTCTGGCATCTTCAAAAAGTAATTATAGTGCCCATTGTCCTATCGACAACCGGCGTAATACCGAAGCAATTACACCAATCTATAAAAACTTTAAATTTACCACCCAACACATACAAACTTTTACAGAAAGCTGTAATACTAAATACATGCAGAATAGTTAGGAAGTTCCTGCAAACTGAAGAACAAACCATACCTCCTATACTTAGACAAATTGCCTCACAACCTAACACACAGGTAACTGAATAAATTAATTCACAGGATAGCACCAAATCCAGCACTAATATACACTTGGCTTAGGCCCGTGCTATTAGTAACCGGTAAAAGCCGAGATATGAAAGTAAACAAAGTAATAATAATAATAATAAGTCAGTTTGCGACGTGTTTTATGCACGCTTGACCAAAGTGCTTAACAGCCTTTTGTCCGGTGTGAATAAGACACAAGCATATAACGGCTGGGTCATGCCTGTCCTCATGTATACCTTTGGCATACTCAGGTGGACTCAGACTGAACTTAACGCCCTAGATAGAAAAGTCCGCACTACCATCACGTCCCACAGGATGCATTATCCGAGATCGTCGGTAATGAGGCTGTACATGCCGCGAAAGCATGGTGGGCGTGGCTTCTTGAGCGCGTTCACCATGCATAATCGCGAAGTGTGCAGCCTCCGTAATTACTTCCTGGCGAGATCGGATGATCCATTCTATAAGGACGTCATTTCTTGTGATAAAGGACTTACCCCTCTATCCCTAGCCAACGAGCAATGGCAGGACCCTGCAGTGCAGACAATTTCCGACCGGGAAACCGTATGGAAGGAGAAGGAGCTCCACGGGAGGTTCTACAAGTCTCTACATGGGCCTTTCGTGGACACAGTAACCTCCCCCCACTGGCTACGCTTTGGTGACCTCTTCGGGGAAACCGAGGGTTTTGTCTGTGCAATACAGGATCAGGTTATTAAGACCAACAACTATCGGAGATACACCCTAAAGGATGGCACCATCGACATCTGTCGAGCTTGTCGCCATCCCGGTGAGTCACTTAGGCATGTCATCTCCGGTTGTTCGGCGCTTTCTAACTCTGAGTACTTGCACAGGCACAACCTAGTAGCCAGAATTCTACACCAGGAGCTCGCTCTAAAATACGATTTCGTGAATCGGAAATTGCCGTATTACAAATACTTGCCGGAAGCCGTGCTCGAAAATGATCGTGCCAGGCTCTATTGGGACCGGGCCATCATCACAGACAGGACTATTCTTGCGAATAAGCCTGATATTGTGCTGATGGACCGGGCACAGTCAAGGATATTTTTGGTCGACATTACCATTCCGTGTGACGAGAACCTCGTGAAAGCCGAAACAGATAAGCAAACAAAATATCTGGACCTGGCTCACGAGGTGACCGACATGTGGGGTGATCTGCCGACCGAAATTATTCCTGTAGTCGTCTCTGCAAACGGGCTAAACCCAGTCAGCCTCTCGGGTCATCTGAGGCGGCTGGGATTACGTGGCGGACCGCTCCAGGCTCAAATGCAGAAGGCGGTGCTCCTCGATACCGCCCGCATCGTCTGCCGGTTTTTTCCCTTTCCCCCTAACCCTCGGCCGTTTGGTCTCCCCTGCCGAGGGCCTCCATCTGGTTGGGCTTTTATTTATATATGTATTTTTATATTTAGTTTATGTTATTTATATTTATGTATATTTATCTTTTCATTTCCATTTATAATTATATATTTATAGAACCCAACCAGATGAGAAAACTATGTATATTGATACCCCCACAATAATAAACTCGGCCGTTTGGTCTCCCCTGCCGAGGTCCTCCATCTGGTTGGGCTTTTATTTATATATGTATTTTAATATTTATTTTATGTTATTGATATTTATGTATATTTATCTTTTCATTTTCATTTATAATTATATATTTATAGAACCCAACCAGATGAGAAAACTATATTGATACCACACAATAATAATAAATATATATAATAATAATAATAAAAATACATTTGATGTCACCGAACTCGAACGGCTACGACGTGAGGCTGTTCCCTCATCGGATGAAAATGCTACGGCTGAGGATGCGGCGCCACAAATTGTAGAGCAACCCGCAAACGTGGATGCCGCCGTGAATACCCCAGTTGTGGTTGATTCAAACGATGATGGAACAGTCGCCCAAGAACTGGAATTAGAGCATATGAGGAGTACATTGGAGGAGGCGATTGTGGAAACGCGCAGTATGCCTCTCGAAAATCGACCGCGACTTCCCCGCATAGCCCTAAGCAAGCGGAATCGGGCTGTCGTGAGGGCTCTGAACCCAATGCTGGTGACCTATTTGGAAGCCAGCCGGGACCTTTGCGAGACGGACTCAATTCTTTTTGGCGCCGCACTGGCAGTCTGCCGTATCATAGGCACCAAGGTTTCCACGGCTGGACGCGCTACTGGCGGCCATAGTAGCGCTATCCCAGCATGGAGAAGAAGAATTGAGGAACGTATCGCAAAGGCTAGAGCTCTCATCGGCAGACTGATATGCTTCAGATCAGGCAACAGCAACGCACAACTCTTGGCCTGTTAGGCCAAGAGTTGTGCGCACCGTCAGGATGGCGTTTGCTTGGCCAGCCAGCCAGCGAGCAATTTGCTCACATGGTCTTCGAAAGTTAGTCTCGGTCTACCTCGACACCTTTTAATATTTACTTTCGCTCTATATATTTTCTTCACCATTCGGTCTTCACTCATTCGCTCAACGTGCCCAAACCATTGGAGTACGCCCCTATCAATTTTTGTGATAAGGTCATCTTTCAAAACGTCAAGATGTGATGAAAAGTTATTTTCGAAAATCGGGGTGAAACCAATAACTTCCCTATTTTTGAAAATTTTCAATTTTCTTAGCGGGAAGTTAAAAAATAAAGTACGACAAGTGAACATAAAATGTTATTTATTCGACATGCTACCATATTTTTTCCACACATTATCTTTACCTACATTCTAAGTCTATGGCAAACCTAGGCCCAACTGACCCTTGAACCTCTTTATCACGAAAATCACATAAGTTCCATCCGGGCATATGATCGCAAATAAACTAGAAACCCTGGGATTACGAGTAACAAACTGCTTATTTTGGTAAGAGCCCTAACATTGTTGTTTAAAAAAACACATAGCTATTTTGAGACTAAGCAACGGAAGAAACACCTCTAACACTACACTACACATTCTAATTAATAGCGGAGCCATTATGCGCATGCGCAAACGTAACACTCGTCTGGGAAACTACGCACTTAGCCTAGAAGTACTGAAAATGCTCACAGCTAAGCAACTCTTTCAAGTTATTGAAAATTTAGGGCTTAGCAGTGAACTATAGGCATATCAACAAGATAGTCGGAGCGTTGCGTACCTACATTTTCTTCTCTCTCTGTTTCCATCCAATGATCTAACAACATGGTTTTAGGTGCGTATGTGTGCGTAACATTAGAGTTTAGGGGCTGTCAAAGAAAAATGATGAAAGCTGTGTGCGTGATTGATTTGATCCGAGATAGATGGTGATTGTGTGCTCGTTTGTCACTTTATAAAAAAGCATGGTCTACACACGTTGCGCACGCGCAGCTGTGTTTGTAAATAGCTCTAGGCTTAATTTTTGTGTTTAAAGTATAAAAAGATATTTTGTTTTGTTAAATAATTCTATGCTTAAATTTAGTGTAAAAGGTATAATATAATACATTTGTAAACTCAACATAAATTGGCAGTTGCTACAACTTAGAGAAAAGAATATTCTGTATCAGAGTAACTAACAATTTAAATGAGTGAATCACGTTTAAAATGTGAACTATTTTAAATATCACAAGCAATATTTATTTATTTGTCATTGTTTTACATTAATAATTTTATCAAATGAAATATACCAAATTGTAATTCACAAGCCACATGTACCATAAGGAATTGTATACCAATAGCAATTCCCATGGGAAAGAACATTCTAAAAAAAAAAAAAAAAAACTGTCTCCGACAGAAGATGGTGATAATGGACCTATCAGCGCTCGATTTACTTACATACATTCTTTAGCCACTCATCGCTAAAAAATTGCATATAAACGAACGTTCCAGAAATGCTAAAAGCTAGTCGCTGCCTGGTGCCGTTACCGTACCATAGCCTATTAAAGTCCACTGCGAATAGGCCTCCCCCGTAGACTGCTGCATAGGGGGGATATTTGCAATATTTGCCACGCCTGGCGAGCTGTTCAAAGGCTCAGTTTTCTTTATTTTTAGTCGCAATTAGGAAGACGCTTCTGCCCTGCTCCTGATTTAGTTTCTAGTCTCCTCTTTTAATAATGAATTTTTATGAATATTCTCACACCGCCACTGTGTATTATTATAATTGTAGTCTCTCTGATGCAGTATCAGTTAAACTAAAAACGTAACATAGACACCGCGGCGCAGTTCGAATTCATAATTTCTTGAGATTGTAGTAATTAAATTAAATACATATATTTTTTCTACAAAGAAAGCTTCTCAAATCTATTACAGTATCAAAATAAATAAATATTTACTCTGACCGGAGGGGAGAAGAAACGGTAAAACTAACTGTTCTTTTTTGTTATGTTTTTTTAGTAACTACTTATTACAACATAGATGTACAGAATAGAAAACAGTAACGGAAAGACAGACCCATCGGTAACGGAAATGAAGCATGTTCTATGGTGCATTCAAGGAAAGGACGTTAAAACTTTTCGGTAAGTAAGTAGTGAGCTTATCAGCCCGCGCAAGCCGTAGGTACTTGTTCATATGTATGATTGTTGTGGCAGCCTTTACCCTGCTTGGTTATTGGTTATTCTAATGGGGTATTCACGATAGTGTTACCAAGTAGTCTTACAAGCAGCACGTATGATTGTTGTGGCAGCCTTTAACCTGCTTGGTTATTGGTTATCCTAACGGGGTATTCACGGTAGTGTTACCAAGTAGTCTTACAAGCAGCACGTATGATTGTTGTGGCAGCCTTTACCCTGCTTGGTTATTGGTTATTCTAATGGGGTATTCACGGTAGTGTTACCAAGTAGTCTTACAAGCAGCACGTATGATTGTTGTGGCAGCCTTTACCCTGCTTGGTTATTGGTTATTCTAATGGGGTATTCACGGTAGTGTTACCAAGTAGTCTTACAAGCAGCACGTTTTTTTTTTTTTTTTTTTTTTTTTTATAGAAGTGGGGGCAAACGAGCATGCGGCTCACCTGATGTTAAGTGACTACCGCCGCCCATGATCAACCGCAACACCAGGAGAATTGCGGGTGCGTTGCCGGCCCTTTAGAAAGGAGTAAGCTCTTTTCTTGAAGGTCCCCAGGTCGTATCGGTCCGGAAAAATCGCCGATGATAAACTATTCCACAGAGAGGTTGTACGTGGAAGAAAACTCCTTGTGAAACGTACAGTGGTGGACCGCCAAGCATCCAGATGGTGTGGATGGTATCGGGACGTTTGCCGTGTCGTGCGTTCACGAAATTTGGCGGCTGGGATTAATCCGAACAATTCCTCAGAGCACTCCCCGTGATAGATGCGATAAAATACGCAAAGAGATGCAACATCTCTTCGCAACGCCAGTGAATCGAGCCGATCGGAAAGCACTCGGTCGTCGACGATTCGAGCCGCTCTGCGTTGGATGCGGTCAAGTGGAAGGAGCTGGTACTGGGGAGCCCCAGCCCAGAGATGGGAACAGTATTCCATGTGCGGCCGAACCTGCGCCTTGTAAAGTTGCAGGCGGTGTGCCGGCATGAAATACTGTCCCGCTCTGCTGAGCACGCCAAGCTTTTTAGAGGCCAATTTGGCCTTCCCTTCCAAGTGACCACGAAACTGCACGTCACTCGATATGTCGACGCCGAGGATTCCGATACTGGCTGAGGCAACAAGGGGAGTGCCTTGAAACTGAGGGGATACGACAAAGGAGTTCTTTTTAGCGGTTAACGCGCAAACTTGTGTCTTCTGGGGGTTAAACTGGACTAGATTTAGTCGTCCCCAATCCGAGACTCTGTTCAGCAAAGACTCGACTTCAGACACAAGTTTGTCCCGGCACTCGGAGACGTTTTCCCGAGAAATATTGGCTCGGCCGGTGTAAAGAGCATCACCAGTGCTGTCATCTGCATAGCAATGAATGTTACGGGTATGCAACATATCATTGATATGCAGAAGAAACAGCGTTGGCGATAGCACGCAGCCCTGTGGAACACCAGCATTAATAGGCTTGCAATCGGAGCTTGCACCGTCTACAACGACCTTGATGCTCCGATCTGCAAGAAAGCTGGTGATCCAATTGCACAATTTCTCGGGAAACCCATAGGAAGGGAGCTTCGAAAGAAGCGCTTTGTGCCAAACCCGATCGAAGGCCTTCGCAATGTCCAAACTAACGGCCAATGCCTCCCCCTTGAACTCTACTGCCTCCGCCCATCTGTGAGTGAGGTAGACCAGAAGATCACCAGCTGACCGACCACGGCGAAAACCGTATTGGCGGTCACTAATCAGCTGGTGATCCTCCAGGTACCTCATGAGCTGGCAGTTTACAATGGACTCCATTGTTTTGGAGAACAAGGAGGTGATGGCGATTGGCCGGTAGTTGGACGGGTCTGAGCGGTCGCCTTTTTTAGGGATCGGGTTGACGAAAGCCGTCTTCCACGATTTTGGGACTACGCCTAGGGAGTAGGAGTACCGGAAAAGACGCGTTAAAACCGGTGCCAACTCTGGAGCACACGTCCTCAGCACAATTGGGGGGATTCCGTCAGGCCCACTCGACTTGTGGATGTCCAGGGAGAGGAGTGCTTTGCGAACCGAGCGCTGTGTGAACTGCACTTCCGGCATGGAGCACTCACACCGCGGGATGGTCGGCGGCGTACTCCCCCCGTCATCGAGAGTCGAGTTAGACGCAAAGAAGGAGCCTAGAAGATCGGCTTTCTCCTTTGCAGTATGGGCCAGTGAGTCGTCCTCCCTGTGCAGAGATGGAAGAGATGGCTGACAGAAATTCCCCTGGACAGCCTTGGCGAGAGACCAGAATGCACGGGTTCCAGAAGGAAGGCGAACTAGTTTCTCGCCAATTCTGCCTATGTGCTCTGACTTTGCCTTGGCAATGACTCTTTTGAAGGACCTAGAGGCGGAATTATACTTCTTTTTTAGAGCGCTGGTGTTTACATCCCGGGACGCTGATGCATCAACCAAGGCTTGGTAGCACTCCTGCTTATAGCATGATGCTATTTTACAGGAGCGACCAAACCACGGCTGAGATTTGCCTCCAATGGGCACCACAGAGGAAGGAATAAAAAGTTCCATACCCTGAAGTACCACATCAGTAACAGAATCCGCAACAACGTTAGGATCATCCGGCGAGAAGCAAACCCGCCCCCAAGGGTAGGATGCAAAGAAAGACCGCATCCCATCCCAATCGGCTGACCTATAGTGCCAAACACGGCGGCAGCCTGCAGAATGCAACCGCGATTTCAGCGTGAGTGGCACAACACTCTGGATCAGACAATGGTCCGAGGAGCCTAAAGGGGCGTCGACGGAAATCTGATATCCGTCCGGGTGAGAGGTCAGCAGAAGGTCCAACAGGGAAGGTGCATGATCCTCCACATCTGGAATCCGCGTAGGCGAAGTAACCAGTTGTGTCAGACCATATGCCAAGGCAAAATCATGAACAGATCTCCCCGCATGATCGGTTAAACGTGAACCGAGCCATTCGGCGTGATGGGCGTTAAAGTCGCCGAGGATCACGATCTCTGCGGAGGGGATCTGCTGTAGCAACGAATCTGCAGCCATTTGGACGTGGTCGAAGAGTCGGTCTGTTTCGGCATTACCGCTGTGGGACCTATAGAGGCACCCGTAGACGCGCGGATGGTCGTCGCTGTCTACGCGTAGCCAAATTATGGACAGGTCCGAACCTTCAAGTCTGCCGAGGCGTCGAGAACAGATGTCCTCTCTGACGTAAACGCAAACTCCAGCCCGAGGCACAAAGGAGTGTTCCAGTTTGTACCCCGGGTAGGAGAGATACGAAACATCAGCCGGAGAGGACACCTGCGTCTCGGTCAGAAAGAGCAGAGCCGGCCTCGCCGTCTCGAGATGGTAGTGGACGGCGTTTAGGTTGGAGTGAAGTCCCCTGATATTGCAGAAATTCACGGACAGCGTGGCAGGGGTCGCCTTGGTCTTGTTGCTCCGTTTGCCCCGAGCAGTTGTAGTCTTGAGCGGAATTTCGCCCCCCCCAGAATACGCGGGGCAGCCTGAGCACCCACGCTCAGAAGTGGAGAAACATGGTCGTGGATGCTCAGCGAGGGATTCTCCAAGGGTGCTGGTACCCTCCTGGGGTAGTCTATCTTTATTTAATTCCGCTACCATGTTGATGGGGGGGGGGGGATTTGGGCCTCCGGCCACCTGCACTCACCAGACGAAACGCGGAAGCAGAACTTCCACTTCACGCCGGTATTCTGTGAGGTCGTGGTACCACCCCGGTTTGAGCCGGCCCATACGTGCAACAGCAAAGCTGCCGCATGGCTCTACCACTGATACGTATATACGTATATACGTATATACGTATATACGTATATACGTATGATTGTTGTGGCAGCCTTTACCCTGCTTGGTTATTGGTTATTCTAATGGGGTATTCACGGTAGTGTTACCAAGTAGTCTTACAAGCAGCACGTATGATTGTTGTGGCAGCCTTTACCCTGCTTGGTTATTGGTTATTCTAATGGGGTATTCACGGTAGTGTTACCAAGTAGTCTTACAAGCAGCACGTATGATTGTTGTGGCAGCCTTTACCCTGCTTGGTTATTGGTTATTCTAATGGGGTATTCACGGTAGTGTTACCAAGTAGTCTTACAAGCAGCACGTATGATTGTTGTGGCAGCCTTTACCCTGCTTGGTTATTGGTTATTCTAATGGGGTATTCACGGTAGTGTTACCAAGTAGTCTTACAAGCAGCACGTATGATTGTTGTGGCAGCCTTTACCCTGCTTGGTTATTGGTTATTCTAATGGGGTATTCACGGTAGTGTTACCAAGTAGTCTTACAAGCAGCACGTATGATTGTTGTGGCTTGTGGCAGCCATTACCTTCCTTGGTTATTGTTATTGATTATTTTAATGGGTTATTCCCTAGTCTTACCAAGTAGTCTCAGTTATTCTTACTAGTAAGGCTATTGGGAATCTTCGTGGCGTGTTGTATTCCCAGTGATCTTACAAAATGACTGCCTCGTCAGTCTAGTGGTTGTAAAGGCGACTGTTGATATTGATGTTGCGGGTTCAAATCCCGGGTTAAGTCAAAAAATAAACAGTTATTGAGTTTTTCAGTCAAGAAAATTTCATAAGCTTACCGGAGTCAAGAAGTTGGCGGTGTCTCACCCCCGGTGTCTCGGAAAGCACGTAAAGCCGCTGGGCCGGCGCCTGGTCTCTCCGGTCGTGTCGGTTTACCATCCTCATTAGCGAGCGAGCGAGGGAACTCATCTGTTCCCTCGCTCTCATAGTGCGATGGGACGGTAACCACTTCCGCGAGAGACCAGGGCAGAATCAACAGCTGTACTGATTTTTGGCCCAACCCGGGATTTAAGCTCGCGACCTCAAGATTTGCAGTCGCCTTTACAACCACTACATTCACGAGGCAGTCATTGGTAGCACTACTGGGAACACAACACGCCACGAACACTCCGAGTTCTCAATAGGAAATCCCCATTAGTCTTACCGGTAAGTGTCATGGAAGAAAATTCCCAGGAGTCTTACTAGTAAGTCTACTTGGTAACACTATTGGGAATACCCTATTTTATTCCCAAGTAGTCACTCCCTCAAAGGGAGCAACAACTCAGGGATTTAGTATCAATTTTATGAAAATTATTCAGAATAATATTTAATTTGAATTTTTCAGAGGACGGCGTGCTATATTCGCCCACAACTGCGGCTTTTGGAGACCTGTCTTGACAGTCCCCCCTTCCCCTTCCACAAGAAATTTAAATAAACGAATGTTGGTTGCGGCGTCACGTGCCGGAACCACAAAAGCAACAAAGGGAAACAAACAGAATGTACTGACAAAGTTTCAAATATACGCAAATCATTGAAATATTTGAAAACATTATACATAAAACACTCACGCTTGTCACCCAGAGGGGTAGGCAGAGACTACAGACTTCCATTACCTCTCTCGCCTCCTCCACATCCATATACACACGCTCGTCGGTTAAGGGTACTCTTAATTTGGCCCATTTTCAATATATCCTCAATTTGGTCAATAAACTTTCGCCTAGGACGTCCCTTTTCGACTCTTCAATTCACTTCTGCAACATAAATTTGCTTTATCACTCTTTCCTCATTCATACTTTCATCAATCAAGAATCAATTAAGAATTATAAATTGGTCAAAACCGTTGGTAAAAACTTTTGGACTTAACACAACGGTTAAGTCCAAATAGAGAATAGAAGAAGAGAGAAGAGAGAGAATAGAGAAGAGTCGGACTCTTCCGTTCACTTCTGCATCATAAATTACTTTGTCAGTCTTTCTTCAATTATTCTTTATACATGACCAAACCACCGAAGCATTCCTTTCTTAATCCTGGTCACAACATCGTCTTGCAAACCAAATTCTTCTTTTATCACACAATTTCTCACCTTGTCACTCAGATTCAACCCTAACATACATCTTAGCGACCGTATTTCTACTACATTAATTCTACTCTTGTGCTTCTTCTGCCACATCTAACTTTCTACGGCACGTATTTCACAGCATTGTGAATTGCCATACGTGCCTTTTTTGACTTTTCACAATGGAATTGTATAGCCCCATTTACTTTATAATCACTCATTTGAAAACGTGGTTCTAAATATTATATTATTTTCTGAGAATGAAATAACAATAAAAGACCATTAGCATTGATTTATATATAACATTAGTCACTATGATCTTCGGATAATTCCATTTAAAAATAAAGCTCCTGGTAATGTCGTTCGTGTTAAAAGTACCTAGCGAACATAAAATGTCGAAATAAAAAGTGCTATTTGTGGTAAATGCTTTAAGCAAACTTTCACACGTTCTCTATTATCTTCGAGCAAGCTGTCTTGTTTGTATTACAGGCACCATCTAGGGTACGACCCGTCGGTTCAGACCGATCGAAACGACGGTCATGTAGTCTGTAGTGCACGTTACGGTCGTTGTCATTTACTCGATGGAAGACGACATCGAAGATCGCAACACAAACCCAGGCAATCTTGAATATTGTAACGATTAATCGACTGTATGTGAAATATGAACCTTTATAATCGACTGTTCGATTTTTGTCTCAGTCTGACTACGTACATCACACGTACGACGCACGTGCACGTGGTGCTGGCTGCGTCTCACACCTCGCGTAGTTACCTACATTTAGAGAATCCGCAAAGTAGTCGCAAAATTTCTTTGCGACTACAAACGGTTTAAGATAAGTTATCGTTAACTTTTACACTTTTATTCTATGTTGGTATGATGAGGTAGCCGTAGAATAGACACAAACATACGAGTATTGCTACAGTTACTATCGTTTGTAGTTTCTTAACCAATTTTTCGAAGTCATCCATTATTTTTTGAAATTGCACTGAGACGTTTGTGATTACTGACAGTCTGTCTCATATGTGTATCGCACTTCTGTATTTATGCTGATACTAGATTTAATATTTTAAGTACGCGGGTTCCGTCATTTTTCTTTCTTTTTTATATTTTTCTTTTCTAAGAACGTTACCCCCACACTAGGATTTTCTCCTGTATCGTGGGTCGTGGGGGCAGTTTACAAACACAAATTTCACAAGGAAAATTATCCAGACCCGGAACTATTACTTGTAGGCCATACAAAATACTTGTTCAGTGCAGGATTCGAACCCGTGGCCCTTAACGTTGTAACTCACTTGAGGGTATTGGTTTACCTGATCTAGAGCCAAATAAGGTATAACACAAACCTCAAGATGAACGAGCTTTATCGGAAATACAGAGACTGAGAGGTCTACACACAAGAGACTTACAGGTCTAAAGCTCATCATCACCAGTTTTTTTTTGTAAAGTAATGTAATTTTTAGGTAATGTTGTAATACATAACTAAGCATTAAAATCTGTGAGTAAACAATAAACCACCTCTATTATCCAACCCTTAGGGTATTTTTTCCAAATTTATATGTCACCAGTTTCGAGGGATACCCTATCCAATAAAAAAAGAATTATCAAAATCGGACTACTCTGTAATAAATCACCCCAATTTTCCCACCTTGGGGTAATAACTGTTTTCCAAATTTATTTGGGACCAGTTTCGAGGGATACCCTATCCAATAAAAAAAGAATTATCAAAATCGGACTACTCTGTAATAAATCACCCCAATTTTCCCACCTTGGGGTAATAACTGTTTTCCAAATTTATTTGGGACCAGTTTCGAGGGATACCCTATCCAATAAAAAAAGAATTATCAAAATCGGACTACTCTGTAATAAATCACCCCAATTTTCCCACCTTGGGGTAATAACTGTTTTCCAAATTTATTTGGGACCAGTTTCGAGGGATACCCTATCCAATAAAAAAAGAATTATCAAAATCGGACTACTCTGTAATAAATCACCCCAATTTTCCCACCTTGGGGTAATAACTGTTTTCCAAATTTATTTGGGACCAGTTTCGAGGGATACCCTATCCAATAAAAAAAGAATTATCAAAATCGGACTACTCTGTAATAAATCACCCCAATTTTCCCACCTTGGGGTAATAACTGTTTTCCAAATTTATTTGGTACCAGTTTCGAGGGATACCCTATCCAATAAAAAAAGAATTATCAAAATCGAACTACTCTGTAATAAATCACCCCAATTTTCCCACCTTGGGGTAATAACTGTTTTCCAAATTTATTTGGGACCAGTTTCAAGGGATACCCTATCCAATAAAAAAAGAATTGTCAAAATCGGACTACTCTGTAATAAATCACCCCAATTTTCCCACCTTGGGGTAATAACTGTTTTCCAAATTTATTTGGGACCAGTTTCGAGGGATACCCTATCCAATAAAAAAAGAATTATCAAAATCGGACTACTCTGTAATAAATCACCCCAATTTTCCCACCTTGGGGTAATAACTGTTTTCCAAATTTATTTGGGACCAGTTTCGAGGTATACCCTATCCAATAAAAAAAGAATTATCAAAGTCGGACTACTCTGTAATAAATCACCCCAATTTTCCCACCTTGGGGTAATAACTGTTTTTCAAATTTATTTGGGACCAGTTTCGAGGTATACCCTATCCAATAAAAAAAGAATTATCAAAATCGGACTACTCTGTAATAAATCACCACTATTATAAAGTGGGAACTTAGGGTAAAGACTATTTTCCAAATTTATGTGGGACCAGTTTCGAGGTTCACCCTACCCAATAAAAAAAGAATTGTCAAAATCGGACTACTCTGTAAAAAGTTACGCGCGGTCATATTATATAAAAAAAATATACGCGTCGACTTGAGTACCTCCTCCGTTTTTTCGTCGGTTGAAAGTACGTTTGTCATTCAGTTTTATAACAAAAATTAGCGACCCGCCCGGCTTCGCACAGATGATGTTTGGATCTCGACAACATAATATTATGCATGTACTACATAACATATAAACCTTTCCCTTGAATTGTTCTGTCTGTTGATGAAAGCCGCATCAAATCTAACGGCGCGGCGGGAAGCGATTTTGTTTTATACTATGTAGAGATATATTACTTTACAATGTATACTTGTGCTAATTTACAGCTACTATAACGAGAAGCAGTTGTTGTAAAATTGACAGTACACGCGCAACCCTTGCTCGAAGCAAATTGACACTAATTAACATTATAATTACAATTTTAAGTGCTGATTTACCACGTGCTTTGCGGTGAAAGAAACGTTATGAGGAAACCTGCGTGTCTGCGAAAAAATATTTCGAGGTCACGTGAAGTCTACCATCACCTACTGTAGCAGCTCCGTAGACTGTGAATCCGTGATGGTCCAGAAGAAGGCTGCTGTGCAGAGTCGGGAGAGAAGAGAACAGATTCCGTTCGTACGTCGCCAAGGTGTTGGTTTTTGAGGTAGCGGGCGCTCGTGGCGGAAGCCCAAGTTTATAAGTGTCATTAAAAATATTATGTATTTTATTTTTTAATTAATTGATTTCGTTACTAATGGGAATTAAGAGTCCCGTCTGCACTTTGTCGTTCTTAATAATATAGCGCTTTTCAAAATAGAAATTATGTTGATAACGCGTCTTATATCGCCTACTGATTTAATAGCTCTTATATAATCTTATAGTTCTTCTATAAACTCTGTGAAGAAGTCGTAAGATCATTGGAAAAGAGACTGACAATCAGCACTGGGGTGAAGAATTGAATTTTTTCCTCGTTCATTAAAAAAGCCATTGTAGCTCACATGGTCAGCGCTCGCTGTAAATTTCATAATACGCGAGCAAACCGGGTTCGATCCCCGCCGGCACCAACGAAATTGTTAATTGCAATTTTAAGTGCTGATTTACCACGTGCTCGGCGGTGAAGGAAAACATCGTGAGGAAATCTGCATGACTGAGAAATAGAAAAAAAAATATTTCGAAGACATGTGAAGTTCGCCAACACGCATTGGGACAGCGCGGCGGACTATTCCTTGCCCTAAAACCCTCTCAGAAATGAGTTGGCCTGTGCCCAACAGTGGGACGTATATAGGCTGTAACTTTACTTTACTTTACATTAAAAAAGACGTTTGAATGTTGGGGCAGCTCCGGATCCTACATCTTCAATAGCAACAATTTTATATGATTTGGTGCAATACGTACTTCTAAAAAATTTGGTAGAATTTTAAATGATTTTTTTTAAAGTGAGTAAGAATGGCATACAGTTTTGGAAAAATTTTTTTCGTGTTTGTATCTCAAAGTTAAACTGTACCTATTCAGTTTCCTTATGAAATGTATTTATTTTTGATAGAATCGTTAAAAGAATTACAACATGTATTTCACATGTACGAGTATACAACATATGCACAGATAACTTAATTTTAAAAATAAAAGTAAATACCTAACCATTCACGATCATTAAAGTCCACTGCTGAACATTATGACCTTCCACATAGATGGCCTCATGAAAGTGGTATTTGCCGTAGTTGGCACACTTGGCAAGCATTCTGGCAACCGCACCATCTAGAGAACCGGAGACCCTTTTTACTGATAAAGAGGCATTCTATCTTCATTGCCAAGTTTAACAACGCATCTACATCTAGGGATAGGAATCTAGTTGTTCATGGGCCACGGTATCCCTATACCATCAGGTAGACTGTGTGCCCGTTTGTCACCTTTATTCTATTAAAAAATATTTTTTGAATTACTATTTTGTATTTTATTTTAATTATATTCAACAATCAACATGTGGCTCATTCGTGTGTCGTGTGTAATCAACTTTTATAATTTAGTTTTCATTAAGCATTAAAATTTCATGAATAATTAGGGAATTAAAAAACTAAACCTATCTTTAAACGTTTATACTCTGGGAATATTACTTAACGAAGCAGTAGTAGTTTCGGATAATAATAAAAATTTAAAAAACTTCGGAAACTGTTATATTCTCAAGTATGTATAATATAAAAATATCATATTTATTTATTGTGTATGTATTTATTGTGGGTATTTGTGTATATGTATAAAATACTATTGTATGCATGTAAGTAGTAATGTAAATGTATATGCATGTGTATTGTATTTATTATCATTATATTATAATTTTGTATTTTTTCCTTAAACCTTTAACTTTTTTTAAATTATGAGTTTTGCACCCATCACTAGATTCTCTGCACAAACCAAAGGTAGACTGGTAGAGAATGCCTTTAGGCATTAAGTCCGCCGTTTTGTACATTTCTTTTATATGTGCAAATAAAGCTTAAATAAATAAATAAAATAAGGGAAGAAAGCGCTAGATCTGACGTAAAAATGCTAAGTGCCCCAAAAGTAATTCGTGAATGAACACGATTGCAGTATGCGGTTGGAAACGAATGTAAACACCGACGTGGCCATGGTGGTGGGTGGTAGTAGTCGGCGGCGCGCGTCGTCGCCGCGACGTGTGCTGCGGGCTGCGGCACAGTCACAGTCAGCAGTCAGACACAGTCCGCACTCCGCACAGTTCACTGCCGACACTCGCCGAGAGAGCACGCGCCGCACTCGCCCGGGCTCGCTTCACACGTGCTTCATCGTATTCGTCGAAGGATATGTTTACACCGCGATTAATGCCGGATGTGATTTACGATACCAACAAATATAAAGTGAATTTAATCGAATCAAAGTGAAAAATTTCGTTAAGATTTATTCAACAAGGAAGTGAGTGTTAAAGTTCGACCAGTGTGACAAAGATGATGAGTAGCGAGTGCAGTCGGTGAGGGCGCATCGCTATGCTGTGGGCGCGGTCGCTGGTGGTGCTGGGCTGGTGGTGCGCGGCGGCCGACGGGGCCAAGTTGGCGCCGCTGGAAGTGCCGCGCTGTTGTCCTGCCGACTCGCAACTGGCACCCGAAGCGCTGCATGTCTCCACGCTGAGTCATGAGCGCGCCGCCGCCTCCTGTCGACCACCCGAAGCCAACGCACCCGCCTGGGCACCACTAGTGTATGCTCCTGCTCGAAACACCTTCTTGGAACGGGGGCGTCTGCCGCAGCATTGGAGACTGGCTGACGGAGTGCTACCCGCTTGCGGGGAGCTGAGAGTGCTGCCCGAGCACGCGGCGCCGTACGCGCTGCTTGCTAACAACGGCTCGCTACTGGTGCGAGGGACGACGCACGCATTGCCGCCCTCACGATACTGTGCGGACGTCGGCGGCGCCCTTGTTTGTGCCGAAGATGTGCCCCGAATGCTCAGCAAGTGCTGCGCCGAGAGCCACGGCTTCGACGGAGCCCACTGCGTTGAGGACGCGGAGGGCGCGGCCGCCGCGCTTGCCGAGTTGCGGGTTCTAGCCAACGGCAGCGCGGTGGGCTTCGGGTGGCCGGCGTGCGTGGAAGGCTCACGGTATGCGGAGGCGGGTGCGCTCAGTGGTGCTACGCTGGAGCAGGGTGGCGCGCTGCAGCTACGAGGGGCGGGCGGGCCGGCGCGGCTGGCGGGTGGTGCGTGGTGCGCGGAGGCGGTGTCGGGCGAGACGGGCGCGCGCGTGCTGGCGTGCGAGGGCGCGGCTCGCGCGCGTGGGGCGGGCGGCCCGGCGCACCATGCGCTGTACGGCGCTGGGCTGGCGGTGGGCGCCGCTTTCCTCGCCGCCACGCTGGCAGCTGGTTTCGCGCTGCCGGCTGCGCACCACGCGCTACACTGGCGGTGCCAGACGCATTACGTGGCCGCACTCATGCTGGGCGACGTGCTGCTCGCTGCAACGCAGCTGGCCGGCGATCGCATGCCACCCACCGTCTGCCAAGTGATCGGTGAGCGTCCTTCTTCGATGATTTCCGTGGCTCTGAGCCTACACACTAATCTGAATGATTCGTTTCCTCTTGTGCATGTGCTGTTGATTGATGCGACGTGGTGCGGTGCAGCTGTGTGTATGCACTTCTTGTTCCTGTCCGCGTTCTTCTGGCTGAACACAATGTGCTTCAACATATGGTGGACTTTCCGGTGAGTACTTGTGGTTATTATTTAATATAAAAAACAAATGTAATATAAATGTTTGGTAAACTCATCTATAGCAATTTATCAACGAATATATAATTTGAAGTATCTATCCAATTGTAACTCAATTTAATTAAACTTAAGTTTTAATGTTGCAACAAAGTTTTCAGTAAATTATAAATCATTAGTCTTTTCTCTCAACACAAAAGACATGAAATCCATACATTTTTATAGACATCAAGTGCTTAACTAAATTTTATTAAAAAGTCGTTCAAAGTTATGGTACGTGATATTAAATGTAGTTTTATACGACCGTCAATGAACTTTGATTGATTTAAGTTTTGTAAATATTAATGATAATAAATTCAATATCATAAGTGATTTTTTCTTCGTCCAGTATTGAAAACGGGCTTTATAATAGTGTTAAATGTTACAAGGTTTATTAAAATAATATATTCTTGAGAAGCAAGCTTCTACAGCGTGTTACGGCTGCAGCACGTATGGAACAGTTCAACCGGGAAAGGCCCACGCTCTCTTAGAATACCGGTGTCAAAACAATAATTGTTGCGCAACTTTTATATGCTAACGAGATATTCCATCTTAGTTCTCAAGGGTGACAACACCTTACGCATTTTCATTCATTTATAATATCCTTTTAAAATTAAAATTAAAAAGAGAATCTGGCTCTTTTACCACTTTATTCATTTCGTATACATAATGTTCCAGACATCCCGTTTCGAACGGGACTGTCCCTTTTTATAGTTACGAGTCCCGGTGTCCCCGAAATGTAATCTGGGACGCAAAATTGTCCCGTTTTCTAAAACCGCGCGAAAATTTGTATAGTTGTTACTAAAAACTTTTTTGAAGATCACACATCCGAATTATGGCTTTATTTTTTATACGCTCAGTCAGCAAGTTTTCATTAAGCTGTATTAAAACTTGAAATTCAGACTGTAACTTTAAAAAAGTGTTATTTTAATTGTCTACCTGTTAAATAAACCAATGTCCCGTTTTGAGTCAAAAAATAAATGGTCACGTTACGTATACAATACAAATAGTCCGACTAGGTAAGTCCAACTTCGACCGAGAGGTCAATCGACTGATAAACTCGGCTGGGCAGCGTTCGGAAAATTGAGACACATTTTCTCGTCAGGTATACCTCAAAACCTGAAAACGAGATTGTGCAACCAGTGCGTTTTGCCAGTGAAGACATTTGGATCTGAGACGTGGTTCTTCACTTACCGTATGAGGATCGCTCAGCAAGCTGTGGAGAGGGCTATGCTCGGGGTTTCTCTGCGTGATAAACTTAGAAATGAGGATATCCGCAGTAGAACCAGAGTGGCCGATATAACCCAACGGATTAGTAAGGTGAAGTGGCAATGGGCCGGACATATAGATCGAAGAACCGACAACTGATGGGGGAAAGGAATGTGCATGAAAAAAGGAGCACGCGGCTCAAGTGATTACCGCCGCCCATGAACAGCTGCAACACCAGAGGAATCGCAAATGCGTTCCCGGCCTTTTAAAAAGGAGCAGGCTCTTTTCTTGAAGGTCCCTATGTCGTATTGGTCCGGAAAAATCTCTGGTGTCTTGGTAAAGTTGCGCGAGGAAGAAAACTTATAAATCACAAAATTGGTGGACCGCCAGTCATCCAGTACAAGTAGCCAGCCACGTGCAAGTAGTCAGAGTTTAGGGCGACTCCCTACTAGATGGAGTGACAACCTGGTGAGATATGCAGGAAGTCGATGGATGCAGGTGGCTGAGGACCGTGCTTAGTGGCATTCCTTGAGGAAGGCCTGTGTTCAGCAGTGGACTTATGAAAGGCTGTATTCTATTCTATTCTAATGATGATGACGAAAATAATGTTTTGAAACTTTGGGCGAGCAGAGCTAGAAACTCTACTATTTTTGTTTTTTTGTACGGGCCACGTTGCAGCACGATTTGGTCGGTTCGACCGGAGAAGGGCTACGCTCTCACAGAATATCAGCGTAAAATAGCAGTGTGTTTTGTGTAGTAGTGTAGAGACCGAAGGTCATTTTTATTGGTTACTAGTCACGAGAGTTGTTATTCGATGATAGATGTAGGTGTCTGCGGATCACTAGGTACACATTTTCTATCAAGTGGATTGTATGCTTGTTTGTCATTCTTACTTTTTTAAAACAACAATTTACATTAAAAGAAATTGTGTTTTATTTTCAACTATCGACGGCGATCGGCGACGAGGTTCGCCACCTGTCACGTTCTGTCTCCCGGAGAGGCAAAGAGTGGATTGCAGAGGCCCGTCTCGCTACGTTGAATGTATGTGGAGCAATGAATGATAAAATGGATGAAGTATGCGATATGATGTATGATAGAGGAATAGATGTGTTATGTGTAAATGAGACGAAAAGGAAGGGGAAGGATGTCACTACACATGGCATGTATACCGCATACTGGTCTGGTGTAGACGAGATCGAGCGGGCATGCCAGGGAGTAGGTATCATCCTTTCAGAAAGAATGGGCCAATGTGTGAAAGAGTATGAATGTGTAAGCCCAAGATTGCTATGGATACGAATGAAAGTGGGCTTAAAGAAGTTGTTTGTGTTAGGGGTCTACGCCCCAGACATATCTAAGCCCACTTATATCCGAGAGCAGTTTTGGGAAATGGTAAGGATGGTGTTAATGAAGTGTAAGGGAAATGAAAATATTATTACGCTAGGAGATTTTAATGGAAGGGTTGGGGTGAGGAGGCTTGGTTATGAAAGGATATTGGGAACGTTTGGTGATGAAAGTATAAATGAGAATGGTGAAAGTCTCCTCACCGTATGTATGGAAAAGAATCTTTTTGTGACGAACACTTGCTTTCGCCACAAGAAGATTCACATGTATACTTGGGAAAGAGGTGACGATAGAAGCATGATAGATTTCATAATTGTGGATGAAAGATTGAGGGGCGCAGTGGTAGATACAAGGGTTTACCGGGGTTCTAACGTAGGAACGGATCATTATTTGGTTTTATGCCGAATTAATGGTCTATTCAGGCGTTGGCGCCATCGGTCATCTGTGTCTACCACTGCGTTACAGCTTATTAAAACAGAAAGATTACAAGATGAAGGTGAGAAAAACAAGTTCAAATGTAGACTGAATGAAAATATAAGTGGTTTGGATGAATTATGTATGAAGGAGTTAGACTTGGAGAATGTATGGCAAAATGTAAAGAAAGGTTTAGTGGATGCAGCTACCGAAGTATGTGGTGTTAGTAAGAGAAAGAATGAAAGGAAAAATAATACGTTATGGTGGGATGATGAGATACGTATGGAAGTTGAAGCAAAGAAGAGAGCATGGCTAGATTTACTAGCAACAAAGGCTGATAATTCTAGCGATACGAATGACGATATTGAAAGAAAAAAGGCAGTCTTTAGACATCTTAATAAGAGAGTAAAAGAAGTAGTTGAAAGAAAAAAGCAAGAAAGAACGGATAAGAATCATAGAAGAATATCGGATAATTTCCAGGCAAATATTAAAATGTTCTGGAAACTTGTAAGAACTGCCAGGGGACATTCAAAACAGCCTATGATGAATGCTATAAGAGACGAGAATGGCTATATTCTGAATGATGAAGTTTTGAGTTTAAAGAGATGGAAGGAATATTTTGAAAGCGTGTTTATGAGTGAGGAGACAACGAGTGTACTAAGTGAAGTAGAAATTCCAAAAGAAGAGGAAAAAGGTAGCGAGATAAGTATAGCTGAAATAATGAAAGCAATGAAAAGCATGAAAGCAGGTAAGGCTGCCGGATATGATAGAGTTTCACTCGAAATGCTAAGGGCTGGAGAGGAAGTGGTGGCAGGCCTGCTGCACACCTTGTTTAATTTATGCTGGGAACTGAAGCGGGTACCGGTAGACTGGTGCAAAGCCGTGATAGTCCCAGTATATAAAGGAAAAGGGTCGCAGCAGGACCGTAAAAACTACCGTGGTATCAGCTTTCTTAGAATTGTGGGAAAACTGTATGCTAAAGTACTGATTGAAAGGGTCATGAAAGAAACTGATGGAAAAATTTGGGATGTGCAAGCGGGATTTAGAAAGGGAATGGGATGTACAGATCAAGTCTTTTCCATGTGCATGATCGCGGAGAGGTTTTTGGCCAAAAACCAAAAGGTTTTTTGTGCGTTCATGGACTTGGAAAAGGCCTATGACAGAGTTGATAGGGATGTGCTATGGCAAACACTGAAATCATTTGGGTTGAGCGCAGGCTTGATACAGGCATTGGAGTCTCTTTATAGGGACTCTAGTGCTTGTGTTAGGATCAACGGGGTCTACTCGGACTGGTTTGAGATCCATAAAGGTGTCAGACAGGGCTGTGTGGCTTCCCCGTGGCTGTTCAACAATGGACAGTTGTTTGCAAAATTTGAAAGTTGAAGAATGCGGACTAAGAATGGATGAGTTAACCGTCAAATGCCTTTTGTACGCCGATGATCAAGTTATCCTTGCGTCGTCGGCGGCCGAGTTGCAAATGATGGTCACATTAATGAACAGATCATTAAAAGGAAGGGGTATGAAAGTGAACGCAAGTAAGACGAAGGTTATGGTTTTTGAAAGAGAAGAAAGTAAAACGATTTGTGAAATAAGAATAGAAGGGGAGTTGATCGAGCAAGTAGAAGAGTTTGTATATTTAGGCTGCGTATTTAGCAGGGATGGGAGATATGATAAGGATATAGAACGACGAGTGAGTGCGGGAAATAGAGTAAATGGGGCCCTACACTATATTGTGAAGAGTCAAAATGTGTCGAAAAAGGCACGTATGGCAATTCACAATGCTGTGTTGGTCCCTACTTTAACGTATGGTAGTGAAAGTTGGGTGTGGCAGAAGAAGCACGAGAGTAGAATGAACGCAGTAGAAATGTGGTCGTTAAGGAGTATGTTAGGGCTGAATCTGAATGACAGGGTAAGAAATTGTGTAATAAGAGAAGAGTGTGGTTTGCAAGATGATGTTATGACCAGGATTAAGAAAGGAATGCTTCGGTGGTTTGGTCATGTGGAAAGAATGGATGAGAAAAGACTGACAAAGAAAATTTATGTTACATAAGTGAATGGCAGAGTCGGAAAGGGACGTCCTAGGCGAAAATTTATCGACCAAATTGGCGATTTATTAAAAACGGGTGAAATTAGGAGTACCCTTAACCGACGAGCATGTATGCGTAGGTGTATGGATGTGAAGGAGGCGAGAGAGGTGTGTCAGGATCGTGCCAAATGGAAGTCTGTAGTCTCTGCCTACACCTCTGGGTGACAGGCGTGAGTGTTTTTATGATTTCAACTATCCTGTGTAGTGGTGGTGTAATAAGAGTACTCGCTGCCCCATATCGTCCTGAGGGTGTCGTAAGGGGCGGCAGAGGAAAATTAAAACAGTACTTTATATTCCTGATGGCAGCTTAATAAAAAAACTGCGGTCGCGAACCCGCCTGCCAGGCGTGGCAACTATGGGAAATTCCCCCTGTGTAGTATATATATATATATATATATATATATATATATATATATATATATATATATATATATATATATGTATGGGAGGCTCATGTTCAACAGTGAAGTTTTAAAGGCTGTGTAAATAGAATAAATTCTGTAAAAAGAATCGACCAAAACCAAGGAACGCTATTTGGACTAATTTGTTGGAGGTTGTAAATTACGAGATATATAGTATCAATCTAACCCTTCGTAAAGGGTGACCGCTACCAAGCTATTTCTAATTTGTCTTGTGTTGTTAATTGTAAACATGATTGTAAGCTACTATTTGAAAAAATAAATGGTCCCGCTGAGTTTCTTGCTGGTTCTTCCCAGGACAGAGGTTTTTTTTTTGCAAACCAGTGGTAAATCAAAAAAGTGACTTTCAATAAGTATTGTTACAATCTACATTGAATAAAGAAGTTTCTGTTTCTGTTTCTTTTAATCTACTTCTGTTTTTATAAGAACGTGCTAATTACATCATTTACTTTATGGGCATATTCATCATGGTATACGTCGTAACAAATTTAATAAGAGACGTATCTGAAAAGGTCGTCCAGAAGAAATCGTTTTAAGACCGCCTATTGGACCACATTTTTTTGCCCCATTTTCGTTTGTTCCCATTTATAAATATTTTTGGTGTACAATAGAGTGTTATCTGTCTATCTATCTATTTATCTATCTGTCGATGAAGATAAAAATTCCAAGAGGAAAGGTATAGACCCTTTTTACTGAAAACGGGCCATTCCATCTTAATATTCAGGGGTCACAACACATCTGCATCTTGATTCTTAATTGAGGATGTATTCCACAGTATCCACTTACCATCAGGTGGACTGTTTTTAACCCTCATTCTATAAAAAAGCGGTGGTGTGACCGCTTGCAATGTGGCCACGTGAGTGATGGAGATGGTGTGTGTATGGCGGCAGGGACTTCCGGCCGACGTCGCTGGAGCGTGGACAGGAAGCGTGCCGGCTGCGCGTGTACCAGGTGTACGCGTGGGGCGCCCCATTGCTGGTGGCAGGCGCGGGCGCGCTGCTTGACCACCTCCCGCCCGACACCACCGCCGGCTACCTGCGCCCGCGCTTCGCAGTACGCCACTGCTGGTTCTACGGTGACGCGGAGGTGCTCGTCTACTTCTTCGGGCCGGTGGGCGTGCTCTTGCTTGTCAACCTTGCGCTCTTCGTATCCACCACGCGCCAGCTCACATGCGGCCTCTGGCGCCGCGACGAGGTCAAGTCCACATCCGAGAGGTGGGTGTCATTCAAATTCTACATTCTTCTAGTCTTTACTGATATATTTTCTTTGCATTAAATTTCTTTGAGCATCGTGGCGGACTTTTCCCATCCCTAAACCTTCTCAGAAGTGAAAGAAGGCCTGTGCCTAGGAGTGGCACGTAGTGGGCTGATAACTTTATATACCTTATAAATACAGTATAAATTTCACACTTCACCATTCATCACCCATATCATTTGCGCTTACATTTAAATACGCGCAAGTTATACACTAATTTTCTTTTTTAAACCGCCGCTAATGCTTGAAGATTCATAAGTCATAACTAGGGCCCGGATTAATATGTATTGAAAACATCAAAATATGTACATATAATATGGACTGAAAATCCTCAAATATGGGAAAAATATGTATAATAAAAGATAACGACATTGTACATTAAATCGACTTTTTATTAAGGAAAACAAAAAAAATACAATTTTACTTCGCTTCTGTTTCATTATTATTTGAATTACAGTATACAATTACATGTTTCTTTAAATTTTCAAAATTAAAACCCTTTCTGTTCGGACGAAACAATGCCTTGTACTGGCTGAATGATCTTTCAACATCACAGGATGTGATTGGAGCATATTTAAATTTGCATAATTCTTCAAGTGAGTAGGGTACATCTATGGTGCCTTCTAATGTTCCACACAGCATGCTGTTAATTTTCTTTAGGGTATTAAATCCTTTGTTTTTTTCCAGTACGTAGCTTAATTTTTGCCTCGCTACTTCAGCAACGGGACCTTCTGATGCTAAAACTTTTTTTTCGATATTTTCGATAATCTTCAAATTATCATTTAGAGAAGTAGAAGAATTTTCGAGTGCCTTTATCTCGTGTGATAAAAAGCAATAATTGCTTTTTATGTAAAGCAAATCGTTACGTAGAGTGTCATGTTCGAGAAGTTCTTTTGAGATTGAAATAGCAGCAGCCTCGTTCTCTAATTCAAAAATAATAGTTTTGATTTCAGTGTAATACTGGGTATAGTATTCAACTGCTGTCAGCCAAGTTCCCCAGCGAGTCAGCACTGGCTCTGGTGGTAAAGGAATGTCGGGATACATCTCTTTAAATTTTGAGATCCTGCTTGGTGCTTTCAAAAAAATTTTCTTTACGTTTGATACTAAACTGTCAACATTTTTAAACAGAGACCTTATGCATTCAGCTAATCTATTTATACCATGAGCCAAGCACGTCACATGAATCATTTTTGGATACAAAACTTGAAGGGCACTTGCAGCTTTTACCATATAAGGAGCAGCATCGCTAAGTAACAAGAAAACTTGTTCATGTTTAACTCCATCAGGCCACAAAACACTCATTGCATCATTAAAAAGCTTTGCTGACGTTTGGTGGTTGCATTTAGGAAGTTCTTCACATGCTAATAAAAAGGATTTGCTGGCATTTTCTTCATCTAGACGTCCGATAATCACATTGCCAATGCATCGGTTTTGAGAATCTGTAGTTTCGTCAATGGCAACCCATATAGGGCCATCCTTTATATATTCACGAATCGAAGCCAAACAATTTTCATAAATACCAGACACATAATTTTTTCTAAGTGTGGATTCATCAGGAATGCGTTTGCCAGAGTATTTTTCCAGGAATTGTTTAAAAGTAGGATTATTCAATTTCCATAAGGGTATATCTGCACATATCATAGCTTCACATAATTCTTTCGAGAAAGTAGAACTTTGGGAGCTGCTCGCGACTGCATCAGTAAAAAATTGTTGCTTAAATTTGTTCTTTCTTGTAATATTTTGCTTGTGTTTAACAGTAGACACATGTTGTGATATCAAAAAACGTTGCTCGGTGGATATAGATTTTTCACAAGCATTACAAAATAGTACTTTTCCATCTGTAGTTAGGCATTGGTTTGGGAAATCTTCGATATACTTTTCCAATTTGAACCGCAATGGTTGCTTATCCTTAGGCATTTTTGCAATGCGAGTAAGTAACAAAATACAATCACACGCGACAAATCGACACGGCAAGCAATTACGAGCGTCACTTACGAACTGTGGGGCACTAGTAATGGGCGTTGAATCAACGAACGGTTTAAATAGACGGTCTACGTTCAATCGACGCTTCGACGGTCTACAGTTCATTCGTTATCTAGTCGAATTCATAGACGGCTAAACTGAGAGTCCACAGCGTTCTTATCTACTAACAATGCGACGACGACGCCGTAAACATACCCGGTTAATATAAGTGCATGCGTTCGTTGAATTAGTATCATTGTACAAACCAATTTAAACCTTAAGTATATAACATAGGAGTTAATATTTCTTTTTTAATAGAATTGTTTGAGTGAAAAGGCAAGAGCATTCTGATATTGCGTGAAGGAGTATGTCGACGGTCTGGCGGACTATTGTTTACCTAAACTAGATAATATTACCGTGCCTAAACGTTGCCGTTGTTTAGAAATTTGAAATTAGTGTGTCGACTCGCGCCGCAAGGTCAAAGCTAAAGAAATTCTTCCAAGAAAGGACCAGAGAGGATATTTGGCGTGCCCCCTTGAATGGTGGAGAAAACACCAATACTTACCTACGTCCACCCATATTAAAAAAAATCTTGTAAAAGGTAAAAGGTCTTATAAAAAAAAATATTTGTAATCCATTGTAACATTGTAGCAACATCTGTTCCTTACGAACGGATGTTTTCTAAAGCAGGTCTTATAAAAAAAAATATTTGTAATCCATTGTAACATTGTAGCAACATCTGTTCCTTGCGAACGGATGTTTTCTAAAGCAGGTCTTATAATGTTTTAATTAATGAAAGGCGAACGAGACTAACGACAAGCAAAGTTGAGCAAATTATGTCCTAAACGTAAATACACCTGAGGAGAGATTAAAAAAAGGAGAGGTTTTTTAATTCATTTATAAAATAATTTATGTGATTATTCTGTACATACATTAATAAAAAACGAAAACAAAGAAAAAAGCAAATAAAAATATTCCTTAAACACCTATCCATAAAAATATTTAAATAAAAAATGTAAATAATTAAATATGTACATAAAATCAGTTGATCTTCTAAATACGCCTGAAATACGATAGTAGTAAAATCTTTTAAAAACTTATTCACTAGTCCTAAGCCTGGAAAAGTACGAAGGGAAGTTTAAATCGATTGATTGTAAAATTCGATAGTAGGTATTTATACACCACACACACCGTCAGAGTGCCTTGTGCTCAAATCAAATTTCTTTGAATTTTAACTAACTTTGCCGTTCATTCAACTGACGAATAGTGGGCAAAACCGTCGTCGTTGCGTTGCGCCCGTAGACACCGCGCTTTAATCGATTGAACGTCTGCCGTTATCGCGTTAACTAGTCGACGAATTCAACTAGTTGATCACCTAGTCGATAAACGGCAATAGACGGTCTAGTTTCGTTAAAGAAAATTACGTCGACGACCCACCTCTATGGGGCACGCACGACGCACGAGTCAGGTGAGGAAAGGCGGTGCGGGGCGGGTGACGCGAGCGCGATTCAGTGACCGCTGTCATCTTGGCGCAAAACTCATTTTTAGGTATTTTACAGAGCTGCTGATTCATCTAACATAAAATAATGAAGATATGGATAAATTTACTTAATTTCTTGTGAAATATGGATTTATACTTAAAATATGGAAAAATATGGAAAATAGAAATTGCATTTTCTTGATCTAAATATCATAATTTATGTAGAAAATATAATTAAGAACAAAAGCCATTTCAAATAAAAATATGGATTTACATATTAATCCGGGCCCTAGTCATAACTGATACATATGATTTCTAGTTTAATTTTATCAATGTTTCTAAATGATTTCCTATTTAAGACTGTTATAGATAAGGAAGAGCAAGGACTTCTGACACTGGTGTTTTGCAAACATACTATGAGCAAGACCCATCTACTATTTGGTTTATGTTACAAACACCTTAAAGAAATAAAGCATTTATTTATTTATTTGTCATCTCGTGTGACGTAACTGATGATACCACATAACTATTCCAGACGACTTTTATCATAATATCTCTAACGCCAAATAATTTCTAGAAATCTTTGTGGTAAAATAGTTATGAGAAGAACAAAATGTTAAAGGATAGGTTCATATCGTACCATTAAATAGTTGAGTACATCGAACAAACGCTATTTTTTTTAATAATTATCATGGTACAGTTGCATCCATTACTGTGGGTGATTTACATCCTACTTTAAAATAGATGTTAGAAATATAAAGTAGAAGCCTAAATTTCGTATGACTGTATGTTAAAAAAACTTTGTATTGTTTTTTGTATATTATGTGTTACTATACTGAATAATAATGATGTCACCTGTTTTAACTGTGACCAGCCATCTGCGCAGGGTAGGGTTACAGCGCCCGAGCCAGAGTGTAATGCGCAAGCATAAGTGCACTCTCCATTTCCTCACTCTCATGTCCGATGGAAATGCAATCCGATACGACCGGGAGCGATCAGGCGCAGAACCTACAGTTTTACGTGCTTTGATACATTGAGTCATAAAAGTAAGCAAATGTTCTGTTGCAGGGCGGCATTGGGGCGCGTATGCGCCAAGCTGGTGGTGGTGATGGGCGTGACGTGGGGCGCGGATGTGATATCGTGGGCGGCGGGCGGGCCCGCGTACCTGTGGTACGCTACAGATCTGCTTAACGCACTGCAGGGGCTGTTCATATTCCTGGTGGCGGGCTGCCAGCCGCACGCGTGGGCGGCCGCCAAGCGGGCAGCGGCGGCGCTGTGCGCGCGGCGCGGCCGCCACGCGCGCCACGCCGCGCACTCCTCCTCTCACCTGCCCTCGTGCGGCGAGTCGCTCACGCACACTACGGCCGCCCCAGCCCCCGCCCCGGCCCCCGCTGCGCCTCCCCCCGCCCCCGCACGCCTCCCCATGGAGACGGTGTGCTGACCCGCGACACACGGACTCTACGACTCGGGGCGCCGAGCCCCTCGTGTACATTTCTATACGTGTCTGTATGTGTGTTGAACATCGATGAACTGAACTAACGTAACGTCTCGCTCGCTCGACTGGCTAGTGGCTGTCGATGTATAAAGAAAATAGTGACAAGTGACCGCACGCTCGTATAATTTTCCCGGTAACCGAGAGCGACGCGAGCGCGTTGATATCTTTTGCGAGAGCGAGCGCGCGCCACTCCCTCGCTCACTTAATTGTGTGACTAGATATATGTTTATATCAATTATTGCATACAACGCAAACATAATGTATGTGTACATACTGTTATTTATGTTTTTGAATAAAATTTATAACCGTAAAGTTTAATTATTTGAAATAATTTTTTATTCATAATTAATATTCCTTCCTGCTTTATTAATAACGTGTCAAAATATATTTAAAATGCATACGGCAACTTTACAAAAAAATAACAAACGCATTTCCCTAATTACACACTAGTTAGGTATAATATATAATGTCGCTGTAGGAAATGAAAGGTACAAGGTAACGCTGTTTATATGATACAAGACTAATTAAATATTACTGTAGTAACTTCCTTATAAACTGCAAGAATCATTATATTTCGTCGCTTAATTCTTCAATATAGTTGATCCGAACAACTTAGTAAACTATTATATCAAAGAATGAAGCGATTAGTATAATAAATAGCAATAAAACATCACTTGGAGATTCGTTTGATTATCTATTATTTATAGCGCACATGTACACGAGAAAACTGTATCAACCGCGCCATCGTGCGACGGTGCTATTAGATAGTAAGATAGTTTAATGTTGAAGCAATCAGGGCGATGCGATGGCGCGATGCAACGGTGTGCGCGGAATTTGTTACGAGCTGCCTTTGAGTGTGTGTAAGTATAAATAACGCATTACTATAAACGTACGCGTACATTAAACTATAAAGTTTTAATCGATTAACAATGACAATTTGTACTTAATGACGATACTTGAATCTTATATTCCCTTTTAACACACGCTTACTACATGTTTGTGTGTTATCTTCGAAGAGTAGTAAAGCTAGGCGCACAGTACACCCTAGCAATGTTTTGCAAAATTGGCTCCCTGTCTCCCACAACAACTAAAACGCTTTATGTATCTATGATAAAAATGTATCTGAGTACGTGGAGAAATAAATGGGTATTATTATTATTACTTTTTTATGGCATTGGATGACAAACGAGCACAGAGTCCACCTGATGGTAAGTGAATGCTATGGATCAAAATGCAAATTTTTTGTTGCCCCAGAGGATTGATTAGAATCACTCGCTTAGATTCCAGTAAAAAAGGTCACCGGTTCTCTACACTCACCATAGGAAACACAATAACATTACGCTGGTATTCTGTGAGAGCGTGTTCCTGCCCCGGTCGAGCCGACACATTCGTGCTACAACTATACAATACAGCTGAAGCGTGGCTCTACTACGTAAAGATGTCAATGACCTAACGAGGTCGAGGTCGTAAATGCAAAATGTACGCGAGCAATAAAACAGGCTGGCGTGTCGGAACAATGACGCGGAGAGACATTTCATTGCAACGTTTTCACTTTTTAAAATAAATAAATAAATATGGGAAGAATTTTCTCAAAGTTATAAAGTAAAAAATATCAATATTTACATTTCGAAAAAAGTTTCTTTGTTATCCTAGATTGCTTGCGACTGCAAGTTCGGTAATAGCTATTGTAGTTCTGAGTCTTCTAGGTCGGTGTCGCAGTAGTTTTTGTTTAGCCTACTCGATCTGGGATCGGATGTTTGTTAGTGTGCAATTTATTTAGGTACGTAAAATGCCTTATGAACTCATGCTACATTAGAATATACGAGAAAAACTTTATTTAACAATGAGAAATGAAAGAATATGCAGGTGCGTTGCATCTCCGACGGTAGTGAAACGCTTCAAAGCAAATTCAAATATTTCATTCGAAATGGGCTTGAGTGGGGAAAAGTTAAGGAAAAGATAAAAATCCATACGGGATGTTAGGACACAAAAGAAGTTCCACGGCTAAATATGATTCTCTACTTTCCTTGACCGTGCCCCGCAGTTCATTAATTAGTTCATTGTTGTGAAACAGTAGGCACAGTACAGGCATGTTAAGTAACAAACGAAGATAAGAAGCAACGCGGCGACTTGCCGGGAGCCGCGCGACCTTGTGACCTGCGACAGATAACTAATTGCTGCAGCCCACATAATGGCTTCCTTTTGTTGACGCACAGGAATTCGTGGTTATCGACGCGACGCGAACAATGCGGCAGCGGCTCGCTCTACGAACGTCCCGCTGTAAGTAAATGGATATAATGCGCATTCTTGGCCACTAACAGGAAGTACAAGTACATCGAGAAAGGACGACAACAACACTCATTCATTCACAGCCTTACCTTTGTTATCGTAGCTCGGCTTACAAAATATGCGGTACAAAAATGATAGAAGTATTTACAATTAGCTGTTCCCCACGACTACGTTCGCGTATATTTATTACTACTTACTCTACTACGTTACTCTTTATAACATCAGCTATTTGCCAGTTGCCAGTGAACGTTCCGTCAGTTGGTCCAGAAGTTTGGTAGACAGTCAGACAAAAATTTTAAAAATTGTATTTTTAAGTACCGTATCCACTTCCATATGCATTTAGTAAAAAGCTGTTATTTTGACATAGCAAACAGACATTTCAATTTTATTTTTAGATTTCCGAAAATACATTCATTCGGCGCTCTTTTGACCAATGACCATTTCGAGGTCGTCGTTTTTAGACAAATAGTTTAAGGTCCAGTCGACCTCCGTCAAGCTATTCGTAGTTTCAAGTTCATTAACCTTTTACGTTCTTAATAAAATTAATTGCAGACCTACTGTATGTTGTGAGACATGATAACTGGCACTATTCATTGAGTTTTAGCTTCTTCTTCTTTCAACTGGTCGTAAGATGAAGCCGCGGTGTGGATATGTCTCAAGTGTGAGGTTGAGCTATAAATAGTACGAGTTGGCTTTGTTTTTACTCGACGAACTGGTTCGCTGGAATTCCTGCGTCCGTTGAAGGCAAGCTGAGGTAATTCAATGCCGATAGCCGACACTTTGCGACGACGCGAGCAGTAACTGCATACTTATGATTTTTTACTGAATGAGGGTGACAAACCAGCGCACAGTTCACCTGATGGTAAGATGATGTTGTGGCTCATGGACATCTATAATTATCCTCGATTAAGAGTCAAAATGCAGATGCGTTGTCACTCTTGAGGACTGAGATGGAATACCTTGTTTCCAGTAAAAAGTTTCTTTAGAGTATAATATTACATAGGTCTATCTACAAGGGTCTAAACACGTAGATTATGTGATATTTTCAGTTTCTAAACAGTCTGCAGAAGGAAACGAGATACGAGTGAATGTGCCGCGGTGTTGCGAGCGTTGTTGATTCGGATTCGGTACAGAGTTTTTGTCGAAAGCAACATGCTAGCGCGGAGGCATGCTCGTGGGCGGACCAGTCCACTGTCTTGTGTATATTAGAAGGAAAGTAAAAGTTAAATTCTAAACAACACAGTTACAATAAACGGAAACCAATTTACAAGAAAATTGCTTGAAATAAAAAGTTTATCGGGAGGTGATAATTGTATTTTGTTCCGATATTTGCAACAAAAATGAAGGCACGTTTTTTATTTGATATTGGATGATGTAGGTATAGTGCCAATGAACTTTACAATTTCATCTCGAACTATCGATTACTGCAGCTGCACGCGGGTGATTTCTAAATCTCGATAACAGCGCCACCTATTGGTCAACCACATAAAATTTCATATAAATCAATCCGGCCGTTTAGAACTTTAGGAGTTCAGTCATAAACACAGGAACAGAAAAATTATACAGTCATGAGAAAATCACATAAAATCACGACAACTATTATAGTACGTGAACTTGTAGTAGCTTTGCCGCCCTGTAAAGCCAAAACTGGAACAAAGGACAGTATACACGTATCTTATTTTTTTGGAAAAGATAAGGTACCTACGCCACTGTGTCTGTGTTCTGTGTACTTTTATATACGTTACATAGGTAATTACATATTATTAGGTCGTGAATACAACGTAATATGTCCTGAATGGGACTCATATCCGGTAGTATGTAAAAAATGTTGTATACTTTGCATTTTATTGCTAACCATAACTTTATTAATGTTTACTCGTTTCACTATACCCGTTGTCCAATTTGTGCACACACGTGCATTATAGCATAACATAGATGGAAGTACGGAATATAATGTTAGCAAAAAGAACAGTTATATAATATATTGGTAGGCATTTTAAAAACTAAGTATTGAAGTAATTTGTTCAGTTTTAATTCAACCTACGTACTTAAGAAACTTCGTACCAACTATATTAGTATGAAAGGTGAAAGCAATAGGTGTGATAATAAAGGAAAATTGACTTCTTAACTGTAATTCGAAGTATACATTATTTTGATCGTAATGAATAGTTGTGTTAATGTTGGGCTGGCCGCTGATACGAGCATGTAGATGTGTACGGCGTGTGGCCGCGGGGCAAGAGGGGGGAGGTAGGGGGGGGTGCGCAGGAGCCGCTTTCACCGCGACAGCGACGAGAATGTGCCCTCCATAATGACGCTCGAGGCGGTACACGGCCCGCTGCAAAATAAAACATTCGCGAATCAATTGCACTAGTATCCATAGTCACGATCGCATATTTCCGCTTGTTGTAAACATTCGCTGTGGCGGTTTCGACAACGAACGTGCGTATGATGTTGCATTACGAGTAGTTCAATAGGCCTTGCATTATGTTGAGTCGGGGGTCGCGACGAGGCAGCTGCGAGTCTCGGCGTGTTCTTTGTGTTTTCGTCACTTATTCGATGGCCTGACGTGCAGACGCGGTTAAGGGCGCCTCATTATCATATTTCTTCAATGTTTTTTTTTAAACGTTACATCCACACTAGGATTTTCTTCTGTATCGCAGAGGTAGTTTATCTACATAAATTCACAAAGACAAATATCCAGACCCGGAACAATTAATTGTAGGCGCATACAAATATTTTTTTCGTGCTGGATTTGAACCCGCGGCTGTTAGCGGTGTAACTCATTGCTAAGTAAATCACTGCTCCGCGGTGCCGTTAAAAAGTATAAGGATATGTTTGTGTCGATTGGACTTTCAATTCTAAATAAACTGCAAACAGGTTCTTCAGAATTGACAATTTTGCCTATAAAAAGTTACATTGAAAAAATAATAAAAGCTAGTTGGGGCAAGGCCTGGAGATTATGGAAAATAAGAAATAGCCTCTAGCTTTAGCTTTTCTAATTTTACCAACGTGTGTTGTGCAGTATGCGACCAGGCATTGTCATGAAGAAAGAAAAAGCAAAGAGCAGTTTACCAATCGAGGTTGTTCGAGTGATTTGTTCTCCACAATGATTTACAAATCTTGTCAACCTGACAATCAAACAGGTCAGCACAAATTGTACTACTAGATGACAAGAAGCAATATTGGATAGCTCCAAACAATTAATCACAATTGAACTCTTCATTGTTATAAATTTACCAATATTGCGGAAAAAACGAAACCCAACCCAACCTTTCGATGTTTTACAGGATATATTTTGGAGAGTGAGCGCAAATATTGCATGACTTATTTCCTTCTTTTCCATTCCATCTTTAGACCTCCACACATCGGGCTGGTTGCATCGCTTCGTTGTTTGTCTCCTCATTTATAATGGCTACAGCAAAGGAGTGAAATGATTTGCCAGCATATATATTGCCATCCAATTACAATGGAGCTCTATTAAAGACAAGAGTGAGTAAGCTTCTTTTAAGCTTAATCAATTGGACTTTACACATAGTACCATCAGGTTGTAGTCGTCAAGCTCTGGCTTAATCATCATCACCTACGGACATTCACAAGTCCACTGTTGGACATAGGCCTACCACATAGGAATGCCACTTAGCACGTTCCTGTGCCGCCTGTATCCATCGACTTCCTTTGCATGTCTTATCTGATTATCCATTTAGTGGCGGGGTCATCCTACCGGTACGAGGTCACCACTCAGGAACCATTCTCCCCCATCGGTTGTCGGTTCGTCGAGGTATATAGCCGGCCCATTACCACTTGAGTTTACTAGTCCGTTGAGTTATGTCGGTTACTCTGGTTCTACTGCGGATATACTAACTTCTAAATTTATCACGCTAAGGAATCCACAAAAAAGGAGGAATAACGTGTCTTAAAT
Source organism: Parnassius smintheus behrii (assembly GCA_036936625.1). Classification (NCBI taxonomy): domain Eukaryota; kingdom Metazoa; phylum Arthropoda; class Insecta; order Lepidoptera; family Papilionidae; genus Parnassius; species Parnassius smintheus. Next base: position 632,921 of record JAUPFT010000011.1, read on the forward strand.
ATAAAACTTATTTTAATTAAAGTCGTGTCTGTAACAGTTCAGTATGGCGTGGAATAAAATATTAAAACTGTAGTCTTCCTCCAAGTCCAACGGCATTATGACCAAATTTAAAATTAAATTATATCATTATCATTTTTTTTCTTATAGCTAAATTTTTGTAATGTTTGAATGGTGAGTTTTTTTTAAATCGATAAGTCAAATTTATAGCAAATTTGTAGTGTCGATACACTGGCCAGTCCATGTAAGGTAAGGTCGACAACTCGCTGCGCGCGTCCTCGAATTGTCCGACCGGATCGTGTCGTGCCGGATCGTCGCGCTGCCTGCTAGAGCCAGAAGATCTAGCAATTAAAACTTATTGATATTTGCTGTTTTGTAGCGGCTTAAAGCTACCTCAATCGTATCGAGGATGCTGTAAGAGGTGGCTAAGATTTTCCAGAGAGATCTTGTGGCTTTCGATAAATAGATATGATGAACTGCGGTGTAATCACCTCTTTTTATAGAATAGAGAAGAAAGAAAGAAATATTCATTGCGAAAATACCACACACATAAATAGTCACTTAAATAGAAATATTTTTAAACACAAAAGTTACAAGTGTGTGTGCGTGTGCGTGTGCGTGTGCGTGTGCGTGTGCGTGTGCGCGTGCGCGTGCGCGTGCGCGTGCGCGTGCGCGTGCGTGTGCGTGTGCGTGTGCGTGTGCGTGTGCGTGTGCGTGTGCGTGTGCGTGTGCGTGTGTGTGTGTGTGTGTGTGTGTGTGTGTGTGTGTGTGTGTGTGTGTGTGAGCGCGCGCGCCAGGCAAACGAACTTTAATCAGCTCAAGACGAATACGGGTGACGAACGAACACACAGTCCACCTGATGGTAAGAGCATGCCGTGGTCCATAGGCATCTACATCTATCCTCGGTTAAGAATCAAAATGCAGATGTGTTGTCACCCTTAAGGGGAGTGCCTTATTTCCAGTAAAAAGGGTCTCTTCGACTCTCTACACTAACCTGGCCAAACACAGTAGCATTAAGCTGCTATTTCCCGCCGGTATTCTGTGATCGGGTTTACGCCAGGTGAAAAACACCAAAGGCGCAATACATTTGGTACTGCGGTCGTAAATCCACCTGCCAAGCGTAACGACTAAAAGAAATCCTCTCTGCATCGTGTGAAACCTGGTTCAGATTATAAAAAAGGTTATTATAATATTAGGGATTTATGTATGAAAATATGGTAATCGCTACAAAGCTATTTCAAATTTGTTTTGTGTCGATTGTAAACTGTTTTAAAAAAAAAGTGCCGCGAGGATTCTTCTTGGTCCTTCCTAAGAAAAAGGTATTTTTTTTCAAACTAGTGGTAAATTCACATAAGGTTAACTTAAAATGAGAATTATGTAACATGTAATCTATATTGGATAAAAAAGTTTCTACTTCTATTTCATTATTCGATCGATTCGATCTTTAACGGGTTGATGCTGAAGTAGTAATACAACGTTAACAATAACGTGTGAACGCTCATGTAGTGATTCAAACATTTCTCCGAAAGTAATGCTACCTTGCGACAGGTTTAACTTCGACATATTTTTAGGAAATTGTGCGCACGCTAGCTAAGCTAGCATTTCCGGGCCACCTACCTGTATAATAAGTTGTGTTTAAAGTTTAGTACTTGTTAAAATTTAAAAAAAAATTTAAAAGAAAGCCAAGCTGCAGCTATATTATAGTTGTAGTAGGAATGGGTCGGCTCGACTGGGAAAGGACAATGCTGCTGTGTTTCGTATGATCGGTGTAGAGGACCGGAGAACCTTTTACCACTGGAAATAAGGCACTGTAAATTAGTCACCGGGTGTGGCAACGCATCTGTACTTTGATTCTTAATTGCGGATAGATGTGGACGTCTATGGGCCAAAGCATCCACTTACCATTTGTTAACCTGTGTGCTCGATTGTCGTCTTTATTCCATAAAAATTGAGCAGTATTAAAAATTGGTATTATTTTGTTTGTTTTTAAACCAATATAGTAGAATTATAATGTAAAGTAAGCAATAAGACGCTTAATGCGTCTCTATATTTGATGAACCTGCGGCAAAACAAGTAAACATTCTCTGGTGGCCTCAGTAAGCCAGCAAGAAATGTTAGTTGTTCCTGGTGAGCCTGCGGGAGATTTAGAAAGGGAAAGGGCAACCGTTATCGTCATAAAGAAGTTAACGTGCGTGTCCCATGAATTTATTTTTAATATAGTTTTTTTTTGTTTTAGACTTGAATTGACGGTGCTTTTACTTGACGTATTTTTTTACCGTCTTAACCCAAGAATGGGAATATATTCCAGCTTATTTTTAATATTCCGTCGAATCTCGTGGGTTACAAGATTTTTTAACATCTCTTATAGAAATAGTCGTCCTTAGTACACTACGATCTAACAGAGGTTTGTGTAATGGTTTTTATCTTTTGTTTTAGATTTGGTATTCTTAATCAAAAAGTGATATATTACATATTACAATTATGTACATAACAGAAGAGAAAAATTTTATTCGATATAGAAGAACCAGCAAGAATTCCAACGAGACATTTCTTTTTTTTAAAGTGCAGTTTAAAAAAATGTAATACGGTATGCAATAATTAACTAAACGAAACCCTCATTCCCAGGGCTACAATTGTACTGTCGCTCTCATGACCCATCCCGTCACAGAATTCTTTTAGTAGAGTAGCCAAAAACTAAGAATAAAAATAACACTACAAACCGAATTCATACGCTACATGCGGCCAACGTGCTACAACATATAGCACTAAAGAAAAACAGCATTGGAGGAGTTATGTCAGTACGAGTGTCCTCGTCCTCAAATCGCCTGATGTCGTGTTGTGCCTGATTCATAGTGTGTGCCCGTACGGTACTACTAGGGTTGCCAGCTTCTGTTTTATGTTTTAAAGGATATGATCCGATTAAATAAAGGACATAGGATAAAAATAGAGAATATCATATTGTTTTAATTATAATGCTACTATGGTATGAGTAGCGAGATTTGTTAATGAAAAAAATGTTAATTTGTAACCATTGAAGTAATATGTACTTACGTACTAGAACAGCTATCTCAAACAAAAAATGTGCGTTACTCTGTGTTCGCGCGGTTTTTTTAATCATAGTATAAACATAGGTAGAATTACCTATAGGTAATAGTAGATTGTATTGTTAAATAGGTAAATTTTATCAAGAACAATATTTAAATTATTTCATTTATTTTGTATATTATATTTGCTTATTTAATATAATATACATATAATATACATACATGATATATCACAATTACATTTTAATGATATTTTTATCTGAATATTTTAAAAGGTATCTACGTCAAATATAAAAAAAAACATACTAAATGTATATTTAACATAACTTATTAACATAACATTTAAATTAAAAATATATAATTATTTAAATTAGAATAAAAGTCGTTCATAAATGATGGGCACGCGAGAGTTAAAAATCGACGAATTTATACCACTTTGACTTTGATGTCGAAACCTAAAAATAAAATAAAAGAATAGTAAGTAGATTTAAACATGAAAAATTTTGCCAAATTATAATAACCTATGTATGTTTCTACAAAAAATGTGTATAATAATATATTCGTCCTATACTTAAGTACCCACAGAAATGTCGCATCTGAACATATTAATTTCATAATTTATATTCCCTGACAGGAGATGGCGTCTTAGGAATAATTTTTTTATCATTAATACATAATACTTTTTCATTTGATTAAGTATCTTATTAACCAATGAAAAGTAATTCCTTGATTTTTACTGAAAATTCTTGAATTATTTGTGCAATATCTAAGTACACACGACGGCATATTTTTATCAAGAGATTTTTTTAAAATCAACACAACACGTGACAACTCCATTAGCGCCTAGCGAGTGATTGATTAAAGTGCGGTGTATGCACCGCAGTTGAGTTGAACAGAGTAGCTGAATGCAGTGTCGCCTCTAGTACGTAGTAAACAATAGCTCAATGTTTGTAACACAATTTGTCACTCTAATATCGCACCTCTACGCCATTTTAAAACTCCTTCTTATCAACTAGCGGAGGGAACGTCGAATACGCGCAATATGCGCGTATTCCTCCTATTCTCTCTCTCTAACTCTCTGGTCTCTCTCGCCTGGTCCTCTATTAAATATTTGAAATTAAGGGACAAGATGAATTTTTGGGTGTGAATCGTCCTTTAAAATAAAGGACGTGTGGTAACCGTAGGCACAACTGTATCACCCGACCGGTGTAAACAATGACGCGGGGTTGTGTGCGCGCGCCATTTTCCTCCGCGATGTTATTACATTACGCGTCTTTATAATATGCTAATAAATTATTGCTGCGGGGTATGTTACGTTAGGGTTACATATGGTGACGACGCATTATTATTAATAATTGAAATAATTAGAGTGATGTGAACCTAATACAAGTGAAAAACGGACGATTTAATGTTTTTTAAACAGTTTTGAGCCCTTTCCCTGTGAACTTTGGGTCTATTTACCCGAAATAATTGTAAGGCACTACAACGGCTTCCGCTTGCTCTTGTGAATATAATAAAACATCCCTTATGCAACCGTTAGAATGATCATTTGGTATTTATTAGTCTGGTTACGTTATTTATATATTTAATATTTTATGTTCACGCAAACGGCGCAAAATAATATGTGGTTCATTATTATTTTACGCCGTTTGTGTGTCAACTAAAACACTTGTCTTAATATAACCCAAATGCCCTAGTAAGAGCTTATGTTTTTCAAATGCTAAAGTTTTTATGTGCATGATATGTCTGTTCTTTGAAGGGTTTGTTATCCAAATTGTGTGTCGGTTCCATCGAATATTTGGTTCCGAGAATTTGGAGCCCAATTAGGCTATAAAAGTTTTCGAACTAAGAGAATACAAACGAAACCAAGCCAAGCGACGATCCGCATCATGGCCGGTTTGGGAATGGATCACTCGACCTATTTTATTTCCTTTTCTGTTACAATATTAACGATAAAATTATTCTAAAGTCAAAGCCACAAAATACATTATCTATCAAAGAAGTGTGTCATTAATAAAAGTCATTATTAAAATAAACATTGACTCATGTCGACAGCAATATTGTACAGTTATATTTAACGCCACGTCACAACTACTCGTATATCGTTTCCGCGAAACTAAAGAAGAGTTCTAGTTACTAATAACTTCATTAGTTTTATTTAAATAGATTAGTGATGTGATCTATCGTATGTCACCGGCGGCCATGATCACACTACTGGGCTACACCCTCCTTTGCTATTTCACGCTCTGGGAAGTCTGAAACATGTGAACATGTTCAAGATCGTTCTCATAGTTACATCACATTTGATAGACCACAAACCTTCACGAAAGAACATCAATTCTTACCAAGGATGACTCGCGAGGCTATTGACATTAAAAATATCCTAATTTCAAAGTTAAAGTTACAGCCTATAAACGTCCCACTGCTGGGCACAGGTCTCCTCTCATGTCTAAGAGGGTTTAAGGGCAAGGAAGTGTCCGTAACACTGGCCCAATGCGTGTCGGCGAATTCAATATAAAATCGTAACATTGAGAAAAGTGCAAGCGAGAACTTATAAAAATATCCTATCAGTGTTTAATGAGTACGAATCATGAACTTACTGGCCTCAAGAGTATAAAAATAATAAAAATATTTATTGCCACTCGCAGAATACTAAGCGTACAATTAAAAACATAAACATAAATAGACTTAGTAAAATCAATACATAACAAACTTGTACAGTTAACAAATTAACTGCTATCAATAAATCAACCACTATTTGTACGTATTGTATAATATAATGTGATGCGACGGGAACAAGCCCAGTATCCGCCGAGCATTATGTTTAGCACTAGCTTTCAGCCCTGCTGTTTTAAGTACATTTTAGTCACACGCACAAAGTACTTAATTGTTTGTAAGTGATGTAACCATCATAACGTTATATGTGTTAAATCAATAAATAAATATATTAAATTAAAATGATCTTGCAATACTTATACAGAAATCCGGCCTAAAGGAATTTTATTTATAAAATAACTCCTTTTTAACCTTTTCTCATGAATATCCATGAACTTAGTGCATTCATCAAAAAGGAACCATCAAGCGGGAGCCAAAGTATTCAGAAATCGACACAAATGGGTGATCAGAATATTTTGTAGAGTTTGTAAACAAAGGGCCTGTTTATAGAATAAGGGTAACACAACAACAAGCACACAGTGCAGCTGATGGTATGAGGATGCTGTAACCACATTTATAGTTAATTAAGGATCAAAATGCAAATGCGTTTTTACCCCGGGGAACTCAGATAAAATACCTCGTATACAATGAAAATGCTTTACGGTTCTCTAAGATTACTATATGCAACACAGCAGCACACTGGCACTCCGTGAGAGCGTGGTCTACCCGGGGTAGGTACCGACTTATTCGTGTAGCACGAATGAATTGGTTCGATATTGATTTACTTTTATGTAGCTGCAGCGTGGCTCCACCACGTTAAAGAATGCTTCATGTATTGCTGTCTGCGCGCCGCTGGATGTGGGAGGATAATGCTTCATGTATTGCTGTCTGCGCGCCGCTGGATGTGGGAGGATAATGCTTCACGTATTGCTGTCTGCGCGCCGCTGGATGTGGGCGGATAATGCTTCATGTATTGCTGTCTGCGCGCCGCTGGATGTGGGAGGATAATGCTTCATGTATTGCTGTCTGCGCGCCGCTGGATGTGGGAGGATAATGCTTCATGTATTGCTGTCTGCGCGCCGTTGGATGTGGGAGGATAATGCTTCATGTATTGCTGTCTGCGCGCCGCTGGATGTGGGAGGATAATGCTTCATGTATTGCTGTCTGCGCGCCTCTGGATGTGGGAGGATAATGCTTCATGTATTGCTGTCTGCGCGCCGCTGGATGTGGGAGGATAATGCTTCATGTATTGCTGTCTGCGCGCCGCTGGATGTGGGAGGATAATGCTTCATGTATTGCTGTCTGCGCGCCGCTGGATGTGGGAGGATAATGCTTCATGTATTGCTGTCTGCGCGCCGCTGGATGTGGGAGGATAATGCTTCATGTATTGCTGTCTGCGCGCCGCTGGATGTGGGAGGATAATGCTTCATGTATCGCTGTCTGCGCGCCGCTGGATGTGGGAGGATAATGCTCGGCCCAGTTACGGCTTATCTGCCGCCGTAGCGCCGCCTCCAGCGTGTAATGTTTTCACGCTACATTTGGTAGCGATAAAGTGCTAAGTGCACTTAGTTATCGTTATTCAATTAAGTTAACATTTATCGGCTTCCCGTTAAACAAACATTATTACGAAAGTTTTAAGACGTTGTATATTATTTTGTGTGGTGGCAAAGTAAGGGAATCCATCACCTCATTTCCTTCGTGGGTGTAGATAGGCAACTACGGAAAATGCTAGAAAAACATTTTCTTTCTCACACTTTGCACTCACTTCCCCTGTTCGCGCAAGACGTTAAATATCCCACGAAATCCGGGCAGCAGCAGTAAAAGCGCAAGATGGCTCATGCTTGTCCGTTGAGAAAAGTATTAACGCAAATCCCTTCCACAATGAGAGAGGCCAATATCTTATTCTTCAAAGATTCTTTGTAAAAATAATTTTTATACGCGGTAGTGCAACGCTGCAGCTATTAGGGTTGTAGCACGAATGGGTCGCATTAACCGGCGTACAACTCACAGAATACCAGCGTAAAATAGCAGAGTAATGCTGCTGTGTTTCGTATGGTAGGCTTAGAGAACTGTGGACATATTTCACTGTATACGAGGCATTTCATCTTAGACCTCAAGGGCGACAATGCACCTGCAGTTTGAATCTTGATCAAAACTATAAATTTAGATGTCAATGGGCCACAGCGTCCACCTACAATCAGGTAGTACTGTGTGCTCTGTCACCCTTATTCTATTAAAAATGTATAATTATTGCATTGTGTATAGTCGTTCAACTGTATAATGTTTAATATATATTATATCCTTGCGTTTATGCGGGGCAGAGGGGGCAGGGCTGGATATTTGTACAAAGAGCCAGGACATCATCTCGGGGCTTTCAGCAGGGCTCCGCTATCACTTTGCGACGCCTTCAAGGCGCCATGCTGACGTACATCGCGACCTCTGCTCTCCTCGTTGCCTGCATACATTTACAAAGCCCGATACGGTGTGAGTGACTTGTTCCCAGCTCAGCTTTAGATAATTACATACATTATGTTAAGGGTTATAGATGTTTAAAAAAAACTACTGAAATTATAACCTTGCAACCAATGATTGCAATTAGAAAATGGGGTTTCCAATTCAATCAATTTTACCTATTCATTTAATTTAGATATAACATAATTTTTTTGTTAAAATGATATCATTTTAAGGTACTTTTACAAATATTTTATACTGAACATAGTCTCGGATTGGGGGCGACTAAGTCTAGTCCTCCTCAGCTTCAAGGCACTCCCCTTGCTGCCTCAGCTAGCATCAGCAACCTCGGCGTCGACATATCGAATAGTTTGTAGTTTCGTGGTCACCTAGGAGGGAAGGCCAAATTGCCCTCTAAAAAGCTTGGCGAGCTCAGCAGAGTGGGACGGTATTTCATGCGAGTACACAAGCAGCAGCTTTACAAAGTGCAAGTTCGGCCTCTCATGGAATACTGTTCTCATCTCTTGGGGGGGGGGGGGGGCACCCCCGTGCCAGATCTTTCCACTTTACCGCTCGAAATGTTGACGACGGAGTTCTTTCTGTTTGGCTCGATTTACTGGCGCTGCGTAGGGATTTTGCATCCCTTTTGGCTTTTCTATCGCATCTACCACTGGGAGTGCTCTGAGGAATTGTTTGGGTCAAAGTAATGATGGTATCCAGATGCTTAGTGGTCCACCGGTTTTCTTCCTCGCATAACATGTCTGTGGAATAGTTTACCACCGGCGATTTTTCCGGACCGATATGACTAAGAGACCTTCAAGAAAAGAGCTTGCTCTTTTCTAAAGTGCCGGCAACGCACCTGCTATCCCCTGGTGTTGCAGCTGTTCATGGGCGGCGGTAGTCACTTATCATCAGGTGAGCCGCATGCTGTTTGTCCCCTCTTCTACAAAAAAATCAGTTATGTAGTTTGTGAAAGATCTTACACAAACAAACTCAGTGGACCGTCCTTTTATGAAGTTGGTTAGCAAGGTTGTCTTTATTTCTTCTTTTTTTAATGTGAGCACTTCAGTCTTCGCCACTTCGAGTGCTGTTGATGAAATGAAAGCGCAGTGCACAGTGTAACTGAACTTGCACAATGGAACATATGATTTCAATTATACAGCTATACAAATAAATAAAATTGAAAAAAATTGAAGGGTCTGTTTGTAATGTTAAAATAATGGCTTTTTACTAAATGTATAGGAAAGCATATACAATACTTATAACAAAAAAAAACAATGTTTAATTTTTTTTCTGCCTCACTGTCTGTTTGTTCTGGCACCGAAAAGGCTGGACTGATATTGACGGGACTTTCACTGGCAGGTAGCTGATGTTATTAGGAGTAACATTGGCTACTCTATCTATCTATATGTACGTAATGTACATATAGTACGTGAGAGTAATATGACCATCTGGTTAATCACTTTCTTATTACGCAAAATTACAGCCTTATTTGCATAGACGGCTGTGTGATAAGATAGTTCTTTATCAGTCAATCAAATAATAAAGGGTCAAAAGGGCGCTGCTTTATCGACGCCATTTTGACAGTTGACATTAATGTAAATATTTTAGTCAATTCTAGTATGGTGTAGTGTAGTTACTTTTTCAAGTTGATTTTTCTAAGTGTTCCTAACCATTGCCAAAGCTTGTTTGCTATTATTTTCCTGATATATTAGTTATAGTATACGAATTTGTGTTTTTTTGTCTCTTCTCTCTCGTATTACCCTCATGTACCTTATTACTTTTTCAATGAATAAATATTCGTATAGGTACTAAAGGCATTTAAATTCTATAATAAAGAGGAAGAGCCAAAGATGTTTTATAGGTACCTATAAAACATCTTTGGGAAGAGCCCTGTCAAGTTGTAGAATCGCCCTGGCTTTGGCCGGGTAGAATATATTTATGTGTCGTAATTTAGATTTAACATAATCAAAGACTATTTTTTTTAAATTGCTATTCGTGGGATAAAATATAGCCTCGATCATTTTTGGTATTGCTCTCTATCTGTTAGTAAAGTTTTATTATAATCGGTTTATCTATTCGGTGTTAGTCCTTGCAGACGGACATATCGATAGACAGGCAGAGAGACAAAAAATGTTAATGTCATAATGGCGTGCAATTAAACCTCTGAACTCAATACAAGGCAATTATTTCGACGTTGCAGACAGACACTTTAATTTTACGAGTATTTCTATATAGGTACCTGTATATATTTTTAAAGTAAACGTCTTGATAATGACTTTGTCGTTGAATTACGTGTAGTACAAATGATAGAGCCTCGGCAGTGCGCGATTATTTTAATATATATTTAATAGCAACTTATATGTATTGCTGTTGTGGACTCTTTATGGGCTCATAACACAACAAACTTTAGTAGAAAACTATACCTTTAACAAAAAGTTAAAGCCGACATCAAATAAGTAAAAAAAGTATAAAATAATTTCACATTCTGAAGTCGGCGGTAAGATATACTTATATAGTGTATAAGAGAGATGAGCTGCGGCTTCAGAATGTGTAATTTTTTTACGAACATTACACATTAAAAAAAAACTAGTTTTTACGGATATTATCGCGTATATTAACTTATATGTAAAAAGTAATTATTTTTAGTTGTTTTTAGACTTTTTTTTACCCTTTTGAGTGGACTCAGAAATATCACAATTTCAATGTCGCCCAAATAGCTAGGTACATTAAATTTTCATACACTATTTTACCACCCTTATTCGGGATGGAGTTTTTGTCCATATTTATACGGGATCACGTATGAAGTATCCTATTCCTATTTCATAAAAAATCGGGTCTCAATTAGCGAACATTAATTAATACATCTAACACACACATATATAACGTGATAGGTATTTAAACAAAAACTGTCAAAAATGGGTAGTAATATAAATGGAAATAATGTTGATAATATACCTGGAAATGAGGTGGTCGCATCTAAGCTGTTTCTTAAATAAGTTTTGTAAATATTTTTATTGTAAATATTATATAATTTAATTTGCAAAAAAATCCTGCTGTGTTTCTAGTTGGTTCTTAGCAGAAAAGATGATTTTTTCGAATCGAAGTAAAAAATGACTTTCGATAAGAATTACATGTAGTCTATAGTGAATAAAAAAATGATTCTATTCCGTCGTATACATGATACCGAGCCGTTGTTATTGAGAAGGAATGCGAGTGAACTCCATTCGGAGCCATTCGACGCGCATCTTTGGCTAATTACGTCTAACAATTGGTCGGTAATGACCGAAAGTATTAAGTTGTGAACAACTGGGCCGGATTGACAGCCGACCGCCCCGCCGCGGCTACGGGGGCCCTTTGTTGCGAGCAAGTACTCATTGTATAGTGGAACGCATGGGGCAGTGTGAAGGGTGCCAACAGTCGTTTATTGCAGAACCGCATTGCTTAGCCGAAGTGCGCTTCTATGCCATAACACTTCAGAGTAACGTGTACCTTGAGAGTGTGGAAATATTGCCCGGTATTGTTTCTAGACCGCTTTGTTGGTTCCACATAAGTAACGTGTTGTCACGTTACATAACTTGACTGAAATGGTTCAAATGTGTTTCTGTAGAAACACAAAGAGCGTACGCAAATGGTCTGGAACTTACTGGAGTGAATTTCAATACTCACCATTCAACCAATAAAGTACCGTGCTTCAGTAGCTCAGTAATAGTCAATTTTATAGTACGTGTGCTATTCAGATTCGCTTTCTGAAGCTAACAATAAAATTATTAATAGCTATTTTATTGCTTATATACTACGTGAACTCGGTGGGGAAAGAGAACACCGTGAGGAGATTTGCATTTCTAAAAAAATATTTCGGAGACATGTTCTATTTATTAAACGTTACATTTTTTTTATAGTATAAGGATCGCAAACGAGCACACAGTCCACCTAATGGTAAGTTGTTGCTGTGGCCCATAGCAAATAGACATCTACACCCATCTTCGATAACGAATCAAAATGCAGATGCGTTGTACCTTGTTGCGTTGACCTATGAGACCTAAGATGGAATGCCCAGTTTCCTGTAAAAAGGGTCTCCGGTTCTCCACACTAACCAAACAAAACCCGCTGTGTGTTAAGCTGCTATTTGACATCGGTATTCTGTGAGAGAGTGGTCCTTTCCGGTCAAGTCGTGCTACAACTATAGCAGTAATATAGCTGCAGCATGGCTCTACCACGTAAACTACCCCCACACTAGGATTTCTCCTGTATCATGGAGGCAGTTTTCATACATAAATTGTACTAGGACACACATCTAGACTCGGAATAATTATTTTAAGGCCATACAAATTACTTGTTCCGTGCGGGGTTCGAACCCGCAGCCCTCAACGCCGCAATTCAATGGTAAGTCACTGCGCCACGGAGCCGTCTATGTGAAGTCCGGCAACACGCATTGGAGCAGTGCTGTGATTGCTCCATAACCCTTCCAGAAATGAGAGTAGGCATGAAGTATACTTGTATATGTTAAGATAAAGGTAATTAGTGTGGTTAGTATTAATAGTAACCGGCTATTATTCAAAGTTACTTTTTTAAATGTGGTGAAAACCGTGAATTTCATCATTTTACTGGTTGTTATTAATAATTCACTATTGTCTTTAGTAAAAGTAATAAAACAATTAAGAAACGACCTTTTGGGGTGTGTATTTATTGGTAATTAAAAATTAAAGTTATACGAAAGTATTTTTTGGTAAGTAAAAGAAAGTAATGAAAAATTAATGATGAAAATGATGAAAGGAATGACTGACCACAGGTTATTAAAGGGTGCTCATTAAACTAACTTCTATGTAATAGTATTATTCTCCTCTGAAAATCTTCATTATCCTCTGTACAACTTAGTCAGCCACCATCATCGCGTCTGAAAAATTCTGTCTTAACCACTATATATCTTCGGTGTAAGCTACTGCAAATACAACTCAGTATGGCAATTATTTTTTAGCATCTACGTAACATGACATAATCTAATCATAACTAAATGTTGGTGCAAAACGTTGGTGAGTTGTAAAACCTGTGCCTGTGGCTAAGTTCCTCCTGCTCGAAACAGACGCTTTTCGTACAATATCTTTCAAATATAATTATTACATTTAACAAAAGCAGGGTGTAATTTATAATAATTTAGTTTTATTCAGGGTGTAATTATTAATACATATTAACCGGTAAAGGTAAACAATTCAATACCTTTACCTTCTATCTTAGAAATTATCAACAACGATTGGCAATTATTAATAATTTTCAATTAATCACACTTGTCGTAACATATACACTTAAATGGCTTTTACTAAATAATTTCAAAACGTCTCGGCCGGCGGAAGTTATGTGATCCGTCGGACCACGGATTTGTGAGGCCGCAGATTTAAAGTGATTCATTTTTGCGTTATTACGCAATAATGTAGGCGGATACAAAACTGTGTGAATACAAGTATCATTCATTCGGTTACTGCAGTCAATCAAATTCCATCAAAACACAACTTGTAAAAAATACCAAGTCTCGCAACTCAGTTCTTCTACCGTAAAAAGTTGTGAGATCCATGTAATACGAAGTCGGTTAATTTATTCAGTACCTACTAAAGGGTCCTTTTGTTTTAAGTTGTTACGTAATTAGCTAACCTAACAATATCTTATAGTGACCATTTCAATATTAAAAAGCTTTTATGTTTTAAATAAATAAATTGACTTGGCAATCGCACTAAGCAATCTAATTTAATATAATGTGTATTATTTGTGGGATACAGTATGTTTTTATTTCTAAAATGGCTTAAATTGCTTCGAGAAAAGTATGGTACGGCCGTGCCGCGTTTTTGCTTGACTTGGCTTTGAAGTCAAGTTCGTGTAAGCTGCCGAACTTAGGCCTCCTTCAAAGATTGACTTATAGCATAGGGGGGATATTTTTCATATTTGTCATGCAACAATTTTTTATAGGAGAGGGGGCAAGCGAGCATACTGCTCACCTGATGGTAAGTGATTACCGCCGTCAATGAACCACTGCAACACCATAGGAATTGCAGATGCGTTGCCGGCCTTTTAAAAACAGTAGGCTTGTAGCGGCGCTGTCGTCACGCCACTAGCACACCGAAACACACCGAAGCTTAAATCACGCTGTCAACATTCCGAATCATAAACAGCATATATAGAACATCTCCGAACTATCACATGGAGTGTCGGCCGCTCCCCGGGCAGAACACCTTGCCCGGCGGGAGATCTCCCCTTTTCCTTCCACGGCCACAGGCTCTTTTTTTCTTGAAGGTCCCTAAGTCTTATCAAACAATGGGAAACACTGGGACTATCAAACAAAACAACTAAACAAAACAATGGGATATATATATATATATATATATATATATATATATATATATATATATATATATATCCCATTGTTTTGTTTAGTTGTTATAATATATATATATGTATATATATATCCCTTTATATATATGTATATATATATCCCTTTTATCAGAAAATTGCTGCTGTTCGCCATTCTGTTAAAGCTGTGTGAATATCATCAGCATTATTAAATAAATACGAATATTTCTCGTTGCATTCATCAGCTGATGTTATAAGGAGCAACTTAGACTAATTTTATTTTAAAAGAAGAGAGAGGGTTGCGCCCAAAAAATAAAACCCATTAAATCCCATCGTAATAAATTCCACGCGGGCGGAGTCGCGAGGCGCAGCTTGTTGATAATAATTTTACTTGGACGTTAGTTGGTCGGTATGCATGTAAACAAAATATCTTTCAAAAGAAATTTTTATAGGCTATAGATTTTAATGCTCAGGAAGCCTTTTGAATTTTGACTATTAAAAACCGTCCCGTTCATTAATATTTGATAATTATTTTTGGTAGCAAAATACGAATCACCAGAATCAAGCAGAAAAAGAATTTCATGAATTCTTTGTAGCTGTAAACGAAATTCGTGTTTTGGTAATAAATTGATTGTTCAAAATTTCGTGAGCCAAAAGCGGACATGAATATGAACCTTGTTTATTATTGTACAACACAAGTAATATTTTAAGGCGAGCGTCATTATGTTGTAGTTTGGACTGAAGTGTCAGTTAGCGAGATTTCCTATTCCTTCATGCACGATGTTTCCTTGTACGCAAAAGAAGCAATAATTCGAACTGGAGCCATCGGTTGCGCAGTTTCTTGTAATTGACATTCGATCACGTATTGTGTCGGCTTCAGCCGCCTGCCGGCGTTCCTTGCCTTGCGATACTGCTGCGTCGGTCGCTCTTCTCAGAAAACCTGAACACTAGAGTATTCGCTCGCAAATATTATTCATACTTCATCGATTCATTAATCAATGGCAAGGAGAACGTGCATCCTTCTTGTTTTTCGTTCCGTGTAATCATTCGAAAATATTTAAAAAAAACTTTTTTGAGTGACAAAGAATGTCTGCAGCGCTGAGCTCTCTGCGGAGACTTAGAAAGTATCTCCCTACTGTTACTAAAGTGGCGCTTTCTTAATCCCTACTTCTGCCTATTTTTGACTACGCTGATGTTTGCTATCTGGAAGTTACCGAAACGAAGTTAAATAAACTTGAGCGAATCCAAAATTAATGCTTACGATTCATATTTGGACTCCGTAAATATAACATTTCAGAATTTTGTAAACGTCTCAAGTGGCTGCCGATTTGGGAATGCCCATTTTCCTTCTGATTTATTCAGCATACTGTTCAATCTCTCCACTCCACGTTACCTGAAAGACCGCTTCGAATTCACTTCTTCCTTTCACATATTGTCATCTACGTTCCAGTAACAATTTTTCGATTCGTATTCTAGCACATTCATCCTCCTTCTTCAATAACTCATATTCAGTTTTACAGATGTAGGTACGCTTGTGGAAATCCTTGCCTTTATATATTCGACACGCTCAGTCTCTTTTTGCCTTCAAAAATCTACTCAAAACTTATTACTTGAAACTCCAACATTTCTTATCAAAATTCCTGTCGTTAATGGCATCATCCTACATATCCTTAACCATCATCATCTTGTGTGTATTTATTTTTTACTTAACTGTCAAACTTATGTACCAACACCTCTATTCGACTGTAAACAACAGTTATTTGCTAAAAAAAGGGTTGTCTGGAAGAAAGAGGTAAGAAAAAAACATCTGAAAAAAGAGTGATAAGACTGGCTGTTGTTTTATAAATATATATTTTTATTTCATATATTATATTTCATTTTATCTCGTTTTAATGCGTATTGATGTACGAAGAATATATTGATTTATGGAAAGAAACTACCTGGTAGAGCCACACTGCAGCTATATTACGGTTTTAGTATGAATGGGTCGGTTTGACCCAGGTTGGGCCACGCTCTCATATAACACTAGCATAAAATAGCCGGAGACCTCTTTTTACTGGAAACGATTCGTTCCATCTCTGTCATCACGAGTCTCAAGCATCTGCATTTTGATTCTTAATCGAGGATATATGTAGATGTTTATGGGCCACAGCAACCAAACACCATCAAGAGGACTGTCAGGTCGTTTGTCATTCTTATCCTATAAAAAAAACCAGCAGTCCACCTGAGTGATGTCAGATACGTGCAAATAACTTCTAACAAAAAAGGCAACAGATGTGTAGTCACATCCAATGACCAAGATAGAACGTCTCACAGACTATATAATTATTATACCGGCGCTTTGTATCATTCGGACCGGAAAACAGCAGTTCAGGCACTGCTGCGTGTCGATGATTGTTATGCTTACTTTATAAATAAGGTCTCAGACTTAATTATAAGTTATTGTGAAAGTTAAGCACATAAAAAAATCAAGTATGCTTATGACCATATGACTGAAGTAAAACATTCCATCTTTATGTATATATATATATGCATATATGTATAATATATACATGTACATATATTAATTTTCCACAAATATTTAAATTTATTATCGACTTCCTTTCATAATTTCTTATTATTCACCCGAAAATTTACAAACATGAACTTTAAAATGAATTTACAATTTTAATTAACTTTAAACGTAGAAAATTTAATGTATTGAACAAAATATTTGTGCCGGACGGGCGAAACACTCCGGAGTAAATGTTGTCGAAGATACTTCGCGAGTCGCTCACGTCCTACACCTATAGGTTCCGGTGGGTACTTTCACCGCCGTCTTGTGGGTGCCGCTGAGGTATTGTGGACTGAGGATCAAATCAAAATGCATGATTAACAAATACAAATAGCAAGGTAGTGGCCAGCGGTTCGACTGAATGATTAGTCGCGAAATTTTATAACTATTGATCACGGTTGTTAAACTACGGTTGTTCACTATTGGTTGGTCACTGTATATTTCAAAAGATTTCTTTAAATTGTACGGTGGTATCAAGGATCTATTGGTAGTAGCTGGTTTTCTAACACTACTGACTAGCAGCTATTATCAACTAAACTATCTGATTTTATCACTTGTGTAAATGCGGATATCAGTTACCACTTTCACTATAATATGTAACGACCTTTTTCGGCTAGCTAACACTTTCACTATGTGTAACTGCGAATATCAGTTACGACCTTTTTCGGCTAGCTAACACTATCACTATATGTAACTGCGAATATCAGTTACGACCTTTTTCGGCTAGCTAACACTTTCACTATTCACTATATACTGCTACTAGTCACTTCAGCTACCACCGGATACCACTCACTTCACTTCACTTGTCACTGGTAGTTCTTCACACTACTACTGGTACTGGGTCCCGAGCCCCTAAGGTAGACTTTGGCAATACTTTGCAGTGAGCCGCTTGCCATTTTCCGTTTGCCTCTTTATTGCATAAACTTTTCACTATACAAATGGCATAAATTGCAATATTTTCTATACAAAACTAATTGCTACACTAACATGCTATACATCATTAAATCGGTAGTCTGGTACTTTATTAGTATATCATAAAGGTTACTCAAAATATTAACATTGTAAAAAGTTATTAAACGAAATGTCCAAAATTTTCATAATATTTGGGTACATTAATTCTTTGATTTTTATATATCTACCAAATGCGTTTAATTATACAAAAATATCCCTACACTTCTTTAATCTATAAGCCATATGCTAATTGAATGTCATATTTATAACTCTTTTAGAACATAAAATTATTTTCCTTATTTTTAGTATGAACTATTACGCAGTTAATTAAAAACTTTTAGAGAGTTCTACGATAAGACGCGCTGTGATTGGTCGATTTTTCTTAAATATAATAAAAGTTGTTTATATTACTTGTTATCAAAACGACATTCTATACAAATATACTAAGAGTTATAAATATGCCACACAACTATATTAATACATGTTTTCATCCAGTTTTGTTGGTAATTTCATTATTAATACAAAAAACAATATTCTTTATAACTTCGTTTCTTAGCGTTGTTAGGCCGTCGCGAACAATTTTACGAATTAATATAATTCGTAAAATTGTTCAAAACGAAATAAAATACGAATAATAACTAGCTATAAGAGAGAAAATCTTGCTTATTTCCCCTACTCAACTCCCGTTCGCTTAACTCGATCACACTTTTCGTAACGCTTTCTTCACGCGTTCACCAGCTTATTTCCCAAGTTGAGCGTGTGTAAAGAAGTTTTACTTCAAAAAGGTTCATTTTACGGAAACAATTTTGAATAAACTCACGTGATACAAGTAATAAAAGACTCGCGGCACAAAAACGTAACAAATTAAGGCCACTTCCGTACCTCAGTATCGTACTCCGTGAGTCTGGCTCTCATGATTACAATTTAAAATCATGCTGTCGTTAGATCTCGCTCGAAAAATATAAACTCAGTTCGATAAGATTGTTTAAGGTATAGGTTAATAATGATTTCTTATGGTTAATGGTTAACGTTAATGAACAGATAATCAAGGTGCGATTTGATTGTGGAATTGTAATTTTGGTGTTAGTATTTTTCTACTCGTGGTAGAGCCACGCTGCAGCTATATTATGGTTGCACTATAATATAGCTGCTCCATACCAACCAACCATAGTATAGCTATATATATATATATATATATATATAGCTATACTTTGGTTGTAGCACGACTGGTTCAACTCGATCGGACTAGAAAACGCTCTCATAGAGTTGGTACTAGCGTGAGCTAGCAGCTTAATTGAGCGTAGAAAATCGTAGATAGTTTTTACTGGAAATCAGGCATTCTGATTTTTAGTTGAGGGTAAACGTAGATCTCTAAGGACAAGCATCCACTAACCACCAGGTGGACTGTGTGCTCGTTTGTCACCTTTATTCTTTCTTTGTAAAAACAATTGTACCTAATGAATGTTAACAGACACAACAGAGCGCTGGCAGTGTGTGCTGGATGTCGAAATAATTTATCACCGTCATAGACGGATCTTAAATATTACATAAGAAGTGTAGCAGTGCGTTGACGCGGCCGCTGACCCGCTTGACGTCTTTTGCCGGGCAACTGCGTCGCGGTTCCGGCTCACGGCGCGGTGTCACGATCTCCGTCATCTGGGACACCGTCCACCTCGCAACGGCTCTGTGCTGACACTGGTATAGTACCAATGCGGGACCACGAAGTCTCGCAATTATTAGTTGATTATTACTTTACTAGCTGTGTTCACCTTATGGTAAGTGGATGCTGTGACCTATAGACATTTATCTTCGATTATAAACAAATGCGTTGGTACCCCTGAGGACTAAGATGAAATGCCTCGAATACAGTCAATTGGGTCCCCGGTTCTCTACACTCACTATACGAAATACAGCAGCATTAAGCTGCTATTTTACGCTGGTATTCTGTGAGAGCCCTGCCCCGGTCGAGCCGTTCGTGCTACAACCATAACATCCTACTGGCTCTACCACGTGTAAAAGTTAAATAAAATGGTTTCAAATATATAATTAATAACAACTTTACTAATATTAATTTAACACATTATGTAAGGTTAAACTATGCGCAAGCACAGTCGCACTCTATATTACCTCGCTCTTATAGTTCGACGAGGAGGTAATCCGACACGACCAAACGGAGATCAGGCACAGGACCAACGGCCATAAGTCCTTTCCGAGGCATGAAAGTGAAACACTGTTAACTTTCTGACTTAGGGTCGCTATTGAGAATTTGTTAACAAAAAAAAAACTCTTTAACTAAAAATATCTTTGGTATTTTACCGCCGCCCGCGACCCGCGAGCGACAAATTACCGGATCGCGGGTTCAAGTTATTATAGTAATAAAACCGCAGCTGTAATAACAGTATAAACAGATCCACAGCTTATTCTCTATGCAGTAAAGTGAAGGTGTAACAATTTAATAAGCTAATTTTTGTTAAATTTAAACACATTATATTCATTTAGATTTCGGATACGCTTCGTGGGAGACGAGCGTAATCCGTGTATGCACAAAGAGTTAGTTAGGTGAGTTAAACATGAATTCCTAACGCAATAAGCTGAAATGCTAACAAGGAAGCTGCGTTGAGACGTTGCGTGGCGGAAATGCTGGCGCGTGGTATCAAAGAGATTGAATATTAATGCTTTCAAAGGCCATGTAGTAGAGAGAGAGAGAGAGAGAGAGAGAGAGAGAGAGAGAGAAACTACCCCACATCGCCTGTGGGTGGCGAAAGAGGCGACAGCGGACAATTAAAAAGGAAATGTTAAACACGGGCAGCAGCGTCTTTATGATCGTAACATCTCAAAATAATAAAAAACTACAAGCAAAGTCCTCCCGACAAATTTAAGAGATGGATGGATTTTAAGTCGATAATTGAAATCGTAAGGTAAATATTATTCACAAAATAAAATACAACATAAGCAAATTAAAAATTACAGTTTTAATAATAAAATAGTTCAATTGTTTGATTTTTATAATTAATCGGGTTATAAATTATTTTATTAATGACTATGAAAAAACTGCTCTAAGTATTATAAATTATAATTTGTAACTGTAACTTTTAATAACTTATTTTTATTTTTAAAAATGTTACCACAATGTTACAACAATTGCACAAGGGCAAGCAAGCATCCAGACCCAGTAAAATTATTTAATTATTGTAGGTCATTCGAATACTTGTTCTGTGCTGAATTTGATCATGTGGCCCTCAACACCGCACCTCATTGCTAAGCCACTGTGCCATGGAGCAGTCACTTGTTATCGTTTTAAACTATCATATCATTAATCAGATGGAAAGACAGATGCTGACGACTTATTCCAACCCTTGCTGTACGTATGATAAGCGACGTGGTAAACAGTTTAGTTCGAATGCGTGGTAAGTTAAGAACGGAAGGGTGGAGACTGGCCGAGTGTCTGGTTGTCTCATGGTAGAAGGGAGAAGAAGGAATCGAATTATGCAATTACTGCGCACACACTCCAAAATACATCCCGCATCTCATATTGTTACTTCTTACGCTGAGTTATACGGTGGCTATTACAATAGTTATTGAATATTTAGCTAATTAACGTAATCCCATTGTCCCACAGATATGAGTATGAGTCATTATAAACAGTTGCTATTCGCCACGCGACAGCTTATTGAGTAATCGCCCGCATGGGCCGCTGCATCGTAAACTATTACATTTGTGGCAGCGCGTTATATTCACACTAAGGATTGCCATTATGGTCGCAACTTTTTTTAACAAATATAGTATTTTTCCAAAAAGGATGCAAGAATATAGGACTTTCGAGAAATTCCGGAGAAAAAGTACACATTTAATTTTAATCTCTATGTCTGTATGCACTCAATATAAATATGAATGTATTTTTCCAAATACATATATTTGTTATTGCTCTTTGCTTTGGCAATCAATGATCTAACCACTTTACCTTCTTCCTTACTTTTAAAATAGTTATAGGAGTTTGAGCAATTTAGATTCATATTAAAATAAATTAAAAATTAATTTTTAATTAACAATAATAATAATGTTTATTTCAGATATACATATCCATTAATTAAATTAAATTAATGGATATGTATATCTGATAATTAATTAAATTAATATATGCTCTTTTTCTTTCTTCTTTCAATTTTAAATTCATGATGGAAACATTTTTTTCTTCAGACTTCAAATCACAGTTAATATAAAAAAACACAGTTAATATGAATTAGGGATAAAAATAAATTATTTTTTGCACTATATTATTTACCTGTAATATATAGTACAATTGACTGCAATATACTATACTATACATTATATAGACGATACTATATATTATATAGTACGGGTGGCAACCCTAATGGCCATGTCCATTTTTATAGGATGAGTGTGTACGAGTACACAGTCCACCATGTGGAAGCCACAACATCCACATGGTTAGTGGATGTTGTGGCTCGTTTACATCAACATTTACCCTCGATGATGTGAAAATCCGTAAAAACTAAGTTTTCAGTAAAAAAGGTCTCCGGTTCTTTCATAATTGATAACAAAGTTACTATTTTACGCTTATATTATCGTGTGAGAAGGTGGTCCGTCCCCGGTCGAGCCGACCCATTCATACTGTAACCATAATATAGCTATATTATCAAGTACTGCACGCTGCGCTGGTAGAAAACTTATATAAAATATTTTCCAGTAAATGACAATTTTTTCTAGTTCTGTTATGATTTTAACACTAGAAAAGTATTAGAAAATCATGTTCTGACATGGAACTATATTATAGCAATACCTCAATGTGTCCTGAGAGTAATAGCGCCAATATAAGTGGCTCGGCGCTTTAGAGTCAGGATGTAGGTACAGACACAATATCTATATATCGGGACACACTATGTAACAGATACCCTTGCGGTTGCAGTACAGCGTAACTTCACAGAATATCTAACATTGAACCCGAAGAAATAATAATACTATCGTAAAAATATGATAATATATGAGAATATATGATGCACTGAATGCGAGTAAAAGTAGATATGTTGCATATTTTACTCAATTTTACTTTGTGTTTATATCTACTTCGACTCTTCGCTGTAAATTTTATTCGTTTCAGAGTATAATAGATTAACAAATAATTATATCTATAAATCTAAGCATTCCAAATCCATCAAAAAGTTGCGTATATAGTACTAAACACTGTCTTAACTACAGAGTTATAGAATTGCGTAGATAGATATCAACCGATACATAGATATTGAAATACATAACATTGTGAGATATTTATTTTTCCATGTATAACTCATGCGTAATTTGAGTGCGCTTGAGTATTAGTATCGACACGTTTGAAGCGTTTTGAGCAGCTGGGCAATAGCTGGGGTCTGGGGCATGACCGGTTCTTCAAAGTGGCTCACAGCTGCGAGGGGCGCTGCGCTACGCCCTTTTGCGCTCCCTTTTGCAACTATACGACTGGCAACATAACAAACTACTGGCAACTCGAACCTAACTCGAAGCGTAACCAACGAACGAGCGAGATGTGTAACGCTAATGTAAGAAACGGATATTAATACGATACATTTTGTGGCCTAGTTAAAGCTAACTAGTTTTATTTAAATGGAGCTCATGTATTTGGTCACTAACTTAGTGCCTTCACTTGCTTGATTGGCGAGTTCACTGGGCAACAGTTATCTCACGGAGTTCTGTGCTTTCCTTGTCCCGTGGCCAGCATTTGTTGCAATGCATTTTTGTCCCGATATTCGTTGGTCTAAGCACAACAATTCTACAAAGTTTCATCTAACTGAGATAATTGGCGTAGGAACGCGTAGAAAACGAACAAACAAAAAATATTCATATTTTTGTTAGAAACCTTTGCGCGCACTTTGGGCGCGCGCACAACTACTTACTAAAGTTTTATTATAATCGAATGAATGACATAGAAACGCATTCGAGACAAAAATACATTAATTTGTCTATTATATGGATTATACAACTTATATATAGATTTTTCCGATAATTTCTATTCAGCAGATAAAAAGATCGTCGCAATCGGTTAACTCAATCGGAAATATTGTCTCTGGTCTATTAAACTTCTACTTTTTAAAGTGTGTTAAAAAGTTTTATCACGTAGTGGAGCCACGCAGCCTTTGTCATAGCTGCAGCAGGAGAGGGCCGCACTCGACGGAATGTCCCAGCGTAAAATACCACAGTAATTCTACTGTTTTGCGTAAGGTGCACAGAAATGGGTACATTTCTTTTGTTGGTAAAGTAGCATTGCAATTTTTTTTGATTCTTAACCGATGATAGATGTAGATGTGTATATGTATGGGTTGGTTGGGTCATAGCATTCACTTACCGTCAGGTGAACTGTGTGCTCATTTGTCATCCTTATTTCTTACAATAAAATAAATAATTAAAAAATCTAAAACCCGACCGCAAAAAAGACAATTATACAAAAGTAATGTACTAAAAAGACCGAAACAAGATTGAGAATAGAAAACAAAATTAAAATAAACTATAAACAAAGTAAACTTTTTTAGTAGTTTAACAGACTATATTATGAGCTGAAAGCCTAAGTTAAATAGCTTAAGTTATATATTAAGTTTAGGAGGTGATTGCCCCGTTGGTCTAGTGGTTCTAGTAGTGCGACTGCCGATCATGAGGTCCTGGGTTCGAATCCCGGGTCGGGACAAAAAATCAATTATTGAGTTTTTCTGTCAAGAAATTCTCAGTAGCTGCCCGGAGTCAGGAAGTTGGCGTTGTCTCACCCCCGTGCCTCGGAAAGCACGTAAAGCCGTTGGCCCTGCGCCTGATCTCTCTCCGGTCGTGTCGGTTTACCGTCCCATCGGATTATGAGAGTGAGGGAATAGAGAGTGCACCTGTGCTTGCGCATACACTTGGGCAGTGGGCACTATAATCCTATAAAGCCTGCGCCGATGGCTAGCCTTCGTTGAGGCAGGCCGCCGTGTCCGAAATTCGGTTTCGAGGACATTAAGAGGTAATAAAGAAATTTACAAACATACAAGATACGCGTGAAAAACATAACCCTTCCGGTTGGGTAAAAAAGACTCAGAATTGTGTAACAAAAACGTATTTTCTATATTTAACGAAAAGTCGACGATAATGCTTGCGTGTAAAGGAATTCCTACGTAAGTGGTACGAGCTGCTAATGTGAGTCGCGTGCACGCACCGCGACTTTGTTGTAAACAATTTGGAGACATGATTGTTCTTTCCATAACTGATAGTAATGTTGTTACAAGTTAGGTCAATAGAGCCGTGGCCGTGCCCGAGCAATTGTAACTTGCACTCGGTTTCGATAAACTTCGCAGTAATCAACAAGTGTTGACATGATGATTTCTTATGTTCACACAAACACCAGACATTCGTCAAAACGAATTGTACCGATTTTATCGCATTTAATTTAACTTTATAAGGTACGTGAGAGTAATATGGGCACCTTAAACTGTGCCGCCCTATAAAAGCAAAACTAGGAGAAGGACAGAAAAAAAACACAAAGTCGTGAACTTTATCTAATATATTAAGAAAAATAGCAAATAAGCTTTGGCAATAATTAGGAACACTTCGAAAAATCTACTTAGAAAAACTAACTACACTACAATCGACTAAAATCCTATACCTTTAAACGAGCAATTCTTGTATATATATATATATATATATATATATATATATATATATATATATATATATATATATATATATATATATATATATATATATATATATATATATATATATATATCATCATTACAGCCCTTCACAAGTCCACTGCTGAACATAGGCCTCCCCCAAGTAATGCCACAAAGCACAGTCCTGAGCCACCTGCATCCATCGACTTCCTGCATATCTTATCAGGTCGTCACTCCATCTAGTGGGGGGTCGCCCTACACTACGCCTACCGGTACGAGGCTGCCACTCGAGAACCTCTCTTCCCCATCGGTTATCGGTTCTTCGAGCTATATGGCCGGCCCATTGCCACTTCAGCTTACTAATCCGTTGGGCTATGTCGGTCACTCTGGTTTTACTGCGGATATCCTAATTTCTGAGTCTATCACGCAGAGAAACTCCAAGCATAGCCCTCTCCATAGCTCGCTGAGCGACCTTGAGCGTCCTCATACGGCCAGCAGTGAAGGACCACGTCTCAGATCCATAAGTCATCACTGGCAACACGCACTGGTTGTACAATCTAGTTTTTAGAGATTGAGGTATACCTGACGAGAAGATATGTCGTAATTTCCCGAACGCTGCCTAGCCGAGTTGAATCCGTCGATTGACCTCTCGGTCGAAGTTGGACTTACCTAGTCGGACTATTTGTCCCAGGTAAACGTACTCGTCAACAACTTCGAGCATAGTGCTCCCAACAACTACCGGCATAGGTGTGACATGGCATAGGTGTGACATGGACATTAAACATGATCTTTGTTTTGTCCATGTTCATCTTAAGACCTATCCGTTGGGAGGCACTATTGAGGTCATTGAGCATAGTGCTTAAGTACTCCAGCGATTCTGCCATAAGGACTATATCGTCGGCAAATCGAAGGTGAGTGATGTACTCGCCATTGATGTTAATACCGTATCCTTTCCAGTCCAGTAGCTTGAAAACGTCTTCCAAAGCAGCGGTGAAGAGTTTCGGGGATATAACGTCACCCTGTCTTACACCTCTCTGCAGTTGGATAGGTTTCGAGCTCTGGTTCTGTACTCGGATAGCCATCGTAGCCCTACTGTACAAACACTTCAGCACTTCGATATACCGACAGTCAACTTGGCACCGCTGAAGGGACTGCAGCACCGCCCAATTTCGACGGAATCAAAGGCTTTCTCATAGTCCACATACGCCAGGCAAAGTGGCAAATTGTACTCTTCAGTCGTCTGTACAAACTGCCGCAGGGTATGTATATGGTCTATGGTACTGAAGCCTTTTCGGAAACCGGCTTGTTCGGGAGGCTGGAAGTCGTCGAGTCTGCGTGCGAGACGATTCGTAATGACTCTCGAACAGCACGTAGACGCGGCTCAGAAAGGAAATCGGTCTGTAGTTCTTCAAGAGAGCGTTGTCGCCTTTCTTAAAGAACAAGACCACCGCACTTCTGCTCCACGCCTCTGGAGTAGTGCCACCATGGAGGACGGAATTGAAGAGCTTCTGAAGGACTTCAAGTACCGGTGTTCCACCCGCTTTCAGAAGCTCCGCTGTAATTCCATCCTCGCCTGGGGCCCTGCCGTTTTTAAGGTGCTGGAGAGCCATTCTAATCTCGCTTAGACTGACGTCCGGGATATCATCGGAATAGTGTCGGATAAGACTTGCTCTTGGATCGTTAACTTCTAACACACATAGTCGAGCGGCCAGTGTTGCCATTTCCAAAGCTCAGAATATTTGGCTTAATGAGGAATGTCGTCGTTGGTTTTCCAATAGAGATAACTTAAAAACCCACCTTAAAGTATTATATTCTGAACTTTCATATAAATTACATAATATTGAATTTGATATTTTGGATGGGAAAGCCAGAGAACTTGCTTCAATGGCTATTTACGAGAAATATCAAATTCAATCCCATAAGTTAAAACGACTTGTATCTTCTTCATCCCGTAAACGTAACAACGACATACATACTGAATATCACCAATTTTATCCCCGTGTTAAAAATCTTTCCGATGTCCAGTTTCCAACGGATGAGTTGTCCCTTTTACACAAAGGCCTAAAGTATAATTTAACACCTTCGGTCTCCCAAAGATCGTTAGAGAATGTAGCCGTTGACGCGGAGGTGGCTGTTGTGATCGGGAGGAAAGATAACATCGTTAAAAGTTTGTTAGCTAAAGAAATTCAGGAGGCACCCGCATCTTCCCATTGCAATCCTGAGTTCCCCATTTTTATGTCACTAAAACATAGAATAAAAGACTTACAGTTGTCATTATGGAGAGTAGCGGGTATAGCCAGAAGGTTAACGATGTTATCCAAGGTGACGACTTTCAGCTGTTAGAGTCTGATCCAACCAAAAAGTTTACTTCGGATATTAAAGTATGTATACAAAAGTCGTCATATGTTTTTCCCGATCACAACTTGTCTCGGAGCAATCTTGTTCCAATGAATCCTCAAGCACCCACTTTATATGGGTTACCTAAATTACATAAAGAACATGTTCCTATTCGTCCAGTTGTCTCATATATAGGTGCACCAGATTATCTCCTTGCTAAAAAATTAAACTTCCTCCTTCGGGAGAAATCTGGTTTCAACCCCACTTACAGCCTTAAAAATAGTTTAGAACTTATTTCCAAAATAAAAGATATTCGTATTCCACCTAAATCTATGTTGTTGTCTTTAGACGTTGATAGTCTTTTCACAAACGTCCCATTCCCTGACTGTTTGCGTATACTCTCAAATCTCTTTAAAAAACGTCGTCTGCATCCCGGGGAAACAAATGATCTTCTTAATTTAACCTCTCTCTGTATGAAACAAAATTATTTCCGGTTTAATAACCGTTTCTATCTACAAAAAGAAGGGTTAGCTATGGGGTCCCCTCTAAGTCCACTTATGGCGGACATTTTCATGGATGATTTCGAAAAACAACATATAGTTGTTAACCAAAATATCTTATACTATTATCGATATGTAGACGACATAGTTATTTGCTGGACAGGCACAAGGAGACAACTGGATGTTTTCCTTAATAAAATAAATAGAGTCCACGAAAAAATTAAATTTAAACTTGAATTGGAACAAGATGGCTCCCTTAATTTCCTTGATTTAACAATAACAAGAAAAGAGTCGTTACATGTTTTTCAAATTTATCGAAAGCCAACTCATACCGACACGGTCATCCCCGCATCATCGTGTCATCCATGGCAACATAAATTAGCCGCTTTTTATTGTTACATTAACCGTCTGTCCACTGTTCCATTAAATAAAGAAAATTATTTAAAAGAACTTAATATAATTTATCAAATTGCGGTCTCTAACGGTTTTTCAAAAAGTCTCATTGATAATCTTATTAAAAAGAAACAAAAGCATGTTGTTCGCAATTCTTTGTACGCGGTTCGATCTCAAAGTGTCCGGCGGTATGTGGGTAGTTTGACCTACTTAGGCCCCATATCGGAAAAAATAGCTAATAGTCTTAAGAAAAACGGCATTAACGTGGCATTCAAAACAAACAATTCGCTTAGGAATATTTGTAACAATAAAGATAAGTTAAATATGAGTCAAAAATCGGGTGTTTATAAACTTGTTTGTGACGAATGCCACGCCGTTTACGTGGGTCAGACTGGTCGCAATTTCGGGACGCGCTATAAAGAACATATGGCCGCGTACAGAAATTGCAATCCTGATAAATCCCATTTTGCTAAACATCTCTTGGACACTGGACACAACCTAGCTAGCGACCATTCCTTTGAAGTCTTACATACCTGTAATAAGGGGCTGCGACTGTGTGTGCTGGAGCAGTTGGAGATTTTAAAAAGTAATAATGGTAATTATACACTGCTGAATGAACAAACAAATGTTTCTAATTCACCTTTATTAAACATCTTTAAGGCCAATCTTTAATAATAATTTTAAGATTAATAATAATAAATAATTATAATAATATCAATAAAACAATAATAATAATAGTATTTAAAATATTAATCATAACAATAATAATAATTAGTAGCAGATTTGTTATCGCACGGCGCGGTCACTCAAAACAATAATAATAATAGTATTTAAAAATAATCATAACAATAATAATAACTGTTGACAGGTTTGTTATCGCACGACGCGGTCACTCGCTACTTTGGTAGGGAGCGATTGTGTCAGCGTGTATAAATAGCAACTGTTTCGACTCGCCGCTCACTTAGCGGTCAGTCGCCGTAGAGTCTATATTACCTGAGGATGCCTCGTGTAGAGGCGAAACACGTGTCGTATTATCGTCGATGGTGTGTCTTGCCTGGAATAGTGGTGTTGAGAGTAGTGGTGCTTGGTCTAGTGGTGACGGAGTTAGTGTATGCAATTGAGGGAGGGCGGGAGGTGCGCTTCAATCCAGGTAAGACACATCATTTTATATGTTTAGCGGAAAGTTGCAAAGAAATTGATATTTTTATTTTTTATTATGATGTGCTACAGTTTTATGGAGGACATCAATATCTACATAAAAGTCTGCAATACCATATGTCTAAGTATTATAGTTATCTCACAATAACTACTTTTCCATGTTAAAATATTCAATAGTAACGTCGAAAAATTCTTATCGCGCGGCAGAGACGCGTGATATACGCGGGTGAAACCGCGGGATACAGCTAGCATATAGCATATATGCTAGCTGTACCCCGCGTATATATATATATATATATATATATATATATATATATATATATATATATATATATCTCCAACGATTTTCATAAAATTTTGTGTGCAGGGAGTTTCGGGGGCAATAAATCGATCTAGCTAGGACTTATTTTTAAAAAATTTTTTTGTCCGTGTTTTTAGGCAATGAAAAACTGCTACAATATCGTTAGAATGAGAAGGTAAATTTTGACAGTTTATTAATGATTACAAATAGCTTAATTGGTATAATGGGCGGTCACAAAATCGTAATACCATGGTTCGAGCACCGACCGACCGACTTTTTTAAGTTTTTTTTTCAAGTTCTTTCCTTTTTGAGAAAATCTATGTTTTCGTGTCCTTTTTTTAGTATTTTTTTAAAAACACTAAATTTTAAATTAAACTAATTGCACTCATAATTTTTTATTCAAATAACCAGTTCAGTTTTTTCTATTATGTCGGTACGATCAAAAAATATTATTCGTATTTCATCAGTATGTAATTTGTATCTAAATATAATTTCCAAAACACATGAATTAAAAAAAAACCGAGCGAAAAATACTGAGCAAAGCTCGGTCAACCGGGTAATATTTATTATAATGTCAAGTGTCAAAATAGCGTCGATAAACCGTTGCTTACGACCCTTTATTATTCGATTGACTGATGAAGAGCTATCGTATCACAAAGCTATCTATGCAGACAAGGGTGTAGTTTTTGAGTTACAAGAGAGTGACCATATTAACCAGATGACCATATTACCCTCACGTACTATATTACATATTATGATTCCCGGCGTTTCGGGTGCTTTACAGCAGCCATCATCACGCGGGATGCGGTTATGGACGAGGTGTTTGACTTTTGCTGATGATTTTGATGGGTGTGTAGAGGCTGATTTACAAACGATTGTTGTTTTAAAGAAGAGGGCCATAAAGACTATTGAGTGTCTCAGAGAAATATTTAAGGAAATAAATATATTAACTTTAGGCTCTCATTATAATTACGAAAATTTAAATATTCACAAAAACAAAAGTATACACACCTCTATAAATATATATTATACACTTGGTAAACACCAGGAATGAACACCATCTAGTAATACCAGTTTCATTATGAAGTTTCATTCATTAAGAAGTTTTTATGGAAGCTCGCTTCAAGGTGTAGTCAATCTTGTCTGTGACTCCTCTGACATATGGTAATACCTGGTAATACAGCGGGCACGTGCTCGACTGTGGACTGAACTGCTCGGTCACTGTTACGCGGGAACAATTCACTATCCTATATTATCCTGTGGGTGTTATAGGAGGCGACGGAGAAAATTAGACAGGAGATAGGCAGTAGAATCCTTCCAATTACAATTTGCAGCTCCTGTCAATTCGCTTGTACCCTATGAGGCAATGTATTGTTAATGCCTATGTTTAATAATATAATTTTGATAGGCTGTAATAAAACAAGTGGTAAAATAAAAAAATTATGCAACTAATTTCAATATATAATTAAAATAAGAACAACAGTCAATTAAATAAGCATTATTGGGAATAACTCCAAATTCGTCAGATCTTGTTAAATTTATATGGGACACGAGAGTACCAGCTTTCAGATGAAAAAAGAATCTTCAAAATCGGTTAACCCAGAGAAAAGTTCTGAGGTATAACACACAACAAAAAAAAAACATACAGTCGTATCGAATACCTCCAGTTTGAAGTCGGTAAAAATACAGATTTGGTTTTGTATAAATTTTAAAAATAGAAAAATCATTATTTTAAGAATAGAATTTGTAAATTGTACAAATTTTGTAGATACCAACGTGGTAGAGCTGCGCTGCAGCTATATTAGTAGTATAGTTGTTGCACGAATGGGTCAGCTCGACCGGGGAAGGATCACACTCTCATAAAATACCAGCGTAAAATGCAGCTTAATGCTGCTGTGTTTTGTATGAGGAGTGCAGAGAACCGGAGACCCTTTATACTGGAAACGAGGCATTCCATCTTAGTCCTCACGGGTGAGAACGCATCTGCATTTTGATTCGTAATTGACGGTAGATGTAGATGCCTATGGGCCATAGCAACTACTTACCATCAGGTGGACATTGTGCTCGTTTGTCATCTTTATCCTATAAAAAAATAGAAAATTTAAAAATTGTCTCGTCGTAGTCTACCCGGAGTCGATATAATGCTTTTGCGATGATCTTGATGCAGACAAGTTTTAAGCGACGGAAACCAACAATTTATGTAGTAATAATGTACATGTATAAATTAGCTTCAGCTAGATTTAAACCTAGACCCAAGTCTTAGTAGGCAAGTACTCTATCCACGCAGTTGTCGTGTAAAATGTGTACAAAATTATACATTTAGGTAAATCTACATTCACTGTAACACTTATAAGTAGTTACTTAAGTGTTCAATTTCTGCGATGTTCGATTAATACGATATCCCAAATTGCAAATTAGTTAAAAAGTGTGTCGAAATGTAAATTGCTTGCTAATGAATGTAAAAACAGTGGCCGTGTCGCAATATAGAATAAGCAATTATTTAAACTGTATCTATTCAAGTTATTGCAGTTTAAATATATCTTTGTACAGGATTTACACGTTGTAGAGCCACGCTGCTGCTACCTATGGTTGCAGCACGCATGAGTCGACTCGACCGGACGGGGAGCACGCTCTCACAGAATACTAGACGTAAAATAGCAGCTTAATGCTATTGTGTTTCGTATTTATGATGATATGACACACATTTAGCGAAGAACTAGACTGGTCAAATGTATGACAGTCATCTCAGTCCCCTGTGACCATGGGTGCTGGAAAGCGCCCGAAACGTCGGGATTTAAAAATAATAGTAAAATAAACGCGATAAAATCCGTAAAAGTAGTTTTAATCAATGTGTAGTGTTCACGCAAATATAAAAAATCATTAAGCGAATATTATCTTAGTAATTATAAATACGATATCCATGTTACAAGAACAAGGAAGGAGGATATAATTAGTTTAGAAAGAAAAAAATGCAACGCTTAGCAGTGAACACAGAAACCATTTAGGTGTTACGTACCTACACCAGAAAGAAAGCAAAATAAAATTGTATACATTTAACCTAAAAAAATAATTAAAAATAATTGAAAAATTTTGTATTAAGGTAATGAAAAGTTACACTTACGAAGTTTTGAAAGAGAGTTCGTTGATCCCACAACTGCGGTCTTGCCCTCAACCAAGGATTCAGCTGCTGATTTAGGGTATTTCTGCTTTAAGGAGTTCAGCTCGTCTAGGGAAGTGATTTTATGCTGAGATCCATCAGCAGTTTTCACCACAATTACACCGTCCTGAGTCCAGCAATCTCGCATACCAAAATGCGGCCGGGCTTAAGCATGAACAGCTTGATGGGTCTTTGTCAAGAATTCTTTAACTGCAATCGATGAACCTTTAATCTTGGACTTTGACATCCACATCGATGTTCTAGGGTCAATGTCAACAAACCGTACCAATATTGGTCGTTGTTGATGGTTTTTACTGGCTGCTCCAATCCTGTGACAAACTCTGATGCTAGAGGCTGTAATGTCTGTTAACTGCATCTTGCGAAAAATGCTCACCACAGTGGCTTTACAATCTCCCTTCTCTTCTTCAGTAACACCGAGGAAAATGAGAGCCTTACGACGATGCCTGGTTTCGATGACGATTGACTTTAAGGATAAGGATGACATCTACCATACGAGAGCACTCAATAATCTGCTTGCGAAGCATCCCAAGCATTGAGTACATGAGCTCACGGAAAGTCCGGAATTCTTCAGCTACCTTTGCAACAGTGTCTTTAGCAGGTCCGCCAGTATGCAGCTGTGTTTCCAACTCAGCCATCCTTTTAGAAAAGCATTCCTCTAGAGTATATTGAGCAGATCTTACTAGGCTGCACACTAAAAGTATCGGGAATGGAATATTTCCACTGTTCCTGTCATATTAAAATCTTTTTAATTGAAAACTCCTTGGTTTTAAAAATCGAATACCATTTATTTATTTAAGAAAAGATTCTCGGTCTTGTCACAAGGTTTCGTCAAACTTGTTTAGTGGTTGAGAAAATGGAATTGACTCGAGAAAATTCAAGAGCGATGATTTATTATGACTTTCGAAGTGGTTTAACACAAAAACAGTGTGTTAACCGGATGATTTCTGCATTTGGTGATGAAGCCCCATCCAAAACCACAATTTATCGCTGATTTGCTGAATTTCAACGTCGACGTGTCAAGCTCAGTGATGATCCCCGTCAAGGTCGTCCAAAAACTGCAGTCACCCAAGAAAACGTTGATGCTGTGCGTAAGCTGATTGAGGAAGATCGACATGTGACATACCGCGAAATTCAGGCAACTTTAGACATTGGCATGAATCAAATACTAATAATCTTGCATGAACAATTAGGTGTAAAAAAGTTGTTTTCCCGATGGATACCGCATTCGCTCTGTGAAGAGCAAAAAGCGGCTCGCGTTACTTGGTACGTCAGAACTCTCGAAAGATTCCACGCAGGATCCTCAAATGCTGTATACAACATCGTATCAGGTGGCGAATCCTGGATATACGCGTACGAACCCGAAACAAAAAACCAGTCACGAGTTTGGGTGTTCGAAAATGAGATAAAGCCAACAAAAATTGTTCGTTCACGGAGTGTTCAAAAAAATGGTGGCCATGTTTGTCTCCAAAACCGGCCATTTTACGACTATTCCTCTTTTGGGACAAAGAACGGTTAATGCAGAATGGTATGCTAGCATTTGTTTGCCACAGGTCGTTTCTGAACTCCGTAAAGAGAACTGCAACCGCCGCATCATCCTCCATCACGACAATGCGAGTTCTCACACCGCACACAGAACAAAAGAGTTTTTAGAGCAAGAAAACATAGAATTATTAGACCATCCGCCCTACAGCCCCGACCTAAGCCCTAATGATTTCTATGCTTTCCCTAAAATAAAGAATAAATTGCGTGGCAGAGATTTTCATCACCTGAAGAAGCTGTGGATGCCTGCAAAACGGCCATTTTGGAGACCCCAACTTCCGAATGGAATGGTTGCTTCAACGATTGGTTCCATCATATGGAAAAATGTGTCAAATTTCGCGGAGAATACTTCGAAAAGCAATAAATACATTTTTAAATAGTAATGTTGTGTCACTTCCTAGATTCCCGAAATTTTCAGTGCCGCCCTCGTATTTTTTATAGTGTGATGTGCTGGCAGGTGGTGAACTTTAAATCAGTTTACATGCATAAACATGTAAATACTAATTAATGATGTATTTTTGCACCAAATAAATACACGAATAATGTACTTTAATTTATTATTTATTTTAAAATATATTTTTGAAAAAGTAAGAACGTGTACACTGTTTTCTTCACCTACCGCCAAAAAAAATTAAAAAAAATTTACCGACTTGGTATTACATGGATCTTACAACTTTTTATGGTAGAAGAATTGAGTTGCGATACTTGTTTTTTTTTCAAGATGTGGTTTTGATGGCATCTTATTTCTTTTTGTAGATAGTCCTACTATTTCTTCCTTTCCGGTACCTTCTTTTTCTTGAATACCAACAACGTACCAATCTACACCTATTAATATTCCATTATATTGTACATAATACAGATACACTGATTAATTCACTGCAAATGTAATTTTGTAATCCTATATATTTATATGGGATTACATGGTTGTTTATGCAGTTAGTGTAATTGCAAAATATTTTAGTTTTTCTTTTATTTATACACTAAACACTAATTTTATTCTAAATTTGAAGCTTCTATGTTTGCTAAAAGTGCCTTAGAGTTTTGATGATCGGTCAGTCAGTGAGTGACATAATTGAAAAAATTTGACTATAATATAGTTTTGAAATTACAGGTTTAAATTGAATGAAATTTGAGATATGTCGTATACAATGCCTGTTTGGTTACTGAAAATTCAATTACAGTTTTATCCACAACGAAGTTATATTCGAATTCGGTCGAAAATGGCCTGAACTGCTTCGAGAAAAATATGGTACGGCCGTGCCGCTTTTTTGCTCGACTTGGCGATCAGATAAACGTAACAACTCTGATATCTCGGTATATTTACAAGTTTAGCTATCAAAAGCTAGTAATACCCGTTACTCGACTTCACAGAGTCAGTAATTCATTAATGGGGCAATTTATATCTTTTTATAACAGTCCTAGAAAAAATCCTGTTTAAAAAGGGTCATTATAATATAATATAAATGAATTGAACAATTTAATAGTAAGGAAGTGTTAACATAAGATATTTCTCTCAACTTTCTTTTCCTTTAAAAATTAAATATTATGTTACTCATCTTTCTTACTGGTAATATACTACTGTACTAAAATTGTTTCTACTTTTGCATTCTTTATATTATGTACATAATTTTATTTGTAACATGTAAGTAAAATATATAATGAAATTGCAAAAAAGAAGTTATTTTGGTCTATAAAACTTATTATCTTTAACTTATTAAAAACTCTTATTACAGAACAAAAATAATACGAAACTATTAGTTTTGTGATTGTCCAAAAATACTATATATTATACTGTAAACTTATGCCATAATCTTATTGATATAGACGGTGAAATGAAATCTTATTTGCTACAAAGTACATGTATACTAGGTATACCCCATTACAAATAATATTTATGTTTACTTGAATGAATACTATAAAAATTAGTTTTATTTCGACTTCGCTCGTGTAATGTAAGGTTTTAATTTTTTTTGCGCGGAGTTCTACTTCCTTTTCTAAAATAAAAGTATCCTAAATTACTCCATATAACTAGGGCGGCCATCCGTCCGGGTTTCCCCGGATTTGTCCTAGTTTGGAAGACGTCCGGGGAGCGTCCGAGCGGGGTTTAAATCTTAGTCCGGTTGCAACCCGAACTACAATAAAAGTCCGGGTTTTCAATCAGATCCCGTTCCCATAATTTATACAAATAAAAGGTAGGTATTTCACCGAACGCGCTGCCGATGCTATTTTACAACGCGGGTGTTGTGGTATGTGTCCTTGCAGCACTAGTATATTTAAAAACACCATAAGTGCTTACATAACGAGACAAAATTAAGAAATGTTTCAAAGCTTTATTATTATTTCTATTTTATGTCGCATACTTTTTCTTATATACATACATACAATATGTATCATACAAGCCAATCACTCGAGTCGTAGCAGCACCAGGTGTAGGTGGTGGTGTGCCAGTTCGTGCTCGGAGCGAACTGTTGTTCGAATTTTGAAAACAATTTAGTGCATAAGTTGGTATCCATTCTTATTTTAGTGCACCCCATCCGTTAACATGTATTTCTATTATTTTTATTTAATATTCTTTTTTGGGTTGTTTGGATGATATTGCTGTGTAACAATAACCACTATTTTCCCTTAATATTTGTTTTTTTGTTCTTGTTATTATTTATCTTTCCTTGGTGTACAATAAAGAGTTTGTTTTGCATTGTATTCATGGAATTTGTGTAGTTGTGCTCATTAGTGAGCGTCGCCGTCGCCGGTTTCCAGAGGTGTTACCTGCCTTCTTTATATGTAATTAAATTGTTTAGTGCTTAGGCTTAGTGCCACTACTTAGGTGTCCGTGCCATTCGTGACTTTATATGGCTATATAAGTATGTCCGTAAATATACGTAGTATTCTAGCTTTGAGTCAGTAATGGCGGCAAGCGGCAAAAGCTACAAAAACCTTTTAACATTTTATGGTTTTAGCATTTAACTTGTTGTTTCCACGCACACATTCTCATGGAAACAAAAAGATGAAAAGGAATATTATACCCATTTTTTGGGAGACGAATTATCAAACTTTCAAGTATCTTTAAATGAAATTAGTTTTTGTATATTTAAATATCATTGAGACCGTATTAGCAAAACTACCAGACAAACTAACAGACACACTGTACTCTTTCGCATTTATATTATTTGATAAGATAGATATATATATATATATATATATATATATATATATATATATATATATATAAAATATAAAAAAATAATATATAATAATTAACAGGATGCAAATAGTTATCTCTAACATGTTTCTTAAATACCAATAAAGTTTCGGAATTTCTTGTATTTGGCGGTAGTGAGTTCCATAACCTTACCGCGTGAACAGAAAAGGAGTAGGTGCAAAAACCGAACTTATAGATGGGAAAGTTAGGAAGAGTTTTAACAAGGGATCTGCATGGTTTATTTGTGCAAGCACTTCTAAAGGAGACACAACAATCGATGTTTATGTTTTATAAATATTTTGAGTTAAGGTATAATATATTGCTATGGGCCAATTTTCTTAATTTTTAAGTCCTTGTTGGCTGAAATAAAGTTAATGTATTGTAGTGCGTTGTATGTATTATGACTGTCTCGTTGGTCGAGTGGTTGCAAACAAGACTGCTGATTACGAGGTCCCGGATTCTAATCCTGGGTTGGGGTAAAATCAGTATTAAGTTTTCTGATAATAAACTCTCAGTAACAGTTCAGAGTCAGGCAGTTGGCAGCGTTTCACCCTCGTGTCTCGGAAAGAACGTAAAGCTGGTGGTCCAGCATCTCACATCCCGCTGGTCATGTCGGATTTCTGTCCCATCGGAGTATAATAGTGAGGGAATAGAGAGTGCACTCTCGTGTACTATCCTGTCTTGCGCAAATGGCTACTCTCCGTCGAGACTGGCCGTCGTAACCGGAATTCGGTCTGAAGGACATTTATTTATTACTTTTTTTTTTTTAAAGAAACCTTACCTCTACCCTTGGAATTTCTCCAGTATCATGGATTACATACATAAATTCCACGAGGAAAAACATCCACACCGGAATAATCATTTGTAGGCAATACAAATACTATTTCCGTGTGAGATTCGAACTCGCGGCTCGCAGCACTGTATTCATTGCTACACCACTGCGCCACGCGCCTGACATTACATAAGATAAAGCAAAATCTGTATATTTATGAAAACCGTATCTACGCCTTTAAATTAATTTCGTCCACGGTGAGTTCGTCCCTGGCTTCCGTTGTGTTGTCGACGCGCTATTTCTAAAACAGTTCTCTAATTACCGTCCCGCAGTCGAGACTAGTGTTGACATTTAAACACATTATACATGACAAAATAAACATTAAAGAAAGTAAACTTCATGCTTATTCCTGTATAAGGCATATGCGGTCTTATATATAGGGGTTGACTCCCCCTTGATGGAGTGACGATCTGGTAAGTTACACAGGAAGTCGATGGATGCAGATGCCTCAGGACCGTGCTCTGTGGCGTTCGTTGTTGGAAGCCTATGTTTAGCGGTGAAAGTGTAAAGAGCTATAATGATGATGACGATGGTGATGATCTTATATAATATTGGGTTACGGTATCTCGTCAAATTTCTATCACAGCTGGCACTACACTGCATTATGCAACGCTCAAAAGATTTGTCATCAGTTATTTTTAATAAAATTTAAATGACAATGACAAATGAATCACCCTTTCACCTGATGGTGAGTGTCTACTGCAGACCGTGGACGCGTGCAACTAATTTTAATCAAAGAAGACATACGTTATCACCTCTGAGCTCACGTTTCATACGTGGTAGAGCCACGTTGCAGCTGTGTTATAGTTGTAGCATGAATGCGTCAGCTCGACTGGGATAGGACCACTCCCTCACAGAATACCAGCGTAAAATAGCAGCTTAATGTTGTTATGTTTCGTATGGTGAGTGTAGAGAATTTCAGACTCGACGTAGTAGAAATGAGGCATTCCTCTTAGTCCTCAAGACTGACAATGCTTCTGATTCTTAATCGAGGATAAATGTAGATGTCTATGGGCCACAGTATCTACTTACCATCAAGTTGAATATGTAACTCGTTTGTCACTTTTATTTTATAGAAAAAGGATCGACATACAATGCCTTGCAACCTGTAACAATACTGGCTCTACAAACCCGTCAGACTTAAACACAGCGATGAATTCACTTTGTTTGAGAGCAGAAATAAATAAGAGGGTGGTAATTATCTGGATGGACTTCCATATAATAAAATTGACGGTAAGTTATAGAAAATACAAAAATACAGTGGGCCCCCGGTAATCCGATCCCTTTCTGTAATAGGGGTCTTAGGCAGTACTCTATAATTCGACAAATTCGATAGTTTGACACCGCCCTGCGAAAAGTTTGTCGGATTACCGGGGGTCCACGCATTAGTACCAAATTTTGATGATTGATGATGTAGAGTATCATTAACCGTGCTCATTTAGTTCGGCACTCAGTAACCTGTCTGCCCATTATTGTCATTATGTTCCATTCTATCAAGAAATGCATGCATTACATGGTTGTAGTTTTATTATGGTTGTAGCACGATTAAGTCGGCTCGACCATCACTTTCTCACAAAATACCAACGTAAAATAGCAGCATAATGCTGCTTTGTTTTGTACGGTGAGTATAGAGAACTGGAGACCGTAGTTAGTAGTAGGGTGACAACGCATCTGCATTGTGATTCTTAATTGCGGATAGATGTTGATGTCTATGGTTAACTGCATCAACTTACCGTCAGGTGGACTGCGTGTTCGTTTTACATCCTTATTCTGTTTAAAAAAAACGAGTTCAATCGGTTCTGCGGTCAGTGACCTGTACTGTACTGTACTGTACTACCTGCAATGCATAGATGTATGTCACTTCCAAAAGGATAACTGACTTAAGTTTAACTCACATTAAGCACTAAATGGTAGATTATTGGTTAGAATGCGATAGCAATATGTGAATAGTTACGCACACATCAAGTAACGGTACACACACGGTGCTCTCAACGGCATTTTTAATCTGGAGTAGCGATCGTGACTTACCGACTCGTTTCACATATTTTGTTTTCGCATGTAGCTAGACCAACAAGATGTAGGGTGTATTACTGAACTGCTAGTCGTTTAGCTTCGCGTTCTTTGTTAGGTATGATAGTATAAACACAAATGGAAAAAGAAATAGAAACTTTTTTTTCAATATAATATATTATAAATAATACTTACTCAAAGTTTAATAAGCCACTGGTCGGAAAATACCTCTGTCGTAGGAAGAACTCGCAAGCAATCAATTTTTTTGAAAAAGAACAATTTACATTAATTAAATGACACAATAATTAATAAAACTCAAGTGGTAAATTAAACATTTTGTACAACTGATTCAGATATAAGTATTCTAAATTTCCTAAAAAACTATATTTTATTGAAATTAGGAAGTCTATTAGATTATCTATGACGTTTGTTACTGAAAGTAACAACACATCCTGAAAACTAACAATTTTAGATACGAGCTGATTATTAATCACATTTGACGTGGCAGAGCCATGTTGCTACTGTATTGTTTTACGGTTGTAGCATGAATGGGTCGGCACGACCGGGAAAAGACTTCGCCGTCACAGAATACCAGCGTAAAAAAAGCAGTTTAATGCTGCTGTGTTTCGTAATGTGAGTCTAGAAAACCGAAGACCTTTTTACTGTCTGTATATGTCTATGGGCCGCTGCATATACTTACTATCAAGTGGACTATGCGCTTGTTTGTCACTGTTATTCTATAAATAAAGTTAAAAAAAACTTTTGTATATAATTGCAATGTTGTCAACTAGGCTTAATATCGACTAGATTATTGAAAGTCGTGTGTTTTGTGTTCTAAATTTAAATATCCTACAATATTAAAGCTGCCACCATCGCACGCACACTGCACGCTTGTATGCGCGGACGCCTCAAAAAAACTCGCTTAGCGTCCGCCGCCAGCTGCAAAAAGTAGTAATACCTTGATCATTCACTATTATTGTTATACTTCTTTGAAAAATCTTTGAAAATATTAAATTCTTGACATTCAAATAATACGTTAAAATCGTAATAACTGAGTCTACTTTTCATAATAACGGACACGACGAGAAAGAATGCGTGGCTTAATCTGGGTCTTAAATGTTTAGAACAGGTAGAAATATTTGTAACAATCTCTCTTAGAGCTTAGACTGGGATTAGTGGCGCTCGAGGCGATGACACATCGGTTACGAAAAAGCACTGGGCTGCTTCGACGTAGACTGATTACAAATATCATCATCATCATCATTACAGCCCTTCACAAGTCCACTGCTGAACGTAGGCCTCCCCCAAGTAATGCCACAAAGCACGGTCCTGAGCCACCTGCATCCATCGACTTCCTGCATGTTTTACCAGGTCGTCACTCCATCTAGTGGGGGGTCGCCCTACACTACACCTACCGGTACGAGAACCTTTCTTCCCCATCG
The DNA here is from genome assembly GCA_036936625.1 of Parnassius smintheus behrii. Lineage (NCBI taxonomy): Eukaryota > Metazoa > Arthropoda > Insecta > Lepidoptera > Papilionidae > Parnassius > Parnassius smintheus. The sequence goes on from JAUPFT010000011.1 coordinate 675,447, forward strand.
GTTATCGGTTCTTCGAGCTATATGGCTGGCCCATTGCCACTTCAGCTTACTAATCCGTTGGGCTATATCGGTCACTCTGGTTTTACTGCGGATATCCTCATTTCTGAGTCTATCACGCAGAGAAACTCCGAGCATAGCCCTCTCCATAGCTCGCTGAGTGACCTTGAGCGTCCTCATACGGCCAGCAGTGAAGGACCACGTCTCAGATCCGTAAGTCATCACTGGCAACACGCACTGGTTATACACTTTAGTTTTCAGAGATTGAGGTATACCTGACGAGAAGATGTGTCGTAATTTCCCGAACGCTGCCCAGCCGAGTTGAATCCGTCGATTGACCTCTCGGTCGAAGTTGGACTTACCTAGTTGGACTATTTGTCCCAGGTAAACATACTCGTCAACAACTTCGAGCATAGTGCTCCCAATAACTACGTGCGTGCGTGCGTGCGTGCATGCATGCGTGCGTGCATGCGTGCGTGCGAGTGTGCGTGCGCGCGTGCTTGTGCGTGTGCGTGTGTGTGTGCGTATGCGTGTGCGTGTGCGTGTGTGTGTGTGTGTGTGTGTGTGCGTGTGCGTGTGCGTGTGCGTGTGCGTGTGCGTGTGCGTGTGCGTGTGCGTGTGCGTGTGCGTGTGCGTGTGTGTGTGTGTGTGTGTGTGTGTGTGTGTGTGTGTGTGTGTGTGTGTGTGTATCATAGTTGTGTACTGCTAAGCTGCGGTGCATTGTCCGACTCCGCCAGGCCGCTTTAATCTTGCGCCGCGAATACCAAGCAGCCTTCGCCACTTTCCCTCTCGCTCAGTTCCATCGCCACGTAAAATTCCAGCGACATCAAAGTCTTTCACTTTCACTCATTAATGATTCACTTTATCCTATAGTAATAGTCAGAAACAATTATGTTTCAAATTCAAACACATTTAAATCTTGAACCGTGTAATAAAAAAACAAGCCGTGTACATATCAGCGATGTAAGAATATCCACTAGCCCATGTTACCGCGTGGGTGTCGTAAAAGGCGGCAGAGAGACTCTGAATCAGGAGAAGATGGGTAGTAACATCTTCCTAATAACAAACTGCGGTTGCCAACACGCTCATCAGGCGTGGCAATTTTTTTAAAGAATAAAGTTGACAAACGAGCACACAGTTTACCTGATGGTAAGTCGATGCCCGTGGACATCAAAATGTATCCAAATTCACATGCGTTGTCACCTATGAGGACTGGATTGCCGTGTCTCCAGTGAAAAGAGTCTCCAGTTCTCTACTCTTAGCATTCGAAACATAGCAGCATAAAGCTGCTATTTTACGCTGGTATTCTGAGAGTGTGATGCTTTTCCGGTTGAGCTGACCCATTCGTGCTACAACCATAATATAGTTGCAGCGTGGCTCTACAATGCATATAGATAAACTGTGGCAAACACAAATATTGTTCAATATTAATTATTATAGAAAAGTAAACATACTTGCTCTGTGTTAGCTCTCAAATTAACAGAAGGACTTAAGTTAAGATAAGGAAAGCCCATGTTGGGTAAATGAGTTGCGATAAAGGTTGCTGTTGGATTATGCTGCATTATGTTGGATAACGTATACGAGGAAACATGTATAGACCTACCAACACGTGCATCGAGTGCTGTGTACAATTAAATACGTTACAAAATAATGTTTAAGCAACGCGTACGATTGCGATATAAGTAAATAAATTGGACATCATCTATCAATAGAAATCAATAGGTAACAAAAGGCTGATAACGTTATTTTATCCAAGTGAGGGTGACAAGCGCGCACATAGCCCACTTGCTGGTGAGTCGAGGCTGTGACCCATACAGACGAACATGTGTTCTCGATTAAGAAACAAAATACAGGCACGTGGTTAATTTTGAGGAATAAAACAGAATTCTTCGGATGTGAAAATAATTAAAACAGTCTCCGTATCTCGTCTGTCATCACTTACCAAACAAGAGAAAGCTGAAATATGTTATTACATAACTCTGGCCTTCAGTAAAAGCCTTTTCCAGCTCTTAAAGCTACATAATAAAGCTGCAGCGTGGCTCTAAAATGTAATGATCAAAATGAAGAAGTATTGATAGAGGTTCAAAATGTAAAAAAACATGATATGGTTGGATATACAATACAAGGCCCTCGCATTTCTAGGCATTATGCGGATGCGCATATAAAACTAAACATAGAGTTATAGGATTTTTAACGTCTTATCTATCATACTGAGCCTATTTGAAAAAATGAATTACAGTTTAAAAAACTAAAAAAAAAAACACGCTTTAATAGTAATCGAACTAAAAAGTGGAAATAATTTTTAACAAAAATTCAAATAAATTGAAAAAGCGTGGGGTGCTTGATATCGAATGTGCGGATCATTTTATTAGTTAATGTATGCAATATCAGAATTATTATAATAATATAATTAAGCACCCCACGCTTTTTCAATTTATTTGAATTTTTGTTTTTAAGTTCGATTACTATTCAAGCTTGTTTTTTTTGTTTTTTAAACTATAATTTATTTTCTGAATTTTTAGTCTCAATATTCCACTAGTAAGAACTTTTTTGATCGTCTATCGATAAAGAATAATGATATTTTCATCCGTGTTCTGCGAGTGGTATACGCTTAACCTGCTCGCTAATCTAAATATATTTTTTTTATCCTGATGATCCTAGTCGGGACTTTAATATAAAGTTATGAGATTATTGTATTGTCATCGGCCCTTGATCCCTGTGCAAATTTTCAAGTTAATCAGACTCCTAGAGGTAGATGAAATTGAAGTTAAAAGATTCCATTACATACATACATACATACATACATACATACATACATACATACATACATACATACATACATACATACATACATACATACATACATACATACATACATACATACATACATACATACTGGTCAAGCTAATAAAAGCGTGTTAATATGGTTAGGGTTGAGAGCGTAAGGGTGGGATTAAACTCTTATTAATATTTTATTTTATTAATATATTATTTTTAGCCGACTTCCAACGGAGGAGGAGGCTCTCAGTTCAACTGTATGTTCTCTTTTTTATCGTGAAATAATTATTCGTTTCTCATATTTACTGGGCCACCCTGTAAAAAGTTTCATACAAACTGCAACACCCAATTTCACCCTTTTAGAAGTTGAATATTTTGAAATCCTTTTTAGTGGATGCCTACGTCATAAAAGGCAGCTACTGTCTAAATTTCTACGTCTGGTGCTCTATGCTGTGCGTTCCGATTTTACCAAATAGTTAACTTTAGGACTGATTCTAAACTTTAAAATATATTGTTATTGCAAACTTTGAAAAAAAAATTGCATCAGTAAGAGGGACAAACGTGGTAGAGCCACGCTGCAGTAATATATATTATGGTTGTAGCACGAATGGGTCGCCTCGACTGGGGAAGGACCACGTTCTCACAGAATGCCAGCGTAAAATAGCAGTTAATTGCTTTTGTGTTTCGTACCACCAAATTTTTCATTGATTCTTAATCAAGGATAAATGTTAATGTCTACAGTGGAGACCTTTTTTACTGGGAACGAAACATTTTATCTTCGTTGCTGCGTTTTGATTTTTAATCGAGGATAATATGAAAGTCTATGGGCCACAAATCCACTTCAGGTGGACTGTATGCTTGTTTGTCATCCTTATTCTATAAAAAAGAGGCAAAATAGGGAATAAAACACTTAATGTAAGTGTTTAGGACATGTTATAATTGCTAACTTATGTTTGTTCTGTGCACTGAAAAGAGTAAAAAAATTAATTTTTAACAAAAAGCTTGCTTCCAAGACCTAAAAAGAACAAATTAATTTCTACATTACAATTTTTAAAGCCGTGTCTTCGATTTTTCTAACACTATGTCTTAGCACCAAATTCTGAAGCTGTGGAGAGTATTTTATTCGTCTTTTGAAGTCCACTGCCGGGCATAGATGTAAAATTAGTCAGCTAGAAAGCGTTTCTTGGAATATTTACCCAAAACATAGGTATATCGCGTATTAATGCTTCCTAGTGTCACCACTCTGTGAAATTCCCGTTAGTTTGTCGTCAGAATCTCAATCGTCAATCAACAGTAGATCGTGGTTAGGTGAGGTTGAGATGGAGATTTTTTATAATTTTACGAAATGATCCAAGATGCAGAGTTTCTTTTAGGTGCAAAGCTGTACCGCTTTCTTAAATATGTTTGTAATGCGTAACAGGCAAGGCAAATGAGGTGGTTAAGGACTATATTGGCTGTTCATTAACACAATAAATATCTTTAGCGGTAGTGAAGTAAATTTTTAATTTCTCTGACAGCTCTCTGTGACACATAAAAATAAAACCAGTTTTATATAAGTAGGTACAACACTACTTTTGCTGCTTTTGCTGCACTACCATTCTGTTAGTACTAGAAAAAACCACTGACTAGTTATCCAGTTACCCGACGACTACAACAAGTTAGTAAGTCCTTCATGGGGAATGCAGGACATATTTTTTATAGAAAAAAAAACGTATCTATCGAACACTAAATTTAATAATAAAAGCTCGTGTATATTTTAGAAGTTTCAATTTGTTTTTTTAAAAAGCCGCTGGGTTTGTTAATGGTTTATCCCAGGTCAGAGGATTTTTCCCGAACCACTGCTAAATGCATAAACGACTTTCAATGGTTATTACTTGTAATCTATTGAATATAATTAATCATTAGAATAAAGGTGACAATTCTATTCTACTCTATTCTATTCTAAACGCTTTAAGTAACTTAAGCAATACGAGTATAGTATTTACAGTTGTCTGTACTCAAAGTAGGACGTGTACGAGTGTATGCGCGGCAAACACGCAAGTAGCATGTAGCGAGCGAGCGAGTGGCAGTTATCGTTATATGCTCTTGGTTAACCGGCGGAGACAACAGTGAGCGATAGTGTTCTAATGAGTCGGCAAATAAGATAAGCGGATGAGACTGCCGGCAAACTCCTGTGTTGTAGCTAGTGAGGCGCACTTTGTCGCCGTTAGCACCCTCCTCTCCCGGCTTACTGGAAAGATGGTCCATTGTTGTTGATTGACATTGTTCGTGTAAAATTGATAGGACTAAGGAGCATTAATACCAAATCGCTAGAGGGAGCCACGTAGCCAAAAAGGTAGAGTCACGTAGCAACTATATTATATTTATGTGTATTACGAATGAGTCGACTCGACAAGGAAAGGACCACGATCTCACAGAATAACAACGTAAAATAGTAGCATAATATTGCTGTGTTTCGTATGGTGAATGTAGATACTTTTTTTACTGGAAACGAGGCATTCCATCTTAGTCCTCAGAAGTGACAACGCATCTGCTTTTTGATTCTTAATCGAGGACAAATGTATATGTCTATGAGCCACAGCATCCACTTACGATCAGGTGGACTGTGTGCTCGTTTGTCACCCTTATTCTATAAGAAACGTAAGGAATCAAAGGAAGGTATAAAATGATCTGGATCTGATTATTTGCGAGTAATTGAGGACGGATGTGTGAAAGTATGTGGTATGATGACATCGGTGATCTATGGTCGTATGACGTAGGCGTCTCCGGTCCTTGGATCCGCGTCCGCGGATAGTTGTCACGTACGACGGTTTGCTAACCCGCCGCGGTCACTTGCCCTATGTTGAGTAATGACTTGTCAGCATTATATAATATTCGTATAAGTATGATGTTATAATTGAATAAATGGACAGCGGAATAAATAATATTTTATTAAAATAACTCGTCATTTATGAAGGAATTGAGTGATCGATTAAATTGAATTGAAGCACTTTATAAAATAATTAATGAACTAAATATTTTTAATAGAATAAGTACCGGTAATACTAAACTTGTTAGCATTAAAATGTTAATATTTCGGTTTGTCAAGTAAAAATCTTTTAAAGCGATATGATCACCGATTGTTGCTTATAAGTTATCCGATATTATAACCACTTTAGGTTTATACACAATAAACAGTTATTTATCTACCTATCTACATACTACTTTATATGATTGCTAGTACGAGAAGATGGTCCACAACAATAGCATTTATTACGCATGTGACGATAGTCAAAGATAAGACATTTTGTCAATTGCTCTTGATCTACCGTCTCTTCTAATTTTTTAATAAATATTGTATTGGAAACTTATCCAGCGTGTTCAAAATGCCTGTGCCCGCTTCTGTTATAAAATTCCTCCACGTGCCCATGTAACACCTTATATTAACAACGCAAGAATGCTTAAAATGGATTACCGTTGGCAACTACATTTCGCCACTTTATTGTTTGGCACAATCAAAACGAGAACTCCCTCCTATCTTTATAATAAGTTACAATGGGCGAGACAGTGCTACGAATTCGACAAGAGCTTCGGCGTACAAGCTGCTCATACCCATACATCATTCTGCCGCGTTCCGAGGGAGCTTCAGATATGCCGCAACTAAGTGCTGGAATAACCTTCCACCGCCTCTTCGAAACCTACAATCAGTGTATAGTTTTTGTACAAAATACAAAGCTATACTATTAAACGAACAGCTACAATCGTAGAGTATCAATTCAAAATTTTATGTTTTTATGCTTTAGCGTGTATATCTATGTATGTTCCGGGGTGTATAATTGTCTTTCTTTCCTTCATACGTCACGGGTGTACAATCTAATTACACTATTTTCTTTCCATTGCGCGCCTAGGCTTAGCGCAGGTTCTGTGATAAAACATGCTAAATGGATTTTTTTTTTATAGAAGAGGGGGCAAACGAGCATGCGGCTCACCTGATGTTAAGTGATTACCGCCGCCCATGATCAACCGCAACACCAGGAGAATTGCGGGTGCGTTGCCGGCCCTTTAGAAAGGAGTAAGCTCTTTTCTTGAAGGTCCCCAGGTCGTATCGGTCCGGAAAAATCGCCGGTGGTAAACTATTCCACAGAGAGGATGTACGTGGAAGAAAACTCCTTGTGAAACGTACAGTGGTGGACCGCCAAGCATCCAGATGGTGTGGATGGTATCGGGACGTTTGCCGTGTAGTGCGTTCACGAAATTTGGCGGCTGGGATTAATCCGAACAATTCCTCAGAGCACTCCCCGTGATAGATGCGATAAAATACGCAAAGAGATGCAACATCTCTTCGCAGCGCCAGTGAATCGAGCCGATCGGAAAGCACTCGGTCGTCGACGATTCGAGCCGCTCTGCGCTGGATGCGGTCAAGTGGAAGGAGCTGGTACTGGGGAGCCCCAGCCCAGAGATGGGAACAGTATTCCATGTGCGGCCGAACCTGCGCCTTGTAAAGTTGCAGGCGGTGTGCCGGCATGAAATACTGTCCCGCTCTGCTGAGCACGCCAAGCTTTTTGGAGGCCAATTTGGCCTTCCCTTCCAAGTGACCACGAAACTGCACGCCATTCGATATGTCGACGCCGAGGATTCCGATACTGGCTGAGGCAACAAGGGGAGTGCCTTGAAACTGAGGGGATACGACAAAGGGGTTCTTTTTAGCGGTTAACGCGCAAACTTGTGTCTTCTGGGGGTTAAACTGGACTAGATTTAGTCGTCCCCAATCCGAGACTCTGTTCAGCAAAGACTCGACTTCAGACACAAGTTTGTCCCGGCACTCGGAGACGTTTTCCCGAGAAATATTGGCTCGGCCGGTGTAAAGAGCATCACCAGTGCTCTCATCCGCATAGCAATGAATGTTACGGGTATGCAACATATCATTGATATGCAGAAGAAACAGCGTTGGCGATAGCACGCAGCCCTGTGGAACACCAGCATTAATAGGCTTACAATCGGAGCTTGCACCGTCTACAACGACCTTGATGCTCCGATCTGCAAGAAAGCTGGTGATCCAATCGCACAATTTCTCGGGAAGCCCATAGGAAGGGAGCTTCGAAAGAAGCGCTTTGTGCCAAACCCGATCGAAGGCCTTCGCAATGTCCAAACTAAGGGCCAGTGCCTCCCCCTTGAACTCTACTGCCTCCGCCCATCTGTGAGTGAGGTAGACCAGAAGATCACCAGCTGACCGACCACGGCGAAAACCGTATTGGCGGTCACTAATCAGCTGGTGATCCTCAAGGTACCTCATGAGCTGGCAGTTTACAATGGACTCCATTGTTTTGGATGCGGTAACATGTAATGTTGAACATATGTCACGGGTTGCTATTGTGTATGAGTGTTTTTATATGAAATTTAAATTATTTTTATATTCTCGGTTCCAGTTATGCAATGAAATTAACATTCGTAAACGTCCGGTATAGCACTACAAAGATAAGGCAGTTGTGGCCCAATAAAAAGAATATTAAAAACCTACCAATTGTGTATATAATTGTATTATTAATCCAAATAAGTATATATTATACGTGCCCATGTGTGTATGTGTATGTGTGTTATCCGTATGTATATATTTATGTATATATGTATGTATGTGTATATGTCTGTGTATAGGTATGTATGTATGTATATTATATGTGTGTGTATCTGTATAATGTACTTAAGGTAGCCACTGAAAATCAGGGCTAGGGTGACACATCTTAGCGTTTCCTGAGTGGCAGTCCTATTTGGACCATTTCCCATTTTTTTTAAAAAAAACTATTTTTTTAATTTAGCTGTTCACTTTTTTTTTAAGTTTGTGTAAGTAAGTGTATGATTAAGTCTAATTATAAGAATGCTTAAACATAATGTATGTTTTAAGTATTTATTGCTAATTTTTTAAGAAATGGCCAAATAAATATCTCTTTCTTTCTTTCTTCTCTTTCTATTGTGACAAGTTTTAATAATTGTTTGGTTATTAGCTTAAACGCGTAAAATAAGTACCTACGTTAGTTTGGTCATCAACGCAACGATAGGTAACATTAATTCGGTCGTTTCGTAAATGATTATTGCACAAGTAGCGAGTGATTCATCACATTCCGGTAGTATTGGTGCGATGCAACTAATAATAGTTTGATAACTTAATGATGCTTAAATTAGAAACCGCTCTGATTTTATGGTAAGTTAATTAATAACTTAAATAAATATTGAGAACAAGCACAAGTGCATATAAATTACAAAAATTAAGCTGGAGTTTTACCAAGTGACAACAATCGCAAGAAAAAAAAATGACTGGCTAATTTAAAATAGTAAAAAAATAGCTTCTACGATTCTGAATTAAGTGAAGTTGTAAGGTATTTCCTCTCTCTCCTCTCCTCTCTCTCGCTTTAAAGTTGTGTTGTAGTATCATCACAAACGTGTCCTTTTTAGGACAAAATATTTTTATTTCTCGATTGCACAATGACGAAATTCGTTCGGAATAGTTAGGTATGGAATTTGCGTTGTATTTGCAAAGGTAATCACTTTCAAATTCTACGAGTACTACGCTGAATGTGTGGAATATAGCTACCTACGCAAAAATGATTCAATACACATAATGCTACGTTTAAGATGTTGATATTTAATTTGGGATCGGAATTTGGTAATGGCTTACTTATTTTTTAATGATTTTTGCTTTCTTTTAACTTTTACTGGACTTGTTATTGCTACATTAAAGTAAACACCCTAAGAATTATTTTGGAATATATAAAATATTGTTACGGGCTTAAGGTTCGTGACAATAA